>OX451360.1:14823541-15464755 GCA_949629185.1 Apamea crenata | reverse complement strand
TAGGTAGTTATTCTTATTCTGCTAATAAGGGCGGAGACACATCCAAGGAAACATGCATCATAAAAATCGGTCCAGCCGTTCTTAGGTTATGGTGTAACTAACCCGACTTTGTTTAATTTATTTTAAAAAATTTGATCTTGTATGATTTTTCGTCATTATTAATATTATGATGATGAACATCACTTACCTACCTAGGTACTCAGGTAAAGTAGGTACGACTGTTTTTTTGAAGTGAAAACTTCTTTAGCGGCGTTGTGCACTTTTGTTCTGATGGGTAAAAAATGTTAAACTCGCGTCAGGACACGTGACCTGATCGAAAATTCGTAAGACGGAGGGAGAGTAGACCGCATTCCAAAATATCAAAAATATTTCACTTCTGCCGGCACTCCCGGAGTGCAACGTGTTGTTTTTTTGTCGGAAGATGATAGTTTCTTAATTGGCATGGTTAAGGTAATAGTACCTACCTAAGTTTAACGAGTTAATATTCTTATCTTAATTCAATTTAAACCTGTCCTGCACTCAAATAATCCGATTACCACTCATAGTAAACACCTACGCGTAAAAAACATTACCCTCATTTAACCGGCGTGCAGTCGGTTAATTACAGTGCGTTTCGACGTTTTGCAATAACTAGTTATTATTGGAATCAAATCTAGTCCTGTACTGCTCACTGGACTATAGATAGGACGTCCTATCTCCGTGTTTTCCATAAATATACAGGTGGCCAGGTTCAGGAGAACTACCAACATAGAATGACGTCAGGAAGTTGGGCAGTACCTGGTAGGAGATGGCGTGGTGCATAGCAATACATTTATTTATTTAGTAATAAGTACCACTTGCCTACATTACTTTTACAGTTGGAACTCAATACAACAATGTAGTAACAATTTCGACACTCAGCGACGTCACCCAAAAACCAATTACCTAAACACCAGCCCCAACAAAAATGTAATGTTTTTAAACTGTCATATACACATACATCACATCATCATACGGAGAGAAAAAACACCAAAAAATAACAAGTCGGGGAAAAATATCAAGCGTCACACCTATGCAAAACGGCCATTGCCCAGCATAATGCTACGAACCTTTGTGAGACGGAGCCTCAGCGCTGGGTTAGTTAGTTACCATAAGTACCTACCTACTTATGGTAACTAACTAACCTGAGAAATGAAGAAAAATGATGAAATAAAGAATCTAATCTAATCTAATAATCTGAGCCCTGTCCGTGAGTAGGTAGAATACCTATCCTATCTACTAACGGACAGGCAAACAGAGATGTTGACTTCATAAATGTCCCCATACTAGGAAAAACAACATATTTCTCTTGAAGTATTAGGAATTTCTACAAGCACTCATACAATAACATCACATAAAACTCCCTCTCCTCCATGCCCCGAAAGCATTCTCATATATCTTTTACGTCTTTCGCATTTCATTTCCGAGGCAACGGTTAGCTATGCTTTTATTACGACGACTTTGTTCTGAGAAAAGTGAAGCACACAAAGTTACTGGGTATGCTAATTGAAAATTAAAATCGAGCATAAGACAATTAGGTATTTGGGAACTTACTTATGTTAGTTACAAAATGGCTGGTTGGAAGAGCTCTGCTCTGCTGGCTCCAAATCAATTTGCCTATCCTTTTCCCGACTCAGCAGTGCGATTCTGTAACCATTTCACCGTGAAAACTCAGGTCAAGTGAGCTTTTTTTTTTTGTGGATGGGAAATCATCAAATGACCCCTCCCGCTCTAGGTGGAGCGGAAGGGAGTGTCAGACTTTTACTGACTAAAACCCACCTGTGTTCCTTCCTTAGCCCTTTCTGTTCCTGGGCAGCGGTTAACCTCAAGTGAGTCAAGTGACCTGTCATTCCAAATAATGCTAGGGATTGACACTATTGACAACTCACATCAAGCTCACTTCACTTGAGTTTTCACGGTGAGATGTTTACAGAATCGACCGGCTGTTGTTGTCGGCTTCCAGTCTAGCCGGATGTAGCTGAATACAAGTATTTTAGACACATGGAGCGACTGCCTACGTCACCTCCACAACCCAGTTACTGGGTAACACGATACCCTTGGCAAGACTGGTTGTTAGACTTTTAAGCTTCTGACTACCCGAAACGACTGTCAAAGATCTACGAATGACAGCAGGGACCAACGGCTTAACGTGCTTTCCGAGGCACGAAGGGCTCTCGATATGCTGGTTATGTATGGTCATCCAACCACGAACCGACAGCGGCATGCGAAGCTTAACCTTCGACCGACCAGTGCGATTGTTATCTTTAGCCACGATACCCCAAGACTGGCTCCAAATATATGTTTTTAACCGATCTACGGCAAATTACAGAGAAATATTCTCACAGACCATGTAGATAGCAGTAAAAATCCCTGTGACTTCAGCAAATAAAAAGCACTGCATTTCTACATCTATACTAAGTAATAATAAAGGTGAAGGGTTTGTTTGTTTGAACGCGATAATCTCTGAAACTACCAATCGGATTTGAAAAACTGTTTGCATTAGATTGCCTAATTGTTGAGGAAGGCTATAGGCCACTTAACATCACGCTAGGACCTTTAGGAGTCGAGCAGCGAGTAAAAAAACCGGCCAAGTGCGAGTCGGACTCGCGCACCGAGGGTTCCGTACAATTTAAAATTATTAAAATATTTTTATAATATGATGTAACTAAAAATTTACGGTTTTCGCCATTTTTCCTTTATCTGTGCTATAAGACGTTGCTTCGTAGAAAACTTCAAGATTCTGAGTTCAGGGGAAGTACCTACCCTGTAGGTTTTGATTCCCTTGCGAGTGTCGAAAATTTGCGGCATAAACGGCTGTATATTTTGATTGCATTGGCTAGTTTGAATTTTTCACAGCTCCAAGGGTCAGTAGACCTGAGTATTTGATATAAATTCCAGCTTGATACCTCCACGCATTCCCGAGAAAAAGGGTCTTGTCAGACAGACAGACGGACGGACAACAAAGTGATCCTATAAGGGTTCCGTTTTTTCCTTTCGAGGTACGGAAACCTAAAAAGTAAAAAAGAGTGCCTAGCGAAAACGAAATAATAGCGCGGTTAGGCGATGCGATGCGACGGAATGGGTCGGGGGAATAAGAAATTTCGCGCGGACGAAGTCGCAGGGCGAAGCTAGTTTTGGATAAAACAAACCAAAGTGGTTTCAAATTCAAAGTGGTAGTCCTTAGAAACATTGCGTTTAATGATTTTTTAGTTTCGTCTAAGAATTCGAGTTTCCATACAAATGTAAATTACTCACTCCTAAATTATTCAGCTAGTGATCTTTGATGGGGTAATTAAAGCTACAAATTGGTGCCAAAACCGCTTGAAAGCTGAAACCACGTTTGGCAGAAGACACAATGCGATTCTATCAATTTGTTACCCGCCACGGGTTTACAATTGATAGCATTTTATTGTGTCTCGGGGACAACTTTGGCTGTCTCACATTTTGAGTTCTGTACTTACCTAGATACCTATTATAATATGGCCCGCAAGATAGGCGGGCGACAGGCGCTGCCTAGTTTAGGGACCACTGTTCAAATAACTATGTTAAATATTTCAGTTTGAGTAGGTAAGCATACATTAAAATGATTTTAATTCTTTTTTCGTCACAATGGACCAATCCATTGTTCTCATTCTTAATATAGTTAGCAATCTTAGCTACGTAATTACAAAGAGATTCTAAATGCTCCTGGATCGTGCTTATAATGTTTAACTTTAATTTTCCATTTTACCTAGGCTCTATCTAGATTCACATTTATTTGCATTGTTATGCGTGAACCATCGCAAGTTTTATCTCTTAGACTTTTTCAGCAGAAGTGCCTGTTTTTCAGCTTCAATCACGGCTCCATGGTTTAACGCTGTACCTATAATTTTTAAAATTCGTGGCTCACATTTCTAATGTGTGATGTGGAGATATCTGGTGGAGAATCATCGGCTGCAGAGCAACGGCCGTCGTGGTTGATCTCTGCTCTATTGGCGCGTCTCATCTCCTCATTAACGGTCGGTCGGTCGTAGATATTATTTTAAAGTAATTCCAGAAAATAGAATAGATATAGGGCCCGTATTCCCGTAATTTAAAACGTTCAAAATCTAGTAGCAGTCTCATCTCGGCGACAAACAAATGTCAAAATGTAGGGAAATTAGACGTATTTTTGACAGATTGAGACTGAGATATCAGACTGTGAACGTTCTTAAAATTACGAGAGTTAACCCTCAGTTCACAGTTGTCTTCCAATTTAGATAGTGTGCGTCTACACGAGTCGAGTACGGATGTTTACAAGAGGAGGCTGGCGTCGCGCGTCGCTGTCGGCGCCCGTCGTATTTCACCTGCGAGGCGACGGCGGGACGCGACCGGCACCGTGTCACACCGACGCGTATCGCATCAATAATACTGCGAAGTTTTTTTTTGGTAAGTTATTCTTAACGTTCGTTGACTTATTTGAGAGATGTGTGCGCGACCTCTGTCAACGAAGATGCGTGTTTTTAGTTTTTACTGATGCGTGTGGAATTCTTAACTAACCAAGTTTATAGTTTTCAAAAATATTAGCTTTTTGTGAACGCATGTAAAAGTCAACGACAACGAGTAGGTATTGGGCATTGACTTGTTTTACGGTCACCAAAGGAGATAAAGTAACCAGGGCCGTCGGATATAGTTGTAGTTTTGTAAGAAACCGATGGATGTTTTCGAATAAAATTTAGTTTAATTAGTTGTAGTTTTGTAAGAAACCGATGGATGTTTTCGAATAAAATTTAGTTTAATTAATATGTTAGCAGCAATAGTCCCTTGGAGTATTTGGAGTTTTGTAAATTACATGTCTGACATTGCTCTACTATTTTTGTCAGGAAGTGAAAACAAAAGTCTAAATTACCTAAACCAGCTGCAAGGGATAATATCTGGATATCGCCAGCCAGTAGATCAATACTAGATGTAAGTATTATTTTAATTGACTGTAATAATTTACATCTGGGACATCTACAAAAGAACAAAAAGGATACCTGCATCTCCGGCCTTGACAGACTATCTACTGGGTATCTGGGTCAGGAAGTTATTTTGATGCCTGCATTATAATAACATACGCTACGAGTACACGTCGGTTCCACCGAGAGAATATCAGATGCATTGGATAATTAATAAGCTAAAGACCTAACCTCACAAAGGTTAGCTCTTTAGTTTAATTTTAACAGAATGGATGCAAAATACTTGTCTCGACCATTTCTTTATTTAACAATTAGCCTTCGCCGATTCATCCGCCAGCGAAATCAGTCAATCCATTCTCGAGATATCACCAAAAAGCCGTACCTTTTTAAATGCATGAGAAATTAATTAATTACTTATCTCTTTTTTTTCGTGAATTTTTCCCATGATTTAGTAGGTAGTTATTCTTATTCTGCTAATAAGGGCGGAGACACATCCAAGGAAACATGCATCATAAAAATCGGTCCAGCCGTTCTTAGGTTATGGTGTAACTAACCCGACTTTGTTTAATTTATTTTAAAAAATTTGATCTTGTATGATTTTTCGTCATTATTAATATTATGATGATGAACATCACTTACCTACCTAGGTACTCAGGTAAAGTAGGTACGACTGTTTTTTTGAAGTGAAAACTTCTTTAGCGGCGTTGTGCACTTTTGTTCTGATGGGTAAAAAATGTTAAACTCGCGTCAGGACACGTGACCTGATCGAAAATTCGTAAGACGGAGGGAGAGTAGACCGCATTCCAAAATATCAAAAATATTTCACTTCTGCCGGCACTCCCGGAGTGCAACGTGTTGTTTTTTTGTCGGAAGATGATAGTTTCTTAATTGGCATGGTTAAGGTAATAGTACCTACCTAAGTTTAACGAGTTAATATTCTTATCTTAATTCAATTTAAACCTGTCCTGCACTCAAATAATCCGATTACCACTCATAGTAAACACCTACGCGTAAAAAACATTACCCTCATTTAACCGGCGTGCAGTCGGTTAATTACAGTGCGTTTCGACGTTTTGCAATAACTAGTTATTATTGGAATCAAATCTAGTCCTGTACTGCTCACTGGACTATAGATAGGACGTCCTATCTCCGTGTTTTCCATAAATATACAGGTGGCCAGGTTCAGGAGAACTACCAACATAGAATGACGTCAGGAAGTTGGGCAGTACCTGGTAGGAGATGGCGTGGTGCATAGCAATACATTTATTTATTTAGTAATAAGTACCACTTGCCTACATTACTTTTACAGTTGGAACTCAATACAACAATGTAGTAACAATTTCGACACTCAGCGACGTCACCCAAAAACCAATTACCTAAACACCAGCCCCAACAAAAATGTAATGTTTTTAAACTGTCATATACACATACATCACATCATCATACGGAGAGAAAAAACACCAAAAAATAACAAGTCGGGGAAAAATATCAAGCGTCACACCTATGCAAAACGGCCATTGCCCAGCATAATGCTACGAACCTTTGTGAGACGGAGCCTCAGCGCTGGGTTAGTTAGTTACCATAAGTACCTACCTACTTATGGTAACTAACTAACCTGAGAAATGAAGAAAAATGATGAAATAAAGAATCTAATCTAATCTAATAATCTGAGCCCTGTCCGTGAGTAGGTAGAATACCTATCCTATCTACTAACGGACAGGCAAACAGAGATGTTGACTTCATAAATGTCCCCATACTAGGAAAAACAACATATTTCTCTTGAAGTATTAGGAATTTCTACAAGCACTCATACAATAACATCACATAAAACTCCCTCTCCTCCATGCCCCGAAAGCATTCTCATATATCTTTTACGTCTTTCGCATTTCATTTCCGAGGCAACGGTTAGCTATGCTTTTATTACGACGACTTTGTTCTGAGAAAAGTGAAGCACACAAAGTTACTGGGTATGCTAATTGAAAATTAAAATCGAGCATAAGACAATTAGGTATTTGGGAACTTACTTATGTTAGTTACAAAATGGCTGGTTGGAAGAGCTCTGCTCTGCTGGCTCCAAATCAATTTGCCTATCCTTTTCCCGACTCAGCAGTGCGATTCTGTAACCATTTCACCGTGAAAACTCAGGTCAAGTGAGCTTTTTTTTTTTGTGGATGGGAAATCATCAAATGACCCCTCCCGCTCTAGGTGGAGCGGAAGGGAGTGTCAGACTTTTACTGACTAAAACCCACCTGTGTTCCTTCCTTAGCCCTTTCTGTTCCTGGGCAGCGGTTAACCTCAAGTGAGTCAAGTGACCTGTCATTCCAAATAATGCTAGGGATTGACACTATTGACAACTCACATCAAGCTCACTTCACTTGAGTTTTCACGGTGAGATGTTTACAGAATCGACCGGCTGTTGTTGTCGGCTTCCAGTCTAGCCGGATGTAGCTGAATACAAGTATTTTAGACACATGGAGCGACTGCCTACGTCACCTCCACAACCCAGTTACTGGGTAACACGATACCCTTGGCAAGACTGGTTGTTAGACTTTTAAGCTTCTGACTACCCGAAACGACTGTCAAAGATCTACGAATGACAGCAGGGACCAACGGCTTAACGTGCTTTCCGAGGCACGAAGGGCTCTCGATATGCTGGTTATGTATGGTCATCCAACCACGAACCGACAGCGGCATGCGAAGCTTAACCTTCGACCGACCAGTGCGATTGTTATCTTTAGCCACGATACCCCAAGACTGGCTCCAAATATATGTTTTTAACCGATCTACGGCAAATTACAGAGAAATATTCTCACAGACCATGTAGATAGCAGTAAAAATCCCTGTGACTTCAGCAAATAAAAAGCACTGCATTTCTACATCTATACTAAGTAATAATAAAGGTGAAGGGTTTGTTTGTTTGAACGCGATAATCTCTGAAACTACCAATCGGATTTGAAAAACTGTTTGCATTAGATTGCCTAATTGTTGAGGAAGGCTATAGGCCACTTAACATCACGCTAGGACCTTTAGGAGTCGAGCAGCGAGTAAAAAAACCGGCCAAGTGCGAGTCGGACTCGCGCACCGAGGGTTCCGTACAATTTAAAATTATTAAAATATTTTTATAATATGATGTAACTAAAAATTTACGGTTTTCGCCATTTTTCCTTTATCTGTGCTATAAGACGTTGCTTCGTAGAAAACTTCAAGATTCTGAGTTCAGGGGAAGTACCTACCCTGTAGGTTTTGATTCCCTTGCGAGTGTCGAAAATTTGCGGCATAAACGGCTGTATATTTTGATTGCATTGGCTAGTTTGAATTTTTCACAGCTCCAAGGGTCAGTAGACCTGAGTATTTGATATAAATTCCAGCTTGATACCTCCACGCATTCCCGAGAAAAAGGGTCTTGTCAGACAGACAGACGGACGGACAACAAAGTGATCCTATAAGGGTTCCGTTTTTTCCTTTCGAGGTACGGAAACCTAAAAAGTAAAAAAGAGTGCCTAGCGAAAACGAAATAATAGCGCGGTTAGGCGATGCGATGCGACGGAATGGGTCGGGGGAATAAGAAATTTCGCGCGGACGAAGTCGCAGGGCGAAGCTAGTTTTGGATAAAACAAACCAAAGTGGTTTCAAATTCAAAGTGGTAGTCCTTAGAAACATTGCGTTTAATGATTTTTTAGTTTCGTCTAAGAATTCGAGTTTCCATACAAATGTAAATTACTCACTCCTAAATTATTCAGCTAGTGATCTTTGATGGGGTAATTAAAGCTACAAATTGGTGCCAAAACCGCTTGAAAGCTGAAACCACGTTTGGCAGAAGACACAATGCGATTCTATCAATTTGTTACCCGCCACGGGTTTACAATTGATAGCATTTTATTGTGTCTCGGGGACAACTTTGGCTGTCTCACATTTTGAGTTCTGTACTTACCTAGATACCTATTATAATATGGCCCGCAAGATAGGCGGGCGACAGGCGCTGCCTAGTTTAGGGACCACTGTTCAAATAACTATGTTAAATATTTCAGTTTGAGTAGGTAAGCATACATTAAAATGATTTTAATTCTTTTTTCGTCACAATGGACCAATCCATTGTTCTCATTCTTAATATAGTTAGCAATCTTAGCTACGTAATTACAAAGAGATTCTAAATGCTCCTGGATCGTGCTTATAATGTTTAACTTTAATTTTCCATTTTACCTAGGCTCTATCTAGATTCACATTTATTTGCATTGTTATGCGTGAACCATCGCAAGTTTTATCTCTTAGACTTTTTCAGCAGAAGTGCCTGTTTTTCAGCTTCAATCACGGCTCCATGGTTTAACGCTGTACCTATAATTTTTAAAATTCGTGGCTCACATTTCTAATGTGTGATGTGGAGATATCTGGTGGAGAATCATCGGCTGCAGAGCAACGGCCGTCGTGGTTGATCTCTGCTCTATTGGCGCGTCTCATCTCCTCATTAACGGTCGGTCGGTCGTAGATATTATTTTAAAGTAATTCCAGAAAATAGAATAGATATAGGGCCCGTATTCCCGTAATTTAAAACGTTCAAAATCTAGTAGCAGTCTCATCTCGGCGACAAACAAATGTCAAAATGTAGGGAAATTAGACGTATTTTTGACAGATTGAGACTGAGATATCAGACTGTGAACGTTCTTAAAATTACGAGAGTTAACCCTCAGTTCACAGTTGTCTTCCAATTTAGATAGTGTGCGTCTACACGAGTCGAGTACGGATGTTTACAAGAGGAGGCTGGCGTCGCGCGTCGCTGTCGGCGCCCGTCGTATTTCACCTGCGAGGCGACGGCGGGACGCGACCGGCACCGTGTCACACCGACGCGTATCGCATCAATAATACTGCGAAGTTTTTTTTTGGTAAGTTATTCTTAACGTTCGTTGACTTATTTGAGAGATGTGTGCGCGACCTCTGTCAACGAAGATGCGTGTTTTTAGTTTTTACTGATGCGTGTGGAATTCTTAACTAACCAAGTTTATAGTTTTCAAAAATATTAGCTTTTTGTGAACGCATGTAAAAGTCAACGACAACGAGTAGGTATTGGGCATTGACTTGTTTTACGGTCACCAAAGGAGATAAAGTAACCAGGGCCGTCGGATATAGTTGTAGTTTTGTAAGAAACCGATGGATGTTTTCGAATAAAATTTAGTTTAATTAATAGAAAACTGACAATTCATTTATCAAATTAAATTTCAGTAGAAAAAATCTATCGGTTTCTTACTAAACTTCTACTATATTCGACGACCTTGGTTACTTATCTCCCTTGGCGACTGTAGGTACACCAGGAATGGAAATCAAGTAGGTATTTGTTTGTTTTATTTGCGGCGGTTTTCGCCGGTAAGAGTCCGGCATACACCTCCGTCACCCCCACGATGGAGGAAGTCCGTGAGGAATTCCACCGCGAAAAAAAAAAAGGTATTTGTTTGTGAAATATAACATGACGTGTTGACGAACGGGATCCATTTTACAAATGTTTCGTATTCTGAAGACGTATTTTGGTGTCTTATTTGGCAAAGTTGTAAATATATCCGTGGAAACTTTTTATTAGCACCTACTTACACAATTATTTATAGCTGGCGCCTTATTTCTAACGGTGTACTCCTAAAATTGTGGAAATTATTTATCCATACATTAAACATGAGACATGACACTAGTAGGTACTTAACTATAAATTAATGACATTGGCATAATGACATACCTGTTGGTATAATAATACCTACGGTACATATTAAAAATATCCCATGTAGGTATCGGAATCTTAGATGTAACGTAAGTGATAGCCGTCATAATGCTTTATCATTTGATAATATGCATTTGAAACTCCCGAACTCTTTTCTCTGTCTTGGTGGATATTGGAACAGGATTTTCTTTAGCTCAGGGTCAAAATATTGGCGTAGGTAACTTACTTAAAATCGAGACAGAAAATTGCTTTGCTGATTGGTAGATACAACAGGAAACTGTAGTAAATGATTTAGTTCTGTAAGTAAGTAAACACCGATTGGATCCCACTAAACGCTCGACGCCATCGCGGCAGGCCAAGACGAAGATGGCGGGACGAGCTTGACTCCTACCGTAGGGACTGGCCGGCCACTCGCAAAATACAGAATTGTGTGGAAAAGGGAGATGGAGGCCTTTGCCCTGCAGTGGGACAGTACAGACTAGTTAGATTAGAAGTAAGTTTATACAAAAAAATCAATCATATTTTAATGCGTTTTAAAATTGAAGTATAGTTGCGTTGGGTTCAACGGATAACTTGGTGGCGCGTGTTACTAATCCAATTTATTTGCCGCACGCAGTTTTGGAGGCAGTGGTGCATGTAGGTAAATGACTGTTTAATATAAACGATTGGTTTAGGAACTACATAGCGTTTATTTTATATCCATACTTAGGATATAAAGATAACATAGAGCTCATAACATCAATGATGCCTGCCACACCAATTACGTAACAAATGACAACAGCACCCTAATTGTGTAACACACTATCAATTACAATCTGAATTATATAGAAGAATATTGCTAATCCAATATATGCTTCGTATGATAGAAAAACGTGTCTCCTCATCAATATAACCTTTTATAACAAGATACCCTCTTCTTTTCTAGACTTGCCTTTTAATGCGTTTAAAGCTCAACTAAAATCCAACCTTTGTTCAAAGGCATACTATTCTATCAACGACTACTTAGACGATAAGAATAGTTGGTCACCCTAGTTTAACGCAAGACAATGTTTATGTTCCTTCTCCAGAATTAGAACCCAGCAATGCATAAATGTGTAAGCTGTCACGCCCTTTATGCCTGGAGGCTTTTATTTGGGTAGTAAGTTTTTTTATTTTACATTTTAATTAATTATGTTTTAGCTTGAGTACGTATAGTTTTTATTATATTTGTTGGTATATTGGCGTGGCTAGCTGACATATTATGGCAAATAATTAAATTTTATGTTCTGGTTTTGTAATGTTAATTACCGAACATAAGTACCTAGTATTGTATACATTCAAGTATTTTTTTAAATTGAACAGACAGCTGTGCTGCTGGGGAGTTTGTTGCGCCACTTCTTCTTCCCAGCAATAGCACTAGGAAGTGGTGAAGGGCGGGCGTTTTTGGGGGACTGTCTTTTGTAATTTTGACGTTCAAAAAGTGCTGATTCTCAGCCTAATTTGAATAAATGACTTTTGATTTTGATTTTGAATATACATAACGCAATGAATGTAGTTCTACTGTCAAAATGAAAGTCATTGCTTCTATCAGTGTGTTACGCGATTACCCCGCAGTTTTCAGCACAAGATATATTATTGTCGTTTCGTCTACAAGCTTGTGTTTATGAAGACGTGATTTTTGGTGTTTCAAAAGGATCATGCGGTGTACTAAAACCACTGTTTCTCTTGCCATTTACAGGCTGATAGTAATTAATGAGCTACGCAAAATAATTGTTAATTAATCCGTAATGCATCCAGGTCATATCGCCATCGCTTTCTGGGCCGACCTCGGCGGCACCATCCATGTTCAGACACCCATTGTGTGGTAACTTTTGCCCAACGGTCATCCTGCATGCGGCTGATGCGACCCGCCCATTCCCACTTGAGTCTGGCAGCCTTCTTGCCTACGTGTACGTCTACGTCGTTCCTGTCGCGCGCCGGAAAGGAGTTCCTGGAAGGGGTTGGGGGAGGCCTTTGCCGAGCAGTGGGACAACACGGCTAAAACAAAAAAAAAAAAACAGTAACATTGTTCCCTAAGGTACGGTGTGATTAGCGGCCGATACTTTTGTTACTACGTTGGTACTTACCAACTTTGGTGTCTATAAAATTTTTGGAACATTGCCTACGTTTGCTTGATGTAAGGCGAAGAGTACTTTCATTTGCCCATTTAGTCCAAGGACCATAAATATATTTTAAAAACCATTACGGAGTAAGTGTTTCTTATCCGAAAGTATCGAAGAGGATTCGACTTTATTTCTGAAGTGCAATCATAAACGTATAAATAAATCAAGCTTGCTTTGCTTGTGAGTAAAATGTCAGACAGGTTTCTTTCAGGCAGTTTCCGGTCAATTTTGGTGCTATTATTTGTTTTTTGGGTACCGTACCTACAGGCTGCCAATGGGACAGTATTTCTAAGACTCCGCTGTCTCCGGTGTTCTGTGTCCGTCCGACCGTCTGTCGGTTTGTCACACTGACACTTGAAATTTTCAGAGAGTGTAAAAACCACCAAAAAATAAATAAAATAAAAAAAACAGGCAAAAAATGAAACGTGTCTTTTGCTCGATTTTAATACGGAATCCTTCGCGTGTGAATCTGACCTGCACTTGGTCGCTTTTTAATTTATTTTTTGCTTTAGTTTGGGCTCATACAGACGGACATTCCATTTGTGGTCGTGCAAACTGCAATATGGTTGATGTGTGATACAAAAAATCTGTTTAATTTAACAAAAATAAATCTATCGAGCTGATTTGGCCTTTGTGGCCGACTGATCTCGTCATGCATTTGTTAAACGCTTTGATCATAGGAAGGTAATTATTTATGTCAATCATACTTTGATAAAAATATAATTTTTGTTAGACAGCAATCATTTGGATAGATGATTGAGTTAAAATTAGAGTTTTAATAATGATTTAAGTTTGAAAAGAAATGGCTAATTATTCATTTTTATTAATTAACGCGGCCGCTCCTTCGACTTCAATTTCGCCAAATGGTTTTCTTTCTCAACCCTTGTCTACAATGTCTTCCCAATGCCAAATATTGACTTCTTTCATTACACGGTTGTACCTAATACTTCATACCTGGTTTTAGATGCTTCTTTTCAGAAATACCTACTAATCAATCACAGCCCAAACTCAAATTCAAATGTATTTATTTGTACACATAGGTGTAATGTAGTGGTACATGATGGTAAAAAATAAATATAAATATGTTGTCTCACTATTGCCTTTGCCTTGCAAGGCGTACAAATATTGTTCACCCATTAGGTAATGGGTGTACCTACAGTAAGGCCTATATAATTATAAAAATACTGCTAAATAACAGTTTTAAATCTTTAGCAAAATATAAAAAAAGAAACTTTACACAAAACATAAACAAAGAAAATAGTATAGAATTATTAAAATAAATAAAATGGTGTCACGTATTTTATATTTCGCCTAAATATCCATTAATTGTATAATTATGCTTTCTGTACTAAGAACCTATGGAGTGCTTTTTTGAAAGTGTATGAGTCTTTTGAAGCTTTTATAGATATTTTTGGAGCCCTTCCTAGGAAACTTTTTGAGAATAGGGTTAAAGCATTTCATTCAATTAAACTTTTTACAGGCGTTTTTGAATTGTCAAGGAGTTGGTTAGTTACTTAAGTTTCCCTAGAAGAGCTGGGGCCGCCATACAGTGTCCGTAATTTACCGGCCAATGACGTCACGAAAAAGTTGTTTATGAAAGTAAGTAGGCGTGTTTTCCTCTATATAGCGTTTTTTGACACCGTAATGCCATGAAAATTATGGCAGCGGGTCATCATTTTCATGACAGCCGTGAGCATAATCATAATTACCACCGCCCACCACCCCACCCTGTGTCCCACTGCTGGGACACAGGCCTCCTCTCTGTGAGAGGGAACCATGCGGGCCCAGTGCGGGTCGGCGGGTGGTTGGTGACAGCTGTCACTGCCACAGTTATGTTTTGGTCACCACTCTTCTAGGAAATCGTAGTTTTAGTCAGAAAGTTGTAACCAGCGCATCATTATAACATCATAATCAGCCTATATTGCTCCCACTGTTCGGACACAGGCATCCTCTTTTCTAGAGGTAGTAGGCCATAATCCACCACGCGGTCCCAGTGCGGGTTGGTAGATGTCACATGTCTTCGAATTTTTGGTTCTAGGACATGCAGGTTTCCTCACGATGTTTTCCTACACCGTTTTAAGAGCAGTGGCGATGAAACCAGCGCATGCGCAATAGCTAATTATCAATACTGCAAGCCCATCGGTTGTTTCACCCACGTAATAATGACGTCACTACGATATACATCAGACGGAATCGTAACATCATAATGTGACATTATACTGAATATGTATGAGGAAGTGACGAAAAGGTTTTTGTATTTAAAAATTTAGCAAATCAGCACTGTAGGGTGAGCGCAGAAGGTTAGGTTCGCCTTGTCATCATATATTGATGATTGATTAAGAATCTAGAGAGCACTGGTGGCCCAGTGGTCTGCGACTTACGAGTTGTAGGTTGTTGGTTCGAACCCAGGAAGGCGCTTTGCATAATCAGCTTATAACGTTCCCACTGCTGGGACACAGGCCTCCTCTCGGTGAGAACGACGCGGCGGAGGAAGGCGCTTTACTTTGTGTTAAAAAAAATCATCTATACTGCTCTCAAAACTGTGAAGAAAAACCATCATGAGGAAAGTGGCATGTCCTAGAACCAAAAACTCGAAGACGTGTGACATCAACCCGCACCCTAATTGCGTATTAACACACTATCAATCACAATCTAAATCATTTAAAGGAAATTGCTAATCCATTGCTTCATATGTTCGAAAAATGTGTCTGCTCATCAACGTCAAGAACGTAATGAATGTTGTTGAACCCCGCCGAACAGCAGTGAGAACATTATGCTGGCTTAACACTAGGTTGTTTACGCTTATGGTTAATTAAAACTAAGACACACAGATCATAAATTACAAACACATATTTAAAGTATCTTAACTATGAGCTAGAAACATCGTTTGTTACTACGCTTGGTGCGTAGCGTTACTCGAACAACTGAGAAATTAGTCATGCAGCGTGACACCAAGGGTCAGAGTAGCAACTGGGTAGTAAGTACTATACCACCATGACCATGACCATGACCATGAGTTGGTTCGTTAAAGCTCATTTTCCATCAATATAATTGTTTGGATAACATTATTGAAAAATTATCAACGAAAATTGAGGTTAATAATATAAAACTCGGTATAGGACTCGTCTGCTCCGCCATGGGATCTGGAGGCGATAGTCCTCGCGCGCCTGCATGATTGGCGCGCGGAGGCACTACGCCGGGGGGAAACTCTGCACCCGCGGCAAATCGCTGCGGAGCGGACGGACCTCCGGCGCGATCTCATGGCGGAATGGAAGGCGCGACTATCGCAACCCAGCGCAGGGCACGCCGCGATAGCGGCGATAAGACCCCTCTTTGAGGAGTGGCTAGAGAGGCATCACGGCGTTCTCACCTTCCGCTTGACGCAGGTCCTCTCCGGACACGGATGTTTCGGGAGGTTCCTGCACATAATCAGGCGGGAGGAGACGCCCGGGTGTCACCACTGCCAGGATCGCCCGGAGGACACGGTGGAGCATACGGTGGCGGTCTGCCCTGCTTGGGCGGAGCCCCGCCGTGTCCTCGTAGAGGCGATCGGCAACGGCGGCGACTTCTCGCGTCCGGCCCTGGTGCAAGCCATGGTCCGGGGCGAGAGGGAGTGGGAGGCAGTCACCTCCTTCTGCGAAGCAGTCATGCTAGCGAAGGAGGTGGCTGAGAGGCTGAGAGAGACCACCTAACGCCTCAGCCGCCGCGGGAGACGCTCCGGGCGTCGGGGGCCGCGTGACGACTCCCGGCCACCGTAGGCGCGGGCCTGCGGGCGGTGAGTAATGGGTAGCTCACCGTCCGATCAGGACCAGGCCCGTGCCAGACGGCGCGTTGTGTTCCACGCGCGCCTCAAAGAGATGTCAGCAGAGGACGGGGCCCCATAGGGCCGAAGCCTGCCGGGGCGGCGGGATTTTCCGAAAGGTTAACCGCTGCCCTGGAACAGAAAGGGCTAAGGAAGGAACACGGATGGGTTTTAGTCAGTAAAAGTCTGACACTCCCTTCCGCTCCACCCAGAGCGGGGGGGTCATTTGATGATTTCCCATCCAAAAAAAAAAAAAAAAAAGGACTCGTCTGCTCCAGCGGCCATCGGTCCTCCGACAAACATGGCCAGCCCACTGCCACTTCAGTTTGCTTACTCTGCAAGCTTTACCGGTAACCTCGGTTCTTTTCCGGATAATTTAATTCCTGATTTTATCCTTCAAAGAGACTCCGAGCTTAGCTCAAATAATCAAATGAAACCACTCAATTTGTAAATGGCACTAGAAATTGGCATCTACGAGTACGTTTTCTGAAGGCCAATCCGCGTAATAAAAAACGTTCAAAATCTAATCGCAATCTCATCTCAGCGACAATCATGTCTTGACAAAACTTGCCAAAAATGTAGGGACTTTAGAGGTATTTATCATGGCCGATTGAGACAGATCAGACTGTGAACGTTCTTAAAATGACGAGAATTGCCGCTCTGACCCATTTATTTTTAATCATATTAAAATATTTTTATCATACATTTCTATCACATGCTTTTGGAACAGACTACAAATGTGTGTCTTCAACCTTAGTTTTTATCGTCCCTGATCGATAAAGTTCGGGCACAAGATCTAACATTTTCAGTCTTATGTATCCAAGAATATGGATGTAAAAGCCTGAGTTTCCGAGACACGTTTTGCCAAACGACACTGGAATAAATTTAGCTCGTAATAGAAAATATTCGAGGAACACGACACCTTGGCAAACATTTTCGTTTTCGTATTTCGTGTCTGTTTTCTAGCGAGTTAACTTGAAAATCGTGCCAAACTTTGCATATGTTAGATTCTTGTTAGATAAGTACTCGAATTGGGTTATCTAGATAATAGTTCCGTATTAAATGGAGACTTCGAATTGAGGATACAATGTTTTTTCTCTTATTTCCAACCTATAAACCTAGAGTTGAAGTTTTACTGTTTCTTATTATTTATTTATATATAGGGTGGCAGGGACATCGACGCGCAAACTGTAACCATGGATTCAGCACAATATGAGTTTAGACCCCATAGCGTAGAAATTTTTCGTCGGTTATCAAAAAGAAAAATCTTCTGTTTCCACAGACTTATATAGTCTGTGTCTGTTTCATAGAAAAGTGCAATACCTATATTATATATTTTTAATAACCGACGAGAAATTTCGACGCTATGGGGTCCAAACTCATGTGCTGAATCCATGGTTACAGTTTGCGCGTCGATGTACCTGCCACCCTGTAGGTATATATTCTATTGTACACCACAAAATACATAACAAAAAAAAATACATGAAACACTACAAAATATAGGTACAATGGGCGGCCTTATCGCTTTCTGCGATCTCTTCCAGGCAACCTTGGAATGGACAGTGATTTTTTTTTGTTTTCTTCTTTCGTGTCGCAACAAAAGCTACTATCATAATCTTCATTCTGTCGAAATACGGCCACTGCTGGACATAGGCCTCCCCAAAGCATCGCCATATCAACATGTCCTATGCTTCTCGTGTCTAGCGGATTCCCACGACCTTCACCAATTCATCGGTTCCGAGGGGTAATTACATAACACAGTTTGAAGCACCTACAGACGATGTCTTCATAAACACAAACATGTAGATGAAACGACAATAATAATATTTTGTGCTGAAAACTGCGGGGTAATCGCGTAACACACTGACAGAAGCAATGACTTTCATATTGACAGTTCAACAACAATCACTGGGATAATTACGTTGTAGAGCAGACAAATTTTTGGAACATATGAAGCGATGGATTAGCAATATTCGTCAAAATCATTCATATTGTGATTGAAAAGTATGTTACGCAATGAGGGTGCAGCTTATGGAGGCTTACTCGCGCTGAACCTTCCAGTATGCGGTTACAAAAGATCTATGGAAATAATTAGCTCATGCATTATTTAAAAGATAAACCAATCAGCAGTTTGCTAGCGCGGCTGACTGCCCAGGATGCGCCGGACGAGCGCTTAGTTACAACTTCAAAAATAATAACTGCATAGCAACAAGATCATTACCACAGGCCACAATCGAATGATTCAATCTTTAATTAATACAATTGTCTTACTGAATCTGCAGTATGACGGTGCAGTATCGTCCTCAACCCGGTGGGTGTCACGGCGTCAGTTTTTTGACAGCGCCGGCCGACGACAGTGACGGATGAGCTCATTGTTGACGTACACATGTTCACAACCGAATCTGTGGGTACAGGCGAGGGCAAAAATATATGAACACTTAGCAAAAACGATTCCCGTATTTTGAGGAACGGTGGCATTCTAATCTCAGTCTCAATCCGTCAAAAATAACTAACCTACATCCATAAACCACTGAGCGGATTTTGATAAAATTTTCCAAGGAGATAGATGGCATCCTGGGGAAGGACACAGGCTCCTTTTTTGTCCCGGTAGCATGTTTTCGTGGGATAGTTTCCGATATCTAGAAGCTAGTTTTGACATTTTTGAGACTGCGACAAGGCTTTCAACCTTTTTAAATACGGGAATGGACCTTTAGATCAACTTACAGTTCAAATGTTATGCGTGGAAATGCTTTTGAGGTCTATGTTACAGACTTATGCAGAAGCGTGCATAGTCTCAATCTATAGGCATTAAATCTGTAATTTTCGACGATGTCTTGACATTGGTAAAAAAAAAAAACGCTCTCAAGTACGTACCTGCGTATAAGAACGGCCGTCATACTCATAATGTTATTTGACGATACCGTCGGGCAAGCTTTAGAACAAAATCAGTGTCGAATTTAGCCAAGTGTAGGAATAATACATATATTTTTGCCCAGAACTGTACATAGGTACATTCGTTTACATAGTACAGCCTTGCCTTGCCAACTGTCGCGATAGTTTGTCTCAATGTGTGCTGACGAAGCGCCGCCGCCGCCGACTTAAGGAATTGGATTCGCTCGTATATTGGAAACGCTACGTTTGTTGGCGGTTTGCAATTGCGTCCCGTTTGTAAAATGTTTATGTATTGTCTGTGATTTATTTGATTAAATTGTTCCTGCGTTTTGCAGGGGAATTTAGATGCAGTTGAATATAAAAATGCGTTTTGTAAAATGGATTTCAATTTGTAAATGGCTTCGATCAAGAATATCTACACTAGATTTAGTTAATACCAGTGGAGCCACTTCACCTAAGTTTTCACGGTGAGATTTGTACATATTAACACTACTGTTCCTAATTTATTTTATAGGTATTTTGTACAGCTTTTTTTCTCATTTCTATATTTAGTGTTTATCAGAGGAAACTTGTGAACGGCCTGCATTTTTTTTTTGTTTAAGAACACTTTATAAATTAGCTGTAAGTTTCCTGAAAAGAATAAAATAAAAATAAACCAGCCTGAAAAATGTGACCATATTTTTCAACCCAATTGCTTAGATTTTAAGTTTTATTTAAGAATTCATATATTTGTAGTTAGCTTATTTGTTTTACATCTTCTCCGATGACAGACAGACCCAAATATAAGTACAATGAGTTTTTGTTTGTGATACTCTATGAAGCTCTGTCAGTTTCAAAGTTAGATGAAGTAGTGAGCTTAAAGTATGCTGTCAAAAGTGTCAATCCCTAGTATTGGATGGGATGACAGTTCACTAGAAGCGTACTTCACCAAATTTTCACGGTGAGAATTTTACACAATAAATCAGCTGTATTTTTGATTGAAGGTTCAAGGATTGTTTTCACGTAAATCGAATTTACCTACTATTTTTTCTAGCTCAGGCGTTTATTATTATAACGTAATATTATTTAAACGGCGAATCAAACTCAGGGTCATGGTCGCCTTTTATTTATTTGCATTCTCGCCAAAGTCTAAAATTCAGACGAAATTCGAAGAATGTGTTACGAAAATGTGTTTGTTTATTTTTTTTTCGTCTTAGTACTTAAGTGCTGGCGTTATTTTCTAAATACTTAGTGTCGCTAAAATTGTAATATCAGAACCATCTTTCTTCTCGTGCAGCCGGTCGATTCTGTAAAAATCTCACCGTGAAAAGTTATGTGAAGTGAGCTTAGAGTGCGCTGTCAATAGTGTCAATCCCTAGCATTAGTTGGAATGACAGCTCACTCCACGGTCACTTCACCTAAGTTTTCACGGTGAGATGGTTACAGAATCGCACTGCTGGTGTAATAATATAAATTGATATTTTGATCGGTTTCAAAGGTTATCTGGCACATTTATCATTGCTAATGTGAATAAACAGAGACGTATTAGAAATATGAAGATATAATATCACTTTTCGTGTCTGTCTGTGTGACTGCATACTTTTTCTAAACTCCACAACGGATTTTGATGCGGTTTTCACCATCATTTTATTCCGGAAGGTTTATGTCATTATTATGAAATTCACGTAGGTAAGTTTAGTAAAGGAATCTCGATGTTTTGTCAAAAGTTTTGTTGTTTCGAATCAGGGGGTCTACTCTCCAAGTCCGACAAAGAAGATTCGGAATTACGGACCCGTCCGAAAGTAGTTGATCCGTCAAACCGAGTGTCAAATTCGATTTCTCGGGCGGGCATAATACATCGAGAGCTAACGCTTGTCAACTGTCAAATCGTATTATCATTATACTCGTATAATACTAGGTCGGGCCCCAACAAATCTTATGTCCGAATGTGATACGGTGTAGAAGACGCCCGTAACTTCGACCAAATCTACGGGTTTGGTGCCTAGGGATTAAACTCTCAGGGGCGGGTCGCTAGTTCGTCATACTTTGTTTTCAGTTCTTCACCATTTCGTTCTATTAAGAATCTAGGAAAAATGTTAAAAATTTTGTAAGCGTTTTATATTGATCAGTTAAAATGTTTACCCGCACTATGTGGGGCGCCTG
This sequence comes from Apamea crenata, assembly GCA_949629185.1. Lineage (NCBI taxonomy): Eukaryota > Metazoa > Arthropoda > Insecta > Lepidoptera > Noctuidae > Apamea > Apamea crenata. Next base: position 15,443,146 of record OX451360.1, on the reverse strand, counting down.
AGTGATGTCCGTCTGTACGTGTATATAGGTCTGTATGTATGATTGTGCGTCGTACCTATAGGGAGTTTATAGGCACTGAAATTTTCGCATTGCCTCGAGCATTGACGGCCGTGCGTCATACCACAAACCATTTAATACGGTTCCCTCAGACAGACGCGGTCCAGTGACGTTGTTATGCAAGATAATGCCATTCAGTGCAGTTTTTGTGGTTGAATTTTTATTTAATTTAATTATTGTGTGAACATTAGTTCTCATAATAAATTGCATTTTATGGCCAGGCAAATCACTGTCCATTCCAAGGTTGCCTGGAAGAGATCGCAGACAGCGATAAGGCCGCCGATTGTATATTTTTAGTGTTCGATCTTTTTTTTTGTTATGTATTTTTGTGGTGTAGGTACAATAAAGGTATATATAAATAAATGTTTCATCTATCATTTTGACGACAGCAGTGCGATTCTGTAACCATTTCACCGTGAAAACTCAGGTGAAGTGAGCGTGGAGTGAGCTGTCATTCAAAATAATGCTAGGGATTGACACTATTGACAACTCGCATCAAGCTCACTTCACTTGAGTTTTCACGGTGAGATTTTTACAGAATCGACCGGCTGGTAATTGCGGTTGTTGTTTTTTTCTCCCTCGAAAGTAACATCATTATCTGCAAAACTAAGAATGGGGTTAATATTTTTCCGGCATTCATTCATTCAGAACGAGACGAAATAGAAGTTTTAATGTTATTACGTGTAGGGGGGGGGGGGGGTGTATTGTGTCTCGCAAAGTGTTAACTTCCCTTCAGATCAGAACATCAATCTTGGTGGTTAAAATAATAATAATATATTTATATAAAAAAAAAATATAAGGCATGAAAATTAGTACAATTTTCCTTAAGTAAATGTAAATTATATTCCTAAGACTTACGTGCCTGAACTAGGCAATCGTGTGTTTCAGGCGAAAATAGGTAGATGGTGGTATTTCTTTTAGAGGGGCTTGTGCCTAAGCAATAACAACATGCACAGGTTGATCGGTCGGGTTAAGCTACGCTTACCGCGGTAATTCCGTGGATGGGTGACCATATTTACACATCAAGACCCTCCGTGCCTCGAAAAGCACGTTAAGCCGTTGGTCCCGGCTGTCATTTGTAGATCTTAGGCAGTCGTTACGGATCGACCGAAGCCCGAAAGTTTGACGAAGCCAACCCCAACATAGAGAAAAGAAAAAAAATAAATAAAAAATGCGTGCGTGTACTTATGCAGGTACGCGCATCAGAAGTTATACTTTTAAAAAACAATTTTTAATTGCAGGCAAATAATTAATAACAATAAAGGTTACAATAAAGTTCGTTGCTTAGGCTGAATAATGTTGGTAACAAGTCACGGGCCTTTTAGAGACATTAAAAGCATAATAAAAAACCAGAATTTTATGGCATCCAATTTTGAATAGTGAAATGTCCATTGCCTTTTTTTAATCGATAAGAACAAACAGGTTGCTATAAAAAATGCGCAAAATAGGCACAGGCCGGTTTATGCTGAAAAAAGTGACGTATAGCTTTAAAAATAATGAGCGGTTTTGCGGACAGCTTCAACCTGTGAATTTTGTGTGACGGTGAGGCGCGCGCATTTTAAAATTTCAGTCTCATCATTTTTTCATAACGCGCCTAAAGAAGTATAACTTCAAAAATACAAAAAAAAAAATAGAAAAAATGTAAAAAAAGTGAAAAATAAATGTATTTTTTTTCTTTCTTTCTTAAAAGGCTAGGCAGATTGATTTGTTTAGCCAGCAGAGCTCTTCCAGCAGTGGTGGCCCAGTGGTAACGACCGCGACTTACGAGTTGTAGGTCGAAGGTTCGAATATGGTGGTATTTGTTTTTTCTTACTGCTTTTTGGTCCTTTTACTTCATACTAACACACGACTAATATTGGTTCAGATAATTAATTTCAATTTGAGAGGGTCTTAGCTAAATGACTTTGGCGCCAATCGGACCATCTGCAAAATTAAGCTGCGGCGGCGGCGAACATCCGTGCGGTCATTGTGGGTAAAGAAAGAAAGAAAGAAAGAAAAAGTATTTATTGCGACTCGTACAGAAAGATCATAAAACTAAACTAAACACAATCAAAAATAAAACAAATTATGTATTTACAAAAAAAAGTAACAAAACCAAATTATATAAAAAAGAAATAACAAAAAGAAAAATGAAACAAAAAGTCCTGTACGAGGCCAAAAGGCTCCTATCTCAGCATAGGGTACGAATATCCCTCAAAACGCACTTGGAACCATGACTGCTGGCTAGTCAGAAAAGCTCAACTCAACTTTACTGCAGTTCGGCCGTCGAGAGAATGCGTTCCTGACACCTGTCAGTGCGACAATTGTAGTAGGTAATAAAGATGAAATTCGCAAAACACGTTGTTTGTATGAAACTCACAGGTGTCAGAAACCCTCGACGGCCCGACTGTATAGGTCGATCGGAAGGACCAATAGAACTTGTCTGGCTTTAAGAAAAGTTAGTCCTTCTGATTTTGGCTCTCCAACCAGACAGATAAATGTGGTTACGGCACAGGAAACATAATTACCTGCCAAACGTTGCGTCTAATATAGAAAATCAGCCATATCTGTACAAGCTGACATTAACTACGAAAACTCAAGACTTTGATGATTAATTTTGTATTATACTTGTATGGAATAAGGGCCTTAACACCAGCAAAAACAGCTCTCGGAGGTAAAGTGCAATATATGGTATTTTAGGCGATCCGATGGGACCAACCTTGCGGTCTTAAAATTTAATAAGGCATATATGGATTTTATGCAATATATTACTTTAAATGGTTATCAGAGACTTCGTGTCAGCATTTGGAATTCCGTTGGCGCCACGTTAAAAAAGATGTCGGAAAACTAATATGTCGAAATGACATATAAAAGATTTGGCTTCATACTTGGTAAAAATTTGTGTTTTTTCATCCAAGAATGTAAACAAGGGCGTGCTTTTAAGGCTGTGTTAGATATTTTAATTGGAATTTCATACATTCGTAGTTATTTCATTATTTAAGCTTAATAGTACAGCTCCTTGCGGGAAAACTGGTCCTGTTAAATAGCATTTGACTTAGAGGCGTCAAACTACCCTCTTCTATCTTCATAGAAAATTATTATAACACCTGAATTTATTGGGTTTCAAGGTCTCTTCACCAGCTTCGCTCAATACCCGAAGATTCATCGAAAGATGTGTGACTGTATTTAGAAATAGAAACTGTAGCACTATTAGTTATTCTGTGACTGTAGTATAATTAGAATCTTGATACTCTTGCATTGAAATGCTAATTTAATATCTCAAAAGTATTAAATAGTCCAATGTTATTGGTTCTTTGGTCCCTTGTGGTTTAAACATGGTCGGTACAGCGAGACGCTAGTCGGTTGGAGATGATATTTTGCGGTCAGGGTAAAAATAGAGAAAGCACCGTGCGAACGTTCAACTCGACCAACAATCGATACGGAATCGAAGTGTTGATTGCCATTAGATATGTACTCGTACGCAGGTGTGCGGATGTACCCAATGACGTCAGCGGTGATGTTGCTACTTCCTTTGACTAAACAAACCACGTACGTATATTATTTATAGAGAAAGGTGACATTTTGGCCATGAAAATGGTAAATGTTATGGTAAACTTCTATGTTTAAAAGCATAGGTAATCGGATGCCGGAATGCGTCACCAGTTGCAGTGAGATCCTTGGTATGATTCTCAAAGTTTTGGTCAAATTTTCTTAAATAACAGTGGTACGTACCTACTTAGTTGGTGTCCTGGAATTTCCTTGCTGATTTGATTGCTGCTTTTGAGAGGCCGATGTTCATGATTGAAGCTTTTAGGATCTATTGGTACCATACTGCACTTTGAAATGGTTTTGGATATGCGGGCAAAGTAGAACTAGTTAGTGCTACAGTCCAAGGTTTGTCACAGGGGTTGAGATTGGATTGGAAGGTCGGCTCTTCATGTCCATATTTTTATGGTTTAATTGCTAAATAGTAAACTATGATTTTGCCAAAGTCAACAACAGTGTAGTTATCCATTGAATGTAATCTTGACAGTGCTGTTTTCATTCTGAATAATCTGTGTTTGTATACCTAGTATGTATGTCATCTGGGCTATCATATCTGGGGGCCAAATCTGCAGCCAACGCTAAAGCTTCAAGTGACATCCTAAGTTACGGATATCGATCTGGACTGTGCTAGAATACGAAACTAGCCAAACTCCAAAAAAAAAAAAATCGATAAACACAAATATTTAAGTGAAGAATCCGTGGGCTAATTATAATGCTGATAAGGCGATGTAATGGCGCCAACGCAAGCAGAATTAATTCGACGCGTACTATTACATAATTTGGCGTTAGGCGCCGGCGCTCGGGGGACGGCGCCCGCGCAGACGGCGCCACGAGACAAGCGTCGGGTTGCCAGATATGCAGACTGTTTATGATTTACTTAGATCGTCATATATCAGCCCGTAAATGTGAGTGTCACTATGTGAGATCATAGGCCTTCTCACATGTCGGGACTCTGAATGAAATGGGGGCTTGATGTATTGCAATTGTTGAAATGCTTTCACGTCAAATGGGGTCATCTTATGATGTTAACGCTCACCAAGATGAGATGCGGTTTCTCTCCAGGGTGGATAATAAAAACACTGAATCAGCCAATCAGCTGATAAGTCCTTAACCAGGCTATTACTAAAACGAAGACCCAAGTTACTTCTTTGGTCCTATCACAAATATTTAATGTTGATTACGTTGTGTCACGAATTCCAGTGACGAATCCGTTGGTAATTTAATCATAGATATTTTTGAAATAAGTACTTATTTCAAAAGAAAGAAAAACAGGAATATCCGAACTTCAATAATATAAAATCCACTGTTTGTATTTTATAGTAGAATAGAAACTCAATATCTGAAAGCTCAGTAATAATAGTACACCGACGCAAAACTCTACGCTGGCAATACTGCCTCCGAGATGTGGCTAATAGGTGGTGAAATATCGCAGTAACTACGATAAACTTGAGTTAACTACCGCCCGCCGCGGATTGCTCCGTACTTACGCTTTAAAATAGATAACTGATTGTTTAAACAAAGTGTATGAGGACAGATCAAACGTCTCGAATGCGCCGGCCATGTTTTATGATAATTTGACAAATGCTTTTACACATATTTCGTAGTGATTTATCGTTTGATGATGGTGGGTCGACGCGAGCATGCAGTTTGTTAGTGCACGCTTAGACATTTAAGTAGGTGGAACGTAGTTTGTTTATTCTTTAGTGTAGGTTGTATTAGAACATCATTGGGAAGGGATCTATTGATCTGCGAGGTTGAGCTATTAGCCGTGTTTGCTTTGTGGATGAGCAAGTATTCTTTACTTATTAACAAACTCGAGAGCACTCCATGCATTGTAGAGTATATCTTCGGCACCAATGGTTACATACATGGCAGCAGTTGAATGAAGTACAAAGTCTGAATATTTGGTAATAGCTTGCGGATGTAAGCAAGGTTCGAGGGATTGGAATTTTTACCCGATCCAAAAGAAGTATTGATGTTTAGTTGCATGATTGCATTTGCTTACACTCACAGCCAATCCCAACATAGCGTGGAAAACTAGAACGTGAGGCAGATGAAGAGTAGGAATTCTCTTGAATCATAAATCAAGTTTACTATGACGTTTACTGGTCCATAGTAAATGATGTAATACGAGATGATCGTCAAATTGAAACTATCTGGTGCTTTGAAGACAGTAGTGTCTTTCGGAACCAAGGACTCGGAGTTAGAGTTAAGATAATTTTGTCTGTTAACACGTCAATAAAAGCCGCTGAAATGATCCTGAGATCTATAAATAATCAAATTTCATGAATATGTATGTTCATTGACATTCGTACATTTAAAACGACAGCTAACTAAAAAATTACGACCACATCTTCACACAATCACACATCTTCTTCTTGTGGTGTCGTCATGATATAAAACTAAATACCTAACTCTACGATAAAACAATTCAATAACGTTTCCCACATAAACATACTCGCCCAACAACAGACAGGCATTGTTTACTCACAGTCTGACGATCTTCACTTATCTTTGAGCCAACTTCGGTAATCTATATACGTGCGTGCTTATTCTGAAACTTTCACGTTCAGGAAATGCGAGGCGATCGTCAAAAGAGTCGGTCTCCTCCACGGAGCGAACGCGTTGCTCCTGTTGTTCAGTCCGCAACTTAGGACCAACATTTTTTGTAAAGATTTTTAGTTTGTAAAGGACTTTTTGTGTGAAGATGTGGTATGTGTATTGTGCTGTATTGTAGTGGGATTTGAAGGTGAGTTGTCGGATTTAGATTTTTGTTGATAAAAAAGATTTTTTTGTTGAATCCTATCACGATATTTACGTACTTCGAACTGAAAATAATTGATGACATTTTTCAATCCTGAATAGTTTTTTTATGATTTGAAATAGAGCCATTTCTTAAGTTACGATGTGAAGTTAACTTCGCACTTTGTAAGCTCGTTAAGCTTATAAATCTAGTACCGTGACTAAGACTACAATATTATGCCACATACTATAAATATTTACAATAAACGGGGGAGAACCGTTTTAGTAATAACGTCAGTGTCACTTACAAATTACATTGTTTATATTTCAGATTAGCATCTTTTTGGTAATCTGTAAATGGAAATACTAATATTAATACACGAATTATCGCGTTTATGTTAATGTGGTATGTCAATAAGTTTGTTGAGATGTTACCTCGAACATCGCCAAATGGAGACCCTAGGAAGTAACAACATTACGTAGGTATTGCAGAAAATTTGTTAAATAAACTTGTAATCTAATATTTGTTGATTGCAAATTATCATATTGATGATTTGATATTCCAAATAAAATGCTTATTCTATTAGTTTATCTACCTACTTATATGTAGTAGAGTTTAAATATAGTATCTTTCCTAACATCGAAAATGGATAGATGATAATATTATTATTTTCTTTAAACCAATAAATGATGAATGATTGATAAGTTCCGAATTGGTTTTACTATGTGTTATTTTAAAACTACTCTGATGAGTAGGCGTTTGGATAGGGCACGTAAATAAAATTGTAAGCGTTCCACCGACTGCCAAGGTGTTCGATAAGATATTTTAGATAAAGGTGCACTTTGTTATATAAAATCTTCTTTTATGTATAATTAAATCGATCTTTGTTAAATTTTTGTGAGTAAGCGAAATAAACAAATCAATCAGTTCTGAAAATTACTTAAAAATTAACAATAATATGATGCAAGTCGTCTGGTTTTAAGATTTGCAAGGACGCCACGCCAAACATTTCAACAGTTTTAATTTATCTGTCAAAAGCATGGCGCCATTATCAATGGTTCTATTTTTAAATTTTATGGAGGGCCGTCAGTGGTTGGCGCTCCAAATTTGACAGGTGCTATTTACGAGGCATTTCCCGCCAAAAACTTAAGTGCGCCATTTGCGAAAGCTGTCAAATCAAACGATTTTGAATAGCACTTTGAGGTAACCTCGGTAGCTTTTAAATAGTTTCACGTGGCATTTTATTGGGAAAATTGTCTTTAATCGTTTGTCTAGTACTCTAGTACATGTTTGATCTTTAAAACGAAGCCATGAGCTGATCGATTAAAAAAGCCTTCTTCTTAATACGGATTAGGTCTAAACATCAGCCATGTTTACAATCAAGTTCGCTCGAATTACACACCATGATTGGTCCATACTGTCAAAATCATGTCTCACATTTTCAAGTAACTCCCATCCTTATTGTGTTATGATTAATGTCCAGGATTGCGTACAGGAATTTGACGATCGTTCTATTTCTGCGAGCTGACTGTACACATACGTAGTTCACAAAACATGAGCGGCGCCAACCCAATCAACTTTCAACTATTATTGTCTCATTTCAATAAACATAATAATTAGCTGAACAAGTGTTATCTGGCGTTCTAGTCATAAAATCACGGTACTACACTAAACGATTTCGCCTTGATAATTATAACAAGCATGTTATTTATGTTCTCTTTATTGTTGCTACACATTTCTGTCAGTATCCGTTTGCGATGGTCGCGTTGGAATGGATTTTATGGATTGTTTTAACAGATTAATTAACCTTTAATCGTGTCCTTTCTATTTATTTCAATGTGTTTAATGTTAATTCGTTTTTAACTGAACGACATTGTTGCAGCTTTGAGATTATTGGTCCTTTGTTCTCTCGATTTTTCCTTTTCCATCCTTGTCATTGTGGCAAGCCTTAATTTCAGGAACTTTACAAATTCACAGCTATCAGTCGTGCTATTCTGTAAAAACCTCACCGTGAAAATTGCTTGCTAGCTTGAAGTGAATCATCCCCACCTTTTTTTTTTTTTTTTTTTTTTTGTGGATGGGAAATCATCAAATGACCCCTCCCGCTCTGGGTGGAGCGGAAGGGAGTGTCAGACTTTTACTGACTAAAACCCACCCGTGTTCCGTCCTTAGCCCTTTCTGTTCCAGGGCAGCGGTTAACCTTTCGGAAAATCCCGCCGCCCCGGCAGGCTTCGGCCCTGTGGGGCCCCGTCCTCTGCTGACATCTCTTTGAGGCGCGCGTGGAACACAACGCGCCGTCCGGCACGGGCCTGGTCCTGATCAGACGGTGAGCTACCCATTACTCACCGCCCGCAGGCCCGCGCCTACGGTGGCCGGGAGTCGTCACGCGGTTCCCGACGCCCGGAGCGTCTCCCGCGGCGGCTGAGGCGTGAGGTTCTCTCCCTCAGCCTCCCCGCCACCTCCTTCGCTAGCATGACTGCTTCGCAGAAGGAGGTGACTGCCTCCCACTCCCTCTCGCCCCGGACCATGGCTTGCACCAGGGCCGGACGCGAGAGGTCGCCGCCGTTGCCGATCGCCTCTACGAGGACACGGCGGGGCTCCGCCCAAGCAGGGCAGACCTCCACCGTATGCTCCACCGTGTCCTCTGGGCGATCCTGGCAGTGGTGACACCCGGGCGTCTCCTCCCGCCTGATGATGTGCAGGAACCTCCCGAAACATCCGTGTCCGGAGAGGACCTGCGTCAGGCGGTACGTGAGAACGCCGTGACGCCTCTCTAGCCACTCCTCACAGAGGGGTCTTATCGCCACTATCGTGGCGTGCCCTGCGCTGGGTTGCGATAGTCGCGCCTTCCATTCCGCCATGAGATCGCGCCGGAGGTCCGTCCGCTCCGCAGCGATTTGCCGCGGGTGCAGAGTTTCCCCCCGGCATAGTGCCTCCGCGCGCCAGTCATGCAGGCGCGCGAGGACTATCGCCTCCAGATCCCATGGCGGCAGTCCGGCAAGGAGGCTTGCCGCCTCGCGCGAGATCGTGCGGTAGCCCCGGATTAGCCTTGTGGCTACCACCTTCTGGGGCGCGTTCAGGTAGTGTGCGGCTCAAAGCCGCAGTGAACGCGCCCACACCGGGGCCCCATATAGGGCCATGGACCGCACGATCCCCGCGTAAAGCCTCCGGCAGGAGGCGTTTGGCCCCTTCAGGTTGGGCATGAGCCACTTTAAGGCGGCCCCGGCCCGTCCCCCCCCACCTTGATTTCGATTCGATTTTGACAGTTCACTTCACCTAAGTATACACAGTGAGAGTTTCGAGATTAGCACGACGGGTATCGTATATCTACCAGGATCGAACGAACGAGAGAATTTCAGGCAATTTTCCAAGATTCGTCCATTGATTTTCGTCTTTGGTTTTAAGAAACTGAATAATATTTCATTTTCCTTAGGTGAAAGTTTAATCCTGCAGACATTTATAGAGATTTCCAAATGTCGAATTTCCCCGTATGTCTATTTCTTAAATCTGCAGTCGAGATTCTGATAATCTCTATCAGCTGTACGTAATGTCATTGCTTACGTACTTCGGGAATTATTCGCCTACGCGGATACTTCAATTACGGATTGCACTACGGTATTAGTTTTGGCAGATTTTTTACACGAACATCACCATCTTGCGATGAAGACGGTGTACTGAATGGTAATCCCGATGATTCATATTATGTGGTACATAATTAATGGGTACATCACAGAATTCTATTGAAAGAATCTTGTAAAAAAGTGGTGGAATGAGGCTTTGATTGTTTCGTGATGTCATTGTTTTGTCAAGTTTTACGGTCTGTGATTTTGATTGACTCAAAGCATTAAGTTAGGTTTACAGGTTTTCAATAAAAAATTAACATCCACGTCATCATTCTCCTGTCATTATCCCAATTTATTTAGGGTCGGCATTACATGTCTTTTTCATCCATATACTTCACTATTAGTCGTCATCTTGGTAATCACCTCCTTTCTAACCATAACATCATTCACACAGTCCATCCATCGTTTCTTGAGGTGACAAAGGACCAATCTGCTCTAAATTATATGGATACTAGCGACCCGCCTCTGCTCCCCACGGTGTTTGCGACTTGACAAAGATCGAGATTCATTTATCTTCTTCTTCTTATATATAAAAATCAAGTGGCGTGTGTCTCGCAAAAACTCGAAAACGGCTCGACCGTTTGTGATGAAACTTTGGTGAGTAAGGTGAGTTGTAGTGTGCGCGCCGGACAAGGTTCCAAAAATATGAAAAAAACGATTGCAACGCATTAGCACGGGCATTAGCTAGTTATTAATAAGTTTAATATGAAAGTATTATACACATAAACCTTCCGGAATAAATTCTCTATTTTTTTGTGAAAACCGCATCAAAATCTAATGCGTAGTTTAAAAGAACACAGACCGATACAAAAAGCGACTTTATAATGCATATTATTATGCAAGTATAGAAGATGCACTATTCGTTTAGGAATTTGGCCTAACCTAATTCAGTTTCAGGCTGCAGTACCTATACTTGTGAATTGACGAGGAAAAGCGCACAAAAGTCCGTCATCAAATCCGTCGTCAAAATTCGAGTTATTTACATTACATTACACACCCGTACGCAAAATACGCGCATTGACTTAGAGTTGCGGACACCAGGGGGCTTACCACCAGCTCTTAAATCAGGGCAGAAGTTGAACTGCACTGCTATTTTGTTCTATGACTAAGTACAAAAAAGCAGTGCAGTTCAACTTCTGCCCTGCTATTACAATTTTACAGCCAGTTTTACCTATTACAATAGATAAGTCTGGAACCAGCTTAAGAGTTTCCTAAAATAAATTTATTATGATTTGCAAACTCTTTATAAAATTAAACGCATCGTCATTAAACTGGCAAGATATAGAGCTAAAATCTGCCTGTCAGGCGTGATAATCCTAAGCTCACTCGACCTATGTGGGAGGTCTTTGTTCAGAAGGTCATGATGGACTGATAACATCACCTACCTCGTTCTTATGGGGCCTTAGTAACCCACTTACTCATCAAGATTAGGTTGCTACCCTCATTAGCATAAAAAAATACCAGCAAATGACTTCGCAGTTCTTATAAATCAATGTCAAGGTACTTTGCCCTATATGGCAAGAAGTACTCTTTGTATAGTCAGGGTAATTAATTGTTCATAAAATTAACACAAACCTGCTCAAGTGGAGATTCACAGATGACTCCACCCTGGAGTATAACTGTGGTGCTGTCCCATAAACAATGGGGCACTTAATATCGTGTCCAGCGTGTTCTGTTATCTGCTCGCTACAGCGGGGTAGTTGCGTAACATAGTACTATCATTATTAACAGTAGAAATGGGTTTCATTTTGACAGTTCAACAACATTCATTGCGTTATTTACGTTGTTGAGCAGACACATTTTTCGAACATATGAAGCAATGGATTAGCAATCATCATCATCTGCCTAGCCTTTTCCCAACTATGTTGGGGTCGGCTTCCAGTCTAACCGGATGCAGCTGAATACCAGTATTTTACATGAAGCGACTGCCTATCTGACCTCCACAACCCAGTTACCAGTCTTACCAAGGGGTATCGTATTACCCAGTAACTGGATTAGCAATATCCTTCAAATAATTCAGATTGAGATTACGCAATTAGCGTGCAGAAGTCGATGGTCGCTACTGAAGGGGAGCTCGTAGCCAAATTCTGGTTGATCTGGATTGTCTGTAGACTGTAGATTGTCATCAACACGCTAAGAAGAAGTCTACTTCAATTGTCGTGTTAGAGCCATCTTAAACAACTGTCAAGGAATGACAGTTGTGATTCGAATATAGGGACAATTTAATTTGGTAGTCAATTTGGTGAGAGGCCCGTGGCTAAATAATAACAGCCACACAGGTCGATCGATAAGGTTAAGCTACGGTTGCCGCGGTTGGTCTGTGGATGGGTGGCCATCTTTACATACCGAGACCCCTCCGTGCCTCGGAAAGCACGTTAAGCCGTTGGTCCCGGCTGGCATTCGTGGATCTTTGACAGTCGTTACGGGTAGTCAGAAGCCTGAAAGTCTGACAACCAGTCTTACCAAGGGGTATCGTATTACACAGTGGGTTGTGGAGGTCAGATAGGCAGTCGCTCCATGTAAAATATTGGTATTCAGCTGCATCCGGTTAGACTGGAAGCCGACCCCAACATAGTTGGGAAAAGGCTAGGTAAATGATGCGTCTTTTTGGTAAACAACTACCTTCCCTGTCTTTACTTGTTTTTTTTTATCGTAAAACTTATATGTGCATGACAGCTATTTATCATAAATTGAATTCGTGCCAGTAGTGGCTAAGATAATGGTCGGTGGTCGGTAATGGCTGACAGAACTTAATTGTTTTTATGAGAAATTGGGCTAAGATGGGACATAAATTTACTCGGTAAATAGCGCTGGAGTAGAGCGGAGTTAAACCGTTTTGGTGAAGAATGGTTGTTTACAAACCGTTCCTTGTGAAGATAGTGTTACCAGTTGTGATATTTCAAATTAAAGTCTTGATTTAGTAACATAGTAGATTTAGAAGATTGCCGCGTTCGTCTAGTGGTCGCAAACGCTAAATCAAATCAAATCAAATCAAATCCATTTATTTGCCAGAATGTAGGTTTACAATACACCATATCTTAAAACTATAATGGCCCGTTTACATTCTACCATTACATAAAGTGTGCAAATATTTAATTTTAACCTGCACAGTGTTATTAATATAATTAGGTACATTCATAAAAATAGACAGCAACAACAACAAGATCTCATGCTTAAGGATTTATCGGAACAAATTAATTAATTGCCTTTAATTGTATTAATTTAATACCTATGTCAGTTCAAGAAATAAAGTTTAATAAAATGTCAGAAAGAATTATAGTTAAATAAAATGTCGCTACTGCTAGGCATGACGTCCTGCACCCTAATTGCGTAACACACAATCATTTTGAAGGATATTGCTAATCCATTGCTTCATGTGTTAAAAAAATGTGTCATGTCTTGTGTCTGCTCAACAACGTAAATAACGCAATGAATGTTGTTGAACTGTCAAAATGAAACCGATTGCGATTGATCGTGTGTTACGCAATTAGGGTGCTGGGTTCGATTAACGGGTTGGGCAAAGTATTATTGGATTTTTCTGTATGGAATTTCTCAATAGTGTAGAGTCGGGATTTGTGTCCGGTTGATTGCAATAGGCTCGCAGCCTATTAAATGGAACTTAAACACTTCTGCCTAACCCTTCGGGGAGAACAGTCGTGATACTATATTTTTTTTCGTTTTTTTTTTAAATATTTTATGTTATATTTTTTTATTTATCTTCTCCTTGTCTTGAACTTATTATGTAAGGAAGTTGCTGTTTATTTTACCATGATTGTGTAAGTTGTGTTTTTTTCACAAAATCTGTAAATGGTAATTAATCATTTAGGTTTTACTTTCAGGCTTAGGGAAAAATAATTGTGATTCTTCCGAGTGAGTATCAATGTTAATAATGGTTATCTATGATTGCGACTGCTGCCATTCTTAAACCTACTACTCCTTATTTATGAGATATTTTATCTCAGGAAGTCCCACACACTTTTTTTTGCAGTTTTTTTTATTATGTAGGTAAGCAAAGTAAGTTTATGGATTAGTGTAATAATTCATATTCATTAAGTACTTAATTGAATACACTTTTACGAACGCGGACTATGATTCACCTAGATTCACTCATCTGCCTAGCCTTTTCCCAACTGTGTTGGGGTCGGCTTCCAATCTTACCGGATGCAGCTGAATACCAGTATTTTACATGTAGCGACTGCCTATTTGACCTCCACAACTCAGTGGGTAATACGATATGCCTTGGTAAGACTGGTCGTCAAACTTTCGGGCTTTTGACGACCTGTAAAGACTGCCAAAGATCGATGAATGACAGGGACCAACGGCTTAACGTGCTTTCCGAGGCAGGGAGGGGCTTTGGTACCTATGAAAAGATGGTCACCAACCGCGGCAAGTGTAGCTTAACCTGATCGATTGACCCGTGCGGCTGTTATTACTTAGCCACAAGCCACTCTTTACCTAGATTCACTATTGTCATTATTTGGTATCCATTATTAACGTTCCCTTTACGGAACTGGACACTATTACTATGCCTCCGATGTCCGTTCGTCTGTCTTAGGGACCGTATCTAACAGGTAGACACCCAACATTTTCGCAGGATATGGCTGCTATGTATAACAACAAAAGAAATTAAATATACAAGAAAGGTGTTTTTCAAATGTAGTGTTAAATATTTTACAGTGATACGGAACCCTTCGTGTGCGAGTCCGACTCGGGTAAGGCCACTTTTTTGTCATTACAGCCAAAAAATCTTAGAGAAACCAAACGCATATTATATCAATACTGAGTCACACAGTCCCATCAGTTATGTAGTATTAAGGATAAACATTACATTAACACAATAAGACCACCAATCTCTCAGTAGGGGAAAACGCTATGTGTAATACAGATGTTTATTAATTATGCGTACATATTATATTCGTATGCTCGTATGTCAATCAATCAATCATCTGCTGACGGTTGACATTAATCGAATGACGCGGCTGTAGAAGGAGTTATTTCCCCTGGATAAGTGCCTACAGGAAGGAAATAACACAACATGACTGTGCTAACTATTGTAGATTATTGTAGGACCGCGTGGAGAATTAGCTACTGCTTTAAATTCTACATGGCTACACAAATAGATGATATGATTTTTGCTGCAGTGTTTGTCTCTCTGAAGTTCGACAGTTCGTTTAAAAGCTGACAGTCTCGGAGGCATCTTACAAACTGATAAGATCAGAATAAAAAAATCAAGTCACTGGGTTAAATTAGGCTGAGAATCAGCACTTTTTGAACGTCAAATTTACATAAGAGGAGAGAAGAAGAGGAGAGAAGTGGTGAAGGGCGGGCGTTTTCGATAGTCCCCCAAAACGCCCGCCCTTCACCACTTCCTGTGTTTTAGCTCGGGAAGAAGAAGTGGCGCAACAAACTCCTCAGCAGCACAGCTGTCTGTAAAGTTAGAAGCACTTGATTCTATACAATATATAATATCGATATCGGTATTTTCGAAGCTAAAGAAAGACAAGTTTGTCGTAAAAGCTTACTTGGTTTACCTAGGTATAAGTAAGGGGCGCGCGTAAAATCAGAAAAAAAAACGAGGTGTTACCACTTTAATAGCTTCTTCTACTTAAATATGATAACGAATACATAAAGGAAAAACGTAGGTACGGTTTCAGTAACTTTGACGACACGGTTGGCGCAGAGGCTGAGCGATCGACTGCTGCGCTGCGTGTCGCGGGTTCGATTCCCGCACGGAACAAATATTTATATTTCCTACAGGTAGTTGTTCCGGGTCTGGCTGTTTGTGTATGTGAATTTAAATGTTTGTAAACGCACCCAGGAACCCACGATACAGGAGTAATAGAGTGGGGCAACGCTTTATAAAAAAAAAATGATACCCTACCATAATTAAAATAAATTATACCCCCCAGCAGCCGAACATATGAGTGCAATCTTCTTGTCTCAACAGAGCGACGGCAAATTTGAAAAACAAAAATATGCCTGAAGTTTCCGCAACTGATACCTAATGTCTTTTTTACGAGAAAATTTCAAAATTTTGTGTTTCTTTCCTACAAAAAGTTTCGAAATATCAAGTACTTACTCATATTCACGTTTTATTTTGATCCGTAGTTAAACTCAACCAATTGTTGAAAATAGTAACTAATTATTAAATTTTTGCAAAATGTGTTTTTTGGGCAATTTTTAGTTTACCTAATGGTTATTTTTTTTTAACTAATAGGTAATTATTTTTACGTCTTTTATTATCATGGGCTTATTAGATACCACCCTGGGTTATTAGGTAAAAGATAAAGCATAACGTAATGTACGCAAATAGTATGTATTGGTGCTACGGCCTACTGAAAGGTATTCTGACGTTTAGTGCGCGTAATACGAAGATTATGTATTAAATTGATTGTGTATTGCCGTCATAATGTATCTATGATATTTGATATCTATTTTACATAGTATATGGATGAAGATTATTTGTTTACATACGTATTTGGAAATAATTAAATGATGTCTGAATAGTCTACTACGGTAACGTATAATAACGTCATACGTGAGTTTAGATTGTACCTTTTTAGTAATGTTAGAGTATTTTGAGAAGGTGCTTTACCGATGAAGTACTACCACCATTGTTATTGCTGCAATTTAGAGGCGTTCTTAGTTGACTTCCACTAATTACAAGCCCATGAGAACTTTGAGCTGTCTCTGGGATGACGACGTATTTACGATGCCTTTGTTCATACATATACTGTTTTTTTTTATTATTTCTATGAATACCATAGAAATATAGCAGATGTCCATAGGCTACGGGTGAAATTGCGATGGTATTGGGTTTCACAATAGTATTTTCTGCCTTTCACAAAAAAATATTTTTCGCCTTCCGTTTTAATTAAGGTGATACGTAAATAAAAAATAAATCATAGCTCGAGGGGCAGGCATCAGAAAGTGACCGAGTCAATTACTTCCACATGCGAAAAAAGAGAGCACAACAATGCGCTGGAACCAAAATAAAAGAAACGTAATCGCCAAAGCAAATAAAAATCGTGTAAAAATAAATTAAGCTGGGTGATCAAAATATTTCCAGCCAGTTTTTAATTACCTATTACGCACGTTTTGAATGCAATTTTGCAATGTTTCTTAGGATTTTAGAATTACAGAAAAAAATATAAAAAAGTAGAGGTCTTTTCGGGATTAAACCCAACCTATTCTATCGAGGAAATTTAACATATTTTATTTTTTTTATTTTTTTTTTATTTTTGTTTTCCTTCAGTCAGAGTATTAATCAAATAGTCAATAAACACAGAACCAAAAATTTTATCCATCCATGCTGTAATAGTGAAATAAATGGTTACGAAAAAACCCCCAATTTATTTTGGTATCGCCTTTAAGATTAAAAAAAAAACTCTCGTATTAATGGAAAGAGAGAGAAAGTCGCATGCAGGGGGTATTACGCTTTTCCTTAAGTGTCGATTTCTACTAGTCAACTCGTACCGTAAGCGTTAAGGAACTTCGTTCGAAAACTTAAGATTATATTAAAAGAACCAAAACCTCATTTGTTGCTGTAATAATGAATTTGAACGTGCATTTTCTGTATAAAATTACATCATTAAACCCAACCTTTTTCAACAAAGGAATTAAATGTAGGTTATATCCTAGCTCGAAGGCTCTGACTTCAACCATGGGTGACAAGATGACGCCATCGCTAACAAAAGGAGACACAGCCGCCGACTGCAACCATTGTAACGGGTTTTATATTCTGTTGTTATTAAACTGAAGAATTTTAGGCACGAGGGAGGCGAGAACACCACCCTAATTGCGTCACTTTCAATCACAATCTGAATAATTTTGAAGGATATTGCTAATCCATTGCTTCATATGTTCGAAAAAGTTGTACGCTCAACAATGTTAATGTTGTTGAACTGTCAAAATGTTAACCATTGCTACTGTTAGTGTGTTACGCAATTGCCCGGCAGCTCATGCTGTCAATATAAGTATTTAACAGACAGAATAGGAACGTACATGGTTAAACAGGGCGCACTGAATTTACTTTAGAAATTAGTGAAGGCTTAGAATCATACCCAGGCTTTATTATAAGCCTGAGTTTGATTTTATTTGGGCGCATTCACTAGTCGGTGGTGCGGCGAATGTACAAGTATCTCCCTGCCCCCCGGCTCATGGTAGTAGAAGGAACAGTGGGGTTTTAGTCGCGGGTAGGAGTCCGACATAACGTCCTCAGGGGGATATTCCCACGAACAACAAAACAAAACAAGGTTACATGCAATAATAGGTATATAGAATGAAATATATACTGAAAGCAAAGGAGACCAATATCTACAAGTTTAGTGCCTACCTAATTACAGGAAAAAAGTGCGTTATTAAAGTTTTAACAGAGTTAAAACTCACACTTACATTATCCACAAACGTTAGTCCATATGCCCATAGCGTTGTTAGCCGTAATCGCCGCTCGTAGTCGTTATAGCTCCTACCGTATTGTGGCAAAGGTAAAAACTGTATAAAGGATATCTGATATTTATTTCTGTAAATAGGTTCAAATAAAACATATTTACACGCTAACAATGTGCTTATTTTTTAAAAGGCTTCCGAGAGGTTACAGTCTCATTTAATGGCCAGACTTTTGTGGTAAGAAAGATTAAAGTGGACCCGCCTTTTCAGTACGGTAAATATTATCTTTTATGAATTACATTGTTGTATGAAAGAATTTCACTATGTCGTGTAACCTAGCAGACGTCTAAGATTCGTCATAAATCATTAAGTATAGCGTTTTGTAAGGTCAATTAAGATTTCAAAGAAGAATCACAATTTAAGATCATATTAAATAAAGACAGTTCAAAATAACTGATTAATTACCACCCAAAACGAAATTAAAACGCGCAAACAGGAGCCAACAGTAAAAAAAAAACTTCAAAAACCGCACGCGTTGAAAGCTCACCACGCGTTTTTTTCCCTAAACCAACAAAGTTGCAGACCGTAATTATCTTTTATTATTAACATAAGCTGCGACCTTTAAGAACATAGTAATTAAATAATAAGCCATATTACATATTACAATAACGTCACCGCTTTACAAATAATTATGATGTCACCTCACTTTTTAGCGTAACTTTTTTTGACACATTTTACGCCTGATTACAAGTAGTTTAACTTCTATCGCTTGATCTTTCACGATTAGTATTGTTACGATTTTTTACTATTCGGAGTACGTCATGGTAACGAGAGTTAAGTCTCTTCCACACCGACGCGAAATATCACGCGGTAACTAGCGTTGCGATTTTTATCGCGTTAATTTTCAACGAGTCGCATGCAAATCTATTAGCTTTATATCTCTAACCGTTTTATTTACAATTCTAAAGTGCACGTAATTGAATTAATTGAAATAAATGCTTTAAATTTAAGTTTAAGTTTGACGCTACCTTTTTGAGTAGCGTCAAACTAGTACCAAGTAGATCGCGGAATCTCACAAGGTTTCTGAAAGGCAACTCAAAAACTAACTAATTCTGACCAACTCATGTGAACTACTCTAATTGGCTGATTAAAATAACTACGAGTACATCAAATCAAATCCCTTGCTTTCTTCGTCCTTTAGCCTTTTAGAAACCGATTTTGGACAAATAATAACTTATTTTCAGCATAACATAATCCGCCTATAACGTTCCCACTGCTGGGACACAGGCTTCCTCGCGGTGAGAGTGAGTGGGCCGTAATCCACCATGCAAGCCCAGTGTTGGTTGGTTGGTAGATGTCTCATGTCTTCGAATTTTTGGTTCTAGGACATGCTGGTTTTCTCAGGATGTTTTCCTTCACCGTTATGAGAGCAGTGGTAATGAAATAATTTACACAAAGTGAAGCACTTGTCTGGCTTCGAACCTACGACCTACAGCCATTATTACCACTGGGCTACAATTGCTCACTATTTTCAGGTCATACAAGAATTCCCAAGATACAACTTAAAGATTCGTGTATTTCGTAAATACTAAGGCGAGTTCGCGACATGTCATCATGCGACAGTCGCGTCTGTGTGGTCCAGCCTTAAGGTGACGTAATTATGATGGTTTCGAAGCGAGCCATCAAACGACGCCGCGCGCCCTCGCGTGACATAATTATTATGTCTAATAAAGTGTATGCGGTCATTAATTATGCGTGATTATTGGTTTTGCTCGTTACCCCGTGGTATAGAAGTACCTATTGCTTGTGATGTCATATTGGAAACGGATATTTGATGTAGGTCTTTGCTTTTACCCGGTTGTGCGGTTTTTGACAGTCATTATTTTACGTAAATTCGTAGTACCTACATAGGTTAGTTTTTGTTTGCTCCTCTGAGGTTGCTTAAATATTTTTAATAAGCATAGTCCTTATTAGGCTCCTCAGTATGTAATCTATAATATAAAAATGAATCGCTGAATGTGTTGCTAAGCGCAAATCTCGAGAACAGCTGAACCGATTTCGCTAATTCTTTTTTTAGAATATTCCTTGAAGTACGAGGATGGCTCTTACGCAGAATTTAAAAAAAAAATAGGGTAGGAGTAGGGTAGGAGGGTAGGAGTAGGGTAGGACACCACGCGAACGAAGTAGCGCCGGACAGCTAGTACCTAATAAAAAGCAATCTGCCTGCCCTTGTCCCAACTATGTTGGGGTATACTTCCAGTCTAACCGAATGCAGCTGAATACTAGTATTTTATATGAAGCGACTGCCTAGCTTACTAGCGCAGGCTGCGCAGGCAGTTACTTGATAACACGATACCCATTGGTAAGGCTACCCGTAACGACTGTCAAAGATCTACGAATGACAGCCAGACCAACGGCTTAACGTGCGTGCTTCCCAAGGCATTGAGGGTTCTCGATATGGAATGGTTGGTCACCCATCCACAAATCAACCGCGGCAAGCGTGCGGCTGTTATTATTAAAATATAAATTATTAAAAGGCTGTAATACTATGGTTGTGATACCCATTGATATTATTGTCACATCCTATTGTTACCCGGTATGTACCTCGACAGCAATTATAGCGAATGTAGCGATGATCTAATTGCCTTGACCGTGATATATATTTTACCATGGTATTTTCCAGTTTTATCGCTAATTGCTATAATATTTTATTGCAATTTGCCGTAAGGCATCACGAATAAAATGACGCAACTACGTAAAACTTAGCATGCGTAACGTAACCTATGGTTATACAAACTTTATAATATAATAGTGGAAAATTGAAAACATTAAAGTTATTCAAAGTACTTTAGGAGATTATAGTTATTACACATTTAATCCTTGACCAGCGTTAAAAATCTACCTAGCCTTTTCCCAACTACATATGTCTGCTTCCAGTCGAATATCTGATTTCCACAACCCAGTTACTGGGTACACTATACCCCTTGATATGACTGGTTGTCAGCCTTCTGGGCTTCTGACTATTCGCAAAGACTGTTCGACGAACGAAAACAAACAAACAAATGACAACCGAGATCAACGGCTTAACGTGCTCGGAGGGGTCTCCATAATTATGTACTGGATGGTCAGGGTCACCCGTCCACGAACACCATCGACCAGCTTCAGTGATGAAAATAAGTAGGTTAAGAACTTTTAGGTGGATGTTTGAGTTAGATCCCAAAAAATAATCTAAATAGGTAAACTCTAATTCCTAATCTGCCAGCGTTAAAAACTTATTTAATCAAAAAGTTGATGCTAAAGAATCTTAAGTTATTGTGAGACTTTCCAAAGAGTTATTCATTAAACAACATACTTTTACTTATCAAAAAAGTTAGATAATTTTTCATGAAATGAGTTATTCTTAGGTACCCAGACTTTTACACGGAGTAACTGGATTTCATTTCTTATGTGTCTGCGGTCAATAGGGAGCAGACAGTAATGCTTGTGTGTGAATCGTCGCTGCAAACTTTCCATATCGGTGTTGAGCTTGTAGCAAGGATTCTCATTAACAATATTGCAGGTCAAGTGTGTAGGTACTTAGGTTAAATTTACAAACATTGTTGTTAGTAAATATCTTGTTACTAACATATTTGAGTCCATTGTTACTTGTATATTAAACTTCGATCAAAATAATATATTAAATGTAAAATAAATTATACGATTTCCTGTAACTGAATATCCAGAAAGATTTATAGTTTTTCCATTGCCCTTTGTGTTTTCCAGGAAGATAGTTTGTCAAACCTTTAGGGAAACAGAAGTTCTTGAACCGTAGATGTACGAATTGAGCTAGCTAGAACTTCAAGTCCGATAAACAAACGTATTTAAAACAGACGAAGTAATTCATTCAGGTGGTAAATGGTTGTCAAGTTAAGTCCTATTTAAAATATGACCAACAGACCCACAGTTACCGTTCAACAATTTGTTGGTTAGAATTATCCAAATGGAGCCAGTTTTATTGGTTTGGGTGTAAATATTGTAAATTTATTCTATTGGTTATTTAGTTACATTTATGCTGAGATGCTAGTAGGTCGCGTCATGCATTTGTCTAGTGATAAGGAGTTGGTATAATTTGAGCTGTCAGGATTGAGTGCGTATTTTTCATGCGGGTAGCGCAGGACCGGTCTTTGTGGCGATGCTTGGGCCTTGGTGCGGATCATATAGTATCATTTTGCGTCCAAACTAGCAACGCAAAATTATACAAGATTATGTGAGTCATTTTGTGTCCAAACAAGAGGTAATGGTACACGGCGGTGCCACGCAAATGAGATTTGATACACCAAAATGACACAAGTCTAAACAAGGTCTAAGGCAATGTCCAACTGTGGACGTCCTTCGGCCGATATGAGGGTGGTATTTTTCACTTTGGTTAAGGTCGTGGATAAACGTCATACGAATGAGCACAAGCTTTTGACAACAATACTGAGATGACCAATCCTTTTGCTTGATGTTTATTGCAATATCCTTATTGGTCATAGCAATAAAATTCATGTTTAGTATTGGAATCTGCTATCATGAAATTGTTTAAGTGATACAATGATAATTAGAATTTTTTTTCTTTATTGAAGTTTCTTGACGTTTGGCCTTATCATAAATTTCCTTAAGTTACTTTAGTCCCGTAAATGATATCGTTGTTATTCCAACGGCAAATTAGGTTAATACCGATCAAGTTTCAATATCCTAGGCGACTGTAGGTCTAGTAATAAAATCAAGCATAAAACCACAACAAAAATTATTACGCACTTCCCTTTGCATACTTCAATATTAATTTCTGATCTCTTAAATATTAATTAGTTTAATGCGATGTATGCAAATATGGAAGCCGGTATAGTAATAAATAATATCTAGATAGGCAGAGGTAGAATATTGAGTAAATTATTTGTCACCTGATGTATCTGTTTAATTGAGTTGCGTCTGCGCATGACGTCTGTGACAAATTGTAGTTGTTACTTTATTTCCTGTAGATTTTTTGCATAGGTAATATTGCTTAATGAATATTGTGATTGCGACAGTTTATTTCATTGAAGTGTTACGTTATGTTTTTTATTTAAATACGAACAAAAAATCTTAATTACAATATACAAGCTTACACTAAAATATATATTATGTCATTCTGACCTATGGATCCCAGACTTGGTCTTTGACAAATATTCAAAAGTCCAAACTTAAGGTTTGCTAGCATGCAATGGACCGCAGAAATCTAGGCGTAAAATCGACACACCATATTCGCAACACCACACTGCGCTCCAAAACACAGAATACTGACGTTGCTCAAAAAGGCGCTAAACTGAACTGGAGTTGGCCACGTCTGCCGTATGACCAATAATCTGTGGGCCAAAATAACCACCACGTGGAGCCCTGACACAGCTAGAAGGCGTCGCGGCAGACCCCGTAGAAGATGGCGGGACGAGCTGGACAAAACTAACGACCAGTGATCTACGCCCTGGATCGAAAGAGCTGGAAGTCATGGGGGGAGGCTTTTGCCCAGCAGTGGGATGATGCTAACAGTAACAAGTATGTATATAATAAAAGATTAAGGCTCAGAGCTCATTCGGCTTCAAGCAATTCGTCCGCATCGCTGTCACCCTTCCAATGCATGCTTATGGTCGATCCATCAGAGGGGCAATTCTCGTAATTTTAAGAACGTTCACAGTCTCAATCTGTCAAAAATACCTCTAATTTCCCTACATTTTGACAAGTTTTTGACATTTGTTTGTCGCCGAGATGAAACTGTGACTAGATTTTGAACGTTTCAAATTACGAGAATTGGCATTCTGGTCTCTTCCCATCTTCGCGTTCCATGCCATTGGGTTCTAAAACAGCTGGCACCCCGGTGACAAGAGCTCGACTGATGATGTTATTAATGCTGGCCGTATCATCCGACCAGTGCTCTTGCCGCATGATAGGTTATGGTGTCCAAGGCAGTAGACTGCTTCAGCGATTTGGAGTTCCACAAGGAGCGCATAGACAACATGTAGCGAGCCGGAATGTGGTGTCACTGAGTGTAGTACCTATGATGCCAGAGGCCCGACTCCCATTCAGCGACAGCCAGCAGGCGGGCACGATTAAACTGGATGTTAGGTGATTGATGCTACTTAAGTATGTTGTATATATACCTACGTATATGCACCGATAGGTAGGTGGTACCTAACTCTATCTATTAGACACTGAGCTCCAATCAGCTGATATTCCTAAATTTAATATGCTACATTTGGAACAACAAAATGATACAAGTGTGGACAAGGCAGTGTTCAGCAGTGAACGCCTTTCAGCTGATATAAGGGTGGTATTTTTCACTTAGGTTAAGAAAATGTTGGATAAGTGTCAAAAGTTTGAGTAGCTATATGTATGATTTCAATATAACATTACAATACAATATAACTTTTTAACCCAAACTGCATCACATAACCTTCACCCCACAACCACCAAACCGTATCCCATTGTTCGATCACCATTGTGTGACGTCACAAATCCCATTCAGTACCATGACTGATGGTGATTGGTTCTTAATGGTTATCTGACAGTCGGCTCCAAGTCACCTCTGTATTGTCGTGAGATAACAATTGGAGATAACAGCAATGAGATCATGACGCTTATCTCTGGAGATCGCTTTCTGATGGTGTAAATTAACTGATGGTTGGTCACACTCTGGGTAGATTATCCAGATTTCAGTGTGAAGTGATAAAGATTATGGATGTAGGATGCGTGGTTGTATCATGATTGAATACATTTTTTTTTCTTTTACAATCTTTATCTTAACTATTTATAGGGGCTCCCAGAGGGCTGGCCAAAGAGTCAGCATTGCCATACAACGTGTCAATGCTGTCAGCTTTTTGGGCATGTTTCCTGTTGACAGCGATGCGGACGAATTTTTTTGATGCCTTTTGATTATTTTCCTTTTTATATACTTGTACATATTATTATTTTAAGACTGTTTGCTTTTTAAGTTATTTAATTTTTTAATAAATCTGGTTTACTAACTATTTATGCTACTTACTAAATTAAATAACTATACAAAAACAAAAGGACCCTTAGGCGTCGAAGTACTCGTCTGCATCGCTGTCATCCGGAAACTTGCCCAGAAGACTGGCAGCATTTTCATGATCAAGATTCCTACTTTTGGGTGAGATTTTAATTGGCAATTATCTCAGATATACATGTGCCTTGATCCTGTATATATAACGAGTAAATGAATGAAAACCAGTTTATTTAACGGCTAAAAACTAACCTTACAAGGTTAGTTTTTAGCCGTTTAACCTTGATCTTATTAAGAATGGAGTGAAACGCAACCTTTTTTCTGTTTTACTGGAATTATAAACTTTTATCTTGCAAAAGTTTAGATGCTAATGATTATAACGTTGTACATACCTACACATGTAAAAAAATACGGTGGCTATATGGGAGTAGGGTATAAAGATTATATGGCTAGAAAGGGGATGACTACCGAGACGACGAATAATAGATAAGTATGTATGATAAAGACATATTGCGCCGACTCCAAATAAATTTTGATGAGCGCAGGAGAATGATGATGACACATGTTGAAAAATCCACAAGAATTCATTGGTTAACTTTGTAATTATAACCATTAAAATCATCAATACATCTCTAATAAAAATAACAAAATTATATCCTAACTTAACTAAAACTATTCACAAACTAAAATATAGCGTCGAAAAATTCATCCGCATCGCTGTCGACTGGTTATGTACACAAGAGACTTGTGCGATATTACCTCGTTCATTGGTTTGTTTCTATTCCAGTTGGTTCCCAAAGCCATTTAACTGAAGCTGTAGTTTATAATAATTATTAATTTACTGCTTTGCCTACACCATTCATTCAATTTTTCCACTAATAAGCCAACAATATTAAGTAAACATCCAATTACACGCTCACAGGCAAGTGGGTGTGTTCGTGCATATCTCGTTGTGTATCTGTGGGACTTGAACACATAAATCTGGCGTATTTATGTACGTCGCACTTCAATTAATAACGAATAAAATTAACACCTGTCTTAGGGGCCATAGAGTTCTATGTGAGGATGTAGACATGACGTTGAGCGTATTTTGTGGAATTGAAAATTAATATTAGTTTTGCCTATTAAGTTTTTAGAAAATGTTTACTGGGTTTATTCTATCTAAGGATGTAGAATAGAATAGAATAGAACACTCTTTTTGTACACCATAAAAATTACAGAACAAAAATATAAAAAATTACAAAGAGTTACACAATGGGTGGTCTTATCGCTAAAAGCGATCTTTTAAAGACAACCTTTGAATATATTAAAATTAAGGAGAGACAAACATAGTAGGTAGTCTGTAGTGTACCATTTACATTATAAGTATGAACCTAATCCATTAGATAGTTTATGCTTAAATTAGAAATTCTTGAAAGTAAAATAATTATCATCATCAGCCTACAGAAGTCCACTGCTGGACATAGGCCTCTCCATTCGCACGCCATCTTAATTCTCGGCAACTCTAATCCAGCTGCTATCAGCCACCCTGCGAAGATCGTCACTCCACCTAGCCTGAGGGCGTACATCCTACCTTACGTACCGAAATAACTATTATAAAATGAAATAATTATGTAAATCAATCGATACACGATAAGAATTAATCTCAGCTTTTTGATTTATAATGCGCCTAAATCATTTTTCCGCCGAACCTTCCGAAATTTCTGTTTTTGGCTCATGTGACAACAAATTGTCAAAGAATCGCGACAAAAATCCAACAACGAAAAAAATAAATAAATTTATAAGTGTTTTTTTTTAGATTGTGTGATATAAGTATTTATTCACATACATAATTATTCTTCAATACATAATTATTACCTTTGCCAATACCAGTCTTTATTTGTTCAGTACACGCTAAACCATTCATGCAATCTTTAATTTCACGATTGCGAGCTCTATGCACTTTTTAAGCTTCCTATCTCGCCATAGTGTCGCTATTAAAACAATTTGCACTTCAGGTGCTGTTACGTGTCGCTCTGGTATTTATTAGGCTTGTGTTCTAGTCATTGTTATCGTAATGTCTATTTTAACACCATTTGTAGTCTGTAGCCTCAATGTGCCGAGCAGGCGCGGCTGGAGTGGTAGGACAAAGCGTTATTGAGCTTTCTATTGAACTCAATTCAAGTTGGTCTGGAGTTGGTCTACAGTGCTCTTGTACTCGGTAAATGTCAATGTGGTTTATGTTGAACTGAATGCCGTTTTGTTATAATAACAGTTTCGTCCCCTGTTAATAACTTTATGCTGTCTTCGGCAATATGTAGGTTATACCTAGCAGAACTTGGTCACCAAGTAAGAAATACCTAAGTTTTAATTTCTTTATTCAGTGCCTTATAGTATAACACAAGCAACTCTTACAGATGACGTTTTTATTGAGTAGGTAAATGTCAGCTCATCGGACTTAAGGCTCCCGCAGGCAGGCGCAACGCGACGGTGCGACACGATTTTGGTAGAACAATTTCTATGAAATCATAGAAATTGTTCGATTAGAGTCGCGTCGCGCCTGCCAGCGGGAGGCTTTATATTCTGATACGCCCAACTTGCCATAAAGCTATGTGGTAGTTAGCTGCCTACATACTTATGTCTTTTGTCTCTCGTCCACCATTACACATCCACTCCCTTTTTAGGGAATACAGGATTGATGTAAACGACTAGTAACCACTTAAATTATTGTATCGAGTCTTGTGTCTCCTTTGTCCGGGTTAAAGTTATTTTCATATAAACTACTGTGGCGCCATTGTACCCGCTAAAGTTACGACAATAATTTAGCATGTTTAGCGCATGTTACAAGACTGCCAACCTACTAACATGGGACAGCACTCAGGGAATTGGGTCAAATTATCAATTACCACCGTTTAGAGTCAAATTATTGAGATTTATTGGGCCGTTGACTTTCTTGTTGTACCTGACTGGAAACCGGAGTCCCAATAAGGGTGTTAAATGGTTTGAGAACCGGGAGGGAGGGGAGGAGGGGGGGAGGAGTAAGGTCCTGTCTTTAAAGGTTGATTTATCTTTTTATTAATTGTGTATAATTATCATAGATTTTATTTAAAAAGAAGAAACAAAGAAATATTTTATTTTTATTTGGGACACGCACATGAAATACAAATAATAATAGGTAATAATAATAAAACAGAAAATTAAATCTAACAAATTCAAGAAAATACAAATAAAAACGCATATTACCGCACTTTCAGGTTAGGTACATCTGAATGACAGATACGGATTCTTTGTGGAATTCGATTCAAATTCGTCTCGCCATCGCCTGCGCCGTTTCGTCGAGCTCTTAAAATTAATAAGTTAGGCAGCCGGAGCTTTTAAGTCCATTAATTATGCTTCGACAGACTTGTCTAACCCAGTATTATTCAATAATAATAAACATAAATCAATAATTAAGATAAGTTACTAATTTCTTGAGTTATGATATCGTTGGTGTTTTACAAGTAAATAGTTGGGCGGTGTCAGCCTTTTAGGCAGAGGAGTGCTCAGTTTCTCTGTATTTTATTAGCTCTTCATTTGGTTTTAGACTAAACATGGAGGTACTAATAGGTACCAGGCAAGAGCCTAGACAAATTAAGGATCGTTTTCAAAGCGTTGAGCGTTTCTACAACGACTTTCAACATAGTAGACATATAGGTACTTTTCGTTATGACTTTACTTTTTTGGCTTTATCATCATAGTTATTACTGCTTAGAATGTCACTTTGTGTAGGCCGCCTAGATTACAATAGTGGCAATACATTTTATAATCACCATGTTTGGCAAACTTATTGGTGATTGCATCGATTGTTTCTATCACATACATATTGACATGCTGGGAAATAGTGCTGCTTAGCATAGCATAAGCATAATCAGTCTATAATATTCCCACTGCTGGGATTCAGGCGTCCTCTTTTCGAAAGTTTACCACGCGGGACATGTGCGAGTTGGTAGATGAATGTCACACGTCTTTGAATTTTTGGTTCTAGGACGTGCCGGTTTCCTCATGATGTTTTCCTTCACCGTTTTGAGAGTAGTGTGATAAAATTAATGATGAAAAACACAAAGTAAAGCACCCGGCTGGGTTCGAACCCACGATCTACAGTTCGTAAGTTGCTGTTGTTGTTGTTTTTTCTTTCTTTCTTTGCTGCTTAGCTTTTTGAAATAATCTCTCATTACCCTCAACGGTTAGGTTAGTCTATCAGTAAAACAGGCCTCCAGTTTCATGATAAATGTGACTCGCTTCTCTACTACAAATGTCTGTCCCTTCTTCTAACCACATCTAACTTGATATAAAACTTTACCACTCTTAACTCACGTCAAGAGATTCTGTTATTCCATTAGGTAATAATCTATCAAATACATAATATAGAAAGTGTAGGTAGGCTTTAACTAATGAGCACATATTGTTCTATGGGCATTAATAAAAGACCGAATAACAACAAAACTAGAAAAAGACATAAACGGTTTTTTGTATCCAATTAATTTTTAACGCGATGTCTTAAATCTGTCATTAAAATGTTATAAAACTATTCCAACAAAGTCTTGTAATAGGAGACAATCATAAGTCACCGTTATGCCATAATGATTAGGTAATAAAATTCCGCTAAAATAATATATTTCGTCTGCGTTCTTGTCGCACCCAAACCCAGAAGTTTTCCCGATGTTGACTCATAGAACCACATTCGATTATTTTTTGCGTCTCTCAAATTATTCGATAATAAAAACGTCGACAAAAAACGTTAAAGTGCTCTCTTTTAGATTGTGTACACGTGTTAATTTAATATGCCGTCATTTATGGTGAAAAACAATGTTATGATGTCACTCCCAAAAATGGCCGGTCAGCGTGATCGCGGATTACAAGAGTTGGATAAGAAACTCTCGTTAGAGTCGTCACGATCAGTTTACTGTTCGATGTTAAGGATCTTATCTCACATGTTTTCCTGTTTCAAGTTTGAGATATCAACATTCAGCATAATGTAGGTGGTTGTGGGTTCGATTCCAGCGGAGGTAGTAGGCGGATTTGTAACAGCGCTTGACGTATAGTGGGCTGATAATTTTAATTTATCATGTATTCTGCTGCATGTAAACATTGTAGTTATATCTAAGTTACGTGAGGGCGTTGTTTTGGCAGCAGCTGTACAGTTTTTACGTAAGACGATCTTATTTTCAATCCGAGGGTTGGATTACGGCCGGAATTCGATTCATTTGTGATTTATAATGGACATTATTACAGATTTCGTGCAACTGCTGCCAAGTTTTATTCAATTGTGTGGTTTTTTTTTTTGGGAAATATTTGTATCGTGTTTCGTCTGTTGTAGGTGTTTAATAACATATTTGGTAGGTGTTATTTACTATATCGTTTTCGAGTTCATGATTATTTCTAACGGCTTTTATGTAGCTCTTCAAACCATGACGCATCCTAAACATCGTGAGGAAACCGGGATGTCCTAGAACCAATAATTTGAAGACATGTGACATCTACCAACCCGCACTGGGCTCGCGTGGTGGGTTATTGCCCAGTCCCTCTCACTGACAGGAGGCCTGTATATCGAAGGTATGTTCCGTCGAAATAAAGATCCGCCGAACAAGTGCATATCGAAGAAGGGTTTTGTCGAAGTAGTGTTTTTCGCAGGTGTGTTGTCGAAGTATGTTCTATCGGACTAATGCTAGTCGAACTATTGTTTTTCAAAATTCGACCGTGTCGAAATAACTATCTGTTGAAATTCAGTATGACACTCCTGTCTTCTAATAATGGAAACATTATATGCTAATTATACTATGTTCCTAAAGAATAAATATTTGATTAAAACATTTAAGTACAATTACCTGCTGGCATAAAGATGCCCACATGTCTTTGCAACTGAGGAAAATTTTTAAACGTTTTTAGTTTCATAGGAATTTTCATAACCTAGGGCAATGGGAAGTTTATGCTGAATTACCGTGACTAGACGATTAAACATGTCTTAGTCATATATTATGATGATACCTAATGTACTATTTCGTCATAGATTTTACTGGGAAAAGAAAATTCCACTCCCAATCTACTAGGTTTCATGACATTTGTTTTTTCATAGGTCCATTTTCCAGGCTAAGTAAGTACTCATAACAGCTAGGAAAATTAAAGTTTGGATGTTTGTAGCTCAATTACACTCTAATGGACTGACTGCACAAACATAACATAACATCATGCTTGTATTTCGCGAAAGGTTAGGCAGAGGCGTAACTATAATACACCCACATTTCCACATTTTTTTCCCCTCTTATTTCGATTTGATTTGGCACAGAGGTAAACCATCACCCTATTTTACACTATGGATATATTAACCACCACTATTGAGGAAACCAGCATATATCCTAGAACCAACAATTCAAACACTCCCTCTCACAGAGAGGAGGCCTGTGTCCCGGCAGTGGTAACATTATAGTTAGGCTGATTATGCTGCTGTACTTACATTAACCGGATGATTCGTTTCCTCGGATGCGAGTGAAACTGTTATTCTAATCCTGTCGCAAACTATCTAAGACAATCTCGTGCAAAAAACGCAGTATAAATAACACGACAAAAATGTTACGTCAAAATAATTTAAAACATAATTTGTCTTGAAAGGTGTGTGTTAATCTAAGCAGCCACACTCGCGCGCGTGACATAATGTCGAGTTGCCAATCTTGTCACATGTTTCTAAGAGATTTTCGACTGAATTTGTGAGATATGTCGCAGTTGTGCGTTCTAAGCCAGCATGCCCGTCACTCACGCGCACCTTATCTCGCATCAAATGGTAATTATTATTGACTGCTATCGGTTAACTGTTGTGTTAGGGAATAAACTAGTTTTTATTTAAGAGGCAGTTTGTTCTATGCCTGATAATTAGGTTGGTGTTTTTAACCGATTGCGGAGGTGATAAGAGAGGTATGATTATGGAAAGTATTTGGTATAACTATGCAAAGTAAAGCTGAAGAAAGAATTCGTACTTATTATGTAAGGTAATCTCGTAACGAGGTTTTTGCCAGAATAAGTATGAACTCTGCCAAGATACTTAGGAAGATATATGAAAATATACGGGCTGTTATTTGTATCGTCTGGACAAAAACGGTATGAAAGGTGAACGGAGTAGAAGTTTTCACAACAAAAAAAAAATCAATAAATCGACAAATAATGAATCGGAAATTATGAATGAATTTGTAGTGACATTCAATGAAAAAAAAAATTTTTTTTGTGAAAAAAGAGGGTTTTCTGTGCGTTCACTTTTTATACCCTCTTTTTGTCCAGACGGTAAACAAAGTTAGACGGTTAACTAGTAGCAGTATTAGTTTGTAAATGTTGTAAGTAATTTAGATTATGTCCATACAATTTGCAGTAATTGAGGTGATGAATATTTAGGTAATTACGATAGTTTATTACGTTGCAAATTACTTTAGTTTTTATGCTTAGTGCAGTAACTGTGGGAATAGTTAAACAATAGTCCATAAAGACATTTGACTGATGAACATTGCATCACATGTCTGGCTGCCTGTTTTTATGAAAATTAAGAAGAGTTTTTCAAAACGTTTTCCATATTACTAAGTAACTGAATTAAAAATATATTTGTTTATTTATGCACTAGCTTCTACCCGCGACTTCTTTCGCGTAAAATTTCTTGTTTTAACAGAAAACATATCCAACGTCTTTTAGGGATGATGTAGCTTCCCATTAGTGAACGAATTTTCGGAATTGGATCAGTACCGAAGATTACCCCCTACATACAAACCTGTTTATAATATTAGTAACAACATTAACACATGAAAGTGAAATAGCACCTAATTGCAGCACCCTAATTTCGTAACACACTAACCCGTTGCTTCATATGTTCGAAAATGTTACCTGCTCAACAATGTAAATAACGCAATGAATGTTGTTGAACTGTCAAAATGTAAGTCACTGCCACTGTTTGGTACTGCATGTTACGCAATTACCCCGCAGGTCGACGAATCTAAACATATGGCCGCAAAAACTTAATTGGTAAAGCCTATTGGAAAAGTGACGCGCCGTCCAAATAAAACTGCCCAATAATTATTACGTGTCATAATAATACATCTAATAACGATTATAACAAGGTGTTCCCCTTAACAAGGACGATATTATGGGTTATGACTTCACTGCACAAAAACTCGCCGGCCACAAACGTGCCGAACCGTTCAACAATCCCGCCTGCGCCTGAGTGACAGATGTGTCGCAATCGATCCGATTGAATAATCGACTAATCATACTAATGATACCTTTGTTGATCAGCGAGTTTGGGAATTTAAACCTACCAGACTTCTTGGGTGTCCGTACGAGATAAAAATATTTTTCTATCTGCTTTTATAATCCAGAGATTTTGTAAAAGCAAAAGGATAAGGTACTTGCGTAATAATTGGTTTTCCAATTTGTGCCCTTTCCCATGGGAAAAAGGTATAACATAACATCACACCTTTTTCCCCGAGGGGTTAGGCAGAGGATTACCTGTAGGTACATCCCATAGATATAAGAACGAAGGCCAATAGGCTAGTTTCCTAAAAAATTCTAATTAGTCCGTCGGTTAGATTATCAAAAAATATTGAAACCGAATTTTTACTTTTGTCAATTATATAAAAAATTATGAAGATATCGCCCGTTAAAGTTCCGCGTGACGTCACTTGCTTGCGACACTTTTTAACATGGCGTGACGTCACGACCCCCGACTCCAAAATTTTGACGCGCTTTATCTTTGTCATTTTTTGTTTGATTGACAAAAGAAAAAATACGTGTCCATTATTTTTCGATAATGTAACTGACGGATTAAATATAATTATTATTTTTTTACCCAGGAAACTACCCTATTATGTTTCAGTCCCATGTAATCGGGGTGAGTCTATTGCCATGGACTGGGCGCAAATCCAGATTCCGGGCTACTGAGAAGTTCCAGATGATTGAGAGAAAAATCCAATACTACTTTGCCCGACCAGGGAATCGAACTCAGGGCCTCGTCCTCAGCAGTAGCGCTTGAGACCACTAGACATTCAGAAAAGGCATAAGCTGGTGTGTGTGTATAGTCTAAAACCCAGACTTTAGACTAATCCGAGGTCGCAAAATCAGGCAATCTTTTGTGCCGAGGGTATCGTAAAATAAGGCTAACAGAAGATTTATCTTTTTGTAATATGAGGCTACAGCATCGTTCTGTGTGGTCAGAAC
Organism: Apamea crenata; assembly: GCA_949629185.1. Taxonomy (NCBI): domain Eukaryota; kingdom Metazoa; phylum Arthropoda; class Insecta; order Lepidoptera; family Noctuidae; genus Apamea; species Apamea crenata. The sequence goes on along the minus strand of OX451360.1, from coordinate 15,408,594 downwards.
TGCATGATGGCCATATCATAGTAAAGTGAAACTGTTTGCTAACGATGATGGTGCAGTTTTCTTTCACAACATTAGGTATAACATGTCGGTTTGTTTGTGGATAGCTCATTGCATATTGAAGAGATTTGCAAGTCAGCAAGGATCATACCGCTGTAGACTGCCTTCGGTTGTTGCAAAAGTATTGTCACTCAGGCTTGATTCTCATCAATCAACTCAGCCTATCGCAGTCCAATCATAGATATAGGCCTCTCCGAGGCTGCGCCACAACACCCAGTCCTCCACCTTCTGCATCCAGTCTGTCCCAGCCACCTTTTAAAGATCGTCGATCCATCTAGCTGGGGGGCGTCCCACACTACGCTTGCTGATACGTGGTCTCCACTCCAGGACTCGTTTGCTCCATCGGTCCTTCCACAAACATGGCCACTCCATACTCCATACGGCTATTGATTCATATACGCAGGTAAACCTGCGCTATTCTATCTTTGTGTAATTTTAGGGGATTTATAGGTAAATAAATAAAGAAAAAATATCTATGTATATTAAAAGGATAGTAATTCTTTACTTTCGTTTCCCAAGCATCAAGATAATCTGTTCTTCCTGCCAGTGACATTTATTAATAAACATAGTCTTTATTAGTGTTGTAAATTCGAGATAAAGTCAGATTAAAAAAGGTAATTTAACAGTCTAATTGATTTTAATACGATTAAGGTCGTAATTAATTTTCTTTATGAGCGCGTTATGTTGTAAAAATAAAAGATTATGTTATTGCGTAATCTAGATTTAAGATAAGACTTGCATCATTTATATTCAAATACCAATTGTGTGCAATAGTTTATGAAACTGGTAGTTTCCGTTGTCTGGTTATTATTTTTTTTATGCTTTCGTACAGTATCCTAATTGTGTAACACTCTAGTAATAGTAATCACCATCCATCTGTTCGAGAAATTCGTCACTTCGACAACGTATATACCGCAATTAATATTGGTGAATTATCAAATTGAAAGGCATTGCCATTGTAAATGTCTTACGCTATTAGGCTGCAGTCTATGTACCTTTGTATAAGATTTTGGTACCTATTCAACAGAAAGTAAAACTTAGATCGTGATCCAAACAGCACCCTAATTGCGTAACACATAATCAATCTCAATCTGAATCAATTTGAAGGATATTGCTAATCCATTGCTTCATATGTTCAAAAAATGTGTCATGTGTCTGCTCAACAACGTAAATAACGCAATGAATGTTGTTGAACTGTCAAAATGAAACCGATTCCGATTGATCGTGTGTTACGCAATTAGGGTGCAGTTTGTACCTACCTATTGCCTACAATCTGCTTATTTACACACCCTTTACGCTTACCAAGAGATTTCGATAAAGTAACTTAACAGTACATAAACCAATAAACAATAAACCTAACCAATAAAACCTATTTATCTTTTTTTTACACGTTAAGGCATGATTCCTTAATAAAACTTTTTGCCTCCGGCAAGGCGTGACAAGTGACTGATTTATTATTACCAGGATAGCACAAACATATGAAGGTACTCTCATTTTCCTCAGAACCTAATCTGCAATTAATACGACAGGTAATAAAAATCCTATTACATACATCAATTAGCCTTTAGACTTGTAAGAAGAATAAATACATACATACATGTTTCATGTACAACATGTTTACATTTAAATCAAAGGCGGTAATTAAATACATAATGTATAAATGCGGCCTTACCTGTAAGTTATTAATTTATAAATAGTGCATGAACTTCACAGAACTGCTTTCAATTGAATGTTGAAATTATTCCTGAGTGACAGATGAGTAACAACTCAAGAAGTAAGGGGATTTCCTGTATGGAATTCTGTTATAATTTTAACTGCTGTGTGCAAAATATTCCTTTAATAGAAGTAGGAAGTAACTCTACGTATCAGAGGTAATATTTTAGAATTTTTTTCGGGTTTTTGTCCGCCTATAGTTTTATGGAATTCTCTAGCTAAGCAATGCCATGACTTATCTTTTTTCCTGCCCATCATGTGCACCTTCTAGGATATAAACAATGATGTTGCTAATCCATTGCTTCATATGTTCGAAAAATTTATCTGGTCAACAACGTAAATAACGCAATGAATGTTGTTGAACTGTCAGAATGAAAGTCGTTGCTACTGTTAGTATGTTACACATTAACCCACTGTCCAGATGGTCACATTCTGGTTAAACAAAAATTTTGTAAAACGGACACGTGAAGAAGAAGAATTCTGCTGTTCTCGTGACACCACGAGCTTTTCTAGAATAACAGGGGGTCTACTCCGAAGTGCAAAGTGCGAATGTTCGGATCGGACCGACACATGGCCGAACCGAATATTATTGAAAAATGCGAAAAAACGTTCGGATCGGCTCAGTTGGGTCGGGACCATAGTCAATATTCGAAGTGTAGGAGTGTAAGATCGGAACCGACCGAACCAAATAGTAACTTCGTAGCAGGAAACGGCCGAACTACTTCGGAGCAGACCCCCTGATCATGTTCGAGGCCGAAAGATAAGCCCTTCTGAAAGATTGCGTAACTCGTAGAAGTACATTTTCCGTTCAATGTGGTTGCACGACATTATCTACATTTTACAAAAATCGATCATATCTATACACGGTGGACAGGGACATCAACGCACAAACTGTAACCATAAATTCAGCATATGATTCTAGACTAGGGGGTCTAGAAATTTTTCATCGGTTATCAAAATAAATCAGCTGTTTCATTGTACAAGGGCATCGGTCAACATGGATGGAACACCGTTTTTTTGGTTCTGAATCATGTACTGAATCCATGGTAACAGGTTGCGCATCGATGCCCTGCCACTCTGTATAAAATGAATCATAATTCCTGATGAAATTTTATTTATTTATTTCATTTATTTTTCCATTTATGTACACACATATATAAACAGACAATGAAAAAAGAACAGAAAAAATAGGTACAGAGGTGATGCTTATTTCATAAGAAATCTCTTCCAACATACCTGAGATAGGACAATAGATACAGAGATGTAGACAGCGTGTGATAGAGCAAAGGAGACAAAAAAATAATACATAGAATCAAAAACAATTCACTTAAAAACTAAACAATAATTACGAGACTGTACTAACATACATACATAAATACTTCTGAAATAATATTACTAGAATGATAATAATTATATCATACTCAAAATAATAAATACATACACAACTATGATGAAGTGGACAGATAGTGTTCTTTCACTCTTCTTTGTGATATTATAAGATAGATCTAAACATGAAACAGCCATTTACATTCAGGAATGATGCTAAATTGCTGATAACAATACCCACATCAGATAATTCAAAATCATAGCAACCCAAAACATCAGCCAGTTCACGGCCAAAGCCCGGAACCGGTGAATCAGGGCCCATATATTCCGTGTTATCTGTGACGATGGCAATTTGATAATAATATGTTCACTAGCATACTGTGTGCATATCTCGGTAACGGGGTGTATTGGGGAACAGATTAGTGGTATAAATCGTACAGGCGGTCTGATAACAGTGGCTCTCCTGCCAAATTTCACTGCGCGCATTATGACGTGCGTCTGGTGTTTTTGTCCACTGTCCGATACGATACGTTTTTATCTTCGTATTTACATTTTTTTTTTGTGATGGTCAGTGTTTTGGTGGGGTTTGAAGTTTTAGTATCTTGTCTTTGGTGTGATCTAATTTTTTTGGGCCTGCCCTTCCCCCAATTATTGCCTGTTGGAAAGCGATGGATAAGGTCTATGATGGAACGAGCGTGCCCAAAAGATCTAACCTTAGTTTTCGACAGCTAAGATTAGATCAGCCGTCTAGGGTAACCAGATGTGGGTGAATAAAACACTTGACCTTAATATTACTATTTTTTGTACATATATTTTGTATATATCTATTGTATTGTATTGTTTTGCTCTGAACTGTGTCTGTGTGTTTTTATTTTGGATAAATAAACAATTATTATTATTATTATTACAGTCTTTATAGATTTTACCATATATTTATTTTGTATTATAGAGAATTAAAAGCGAAGTATTACGAAAACATTAAGAGTTCTGTACAAATTGAGGGAGCACGTTACGTTATTCTTCTTCCGATGCACTTTTCAAACCCGCTTTGTAGCGCAAAATTATCTCTCGGGAGGACTACAACGAGCACACGCCTAAATTACCCAATAACAGTTACGAGTACATTACAGACTTCATTCATTCAATTTCCATCACTGTATCACACGATTCCAAACGTAATCCAGCATCTATTTACATCTATTAGCTCATTTTTTTTTCTATTCCAAATACAATGCATCTAACTAGGTATTCCGTATTTCAATCCTTGTTTCCAATTGAAGCTTGTTTTCGATTCAATAAAAATCTGTTTTTCGCTTCCCGCAATTTACCGCTGGATGCGAGAGGCAGAAAACCGGACGCAGCGGCGTCGATTGTGGGAGGTACGTATATTATGTGTTAGTGGATGTTTTTCGGCTGAAATGGTGATAATGATGGAATAACAACTTTATCGCAGTGTATTCCTCCCGTCACGTAAAAAGAACGCTGGCCTTGAACCTGCGCACTGAGCGATTTACGGAGCGCCGACACACCCCCTCCCCTGCCACTCAGCGTTCTTTTTACGTGACGGGACCTGTAAATTAAGTCGATTTCAGAATGACTAGTAAGTACTACTGAAAAAGACTTTAAAAACACGGGAGTGTTAGCGCAAATCTAAAAAGGGAGCTTTAGCGCAAATTTTATAAAAACATATTTGTTTACCTGTTTGGAAACTAATTTGCGAACTCAGGATAGACTTGTAATCTCAAGTGCAATGGACCCGGTGTATTTCACGCTAGCACATCGACATATGGATGGATGGATGAGTCACTATGTTTATTCGGTTATCAGCGATCGTTTCAGTGTGATCTCCAACGGACAGATGGATAGTAAATTGTTCGGCGGATCGTACGCAGCTCACCGGGAAATGTACGTGCTATGCGGATTCTGTTTGCAGCCGTAGGTAAATGATTGTGTTGTTGGTTGTTTCCAGCAGTGTTTGTTTCCTTGAGAGTTAGTTTCTAGGTTTATGAGTCATTTTATAAATCATATCTATTGTATTATTATCGATATCCCTATTTTTTGTTTACTATGTTCTTCCATAATATGTATCGAGCTGTCATTCGAGTTTATTTAAATCTTTGCCAAAATATTATCTTAAGTTAGGTTGCCACGGCTAGATATTTACATAGCTGACTGTAAACACGAAAGGTACTTTAGTCAATTTGAGTCACTTTGAGAAAAAAAAAAAAACGTCGAAAGAACTGAGGGTTGAAGGTCTAAACATGATGATGCAGGGTAATGTAGGTGTAACAAAGTAGGTCAAAGTCCGTAATTGCTGTTGGAGGAAAACCCCATATGCTGTACCTCTTTGTTCTCTCATTAAAAGAGGATGCACCAGATATAGTGAAACTGTTCATAACATTAAAGTTTATAATGATTTTAGTCACCTGGTTTTTTCTGATGGTTTTATCGCCGAATTCTTTGAAACTGGCAAGAATCTTATACATACACTGAGGCGTGGACACGTTTCATCGATTATAAAAAAAAACAGATGTTTCATAGTAAAGTGCATACCTACGTGGTCAAAATCATACAGAATCATGTGCTTAATCCTTCTTTTTTATATCTATGGCTTAATCCATGGTAGCAGTTTGCGCGTTGATGTCCCCTGCCACCCTATATATCTAAAGGAAACACCTATTTTAGTAAAAAATCCAACACGATATAATCAGTAGGTAACGAGACCGCTACTGTTGGTATAAATCCAAAAACTCAGTCCAAAAATATTTCAAAAGCAACAAAAACCAGTCAGCGTAACCTGAAATTTCAGATGTTAATTCCCCAAATATTTCTTTAGTCTGTGAATTAGTAAAACAATGTAATCATCACTATCCATAGCCCGACTTCACCCACTGCTAAGCTACAATCAACTCAGCCTATCCAGTTTACCCCAGCCAACGTCTTTAGGTCATCCGTCCATCTAGCTGGGGGGCGTCCCACACTACGCTTGCCGATACGCAGTCTCCACTCCAGGACTCGTCTGCTCCACCGGCCATTGTTCCTTTGACAAACATGGCTGGCTGCCACTTCAGTTTGCTTACTCTACAAGCTAAGCATGCTCTGCTGAGCATAGGAGGCCTATCTTTTCATGTACCAATCCCTACGCTCCTGTGCCAGCCTCGTGCAGGTTCTACCCGCGATGGTAACAATGTCGTCCGTCCATCTTGAATAGTGTAATACTAAATTAATAATACAACTGGCGCCGGTCCACCTAGCTATCTGCCAGATAATGTGTTTATGATAAAACTAAAATGTACTTACCGCAAGCTCAGTTTAGATCTAATGTTGTGGATTAGGATTGAAGCGAACATTTAAGTATTATTAGAAACATAATAATGCAGCTTGGAGATTGAAGTTCCTCCCTTGTATCTAAATGTACCTACTTATTATCCTTATGAGGGTTTTATGTTAAAATATTAACAAATTCGTCATACAGAATCATTTATTCGTATATTAAAATGTAGCAAAAGATGTAAATAAGTACCTAACGATGGATGAAATGAAGACGAGTGAAATGAATTTTGTCCTTTTTTTTTATTTAGCCTATAAGTACTGTCCCACAGCTGGGCAAAGGCCTCCTACAAGTCCTTCCTGAAACTCTTCCCGCGCCATCTCAAACCAACCATCACGGTACTCGGCCAGGTCATCTCGCCACCATTTACCTACTGTGCCGGCCTTGGCGGCCTTAATTTGGTCTTTATCTAATTTTTTAGGCTGATGACCGTTTTATATAAAAATAAAGTAAAAAACGTGAAGTTCCTGTTGTCTTTATCAAAAACATGGTGGAGAACAAACAATTTAATTAAGGTAGTAGAATAACTACAGTTAGAAGCGATTAGTTCAGATTAATTTTCAAGTTGCCAGGCCGTTATGTAAAAGATCAATAGAAATTATAAAGTATTTTTTACACTAAACTTTCAAGAAAAATATATTACTCGCTGTTCTTCAAGCGATAAAATTTTACAGGTTTAAAAAAACCGAGTCTACTTGAAAGCGGAAAGCTAAACTTGGGCAAAATTCCAATATGTAGTTACATGAAAAGTTCAGCCTCCAGCTGTGACTACACCCATAAAAGGATTAAACAACTAAGCTTTTATATCAAAACATCAAGTTGCAACACAAACAGTTAGTAATTTATTACAAACAAACAACTATCTAAGTCTTCATCGACAACAGACATGTGTCAATCGTTTACATTGTTATGTCAATTCGTATGCAAATTATATAATAACAACACAAACACTGGATAATTTAAAGAATTTAAACGCACAATTATGGAACGCTAGAGATGTCCATCGGTTTTCATCCATGCGGAAACATTCCATACTCTGCATTCGTTACAAAATGTAACACGTCTATTATTTGTTATGCTAAATCGTGAGTTGGCGCATTAAATGTCATGACATAATGACACTGTGTCGTGTTAACGCACGACTGAACAGTACAAATTACAGGTGCAATTTAACTGAGAATTGTTTATAATGAATTAATGTGTGTTGGGCGACGGCAGTGCTAATTATGCAGATATTATGACGCCTGTGTAAACAGCGCGAGCGGTGTCGCATCACTAGTGCGAGCTTATTGTTGGTCGATGACGGGATGTGGCGCTTCACTAATAGACGTACATAAGATATCTCTATGATGAGTCTGACGACTGTCATTAATTTTGCAATGCTCGGTTACCTCGTATTGCCTGAGAACGGTTTGTTTATGTTACCTTTCGTAACTTTTTTGTGAAATTTAACCTTAACCTTTTTCTGAAAACGCTTATAAGTAATTAGAAAATAAAATACTCTTAATTTTAACCTGCAATAGGTAACACCACGAGGAAAAACTGGGTAATATCTGGATAATGTATGTACCTACCTAATGTCAGGTTAAAAACCAGCCAAGTGCGTGTTGGACCATGCTCAGTAAAGGGTTCCGTAGTTGGGGTGAGTTTATCCAAAAACCAACTTACCGTTGCATTTTGAAAAACATTTTCTCCTATATACCTACATCTCCAAAAAAAAATTTTTTTTGTGTGATAAAGCTACAAGTTAACGATTTTTGGACTTTTTCCTTTAATTGACTCTTGCCAAATATCATAATTCTAGGTCAACGAGAAGTACCCTATTGGTTTTGATTATTTACTATAAGGGTTCCATTTTTCCTTTCGAGGTAAGGAATCCTAAAAATATTTTATTGCTGTTGACAAGAAACGAATGGCACACACCACCACTATCACATTCCTTTCCAAGCTCTCTGTTGATTGGTGACTAGATAACATTTGAGAACTTAGTCATCACTTAGCGCATATTTTTAGCGAAAACCGGCACAACGTAATATGACACCAACCATTTGTAAAACAACTTGTAAGATCTCCTAAACATTAGGAAACGTGTTTATGACTAACACCACAATTAGTTTCATGTGTTATTTTATTTTAATGTTGATAATAAATCATGAGACCTGACTGCAAGGTTCTGTGTGAAATTCCCGACATTTCTACTAGTTTAAGGTTGTACAGTCACGAGCACCAATATGTCAACACTTGGCAACTTTATATTCCGTTTTTTTTTGTGAAATAACGAATGCAACGTTGAAATACGACACATTACCTAAACCTATGGGTTCGAAAATGCTATGTTCGTAACAACATACAATTTAATTCAAAAATAAAGGAGGTAAATCGCTTTCGAATAAAGCCGAGTGTATACATACTTTTGCTCGTGACTGTACATAATAAACCTAATGTTCCCACAGCTGGAGCACAAGCCTCCTCTCTGTGAGAGGGAGTGGGTCGTAATCCACCACGCGGGCCCAGTGCGGGTTGGTAGATGTCACATGTCTTCGAATTTTTGGTTCTAGGATATGCCGGTTTCTTGTTAAGGATGTGTTTAGGTTGTGCACAGCCTGGATGATGACTGTCTTTTAGATTAGGTACAAAGAATATTGCTCTACGAGAAGAATCATGGTGGACGTACTCGCAACAAAACAGTGGGGTCTACTATCTTAGTACGAAATCCGCAGTTACGGTCGAAGTTGAAGAAGAAGGTCGGGTGTGGCTTACTCCGTGTCATTTAAAGACATGAGATTAGTTTGGTTCCCGAACTAAGAATGAATGACAACACGAGTTGACACTACGCCCGATGTATATTTGTCTGAAACATATAATTTGGCACTTGTTTTGACGGATCAATTACTTTTTGACGGGCCCATATCTTCGTTGACGGGCTCCGAGAGAAGAGTAGATCCCCAATGTCATCGGCAAAGTTATTTTGACAAAAAATTGCAGCACAAAACAAAATAAAACCGTTTTGTTTTTAGTGTGTAGTGCCTTAGGTAATTAAAATGGGACAATTGTGTGAGGCAGGGACTAAAATAGGTTAGTTGTGTCATAAGTTTCATATATGGGTAAATAATTTAGATGAAACCTTTCCTGTGGTTAATTTAATAAAGGTTACCTACCTACTAAATTGATGATGAATGAGTTATTTCCAATGATGTAAATAAGTGTCGTAGGTAAATGAAACAGGTGTTATCTTTAGTTTCGTTTGAAGACGAAACACGATAGCGTTGTTTTTTTACATAATAATAGGGCATTCATTTTATTAATTTTAAGCCTTAGGTTCTGTCCCATTTTAAATGTAAGTCTCTTTTCATTTCAAACTTCGCGCAAAATATTGAAGATGACTCGATGAGTAGAAAACAAGTGAATACGAGCCTTTAGTATAATCATGAATTTCTATTAATTAGGATTTGAGTAAAGAGAGTAAAGTATAAGTATGAAATCATCAATCAATCGAGCATTGCTGTAACAATGTTGACAGCGCCTCTATGGCGTGCCAGTAAGGGCGATTTTCGTAGTATTGATGTGCGGCGACTGTACCTACATAATGCCTAATTGTGATATCCTTCCCATACCTGTTTACCACAATACAAGTCATTTAATTTTTACAATAGGTAGGTATCAAATGATACCAGACATACCTAACAAAATTTTGAGGCAGACAATACTTCATCATTCAGGTCCCACATCACTCGTTTTCCATGAATTCGTAATTTGTCGATCTGATCTGAATACATATCCGTTGGAGTTCGTTAGCTAGAGCATTCATCTTTTCAGAGCCACTTCAATTTATTTGAGTATTCGTGTCGGCATTTCCGAAGTATTATTACATTACGTGTAAAAATATCTCTGATTTTTTATAAGGGACTGTTTACAATGGCAGCTAATAATGAGATCTTAAATAGATGTTTTTTTTTTGGGAATTTCGTCTCGCAGTTCACGCCGGACTTGCCTGTGGGTGCCTTAATAAATAAGGGGCCTCCGGCCAGGGCTTAAAAAACTTAAAAGCTCAGCGACTACATGCGGGGTGCGGACCTCGGCTTAGGGCGTCGCTGGGGATGGGCAGCAAGGGATGGGCTGAAACATTTGAACTCTCATATTTAACACCAGTCAACAGAAGTAGTTGAAAAGCGTTTTTAAATAAATTTCTTGAATTGCCTTGCTGATAAAATCTACAGGCTGGCGGGGTAGTTAAATGGCTTTAATTTTGACAGTTCAACAACATTCATTGCGTTATTTACGTTGTTGAGCAGACACATTTTTGGAACATAATATGCATGAAGTAATGTATTAGCAATATGCTTCAAAATGAAAGTTTTATGATAAATAATGTCAACAGACCAACTCAGGGGGTCTACTCCGAAGTAGTATCGGCCAAATGTTCGGCCGTTTCCTGCTACGAAGTTACTATTTGTTTCGGTCGGTTCCGATCCTACACTCCTACACTCTTTCGAATATTGACTATGGTCCCGACCCAACCGATCCGAACTTTTTTCGGATTTTTCAATAATATTCGGTTCGGCCATATGTCGGTCCGACCCGAACATTCGCACTTTGCACTTCGGAGTAGACCCCCTAATTATTTATTTTGCTTACCTACACAATGTACCAAAATATATCAAAATAATATAGTTTACTAAGTTTGCGAAAAAAATGTTACCACCTCATAAATAAAATTGACGAAGAAAAGTGGGCAAAGATATGGCAAACAAACTAAACTTGTGATTTATTTTATGTCGCGAAGGTTTTACCTACTCTGTGACGTAAATGCTCCCGTAGGCAGGGAGCGACGCGATGGTGTGACGCGATTCTGATGGACCATTTCCATGAAGTTTTCATAGAAATTATTGTGTACATATTTGTAAAATAAATTATTGTAACTTTTCACCATCGCAAGAAAAATAAATGATAGAAAAGGGAGTAGAGTGAGGAAGTTTGGAACTGTAGTGAAAATATAGACATTATTTTTTTGTTTTTTTTTTCACTATGAACTAATTAGTGCCTTTTCATACATGCAATAACAATAATTAACCTTTCCATTATACTCATTATTTTACCGTAAAAAAATATTAAAGTATTTAATTAACGAATAATTAATTTAATAGTTTTAGTTTCGTTGGGATTTTATATTTTTATTTTAATAGTTTGTTTAGTATTAGAATAGTGCCCATTTAATAAAGGAATTGGTAATTAACGAAGTAGATAGATTTGTTACTAGCCATCCGCCTTTGCTTCGCACGGGTTTTTGACAAAACGTCGAGATTTATTTATTAATATTGGTTTACTACAAATTAATTCTCTAAATGATGTTGAAAACCGCATCATATCCGTTGCGTAGTTTAGAAGAACAACGCGGTCATACAGGCAGACACGAATAGCGGCTTCAATTTATAATATATATAGATGTAGAAGTATCCGATGATTTCAATCAGTCCAAAACTAAAAACATAATTTTTCCTTACACACATCAAATACATCAGTGAATTAATTACACGTGAATGACGAATATAACAATAATCAATAACGCGTGACGTCATAGGCCTATATTAGGCATTAGCGCCCACCGCGGTTGCGTCAATTCTAATCGATAACAAAGCCTGGTGGTCTACCACCTAACTTGGAACAGGAAGATCCACTAGGAAAGTGGAGGTTTTAATAATACTTAATAGTTACCTGCAGCATAATATGCGTAACACACTATTAAACACAATCTGAATCATTTTAAAGGATATTGTTTAAGAACGTTCACAGTCTGATCTCGGTCTCAATCTGAAAAACAACGTCAAAGAAACGTCTCAAAAATACGTCAACTTCCCTACATTTTGACAAGTTTTTGACATTTGTTTGTCGCCGAGATGAAACTGCGACTAGATTTTGAACGTTTTAAATTACGAGAATTAGCCTTTTGGAGGTCTGTGTCCTGAAATTGGTTATGTGATACGGAGGAATGAGGAAAATTTCGTGAATTTCGAATGACGGCTATAAGAGTAAGGGAAGACCAAAGAAACGATGGATTGACCATGTGAATGATGATATGGTTAGAAAGGTGGTCACTACCGAGATGACGACTAATAGAGAAGTATGGAAGAAAAAGACATGTTGTGCTGACACCAAATAAATTTGGATAAGGTCAGGAGAGTGATGATGATGAGGATGCTTGACTAAGGTCTTAGATTAACTATTGAACTAAGCATAGGTTTTAAGAGCCGTAACTAGTGCCTCTTCTATCTATCAAATATTAGCTGCATCATAACACTTTATTGATTTAATATGTACGACTAACTGGCCTCGTCTTTAGCACGGTCAAAGTGATCGTGTACCGTTGATTGCATCTACCAAATACACAATCAGCCATTGGTCTTGGCCAGTAGTACAGTACATCAATTATTGTGTAGTCACAGTAACGTCTACGCATTCTAACAAAACAACAGGAAAATGTACGTTTGTTTATAACAATTGCACTAAAATTCTACCCGTGTCATTCCCTATGCGTTTCATGATATAATAATTTAAATAGGTATTTTCCTTACTGCAATTTATTAGTTAATCAAGAGGCAGATTGATTTTGAGCCTTTTCCCAACTATGTACACACATATTTATGTATGTTGGGGTCAGCTTCCAGATGTAGCTGAATACCTGTATTTTACATGGAACGACTGCTAATCTAAACTCCATAACACCACGATACCCTTTGGTAAGACTTATTGTCTGATTTTGACTACCTGTAACGACTATCAAAGATCTAAGAATGACAGTCGGGACCAACGGCTCAACGTGCTTTCCGAGGCACGAAGTGGTCTCAATATGTAATGTATGCTCACCCATCCACGAACCGACCGACCCGTGCGGCTGTTAAACACTGTTGTATATAGCCGATATATTCTGTTAAAATCTTATCGTGAAAATTTAGTGAAGTGATCATCAGGTGGAATGACAGGTCACTTCAAGTTCATCTCACCTAAGTTTTCACCATGAGATTTTTTCAGAACAAATCTGCTGATGCTAGGGATTAACACTATTTACAGCTCACTTCACCTAAGTTTTCACGGTGAGATTTTCACAGATTAGCTCTACTGTAACTCACTGTAATGCATGGTATAGTATTGTAGGTATTTCATAAGAAGGAAGCTTCGAAAAGCAATAAAGTGTTGCATGCAAAGATCATAATACTCTTTAAGTGCTGTAATACTATTATTGGCGTAGAAGCACCACAATAACCTGTTTACTCGATCGAGAATACAACTTGCGCGGGAAGTGAAGTGCTTCGGTCTTATGTTACTTTCTATCTCTACAAAAACAAGCAAAACTTGAGGCTTGAGAGAATAGTGTTGTGTATTCTATCATCGAAAACGTTCTATATAAAAGATTGGCTGCAGAATCCTCTTTTTACCCATTAACACGAGAGAGAGGCTGCATTATAATCCATTGTCTCTTGTGCCTGTGGTTTGGGCATTTTCGTGGTACGACTGTGTACTATTGTGTAGGTTATAGGAACGTCCCGTGCAGCATTTTGCAAAAATACCGTGCATAGAAAAAAATAAGTCTTCCCGTCCATGCGAAACCGAGTCGCCCAACTAGTCAATGAGTATTTTTAGGTTAAGTTTCGTACTAATTGGTACGTTCACATGTTACTAAAAATAAACGTTCTGTATGTACGTACGAATAGGTATTGTCTTTATTGTCTAGATGACGACCAGTCTAGACTCGCGTCTGTTCGTATCTCCATATCAAATTTCCCAGGAAATACAAGTGTGCATAATCGCTTTTATAGAATTTTTAATATAGCGTTTCTGAGCATAGATAATTTACATCGAGACATAGCTAACTGATTCTTGACAGAATATAAGAATTTTCAATTAAAAATGTGTTATGTTCGTTTTTGCCCTACTTACCTAACCGTGGGATTTCGGATCGAATAAAATCATTTGATGTCGATAAATAAGTTTGTTTATTATTTTAATACCTACAGACGCAGGTAACATAAGTTTCAATTAATTATAATATTAAATCGATTCCCTCGCACCTTTACAAAAAAGGTACCTACAAAAAGCGTTTTCGCGCATCACCTAATCCAATTTCCCAGAAACATATTTTAGGCAGCCGCACCAGGCATGTAAGCCTGATCCCTTGGGAGCAAAAAGTTTAAGATATTTTTTGTCACACCTATCACGTCCGTCTCTAATTGTTCCATTCAAAAAGAAACTAAAAGTGTTCTTAATCCTATAATGTTATTCGATGCGTGGAGCGCCGGCCTCCGCTGCGCCCGCGCCGGCTATTCACCGTCGATGCTTTTTTTATTCGAATTCGTGTGAATAATAAAGGATTTTATGTCATAAGTTGTTAGAGGCCTCGGTTTGATTTATTTGTCTGCTCGCATTAAACGCCTGTACCTGGCGTTTGAGGAACTTTACCTTTTTCTGTTCCCGTTTTTTTGTATGAGCGCGGCATAATGCGGGCGGTGCGCTGGCGCCGCGATTCAAGCGCTGATCAAAGCGATTGGAGACGATTAAACTTACTTGATATATAGATGGTCAACAATACGTAGCGGCGCCTCGCAGTCGCGGTACACATTTCAAATGACGATGCTCCTGCGCTGATTAAATGGTTTTCTTGTAATGCATTCCTGTTGTGCATCGAACGAAACGTAACAATAGTAATGTATTTGACTGTGGCGCGAACTTCATGTATTTTAGTCGGAATACTAACGAAACTACACGAGATGATGTAACCGATGGCGAATAAAACAAATTAATGAGTGCAGTTAACAACTTTAGACAATTTAACTTATAATTTGTCTGTGACAAAGACGCCGAATTTTGTGTACTGAATGTATAATAATTAAACATAGTGAGAGAGAATAAAAATAATAATAAATAATACAAATAATGTATTTTAACTATTATTTTCAACGAAGTCTCCAAACGGCTGTTACCTAATAGTTTTTGTTAGGAATGTTTTTATATTTTAATAGTTTGTTAGTTAATTTAGTTGAAGTTTATCCAGTATATGTTTTGTTAAAAACACAATTTTGCATGATACTATTCTAAAATAAAAACTTAAAAAGTAACAAAAAATAGGTTAGCGTTGAATACTTTAAAAGTAGAGTCATATAATCATTCAGTTTATTTAATTCAAATGAAGACTTTGGACTTTACACATTCGACTGAATAATTATGAAAATATTACCTCTCCTGTATTTACCTACTGTCATACTTATTAATATATTAATTAACTGACACGTACAATTTACAATAACATCCGGGACGTTTCATAAAGTATAGAATATAACGATTGAACAATATTGATCTATGACATCATTCGGAACACTAAAATGTTGTAATTCCTTAGATTCTTCTAAGAATTCGGTCTCACAAATACGTAAAGGTGTATCGTCCATACATCACAGGACCCCGACACATACAGGCGGTTGCACAAATATATCGCTGCTAAAATGTTTATCGATCAATCATTAATTGATATACAAAATCTTAAGAGATTCCTGCTATCTTTTATTTATGTGTTCTTAATGTAACGTAGGTTTTTGTCAATATCAAAGCATCAGTTTCAATGGAACTAACACATCGCTTTTGCATCCCACTATTAAAATTTATGGTAAGACAAATAATTGTTTTGAATACTCAATCAGTTGTGAATCGTAATTGTGTTTATCATTTGTCAATAATAGTGTAGACTTTATTTATTAGTATAGTTATTTATTATAATAGTGTTCATCTGCATAAAAGCCTGTAATCATCTATCGTAAAACTACGCAATGATGAATAATAAAAATATTTGCAAGTTGTCGTGATATTAATTTATGGACATTTTCATGTCATTTTAACTGGTTCATATTGTGAGGTTTTAAATATTTATCTTTGTGCTAATTGGCCTATGTTTTAATAAATGTAGTTGGGCGAACAAATTATTATGATGCGATCATACAACTGAGACACGACGTATCAATGTTAGGTACATGATTACAAAAAGAAATAAAAATGTCGTAAACGTTTAAAGATTTTATGGAAGATAAGCTACAGAGTCTGTTATGAATATGATCCAAGCACAGTGGTATTCTGCTTGCCTAGACTAGGGAAAATCATGATGCTATTATGTTTTTATGGAAATATATAAAATAATCGAAAAACAGTTCACATTATATCGACAAAAGAATTAAAGTTTAACCCGCTGTATACGCGTGGGCGATGTAGACGGCCTGTCGCTAAGGGTCGTCTTAACGCCTATTATGCTCTTATTTTTTTTGACAGCCCTACGCGAACAAAACGCTCATGAATGAATGAAATTCCTTAGCCGGGGAATGCTAGGCGCCCCTGTAGTAATAGAAAAAATAAACGAATGATTTAAAAATGACTTCCTTTTGTCGTAAAATTTTTCCTTTGCGCCAAAGAATGTGAGATCCTTTAGAATTAATAGCTCCACTGTTATTATTGGAATAATTCTTCGAAATATACAATACCTGTCCCTATATGTTATATGCATGTATTATTTATCTACCACATCTCACATAAGTTGTATGTTCATGTTAAAATGGCTCGAACAATTTGCACAAGTTATATGTTAATGCTATAATGGATTGATTGCCTTGATTATAAATCAAACCTCTAATTAAACCTTCACAGAAACCAATAAAGTGTAGGTAGCTTATACTTCTATATTTTCTTTCAATTACTAGTATTGAAGGTGTAATCAAATTATTTGTTTATGTCTCTCGAGATCCGTGTTTGTTTAGTTTTCTCGGTAGTCGTTATTTATTTATAGTGTGTATATAAAATAAAACCTCTTTAGTCTACGTATCTATGACAGTAACCTTTAAAAATTAAAAAAAAATGTGACAAGTATTATGCAGTTCAACGGACTTCCTGTCCATTTAAATAAAGAAAGCCGTCGTCGGTACTACACAGAGGTTTTCAAAAATATATTGTTAAAAATTAGTAATTGAACATCGGCACCCACACGTAGCGCCTTCGGTTCGCAGAAGGCTGCGGATGGTACAGAGAACTATAGAACGTTCACGTTTGTATGGGCATTGTGGGCCGCACAAATGGGCGGAAGCGCGTTGATTCGAGATGGGCAGCATGTGCGCCGGCGCCTAGCCTGTGGCCCAGGCAGGCGCCGCGCACCGCGATACGTGAGGAAATCTCTCCGATCATACCTGGCGGAGTCACTACAATGGGTATTCTGCCTAAATGTTGCGCACCTCTGCGGGGATATTGATTGTATTGCTGAGTAAAACAAGTTTACTGAATTTTCCTCTTAACTAATGAAAAAAAAAAATAAAGATTAAAATATAGAATTAAAATAAAAGAAGAGCAGAATTTACAAGTAGTTTTCCGCTGTCGTTAGCTGATAGTTTAATCGGCTTAAAAACAGCTTACGTTTATCGGTAACTTCAGTGATTACCGAGAAGGCAGTTTTTACAATTGTTGGCAAACAGATGGCCGTTTAACGTAAAGAAAGCTCATTGTATGATTGATCGTTTCTATTGTGGCCGTAGTAATCCGAAACACGTGTGGTGCGAGGTGTCGCGTCTGCGCGCGGCGACTGGTAGTAACGGTTCTGTGGCGGAGGCGCGGTGCGTGACTCATCTCTCGTTCATTGAGCGGTGGTCCATTGAGCCGCGCTTGCGCTCATTACCGCTCCGCCGGCCGGCCCTGCGCACACGCACACAGCGCGCGCTCGCGGACTGACTACACCGACGCACTGCCTACGACATGTTGGCTCCCATCTCTAGATACAACGTGAGTTTAGCCTACGACATCCGCTCCGCCGAAGCCTACGGACTAAAATTAACGCGACGCCTTATTTGAACGGAGGCAATTTAATCGCTGCGAATTTAATATTTTTATTAATGACCAATTTTATTGTTGCAGATGGAGAACTTACCGAAATCGCATATTTGGCTCGCGGCTGCAGCCCTCCTGGCAGCCAGCGGGGTGTGCGCCGGCGCTGGTGTCGGCAACAGGAAGCCTTTCACCCCGACCGACTCCATCCTGGATATCATTGACACCGAACAAGTGCAGAGGTTCCTCGCGGAGAGACAGCGCGCGGAGCAGGCCACTGCATCATCATCGACGTCTTTTGTGCAAAGAAACGAACTCGGAGATGGTAGTTCTGAAACAGGCATGGTGGTCTCCTTGCCGGAGCAAGAAGACACCACGGAACTGCCCCCGGGAGTCGAATTCAGAAAAATACTGAAATCCTCGAAGAATGCTTTGGTGGTCACCAAGAAAGATTATCTCAAGGAAGATTGGTGTAAAACAGAGCCTTTGGTTCAGAAAATCCGAGAACCGGGCTGTCTGCCCACAACAGTGATAAACAAATTCTGTTACGGACAGTGCAACTCGTTTTACATACCGAAGGGCCCGCGGCGACGCGACAACAACGCCGACCGGCCGCAGCCAGCCTTCAAGTCTTGTTCGTTTTGTAGGCCTAAGAAGTTCACCTGGGTGACAGTGACTCTGCGTTGTCCTGGGCAGAACCCGCCGTTCAGACGCAAGCGGTTACAGAAGGTCAAACAGTGCAAGTGTTTACCGGTGGGAGTGAATTGACATTGATAGTGTGACGGACCCTGCAGTGACAGAGGCGGTGCGACCGCCGGCTTGCGACGCACTCGTGCGCACACCCGGCTCTCCAGGGTGACAGGTGACAGACGGTATCGGGAGCGAGCGCCCAGACGCTCGGGTGCTCCACATCGCTGCCGCTGATTGTTTCGATCACGTCCAGTGTATAGACTGTGTATGAACTGGTCAAATAAATTGAGACGCCTTGCTCGCATACGTCAATGCGGATGACGTAATGTGATGCATAGATTAGATGCCTATTTAGAGTTACTTTGTAATAGAGCGGCTTCGACTGCAAGTCGTCGAGCAAAAGCTTTAATTGTTCGTAGCGAAACTAATTAGCTAGTGTGTTAGAATAGCGGCCTTCCATGCGATTAAGGATTTGTTTTAGTACAAAACATGTGAATTATGTCCGTTTATCGAAAAGTGATTATTCTGAGAGTAAAGTTGTGTTCTTAATGTCAGCAGAATAATGTGTGATACTAGTTTATAGTTTGACAGTTAATTTTGTTTCTTTGCGCGTATCGGTGAGTCACGAATTTGAAACGAGATTTAGAAGTAGCGACTAAATTCACGTCAGGTCTACGTGTGTTATTTATTTATTTTGTATCGTAATAAAGATATTGTAGCTAAAACAGAATACGCTTATAACTAAGTTGGTAATTTAATGTTGATCGTAGTTTCATCTTGTTATCTCGCAATAAATATGAGTAGGTAGTGGTATACGATATGTATTTAAATATATTTCAATGCACTATAAAGTAACGTTAGGTTTTATGATAATTCGAAACAAAATTATGATCTCTGGTTTGCTCTCAAGAAGTATGCATTTGTTTTATATGTTTATCAGTTAACATAATATATCCATTTACATGATCTGACATAGGGGACTGTACCCACGTACTGTGCAGGTTATCATGAGTATGTACTTACTATCTTAGATGTTGTAACATGTTATATAAAGGTCTAAATTAGCGAGTGTTTATAGCTGAACATGTCACGTACTTATTGTAGAAATCTAGTGTCGTTGAAGTCGCTGAGGGGAACTAAAAGATTTGCTAACTGTAGTATTGTATAGTTTGAAGTAGAAGTTAATATTTTCGTAGGTTGTAGAAATTCTTGCCATTGCATTTTGTTGTTCGATACGTTTTGTATGAAAGTGTAGTTGAGCATTATGTTAGTACATGGATTTATATTGTAATTGGTTGTCTGTGGCCGTATATTCAATAAAGGGGGATTCTCTAGGTAACCGGTGAAATTAAATTTTTCTTACATTTTTTCAATTTACAGGTCAGTGTAATGTTGAATGTTGAACAAAATATGATTTGCGAGCGTAACAAGTATCTGTTTACAGAATTATAATCATCAATATACCTAGTTATAATATAGTTAGATAGTTATGTCATATATTCCTATTGATTGATATTTCATGAAATAATCAGTCAATAGGATTATATGAACTTAATGTATTTTAATGATTACAATTCTCTAAAGTAATATTTATTACGCCCTCGAATCAAAATAGTAAAAAACGTAAGAAAACTAGAACTTCGCGGTCTACCTAGCGCATCCCCCGTAATAATAAAAGTAGAATGTGTTTATTAGAATATCAAAAAACTAGCAATAGTGTCAATACGGTACCATGATTAGTTAATTAGTCACAATGCCGTGAACTCACGAATAATTAATTTAACTCTTTATGAAGACAATATTTATTAATATTCATATAAATACATAATTGAATTTTTGAAAGGTATCCTAATCAATTAAGAAGTCGAAATGTTTTGTGTTTTTTAAATTGTTTAAACACTTTTAGAAACAGTTGTATGTTAATTACAAATCACTTGGGGTTCTCTTTCCTTAAAGCGTACCTATTTGTTTGTATTTCATAATTTAAATCCCATGTTTATAATTTAAAACTAATGTAACTGAATTACTAGATTCAGTCGATATTAAGTATCTAACACTTTTATTGGTCTCTGACAGAAATCGATAAATTATTTGCCTGAATTGTTATTAGGTCTAAACAATCATATATGTCTCCACTAGTCTTTTATGTCATTCACAATATAATCACGAGACTTCAACAGATTCCATGTCTTGATTAAATAAAAACCTGTTTTTCCATTTGATAAAGTACATGCAACAATTGCGGTTATTTATCGAAATAGTTCAGGCAATTACCGACACTATTACATGTGTGTAGATACCATAATAGCAGGAACATTATGTTAGTGCCATGTTGTGATTGTTTTATACGGCTGTAAATTCATATCTGTTACGACGTCGACTTATTTTTATTATTTAGAACATAATACGAAGATGAAGTCGATGTTTTAAACTGTCTTATCATTCGTCCAATTTTGTCAGAAATAAACAATAGTTCGTTTCAATATTTTTATTTTTGTCTATACCTTTCCTATGCCCTGAAAAATGTAGTACCTATAAAAGGGTGATGACTCAATTATGGAGTTGTTGTGCACCCAGTCGGGTATGTAAGTTTTTCTTCCTTGGAAAAAACGAAATGTTGGGTACGTATATTCTTTTTGTCTATGACATACCTAAGTAGAGCAGTGGAGCACTGCTGGCCCAATGTTAATGGCCCCGACTTACCGAGTTGTAGGTCGTGGGTTCGAACCCAGGCAGCCAATTTTCTTTGTGTAATTTATATCATCACCACTGCTCTCAAAATGGTCAAGTAAAAAAATCTCGAGGAAACCGGCATATTCTAGAACCAAAAAATCGAAGACATGTGACATCCACCAACCGGGCCCACGAGGTGGATCCCACACCCTTTTGCACAGAGGCCTGTGTCCCAGCAGTGGGTGCCTTATAGGCTGATTATGCTATACCCAGGTATATAAGTAAGTCGTAAGTAATCTATTTATTTTAGCTTTCTTTGGCTTTACAGCAACAAAGTAAGTCATTGGGAAACCTTTTATAAGTTCAGCTTCAGATCGTAGTCTACTCATCTACTGTGGATATGGGCTGGAACCAAAAGGTAAATGAAAGTCGACGCTAAAGCCACAGAGCCATCTTTTGGTGTATTAAGGCACACGTGTTAAATGGACCTACCTCCTGCAATCAATTTGCCTAAGCTTTTCCCAACTATATTGGGGTCGACTTTCAGTCTAACCGAATTTAGCTGAACACCAGTTTCCATGGACTGACTGTATATCTGACTTCCACAACCCAGTTACTGGGTGACACAGTGCCCCTTGGTAAGACTGGTTGTCAAACTTATGGGCTTCGTAACGACTGTCAAAGATCTGCGAATGACAGCCGGGACCAACGGCTTAACGTGCTTTTCCGAGGCACGGAGGCCACGAGCCGACCGCCGCAAGCGTAGCTTAATCTGCGATCGATGCGTGCGGTGGTTATAGCCCTGCGGCCCAAGAGCTACCTACTGCCATTTGTAAGTATTCAAAAAATTAAGATGCCGTAATAAGCATATCTCGTTACTATTTCAGTAAGATAAAGGACCATTTTCAGGGAAAGTTATAAAAAAAAACAACACAGGTACACAGATAATATTGTTTATTAAATCAGAAGCTTATGATTATTTAAACGATGCACGATTACCAAAGATAAATCTTTACATATAGATGTTATGCTTTCTTTAAACGTCCTTACTTTTCGAGATTAGCAGAGCTTATGCGTTGGATATATAGATAGTTAGAATACAATTTATTATATATTTTATACATAACAATATTGTAGTTTTAAAGGGTGTTCATAGTTATAAACACCATCGCTTACTGAATAAAACCTTTTTACATAGCTCAAGCCGGGGTACCAGGCAACTGATATTTGGGTCAATGAATCATAATGTGAGAACAGAATCGCTCTAAAGATATGAATATGAGCTTATATAAAACCGAGTCATTTTTCCAAACAACAATTGCTTTTAGCCCAGGTATAATATATAGTACATAATATTATAGTATATATATACATATTTTCTATAATACATACTATGTAATTATTTACACTGAAAAGAACGCTTCAATGTTATGATATTACAGTGGTAGATAGTTATAAGATAAATATTATATTATAATATATATATATATATATATAACATAGCTAGAGACTTGCCTCCGCTTCGTACAGTTTTTAAGAGTTGACAAAACATCGAGATTTATTTATTATTCGTAAGTTATGGAAATAGATGTATACACGCCTGTAGTCCCCGTAGAGTAAGGCAGAGTTGCAAAGAACACCCACATTTCACCAGTTATATATAACATAAGCCCTATGTAATAGAAGGCAAGCCATGATAGTATTATATCTGTGTAAACGTTCACGGGCAAGGCGCTTTTACAAATATCGCTGTTAAAATAGATATTATGCGGTTTACAATTACTGAGATGTTTAACTTCCTTGAATATAAACTTCTAGATGTGTCATGAAGAGTTAAGGCTGGATATTGATTAAGATTTCTTTAACAGATCCTAGTAACAGGCCGAAATAACGCTAGGAGTACAATTTTATATGACATTGATCTTTGTTGGAGCCGTTATCTGATATCTGGAGTTTGTCTGCTAAAGCACTGAGATGTCAAAGCTGTTTTGTCAATTACTGTTGTCCCTATGAAGTCTGTAACCCTGATAGATTGTCAAACATTGGCTGCAGAAGCTTGGCTACATTCTACATATCATTTACCCACGATGGAAAACAGGGTGTAGGAACTAGAATCAGAGATTGCTCTCAGTATGCACAGTGGATTGATTTCTTAATATGCGTATTGTCTTTCGTGATTAAGTTATTTGGTAGCATTGTAGTGACCAGCAGCTTATTTGGTTAGGGCTTTTTTTGTCGTCAATGATCAAAATGCTCTTTCCTTGTTCGAGAAGATTAGATTTCCTTGTTCTTTGTTTGTTTGAGAAGAGGTCTTTAAGGACACTGACAGTTCTGTATTTTTATTATTCATCTATCCTAACTACATATATATATCTGGATGGTCAGTTTGGAAATCTAGCACTTTGCTAACTTTCTTTGTAGTTATGTAAGTAGTTGTTTGGTTGGTTGTTTTTATCCGTGTAGTCTCTTTTGTATCCATGCTTTTGAAGCATTTTTTTTAACTAAATGTGACACTGGCCGAAATTTCCACTAAGTTGCATCAGCTGGTTTTTATTTATTCAAATTTTGTAAATGGTTTGGTTTCTCAAAGTCCACATTTGCTTAATTCGAGGTCATATAGATATTTCGAGGACATATAGTTCATTTGCCGCATCGTCTTTTAGCCAGAGTTATTCGTTGGTCGTTATAACCTCTCACTTGAGTGAGAGGTTATATATATTAAGCTCAGCTAGCATTATCTGAATGATTTGGTCGGGCTTCCTGAGATTTTCCTTATTTCCTGAATTTTATGTTCTTGACTGAATGATCTCAGCAACGATGATGGTCGTTGCTGAGATCATTGGTTTGATAATAATGGTCTTAAAGCCGTTTTATGGATCTAGTTTCCTATTTCAAGATGGTGCTATTATGTCACTTATTTTTTCCAGTTTAAGAACGATTGACCAGATTTTGTTCCTTGGTACCCGAAGCAACGGGCAAGTTTCATTTAGAACTTGAATGCACAAGTCAGCCTGTTATAAGCCAATGTCTGGGGTAATTAATCATTTAGTCTGTTACTCGTAAGAACGAGTCGCTCCTTCAGATCTGAGTGAGAACTAGAGTTCAATAAATGATTTATCTCCCAGACAACAGTAACTAAGAGCCTGAGGATTTTTATAGGATTTTATCCCAAGCTTCGAGTACTTAGGAGTTTATTTCCTCCGAATTGTTGGATACGTAATAATTTTGCGATTTGCTGAAATTCTAATTTTGATGCCTTCATTTTAGAGTTTATTTGCCTGCTCCTTAGCATCTGCGGCGTGAAAGAACATAATTTTTATGAACATAAACTTCGATTTTTAATTTTTTTTTATGAATTCTGCTGAATCCGGTTAGTCTGGAAGCCGACCCCAACATAGTTGGGAAAAAGCTAGGCAGATGGCAGATGGTGGTTTAATTTTTTCACGAAACAGCACGTTTTCCTTGCGTTAAGTTTCTTGACAGTTTTGCGATGTAAAAGCAATGTTCATGTTTGCGGCACATCTTAGTTCGTAACACATGCTTATTATAATGCGTGTTTCATTCATCGATGGTTCAGCTTACAGCAAATGATTA
Source organism: Apamea crenata (assembly GCA_949629185.1). Taxonomy (NCBI): domain Eukaryota; kingdom Metazoa; phylum Arthropoda; class Insecta; order Lepidoptera; family Noctuidae; genus Apamea; species Apamea crenata. Next base: position 15,383,372 of record OX451360.1, on the reverse strand, counting down.
GCCTGAAGTCTGAGAACTCATCGGTTTTCTGTATTTTGATTTTAGAGGTAGGATGGTAGTCACGTTTAAAACGGTGGTATCCAGTTGCACTCGGGTTGACCAGAAAACTGTTTGATACTTTCAAGTCTTTTCAAGTGTCAATCCGGTGTGATATCATTCTGATGATCTCTAATCCAAGGAATTTGTCAGCGATAAAACTCAATCTTAGTCAGCAAAATGCACATCAGCTAAAAGTATCATCACAACAAGCAGCACGTTATCAGGGAGAAGTATATAAGATATAAGAGAATAGATATATACAAGACTTGTGACGTCACATAAATAGCAACGTGGACACACCATATTGAATAAGTATTTAACGTCAAGCTGAGAGAAACGACTGGATAACGTGTTAGTCGAATTGTGAGCTAGCCTTTGGTGTTAAAGAATTGAAAAATCTGGGTTGAAGATTAAGTTGACACTGACAAAGATTAGATGGTTTAATAAAATGGTTCAACAGGGCCAGCAAAGCACGCTGAGCCAGGAAGGCTCAGCGTGCTGTTCTGGCGCTGCAGCTGCGGAAAACCTTAAGCGGCGGAAGTATAATAATCTTATCGGTAATTATATTTTCGAGCCGTTTGGGGATGAAACCATCGGGCCGTGGGTTTCGAGTGCTCGTGCCTTGTTCAATGAAATTTCTAAGCGGCTGATTGAAACTTTGGAATACTTGATGGAAGGTGATAAACATCAGTAACTTAATCCCAGGAGTTGAAGAGACATAGGTGATCAGTCTCATGTGCCTGTAAATTGAACCGGCACCCATACCCTTCAAACCGGAACACAGCAATGCTGCTTGGCGGCAGAAATAGGTGTGGTGGTAGTACTTCCCCGGGGGAACTCTGACACAAGGAGTTCTACTACTACTTGACATGTCGTGGTAAGGTGTATAGAGATTTTTTGGAGTTTTTACATCTTTGTATGCCTTCAATAAAACCATAACAGATGTTAAGTGAGGAAGATTTCAATAGCAGACAGATCCTAGCAACAGACCCAAATAATGCTAGGAGCAAGATTTTATATGGTACTGACCTTTATGGTTTGTCTTGGAGATTCAATTCGACCAAACTACGGTTTGTTGGAGAGGTTGTGGTGGAACCTTAGATATCTCAAATGATGCATTTTCCCGCATTACATGGCGACCAGACATCTTCTCACACTTTGATGGTGTTCTTCTTTGCATTCCTTACTGATCATCTTCTTTCCCGTTTTGTTAACTATTCTGTTCTTATCCTTCTTTTTCTTCTTGTCTTGATGTCCAGCCATATTTTGAATACCGTTTCCTTCTGGAATGTCTGCTTTCTTTCCTTCCTTGGTTTAGTCTGGTTCTTCATTTATTGTTCCATCGTTAAAGTTGCTAGAAGTGTTGAGAATATCCACCCGAGGCTAGGTCTTCACTGTGTGGAACTTCTTCATTACGAGTATTGTGCCGTAGACAGGAATACTTTGTTCATAAAGCTCTTGGTCCAGCCGCCCAATACGAGCCTCTATATAGATTTTTGATTGATTTAGATATAGATCTTACACGGGATGAGAGTCTTCTTTGGGTGCTGTTTTGGATCTAATCGATGGAGTGTTTCAATTAAGGTTTCATTTCCTTATAGATCTGTCCTTGATTTGTTCTATTTTCCGTGTCTTCTTGATGTATTCCCTGTTTTCTGGACACTATGACTATGATCACCACCCTGCTTATTCGACGAGAATTGTTCAGGCAAGTTTCCTATAGCCAGATCATGCTTCTAGATTTCTTTCCCTGACATGCTTAGAATGATTGATCGATTTTTTTTCCACTAGGCCGTTTTTTTTTCTTGGTATTTAAAGCAATGAGCAAGTTCCACTTAGAACTAATAGTTCAAGTCAGCCTGTTATAAACTGATGTCTGGGACTATGAATAATTTATTCTGTTACTTGTGAGTACGAATCGCTACTTAAGTTCTGAATGAGAGCGAAGGTCCAATAAATGATTTATCTCCCAAACAACAGGTAACAGCCTGAGTATATTGATAGGATGTAGCCCCATAGCTTTAAATACTCAATAACCTATTTAATCAATTCTAAACACGGTATATTCCTTGTATATTTACCGGCCTTTTATGCCATGTAAAATATTGGTATTCAGCTGCGGTTAGACTGGAAGCTGACTCCAAGATGGTTTGGAAAAGGCTAGGCAGATGTAGGAGATGCTATAATTAGCACTCGCCATGAGGATTGGTGATCATAGTACGTTGTTGTTAGCGTCCAGGAAGGAGGTCCTTTAGTCACTTTTACGACACCCTCGGGAGGAGCTATTCTTTGCCGGAAACCACACGCTTGTTATTTATTGGTTAGTTTTGTTAGGTCGTTAGTATTTAATAAGGTATTTAATTATTCATGGAGTATGTGTTGTGCATGTTTTCGTAGTGGCCAGTTAGTTATGCAAGCGAGATGGGAATGCTCGTTTGTTTTTCGAGTGAATTTGTTTGTACGTTTGAATTTTTTGAGATATTAAATTTACATTTTTAAGGATAGATGAAGTAAAGCACAGACAATAAATAACAACTTAGGCAAGGCTCAGTTGAAAATCGTGTATATAGGTACCCTGGAGGTCATCCGGACGGCCAGTTAAGGCAAGCCGGAAAAACGACCTTTGTCATTTCCTGAAAGGTCAGACCGCCTACTAATACTCCAGATTGTGAAAAATAAATTATCCGATCGAGTGCAAAGATCAAATGGAAAATGTGTAAAATTTCACTTAAAAAAAATACTGTTAAACCTTCAAGAATTTCCCAAAAAAAATCCGGCCTTAGCAGCTATTATTCTGGAATTGTAATATGTCTGTGTATATTCAAGAAAATTACTGAAGCAACATCGAAAAGCTTACACCTCTGAGCAAAGCTACGGAAAACCAGCTCAATTGATTACAACACACATATACAGTACACAGATATACAATGGACAGCAAGTCATGGAAGCGCAACGATGACTTGCACTTGAAGGAACAAAATTGCTTTCAGAACGACGTGCTTCGAAAACGTTTTACCCAAATGTGTGCTTTTAATATAACTTTTCATACATATTAAAAAGGTGAAATACATATAATTGGTGTAAGTAACTCTACTCTAGGTTGACTTAGATACTGTATTTTGTATGCGGCTTACTATTGGGTATAACATTATCAAAGGTTTTGGATAAAGATGCCAATTTTATAAAGGTTTTAATTTACATGCTTTGCTTAGCTAATAACAGGTTGCTTTGTAAATACATTTTCACTGTTTGCTTCACAATATTAATACAATATTTCCAATGGAATTGAAATTGTATATAGTGCTTTGAATTTCTCTATGATCATTAATTACCGTGCATCGCTTGTTAAAACGACACCAATAAAATGTTCTGTTAAAACCTCATTTAACTTTCATTCAACTGCTTTCCAATACCGTCTCTCGTTTTCTGTCTTGTTAATAATTTTATGTTTTAAAAAGATTTCAAGTTAAGGGATAGAATTACTATTACGTGTTAAAACTAAGTTATTATTATTCGCGGTTATATTATTCATTAGGGATATACCCCGTGCTTCTGTTTTCTTAGGTCTTATAAGGTAGTTTACATTAAGTACTTCTGAGATCACATTTTATGCTTCTCCTTCTCACTTGGCGACTCGACTCATTCTGACATTCTTATTTATGTCCCACAAAATTTCACTGATATTTATGCGACTTTGCTTAACATACCTATATTATGTATTATTATTTTAATCTTTAGTATTTACATCTACTTTATTTGCTGTGAGATCATCGCGTCATTGAGTTCATCATATTTACATGATTCCTTAATATTTCATAATAAATACATATATAATTATATTATTTAGGTATGCTAAATGTTAAACTACTAACTACGTTTGACGCAGTAAATGCCCACTGGTTGAATGTGACTTTTTAAGCCTGATTTAGACAAGGTTTAGTCATACATTTGCATTGGTTTCTGTCTCCATTGTGACAATAATTTACAACTTATGAATACGTAACTCAATATATACATAGGTAACATACATTGGATTTACAAATGCAAACTAACTGCTATATTTTTGAAATCCTGTTTTTTTTTCACCCCTACAACCCAGCCATCATAGATAGAAAGCTGTTGATGATGCCAGGCATGTTATGTCATCGTAATTTGGTCTTCTGCCTTGTATATTGCTGCCAACTTAGGGATCGACGCCTTGTTTTCAAGTGGATGTTCTTCGAGTATAGAGATCCTTCTACAATTCGTCTTCCTCCCATTCCAGGTCTAATTTTCCATAACTCGCATTCTTTGTCCACTGTCTTAACCCCTTTGACCTCTGGTTCTTTTGTGTCCTACTATAGGTGGGTCCAGCTCTTATGCGAAACTAGTGCACAATGGTATTTATTTCAACTAGTCTTGTACTATTAGTGGGTCTCATCGGCGTCCTTCTCCCACTTCAAGAAAACCAGCTCATCCACTATTGTTCTCATTTAATTTGAATAGCCGTAAGAGATTATTAAGATATTGATAAAAAACCTGGTCTTCTTGGTTCATATTAGTTGTTGATGTGAAGTTTGATTTTGCTCTATGTTCATTGGTGATTCACTATACGTATGGTGAACCACCAATAGACACAGTAAAGTCAAACCCGTGTTTATAAGATCAAATGTTTTGTCTAAGACGGTAATGTTCGATGAGTTGATTATTTTACCTTATAATCTGGGTTTGTTGATGAACTTGGTTTGGAAGGATACTGGTTGCTAGATAAGATGGTGAATCATAGCTGGGCAGTATTTCAGTGATAGCAAGACCAACTCTGTCAAGTAGTACATCAAATCTGTCAAAGATTTGATTTATTAGTTGACAGAGGTGGTCAATGGATTCAATGACTGAGTGCATTCGTCTTTTTCACTAGGTTGATGTGCTACATTGAGTTAGTTGTTTGGCTTCATTGACTTTGTTGGTGTTTCTTGATTACGGAATTGATTCAAACCACTTCAAATATGAGATTTATTAATTGAGCCTATGAGCAGGTCAACTCTCCCAACGAAGCTGTTCAACTTAATCAATGAAGATTTTAAGAAATTGGAAATCCACTTTATGAAAATCTGCATGGATCAGTTGATCTATTTCTCTTAGTGAGTTGACCTGCTTCTGACACAGAATTGTTACGTTTCATGATGAGTTGTTGTTGTTTTATTTGTAACATTTTATTGTCCAGTTGATAAAGGTGATGGATTTCTAACTGAGTTGATTCGCTAACTGACTTGACGTCTTTGACTAAGTTGAACCTCTTCATTAACTGATATGATGTCCTTCTATGTCTGAGTTGTTTCGTTGAAGTTCCATTGATTTAGTTGATGTACTTCTTTGACTAAGTTTATACTCTTCTGTAACTCAATTGACTCGTTTCCTTGACTTTGTGTCTTTTACTAACTGGATCTACTCATTGACTGTGATGATGTTCTTCGTTTACTGAGTTGATACGACTTAGAGGCTGAGTTAACCTGCTTCATTAAGGGAGTGTGGTGTTACTCTGTACTGACATAACTGATCTGTTTCATAGATGACCCATTTCACTGTTGGAAATTATCTGTTTTATTTCTTAGTTGCTTCTATTTACTTCGTTGATCCATTTCCTGTAATCTTATTAGTATTTTGGGCCTCATTCACTGCAGAGACCAAATTCATTGGTTAGGTTGATAGGTTTTGTTGAGTTGTTTTGTTTGTTGACTGATTTTGATTTCAAGTTCCTAAATGTTAGTGAAAGTCATAGTTTTAGTTGTTAGTAAGATTTTAGTTGCATTGTATTATTACCTCCATCCTCAGTACGGACACAGTATATTGTTTGTAGTGTTTGTTAAAGTTGTTACTGGTGCCACATATTAAACTAGTTTATGTGCACAAGGACGCCAATAGTCCAAGTTTTCAGTTGTTTTATTCTTATTTTTTAAGACATAACTACTTAATGTATGATACCTTTTGAGATTAACGACTATCTTAGAGCGCTTTTTTTACTTAACTAATAAAATACATAATTATTATACCTTATTTTTAAAATGTACAATTTATTATAGTATACAAATAAAGCCAATGCCAATGGCCAATGGTTCCAAATAAATTATAATTAGTATTATTGATGTTGAAGTTATGATTTCATAATACATTATTATTTTGTTACTTGTCACAGGTTTAATTATTGGTATAAGGTGGCATTTATTCTGTTTTCCGATTTCTACGCGGACGAAGTCGCGGTAAAACCTATTACTTATATAAAAAATAGAATAAAGCCGATGTTTTGATATTTTAAGGTGGTATTGTAATTAAGGGCAACCCACACAAAGGGGCTGACTAGAAAATGTTAGTATAATTACTTATGTGTGATTCTAATAAGAAACAATAAATACGTTCCTTATAATGATATTATTTTAATGAGAACTTTTGAAATCTTCGTCTATCAAGGACCCGAACTATAGTTTAATTATGACACAAGGCTCACAGCTGTTGCTTTACTTAATATCTAAACATCAAATATATTAAGTTAAAATTATCTTCTTATTTTCTAAACTACCGTTTTTGGAATATTTATCACCACATTTAAAACAAAATTAATCATTTAACAACGAGGGATGAAAGATATCCTTTACAAAAAGTACAGCTCTTATTTAATTTTTTTAATACAAAAATTTATTTAACGAACGTACGACGGACACACGTTATATACTGTTTAAACACATATATAAAGAACACAATAAACAAATAACAACAACGTAATTACTTCATGCCTTTGGCACCCTCTCATAACACCTTTCGTTTTTGCGAAACCTCTAAAATTATGATTAGGGATTATTAAATAGGTACATAACGAATTAGGTTACACAAATAAAATAGTTACAGGACGTAATTATAAAGCGTAAAAGCCTTTTTTATAACTACAAATGTAATAAGTTTCAACTACGCAATTTTAAATATGTATTCACAAACGCCTAACACTTTCAATAGATAGATTTTATGAGTCTTCATTGTTCAGAACTGCGAAAATACATGAATATATGAAAAGATTTTAATATTACATTGTTATTTGTTGTAACACATACCGACTATTGCGCAATTTTAATTACTTGTATTTCGTTTTGTTGTTTTTAATTAGATAATAAGAGAAAAACTCAACGATAAGTTAAGAATACATGAAAAACTGGGAAAAGGAAAATCGTTCACCAAAAATTCTTTCACACTCACCCAACTTAAATATAGCAAAAAAAAAAAACGAATAGATCTCATAAGTAGAAAGTGGATGCGAAGATTCTTTTCCAAATTGATTTTTTTCGCAGTTTTGAAACGCCTGGCTGGTCCTCGTGTATGGAATTGTATAAATAATCTGGCGGCGGATGTCTTCAATACTGCTTTATTCATGGCTCTACCATCTTTGACTATTTTCCGTATGAACTCAGAACAATTATAATGTTTAGTGAACATTGTATTTCCAATGGTATTTATTTGAATGGAGTAATCATTGTATGATCCAATTGGAATAAAGCAAGTTTACTAACTATATACTTCTTCTAGTAGTGGAAAGAATGGTTCATAGTAAGAATGGTATCGGAGTTGTTTTCTAAGATTCCGGAGAAGTATTTTAGCAGATATACATTGTCAATTCGACATCTTAGCAGTATTTTATTCATGATCTCAGTACCAAATTCAAATAAGTATTCCGTCTTCTTGAATCGTACACAAAAGAGGATGGTAAGGAAGGGACATGAATATAAAAAAATAAGATTAATGCTTATAAGGAATCAGGGTGAGCTATAAATCCTTAGTTTCTTTCTAGAGAGTGCTTCGCCCCTGACTGCCTTACAAGGCAAAAAAAAACCAAGAATATTAGAAAAAAAATATTCTCTCACAATAAACCACATGCACTCCATTCACACTAATATTATTGCAACACTTTATTCCCTCGATCCTCAAAATATACAGCCTAAATAATACCTAACACACTACGTTAATTGGACATCAGCCAAGTGTTTGTAATCAAGTGACTGATAGGTCAATTTTATTGTCATACTGCAATCCAGTAATGGATGTGCAATCAATTGTTTTACAGGCGATGAGGAAAAATCCTGGCAATTAGCGCCCATTGGGTCGCAAACTGGCACCCGTCTAATTAACTAAACGCATTGAACATTGGTACGAACTACTAACTGTTTTGGTGTTGTTGATACATTTTTTAGTTATATTTATAACAATAAGTCCAAATAGGTTATACGGTTTTTTTTAAATTAAAAGAATAAAAAACTTGTTTCGTAATTACTATCATCCAAATCAGTATGCAATGAGGCTAAAATTGGTAAAAAAAAGTAAATTCTTAATACGAGCCGATACTCTCGGCTGTTATCATAAGAGTTATACTTTCGTTCGTTCAACCCTCGCAAATAATAATGTTCTTTGGTTGACTGCTTCTTTTGCCGATTGGGCCATTTTAGTCTAACTTAGTCTAAATGTCTTTGAGACTATATTATATAAACATGAGTGTCGTCCGCGTTCTGATTTTTCCCAACATATCGGCGCAGAGCTGGGATTATTTACAACTTATTGCACTAATTTAGATGAAAGCCGCAAATGCCTTTAACTTGCACGAAAGTTTGCACGTATCTTGCTCAATTCACCAACCAGAAGATTTTTTTTATTGGGAAATTGGTCTGCTCGTGACCTCGATCTAATGGAAAGTAATGTGTGAGCTCTACGGTGGAACAAGCGTGCCCAGAAGATGCCTGTTTACTCTTGCTTTGAAGGCTGACGGGTTATATGTGGAACGAAAAGCTGAAGTTGGCGGAGTTACTGTCTACACTTTGGCCTTGCGCATAATAAATGTGGAAGAGAAGCGCTGAGTACATCTAGTCGGGATATCAAGCAAGTGCGGATGGTACACTGCAGTAAGTCTGGTAGTCCGGTAGTGAAAGGGAGATGGCGAGATCAGGTCGTGGAGTTCCTGCGCACACTCTCCGAAGTACAGTCTGTAGAGCACTGTCAGGCAAGCAACATTACGCCGATGTTATGGCACATTGGCATGCAAGCTACTTGCATACTTCTGTGCTAGTAAAAGGCATGTGTATTTGCGGCTTAGTGATTAAATACAAATGAATCTAGTAGTTGGCGCTTTCCTGCTCTTTCACATACATTTATCCTACTTTAACAACTTCCTGGGTACTTCCGGCGACATATTTACAAAGAGCTTATTCGCCTCGTTATTCTTAATGAAATATTTTTTGGATCATTCGTTTTTTTGTTTTTATGTTCATTGTTTGCACAGTATGTTTCATTTATGTAAGCCTGTATAGTATAGATAGTACATAATTATATATATATTAAGGTTTGAATTAAAAATAGCGTGAACTTAATCAGCCTATAATATTCCCTCTGCTGGCACATAGGCCTCCTCTGAGTGAGAGGGAATGGTTTTTAATTTTTGGTTCTAAGACATGTCGGTTTCCTCACGATGTTTTCCTACACCGTTTTGAGAGGGGTGGTGATGAAATTAAGTACACAAAGTGCCTGTCTGGGTTCGAACACACGACCTACAACTCGTGAGTCGGGGTCAATACCACTGGGCCACCACTGCTCTCCATTTTTATCAATAATAAAATCAAAATTATGTATGTTTTCGAATTTATGAATCAAGGATTGAGCCCCACTGACCTCTGTGAATGAGATGTCTGCATTTAAGTTTCTCGCTTTCACATAAATCGGGTACACTGCCTAATAGCCAACCATTGCCACTGTCCTTCATCACAAGTTATTGGCGATAGATGTTCATTTAATTGAATACTGCCCACTCTTTGGTGAATACAGGTGTAGCAGTGAATAATCGTCAAAGATCAACACTTTGACAACAAAGATGGTCGATGCTAAACGAATCTGCATACCTGTAATCATTCGTAGCGTGACGTGAACTTGCCAATTCATGTCTGTATGACTTGCATGACTTTCTCTTGTAGTGTATACTGAAAACAGTTGACGATGTCTACATATACTCGTGGTTTGGACGCGATTAAGATGGTATAACGTGACCCACCTCCCGCCCGCTCTGAAGTCCACCACGAGATAGAATATGTATGTATGTATGTGTGTGTGTGTATGTATGTTTAGTATGTTGCTCTAGTTGTGTAATTAGTTCAGATCTTTCCAATTGAGAAAAATTGGTTGGGTGACAGATACGAAGGTGTAGTATAACGTGCTAAAGTGATCATGTACTATTATGCCTGACGATAGATCTTTTTATTTAGTGTCCTATTATTTCTGTACCAATACCTGAAGAATATTGCTTGGCTATATCTTTCAGGGTGAGGTTTTGTTGTTATGTTGTTAAAGGTGGTTTTCTCTGAATCTTTATAGGATACATTTCACGAGTTTCAACAGCTGTTTGTTAGTGTTTTATTTTTTTTAATGATTGACTTTTAGGGTTCCATTTTTTTTGGTGTTTTTTTAAAGTTCTATTCATAGTATGGCAAACGTATATGTTATACCTTTGTCATACTATGAATAGAACTTGTTTTGCAGTGTTTAAAGCAGTTCTGTCATGTTTGTTGTGTACCGATTTTTCTTGTCTGCCAGCCTATAACTCGCATCGCCACGCACATCGTCATCAAACGCGCCTACGCCATTTTAAAAGCTTGAATGCAGATTTTACCATAGCGCATTTGCGTTCGATGGTCGTTTGGCGGTCGTCATAATAGTAGCTACATCAGCCAAGACCTCCTACTCTGCTATACTAAACTGCATGGCTTTATGGTCTGTAGCCTACAAGGTAGTTTAGAGAACGAATGCAGTGTTCCTCCATTGTAAAAGAAGGGAGGATCTTCAAGTTCCGATTAAACTTAATTACTTCCAACCAAACGACTATGGTTCGAATGGAACCCCCATTCGAACCATTCCTGAGACAAAGCTGACAGGTCTCATGTGTCTGTAGTTACAAACCAGCACCCATACCCTTCAAACCGGAACACAGCAATGCTGTTTGGCGGCAGAAATAGGTGTGGTGGTAGTACTTCCCCGGGGGAACTCTGACACAAGGAGTTCTACTACTACTTTGATGCGCCTGTGGTGATGTCACGTCGGCCTGGTCTTGAATTTTGAATATTTAGCGGTTGGATGTTATTCTTTTATGCAAATGGAACTTTAACTAGGCAGAGTGTGTGGTGTGTGGTGCCCCGATATTGATTTATGTATATTTAATCAAATTTATTGATATTCTATTCGGCAGAGAAGCATATCGAATGGTTGTGAATCGCTATACTGATGTTGTTGGACCAGGATGCAAGATCCCGTGACCCGTGACGTCAGTGGTGTTTGGACTTTCGCAAATAGTTCTTATGTGGTTGTAGAGACGTCTACGTAAGTGTGATGTTGAACAGTAAGATTTGGAATTTGAATAATGCGCAGACCTTTTCTATGTTATTGGATGGCAAACAAGACGACGGCCTACCTGATAGTAAGTGATCACCGCCGCCTAAGAACATCTGCATTACCAGAAGCATTGCAGGTGTGTTGCCATCCCAGAGACAAAGCTGAAATGTCTCATGTGCCTGTAATCGCAAACCGGCACCCATACCCTTCAAACCGGAACACAGCAACGCTGTTTGGCGGCAGAAATAGGTGTGGTGGTAGTACTTCCCCGGGCGAGCTCTTCACAATAAGCTCTACTACTACTTCAAGATATTATAGAGGTATGTGGAACAGGATGTAAAGTTCACCCATCCTTCATAGAAAAGGGAGGATCCTCCGACCAGATGGGTGTGGTATCTGGCGGGAACTGCCCGACGATTAATGTCGGGACGTTGTTTAAATGTTAGATGCGCGATTTTGCGTGACGTCAGTGCGGTGTAGTTCGTATGTGGCGGTGTAGATGTAATTTTGCGACTGCCTGCATGGTTTGCTGATGTACTCAGATAAACTCTCAGGTGCACTCTTGTATATTGCAATACTGAATTTGGGTGAATGCGCATGTAGCAGGTTTTTTGCAGATTGCCATTTGTCAGCTGGTCTTCCTAATATTCTGCCCAGAGTTGTATTAATCTTATTTTTGCCTGATATTGATGGATTCTGGCTGGGAGAGTCGAATGGAATTATATTAGAACGTAGGATAACGTCAAGATAAATACATATATGTAGCTTACATAAATGTAACAACTGTTGCTTTCTCTTTATAACTAATTATACATAATATACCGCGCGAGTACTACCTATTTATTATTAGCGTTTTACTTACAATCTAAGTATAACGTTTTATTTGATCGCATTAAATGTATGAGATACTTCATTGACAACTAAGTTACTTAAGATTTTAATACATTAATAATTATACTTATTAGATCTTCATCCAGCATTATTTATAAACTAATTCAAGTATTTTTTTTTTTTATCCACATTTGCTCATACGAGTAATATATACATTATATTTTTATTTATATATTATTTTGGTTTTTTCTTTTGTTTTTTTTTTAGTTTTTTTTTTTTTTTTCTTAGATATCCTAGGGCCTAAGTAATCCTATTCTATCTTAAGAGGTGAGTAAGAGGTAACTTAGAGAGATTATTCAGAAAGTTAAAATAATAATTAAATAAATTAGAGCTTTATGGTTTAAGTGTGTTCATTGAATTATATGTTATAAACATTATGAAACCTGTTTGAAAAGATGCGGCGTAATAATATTTTCGTAACTTTGTTATTATTGAAATAAAAATATTAAAATGTAACATTCATAATAATTTAAGTTATAAATTAAAATAATTGTCATTTTGATAAACAAAATAATAAAAATATCAACAATAAACTTATTGGAAATGATACCGATCAAAGTGAAATGTACAAATGAATAAAAATAGATACGAAAATAATTTATGATATTTTTATTAAAAAAATTATAATTTTAATAATTATATTTGATTAAATAAACTTATGAGGAAACCAATGAAATTACATAATTAATTATAATTAATAATCCTACATTATAAACTGGTTTGAGAGGTATCGTGGTTCTATCAATATTTGATTATGTAGACCGTATATTGTAAGTTATCAGCTATACTCTATAGTGATAAGTTACTATTGTCACTTTTCCCGAGAAAACTTACACGTCGTAGTACTTAGTGTACTGGATTCATTAAATTAAGTTAACCTATGTCCCAGAAATGTCTTAACTACAAGTTACGATACTTGCAACTGTAATGCTATTGAGTTTTTTTGAGGTAGTATTTGAGTTTAGTAAGTTTAAGGACCACGACATATAACATGTACACCGTGTTTCTGTATCAAGCTATTTTAGGTAAAAATTATTCTGTTAATTAATAAGTCGTACAGTCTATAAAAGGTAACGTGATGTTTGTATGAGAAGATTTTATTATTTATAATTTGATAAAAGTTGTAAGTTGAGAATAAAATTAACCCCTGAAAGTTCTCGCCAGTAAAGCACGGTGTACATACATAATTAAATTTAGATTAAACATGAATTATTGCAAAATAGACAAAGCATTATATTATTAACAGATTCTTAACGCCAGAACGAATAAAAGCTTATTAATATTTTAAATTATTGCAATTATATTGAAATCACTCAAATGTTAGGAAACTTATAATACTATAAATTATTACTTTTGAAAATACGTCTTATTACGGAGAGTGCGTTTAAACCTACCTATTCTAGAGACCTCCACCTCCTCTTTTCTATTCTTTCAACAGGTATTTTAATTTTTTTGACTAGAGATGTTTATTTTAGCTTTATGTATGCCATTTTAAGTAATTTGTTGAGATACAACTAGGAACTAGGTGACTCTGAGTGATAGGTGACTTTTCCACGTATTTTTACCTATATTTACATTACCTAATTTAAGAGATGGAAGTCAATCTCAACATCATGTAGTTTAAAGACAGCCGCATGGAAAAATATATCTATTTATAAAAAAATATAATTATTTCTTGTGTTTATGTATTTTTTCCGGTTTTTTTTTACAAAAATATATTCTCGTCAACTTATGCTATTAGTTTCTATGGGGATAACATTTAAGCGATGAAATTTTTTAAATACAACGAGAACCTGAAAAGGCTTCGTTGTAATTTACAATTTTCAGTACTTTTCAGTATTATCCTCAGCGAAATTTAACTAAACTATTTGCCTAAATTAATTATATACACACTACTATTTTGACTAGTGTTATACGCATCTGTGGCCGTTGGGCTCATTTTCTTAAAATTATTATATTATTATTATTATACTAATTTATATTTTTTAATAATAATTTATAATTTTAAATATGCAGGTGTTCATTTGCCGCGTGTGTTGTCAATGTTTTTTAATTTTTGTATCTGCCATTCCGGAGCCGCTCATGCGTACTATGGTGGTACCTATTTTAAAGAATAGGACGGGGGAGTCATCTGACAGGGCTAACTACCGGTCCATTTCACTGGCCACCACTGCAGCCAAGGTACTTGACAGCATGCTTAATGCGAACCTCACGAAAATAGTCGACCTGCATGATGCCCAGTTTGGGTTCAGAGCAGGGTGGTCTACTGAGAGTGCCATTTTAAGTCTAAAGCATGCTGTCGGGTACTATACTGCCAGAAGGACGCCGGTATACGCGTGCTCCCTAGACTTGTCAAAGGCTTTCGATCGTGTCACATACGACCTTCTGTGGGACAAACTAGGCAGCGCGGGTGTGCCGGGGGAGTGTATCTCTCTCCTGAGGTATTGGTATGCAAACCAGAAAAACCATGTGAACTGGGCAGGGGCGCTGTCGGATGAGTACAAATTGGAATGTGGCGTTAGGCAGGGTGGTTTAAGCTCACCTCTATTGTTTAACATTTATGTTAACCAGCTTGTCGAGCGGCTCAGTAGCACACATGTCGGCTGCCACATTGATGACACTTGTTTTAATAATATTAGCTATGCAGACGATATGGTGCTGCTGAGCCCCTCCATAAGCGGGCTAAGGAAACTCTTGTCCATTTGTGAGAAGTACGCGGAGGCGCACGGGTTACAATATAACTCAAAAAAGAGTGAAATTCTGATATTTAAACCAGGCAAACAACAGCCTACCCATGGGTAGGCTGTTGTTTTGCCTCCTGTATTTCTCAATGGAATAGCCCTAAAAGAGGTTCAAACCGTCACGTTGTGACAGATGACCTCAGGGACGATGAAGAGATTGAGCGGGAGCGCAGGGCTCTGGCGGTGAGAGCCAATATGCTCACACGCAGGTTCGCACGATGCACGAGAGAAGTGAGAGTTACGCTATTCAAAGCATATTGCCAGTCCTTCTACTCAAGCGGCCTGTGGGTGAGATATACGCAGCGAGCCTACAGAGCCCTGCGCACTCAGTACAATAATGCGTTCAGAATGTTGTTGGGTCTGCCGTGGCGGTGTAGCGCGTCTGGGATGTTTGCTTGCTGAAGCGCGCACTGATGGTTTCCAGCCCATCATGCGCAAAAAAGCAGCTTCCCTGCTGGCCCGTATACGGGGTAGCAACAACGGCATTCTGAACGCAATAGCAGTAAGGTTTGATTGTCCTTTTCAGAATCGGTGGGTCATGTGTAGGCGTGTGTAGGTGTGGCGAGACATGGCAATTTATAAAAAAAAAATAATGTAAAGTGTACTACGTTAAGGTTCTATGGGTCTATGCCACCCGAAATAAAGTTATTATTATATGATGTTATTGTATCCGTGACATACTCCTTCACAACTTATATCGACATACTTATTACTAATACATACATATGGTTTTATTAGATAATGCTATTCTAATATGTCGTGTGCGTCGCCGTCGCGGAAAGGGGTGATGAACCTTTCAATATTAAAAGAAAAAAGCATTGAGGAGAAACTTGTAAAGATCTCCACATATTTTTAATTTCAAATTAGTAGGTATTTAGACATCTCAGCTGACAAAAAACCCTAAAGTTTGGGCATTATTGTGAAAAATTGTTTTTTTTTAATTTGTTTTAAGACATTTTAATAAACTAACGACTCTTTGGTTTTAAGTGAATTTGTCTGCTTGCCAAATAAGCGAAGGCTGAAATCAGATTTTATGGGAAAAAAATGGTGTCCGCTGCATTATAAATAGGCATTGCGTGTTCCAGAACAAAAAGCTAACGGGAGGTTGATCAATCAAATGTCTCATAGTTTTTCAGAATAAATCATCATTTTAATTCAAGAAGTGACATACTTCTCAATTGATGTTATTAAGTGGAATATCTCTTAAACTACGGTTTTCTAAAACAGCGGTGGCCGCCACATAGCGCCCGCTATTAACCGGCGAATGACGTTGCTCAAACGTTATTTATGAAAGTAAGTTGGTGTGTTTTTTCACAACGTAATGTCAAACCCCGCTGTCATTTTCATGACAGTCGTCACTGCGGCCGTTATGTGGCAGCCATCGCTATTCAACGATACTGTAGCTTTAGGTCAATTCTTAGGAGTCATGGTGATAACTTTCGCCTTTATGATGCAGTAATTTTACTGGCGCTCGTACTATTGAAACTAGAACACGGCAATGTTTAATATGGTTTTTTTATTAATTTGGTGCTCAAATGATACTTTCGTAATTAAAATCAAATGAAAGGCGATTGTGCATTAGCTGTCACTAAATCCTTATTTACTATGTCATTCACTATATCGGTATTTACTACTACTCACTTAATCCCTAGTTACTTGCCCGCCATGTTGTTCTGTAAATCCTTTTTAAATTAATTGTCTACTACCTACGTTTTTACGTCCGCGTATTGTGTGTCTGTTATTTACATTTTCTTATGCCTACATCACCATCATCATCAACTAACATATTTTATGGACCTAGATGTGCCTACCTAGGCTAATTACCGATGGCTTCAGGTAGATGTTATTATTGCCTATCATGATAGAGGCTGTCCATTGGAAAATATAAATTTTGCAGAAGGGTTTCTTGTAAGAATCAAGTTATTCTAACTGAACAGACAGCTGTGCTATTGGGGGGGTAAGTAGCGCCACTTCTTCCCAGCACTAGGAAATGGTGAAGGGCGGGAGTGTTGGTGGTCTTACGTAATTGTGACTTTCAAAAATTCTTGATTCTGTGTAGTTTGAATTTGACCTTTGTTTTGTTTTTATTTTGGAAAGTGGATTTTTATTTTATCTATTATGTTTTTTAAAATCTAATACCTAACATACATATTAAATTTTGATTTTTTTAATGAAAATGTTGATGATTTGAATTCGTAATTAGGTCTTAGAAAATAAAAAAAATCACATTAATTATTTTTTTGGATATTTTAGTTAACGAGCCTGAAGTAGTCTACGAAATATTTTTTTTTTTACGTAGTTTGCTTTTTGCAGGTCAATATTAGTTTGTATGTCGATCAAAATGTGATTCGCGACCGTAATAAATATATATTTACAGAATTATAATCATTAGAATCATCAAGTTCATATTACCCTATTGATTGACCATTTCATGAAATCGTGATATTTGAGGTCTATTCTCACTGGAGAGTATTGATGATTATTTTATTTTAATGATTATAATTCTGTAAGTGCATATTTGTTACGGTTGTAATTCGGAATCATATTTTGATCCACATACAACCTAATACTTACCTTTAAATTGCAAAAAACATATTAAAATTCCGCGAGTTACCCTGGCGTTATCGCCTTAAGGCTTCCGCAACTAGAGAACAATTTTTATGAAAACTTCAAGGAAATTGTTCTAGCTGAATCACGCCACACTGTCTGCGGCAGCCTTTAAAGTTTTGGCTAACGTCATTACACTATCATCTCAAACAGATTGCTTTTAGAGCGCCATCCATAAATCTAATATTATATTAAAATAGGTAGGTATATAACTAATTTATAATAATTAAACCTAATAAATACCTAGAACTGTGATTATGCGCAAGGAATGCGAAGAAAAATTTATTAATTTAATAATAATTATTATAATTAATTTATGACTTGGGCTAATAAATTAGTATGCTTCAAATAATTTCTTTACAATATAAATACTAAGGAAGACATTTATTGGAATAATACCTACAGTTATTTATTTTATTTTTACAGTCATGACGAAATTAATCCTGTACATTTTTTTTTACTTGATCTTGATTTAATTATTAAGACGTATTGTTTTCAAATTATTGGGAAATGCCATAAAAAATAAATTATAAAACGTATAAAACCTATTTCTAATATTTCGAGTGTACTTATTTATTAGCTGACGCGCTAAACAAAACGAAAACAGCGAAAGGGTTATTACGTTTTGAGAACATGGATTTACTGTTAATTGTAAAAAACAAAAAGGTCCTCCAAATCCAATTACAATTTCCAATTTACGAAAAAAGGTAAAAAAAGTAAGTGTCAAAGGTTTCTTCCAATTTACTGAAACGCAAGTATAGTTTTTTTTTTATTGCAGTATTAAAACGCGTTATTACTTTAGAATTCGAATCTTATCACAGGCTACAAGATTGCGCGCCAAACTAAATAAAACCGCTGTTTTTACGAAACAAAAATAATAAAAAAAAATGCAATTAAATTGCTGGGATATAGATTATCGAACTAACTTATGTAAATGTAAGATTATTCTTTTTACATTCTAATCAAATGTACACGTTGCAGGATGCAAGAGTTAGCTCTTATATTTAATCATCAGCATATCCTTTCCATAATAGATATTTACATTACATACTAATCTTAGCTTTCTAAAATCTACTGTTTTTGGAACCATATGATACTGACTTTTTACCTACTAATATATATATCTATAATTTTATAATATAATACATATATTATGAAGAACTAAATAAGTTTGTAAAGTAATAGGAATATCATACAATACATAATTATATGTAATTATTGTACTTACTGTGTTTCATAATTATTAATATACAATTTAAATTATTATTTATATGATGAACAAAAAAAAGATTGGAATGAAACTAATATAATAATACAGCTTAGTAAAGAGTTAAATACTTATGTATTTACAACTAACGAAATTCACAGCTTTCACGTTTATATTTAATGACGCTTCTCACAAATTGCAAGTATTCCAAATTAATCATTTACCTTTATGTGATACTTCCCGGCTTTAACCGTTAATGTACGGATGACCCGGATAAAAAAAAAAACTTTTGTTACTTTCAAGAAATTTAAATTAGAAGAGAGAATTAGGAAATTGAGGAGACAGTATTTTATTGGGATTACAAAAATATATTATTTTAATTCCGTCTATTAATTACCGCAGCAGTTCCTTCACAAATATCCATCAGTTTGTGTGTCATCAGCTGGGTGGTATGATGCTTTTGCCATGTTAGGCACACAGTTTACCCTAAATGAGGTTGTAACAGAACTACAGTACTATTATATAAAGATAATAATTATGCCAAAAAGAGTGGGCTAGAAGGTGATATTACTATGCCCACGTTCCGACAAGGTAGACACTAACTAATATAGTATACATCTATTTAAGACTAGTGACTTAGTACATATTAACATCAAAACCTTTTTTAGCTGCGATCGGTAAGCGTTCGCCCGTCAAATAAGGATTTTCTACCTGGAAACGGAAATTGTTGTTTTAGTATCATTAAAGTAAGACCAGGGTTTTGACCCTTGCAGATATAAATTTCTGAAGAACTCCAGTTCAGTAAATCGCTTCCAAAGGATAGAAGATTGTGAAAAGATCTTCTAGTGTCATAAAAATTCTAAAAATATTTTGTGTAAGACATAGATTTCCGAGAGATAATTTACAGAATTAAACCATGCATACTAACAGCAGGTTTATACTTCTTCGCGACGAGACTCTTGTGGTGCTCGGGGTAGCCAAAGTCGAGGGGCTTGCTGGAGGAGTCGGGAGGGCAGCTGAACATGTGTTCTCCGTCACACATGCAGCGCTGCGCCAGCTGGTACTGGCGGCTGAAGGCAGCTGTGTTCTCGAACTCGCTGATGCAGCCTTGCTCCTCTGGTGAAGGGATCAGGTTAAATGCCACAATGGCACACAATGGAAATGATTTTTTGTGGAAAGTAAAGTGATTAATGACTTGAGTAAACAGTGATGATCACGATAAACTGAAGAAGAGAGCAGAAAACCGGAAGTTATTTTTTTCGATTGAAAATTCTGATAATATTTAAAATTATCAAAGACCTAACTTTGAATCTCTAGATGTAGACCTAAATGTTCCAATTACAGTACCTGTATATCCAACGGGGCAGGGGTTAGGCGGGTTACAGTAGGCCGGCAGCACGCCATCAGTCTTCACCATCTGCCGGTTGGGGAGCACGCCTGAAGGCTGTAGGCGCTGCTCACCCTCTCCAGCACCACCGGTTACGTACTGATGCCCCCACAGCGAGCTACCGAAGTTATAAAGAAGAGGTTGTGAAGAAAAAACTAGATGGAATATCTTCAGAGCTGTTTCGTTAAGAATGGATGTTCAGGTAGATCCTAGAATTTAATTATTTTATCTTTGTCTTTTTGTAGATCACTGGTGAGTCTTTTTCATGCTGCTCATATGTAGCAAAATAATAAAATAAAGACCTTCAATTGTTTTAAACCAACGAAGAATTATATTAATCAAATGGGGACTTGGCACGATTAAGCTATTGGCCCGGAAGACTTAAAGGCGTCACTCCAGCAGTGATTTCTAGAATATATAAATATTAAAGTTATCGTTATCTTCCTCCAAGTGATAATGTTGACGGGCCATTTCACGATTAATCACACGCAGAGATTTTAAACACTCTACTTCGACCTCTTTCTCGGTAGTATCTCGCTTCGCTTCATACGCGATAAAGTCTAATGTGTATGATGAACCCGATGCCAATGGAGAGAAATAAATGGAGATACTCGTCAGCTATAAATAGCTTAGCTTGTGGTGTGGCAGAGGCGCACCTCAATCGTATTGTCTAATCGTGTTATCCGTCCATCTTAATGTTGTTAATTCGCTCTAATTTCTTGTCTAGACTTGATTTGTCTTTTTAAATTAGGACGGCTGTAGACAATGGACCACTTCTATTGTTATTGAGTGTTTGTACATCAATTGTTTGTTGATTTTCAATTGTTCTCGAAGGCGGCAGTAAATATTAGAACCGGATTAAAAATACGTCTTTACTGTGATCGCGAAATGTTAACCAATTCGAGCATTTAGAGCTGTCGTGAGCTAGGGTTTTGTGCTACTTCTGGATTAGGCCGAATTAACTTAACGGGGTTTATCCCATTCCTGGGGTTTTCACAGTACAGCAGGCTGTTTCTGGAAGTGTGTGTGTATATCACTACTTACCACTAGTAAATGTTATCTCACTAGTCATAAAATTTATTAGCAGTAACTGTTACCAGTATTACCTAGCAGTAATAGTTACCAGTATTACCTAGCAGTAACAGTTACCAGTATTACCTAGCAGTAACAGTTACCAGTATTACCTAGCAGTAACAGTTACCAGTATTACCTAGCAGTAACAGTTACCAATATTACCTAGCAGTAACAGTTACTAGTATTACCTAGCAGTAACAGTTACTAGTAGTACCTAGCAGTAACAGTTACCAGTAGTACCTAGCAGCAACAGTACCAGCATTAACTGACATCAACAGTTACCAGTATTACCTAGCAGTAACAGTTACCAGTATTACCTAGCAGTAACAGTTACCAGTATTACCTAGCAGTAACAGTTACCAGTATTACCAAGCAGTAACAGTTACCAGTATTACCTAGCAGTAACAGTTACCAGTATTACCTAGCAGTAACAGTTACCAGTATTACCTAGCAGTAACAGTTACCAGTATTACCTAGCAGTAGCAGTTACCAGTATTACCTAGCAGTAACAGTTACTAGTAGTACCTAGCAGTAACAGTTACCAGTAGTACCTAGCAGTAACAGTTACCAGTAGTACCTAGCAGCAACAGTACCAGTATTAACTGGCAACAACAGTTACCAGTATTACCTAGTAGTAACCGTTACCAGTATTACCTAGCAGTAACAGTTACCAGTCTTACCTACCAGTACACAGAAGTTGTGACACCAGACCAGCAGACCAGCAGCTATAAGTACCAATAGAAATACTAGTAGCCAGATTTTTTTTAAAAAAAACGTTGTCCCACAGTAGGAATTTCTCCTGTATCGTGGGTGCGTTTACAAACATTTAAAGTCATACACAAACATCCAGACCCGGAACAAGTACTTTTAGGCCATACAAATATCTGTTCCGTGTGGTAATCGAACCCGCGACACGCAGCGCAGCAGTCAATCGCTTAACCACTGCGCCAACCGTGCCGTGCCGTGCAATTGAAGAGTACGTACCTGTGCTGCATGTACTCTTGGTCGCGAAGGCTGGGGTTGGGGTTGCCGTCGATTAGCGAGTCGTAGTCCAGTTGTTCGTTCTCCAGGTCCTTGTTCGCGCGGGCCATCAGGGCGAGGTGACGCTCGCTTGCTGGGTACTCTAAGTAGTTCGACGCCGCGTCGTTGAACTCCTTGCCCATACGCTCGACGACTTCACGAAGCAAAGCCTCCGTTAGCATATGATCCTGGAAGAGGAGGAGGAAAAGGGGTTTTAATACGTAATAGTATTTTCTAGAGGAGGTGCAATTGTGCTTATGAATTTAATTTCCAGGTCAGGAAAAATGTTGATGTTTTTTTTTAAATCATGATTGTTGCAGTTGCAGCTCGTAGTTTGCAAAAGACTCGCCCTATTACATCTTATTCTTAGCGTATTGATGGCAAGAAATTCAAACATCTTTGGCCCAAAATTCAACTGCGCGAACTCCGCTCACTAACTCAGTTATAAGAACATTAAGTGCACAGGTACCCTATTTATAGGACTTGTATTTTACTATTAGGTAATTGGCAAATGTGTAATCCCCGATGGGGTCGCCTCCGCCGACCCCATCGGGGTTTCATTACAATCGCGATGTGATGATATTATGAATCTTAATCATCCAATCGGTTGCATTTAGAAAATCAAAACTTTCCTGAGCAAATTTCAAAAGAACAACTTACAAATCAACAAATTTTAAAATAACGATGGTCATTTGATCAAAAGTTCAGCTGACCAAAGTCTGGAATATCAATGTTTAAATTATTTATTACACTATTGACCAAATCGTTTAAAGGTCAAAATGGATTACTGGATACATTTTTTAAGCATAAAACTTTATTAAGCATAACAATAATAATAAGGCGTAGTCGACGGCCCCTATTTCTGTCTGCAGGGTTCAAAGGAACCTAACCTGTCCGAGTCGGGGTGCCCCAATTCCCGAGCTCGCTTCGCTCGCTCTTGCATCCTAAGTTCTCATTGCCTTTTTACTAAATCGAGATGTGTTAGACCTTGGGGCACCCCGACTCTTGGAAAAAGTGATTCAGAATCCTAATTTACACGTACATATCACGTAGTAATGATTTGATGTTTTAAAATTACATCTTGCAACTTTTGATCAGTCGTTCATTTGATGTCACATACATTGGTATTTAATTTTTTTTCTAAATAAAACATTTGGTCATTTAAATGTTGTTATTTCGTTTATTGTTCTTTTGAAATTTGCTCGAAAAAGTTTTGATTTCCTAATATGCAACCATCCAATGTATATTGAATCTAATGAGAAAAAAATGCTATGAGTATTACGAATGGTATGCAAACCTTTTCCCCAATAGAACCATGGGGGATAAAGCCCATGGCCCCGACGATGCTTATCGCCATAATTAACACTTCTTGCCGGCCCATTGCGAATCTGAAAATAAGGAAAACGTATTGATCAAGCAAAAACCTCATCAAAATTAATCATTATACTCTGAGACGAGTTTTAAATGTTTCGGAAATCGTATAAAAACATTCATAAATCCATCAATGTTTATCAATTAGTCATCATATAATGCAAATTAGGAGGGTTTTTATTAATCCTCATCGGTGAAGTACAATTCATATCAATCAAATGATACATGACATAACATCATTGTCTGATGATTTTGTTGGTAAAAAACCAGCGTGGCCCATTGTGTGAGGTGGCGTGGGCGGGGAGATTAAGATGCTATCAAAATGTTTATACCGGCGTCCTTTGATCCGCTTAGCGTCAAGTACATAATTGATTTAATTATGTTTTAATTAGATTTCTGGATCTGCTTGTATAATCATAAAACTTTTATCTATATTATGGATAAAAAGTATTATATCAGCAGTGCTATTCTGTAAAAATCTCACCGTGAAAACTTAGGTGAAGTGAGCGTGGAGTGGTGAGCTGTCAATATTGTCAATCCCAAGCATCACATGGAATGACAGCTCAGTTCAAACTCACTGCGGCTAAGTTTTCACGGTGAGATTTTTACAGAATAGACCACCTGAACATAATTTTGTAGGTAATATAGAGGGTACAGATGGAATATTATAATTTATTCTGTATTTTTCAAATAACCCAAGAAATAATTAGATGCGTTCAATTTCAAGCACGATAATCTTTTTCTTAAACCTTTTATCAGCTTATTATAGCCGACCCTCTAGCAGGAAAAGCCAACAAATTAATTATTCCAGATTGATTTACAACGTCTTAATAAAAATATCAATATCCTTTACGCATATCCTATAGGTTTTCTTGATATGTTGACGTATAAAATGCTAAACGTATTGGTCTGTCTGTCGTTGCGTCCGCTTATAACTCGAGGCCTGCTGACTTGATTTTCATTCAGGTTTCGTCTTCCTACTATCTGTCTGGCCAATTAGCTTAATGAAATCAATTTACTATTCGTAATGGGTTTATTTATACTTGTATGTTAATAGGTGTGAAATTACATTTTATTCAAATGTGATAAAGTGTAGTAGATAAAATATTTTTTTGCATTATCGATTTTTTTTTGTTGTCAAATGACCTATTTCAGTTGTAGTTGAAAAGTCAGATCAGTGGTGGGCCAGTACTAACGGCCCCGAAATACGAGTTGCAGGTCGTGGGTACCAGCGCAGTCGCTTTACTCTTTGTAGTAAAATAATTGAATCGCCACTGCTCTCAAAACGGTGAAGGAAAACAGTGTGAGGACACCGGTATGTCACAGAACCAAAAATTCAAAGACATGTGACATGTGGCATGTGTGTGTTGTGTGTATGTGTGCTCGAATAGAGGAGGTCTGTATCACAGCAGTGGGGACATTGAAGGCTGATTATGCTAAAAAAATATTGCAGTTATTTGTTGATCAAAAATATATGTGCCTATGTGTCAAATGTGAAAATGTTGGTTAAGATATTATATTGTTTACACACTCAAATAAATGCCACATCGGAAATGCAAATAGCAGACATAAAACTATGAATATACAAAATGGTTAGTAGAATTGCGTCAAAATGCAAGAAAGCCTGTTAATATAATATCAATGCATATGGCCTAAGTGTAGATAAAGTACCGGTCTCAGCCGAGTTGGTCGAACATGGCCCAGACATGGCCTAGGTTCGAATCAGGGCTATACACGATGTCCATTCACTAGTGTTCATTCAAGCTTTCTACTCCCAAAGAGTAGGTGAGAGGAGGTGTGTAGATGTGACGTTATTTTACTAAAGCTTCATAAAGAATGTCTATATATATTTTTCGTGAACAGAAATGAGTGTGTGTGTTAAAAACACCAATATATTATATAATATTTTTTTTTTGACTTTTGACATGTTTTGAAAACAAAAAATAACTTTTTTTGAATTGCTACAGAAACACGTACATTTAAAAAGATAACATAGACTTAGAATCAATCATATCACATTATTGTTTTATTTTCAAATCCTAATTTTGGTACTGTAACTATTTGTTTCTAACTCCTACCTACGAGTCATCATTCTCCTGCCCTTATCCCAAATTATTTGGGGTCGGCGCAACATGTCTTTCTCTTGCAAACTCCTCTATTAGCCGCCATCTCGACAGTCACCCCCTTTCTAACCATATCATCATTCACACAGTCCATCCATCGTTTCTTTGGTCGTCCCCTACTCTTATAGCCATCGACATTCATACTCAAAACTTTCCTCACGACATTTTCCTCATTCCTCCGTAATACATGCCCATACCATGACAACCGGTTTCCACATAACTTTTCAATTACCGGTGCCACTTTCAAACTTCCTCTTATATACTCATTTCTTATTCTATCCATTCGTGTAACACCACACATCCCTCTCAGCATTCTCATCTCAGCTGCATGCAATTGCCTTTCATTCATCCCTTTTGTGGCCCAACATTCTGATCCATACAAGACAGCAGGTCTAACCATGGTTTTGTATATCTTCCCCTTAAGTTTAAGGGGAATGCGGGAGTCGCAGATTGTTCCCGTGACCTGCCGCCATTTCATCCATCCAGTGTTAATTCTGTGCTTAACCGTCCGATCTACTTCGCCATCGCTTTGCACGAGTGAACCGAGATACCAAAAGTCGGAGCAGACTGGGAGAAGCGCGCCATCAAGCGCTAACTCCTACCTACGAGTAAGTCTAGAAATCTATAACTTATCGACTTCAAAAAGAGGTTTCCAAAGAAAATTTCCATTCATCCAATTAAAATGTAAATGAACCAAAAAATCAATAAAACCTATCGTTTACTCTATGTCCCATGCGGGTGTAGGGGGGCGGGGCGCACCTGCGCGGGCGCCGCTCGTGGGCGGACGATCTGTCGGCGCGTCCACGGTTCCCCCGCCCGCGGGCCACGATAACAATATACGAGAATAAGGTTCAGAAGGTGAAATAAATCTTGATTAACACATAAAATTTTCAAAGCTATTAAAATAAGGTGGTAATAAAATAAAATCTAAATGTCAGCGTCTGACAATCGTGTCTATAATAAGACATGATCAAACACTGAATAGTGTTATTTTGTTAAATGTTTTTTATAATTGGGGCCCTAATTGACGGTTTAATAATAATATTTTATAGGTCGGGACTAATCAGCCTTTCATTGCTACTAGATTGCATTGCTGTTAGCTGAAGGTCAGAACTGCTGTGTGTGTGTCTCAAAACCAAGCTGTGGAGAAATTGTGTAACACACAAAAAAATAGGATAGAATAGAACTACTATTCTATCCTATTTTTTTAATTATGGCAAGCAAACGACACACTGACAGTTGGAATGGCTTTCATTTTGACAGTTCAATAAAATTCATTCCGTTATTTATGTTGTTGAGCAGACAAATTTTTAGAACATGTGATGCAATGGATTAGCAATATCCTTTAAAATGATTCAGATTGTGACTGATAGTGAGTTACGCAATCAATGTGCAGAAGTCGCATGATCATTCTGATTTGTATCGTAACTTGCATAATATACGAAGGTGATAAAAAAATGGTAATACCAACGTATTATTTTTCTACTGCAGGACAAAGGCGCTTCTCATACAGAGGAGGCATCAGCATTTATCAAAACGGTTGTTCAAGGGGGTTATAGTGATAATTTAGTAAATTACAACCACTGTTAGGAGTTAACCTTCTGAGTGAATCTGTCTTGTACTTACACCTTTATCATTGTCAACGTATACTTGCATTTTGTTTTACATTTAGTAACACGAACGGACGAATGAATTCACTGATCATGATCCGTGGTCAATAGAAAGTATTCCACTTTTATAAGTTAGTCCGAAACTTGAAATCTCGAATAACTGCATCCCGAAATAACGCAATCCCGAATAACTTTATTCCGAATGAACGTTATCTCGAATAACACTATCCCGAATGTACGTTATCTCGAATAACTTGATCTCGAATGAACGTTATCTCGAATCACTTTATCCCGAATGAACGTTATCTCGAGTCACTATACCCCGAATGAACGTTATCTCGAACTACTTTACCCTGAATAAACGCTATAACTGACCGAATAAAGTGTGCAAATAAAGTTCGCCCCACAGAATAATAGATTTTTGGCCAATTTTGCTAATTGGACGAATAATTTAAGATTTTTTGTTTTTTGAACATATCTTTTTCACTTTTATTCATTAGTCTTCAGTGTGGAGGAATATATTTTTAATATTAACTTTGAAAACGAATTATTGCACTTATACGACGAAACTCTGCAAAAAGATTGCTCTTCTTAGGTTGTAAACGATTTCGGAGGCACATTATCAATAAAGCTCCTAAAATTAATGAGGCTTCTTATTGATAGGCTTTTTAATAAGTAATTTAAACAGATTGAACAACATTAATCCCCATGGGAAAAAAGCCATAAGTTTATGTATGGAAAACACTAAGACTGTGCGGTCTGATCACACAATAACAGCAGAAATAAAAAGTTTATTCCTGCATTTGAATCCCATAAAGATGATAATCAAAATCAATGACCAATCAGGTGCTAATACAAATCGCATAAAAGTATGTTTGTTGTTCCAAATGATTTTAT
Source organism: Apamea crenata (assembly GCA_949629185.1). Taxonomy (NCBI): domain Eukaryota; kingdom Metazoa; phylum Arthropoda; class Insecta; order Lepidoptera; family Noctuidae; genus Apamea; species Apamea crenata. The sequence goes on along the minus strand of OX451360.1, from coordinate 15,355,023 downwards.
TTTTTTTAATTACTAGTCCTTATTTAAGGTATGTTTTGCTATCGGGCAAACAAATTAAAAGTTATTCGTGTGGGCGAGGGCTTATACATACTAGCTTTTTATTATTTTGTAAATAAATATAAAAATTGTTTCTGCTTTTTAGTGCTTCGGTACTGTTTTGTTAATCAGATAATGTGGGGAATCTTTTAAGGGGAATTTTATTGTTTTTTAAATTTGTTTACATAAAACTGCTACATAAATGGAGTGGGCTGTTATAGAGTACCTAAAGGAGATATCCTTTTATGGGAATATAGTGGATATACTCAATTTACAGTCATTTGCAAGTAAAACATTTTAACAATCACAATATTTTACAACTCGACTGCCGTTTTACAGCTCGACTGAGTCTGTACTTGTGCCCGGTTGATATCAAAAGGCTCGCTCCCTATTACATGGGACTTACGCAACTGTCGAAATGTGAATGAATTATACAGTAGCAGGTGGCAGGGACGTCGACGAGCCACCTATTACCATGGATTCAGTACACGATTCTGAATCCCCTTGAAATTTTTAGTTGTTTATTAAAAAAAATTGCTGTTCAGCTGTTGATTCATGATTTCACTTAGCGCGTCGAGGTCTCTGCCACCCCGTAGGTGCACCTCTACCTAACCCTTCAGGGATTTCAGGCGTGATGTTATCTTATGCTAAACTATACAACCAATATCAGTTCTACATTTGTTCAGAGTAGAAAACCAGGTCACTAAACTCGACAACAATGTCAAATCGATAAATCGATTGGAGCTTCCAATTTGCGATCGATTTAGAGATAGCACAGTACGCACACGCACTGCAACTAAGTCTGAAGTACCTATGTGCTGATGTAACCGTGTAGGTTCATTTTACGATTGTACCTAAGTGAGCTGACATGATCATGTGATATTTAGATAGTAGGTTCAGACGCCAGCCCATCAAGCTACTACAATATGTCAAATTTCTTTAATAGATATTCAATGTTATCGCTAAAGCATTAAGATTCAAGGTTGATTGGGAAAATTTGACAGTTTCGGGTAGCTTGACCTGCTGGCGCCTGTACTTCCACGACACTTTATAATTTACCTACATTCTTAAAGTTCCCGTGTGTTGGAAAACTGACGTTAAATGGGTTTTGGCTAACTTTTTAATGAGCTCTTTTGACAAATACTACCAGTAGTTCCACGGGTAAAAAAAATGCCGTAGAACTACCAAGCGATCCACTAGTAGCACGGGAAGTTTTTTCTACCCATGCTGCTCTTAGTCGACATTTCATAGTTTGACACCTGTCACTTTGACACCTGTCCCTTTGACACTTCTCACTTTGACTTTTGTATCTAAATTGTAAAAAGCTAAAGAACAGTAAACACATCACACACGCACATCGTTCTAGTTATCATTGCATTACTGTATCGATATTTTCATTGCAGTATATACTACATAGTAGATAGTAGGTGTCATTTTTCCTTGCCAAAACATAGATTTTCTCAGCGGTCTTTTTCGCAGTTGGGTTGACAATAACCTATTCTTGTCCTATTCTTGTACTTGCCGTAGCAATTGATGTCGTGTAAATCAAGGGATAACAAGGCATTTAAATGAATTCTATTTTCATACAAATAGTCATGCATTTAACTGGACTGTTGAATTAGGACCAATGAATGTAATTTGAGCGATTGAATAAAGTTCCATATTTTAGTTTACCTACCGATTTGAAGCTTCATATTTCGTTACACCGTCTAGCCGTTCATTTAGCATTTGATGTACAGTCGCCAAAGGAGATAAGTAACCAGGGTCATCGGATATAGTTGAAGTTTAGTAAGAAACCAATAGATGTTTTCGAATGAAATTTAGTTTGATAAATGTACTGATTAATGTACTGTTTTCTATTCATTCAATTAAATTTCATTCGAAAATATCCATCAGTTTCTTACTAAACTTCAACTATATCCGACGACACTGGTTACTTATCTCCTTTGTTGATCGTACCTAGCAAGTACTATGATGATTAAACAAAATGAGCTAAAAATATTGGACAAAAACTGTAGATAATGATCGAAAACTAGATGACAACTACTAGATGCAGTCACGTGACAAAACAAAAAGTCAAAATAATCTAGAAAATGTCTAGCAGGCTACAATATGTATAAATAACTTACGAGTTAGACAACAGAAATCTGAAAAATAAAAGAAGATTTAAATAAAACTTTCATTTTATGTAATCTGATGGTACAAACACGCTATGAATGTTCCATAAATTAATAAATCTCGTATTTATTGTCAAGATAAATTATCTGATGATAAAATATTTAAAGAATTAAGGTCTTTTAAGGTCTTCAAATACATCATCATGAATTAATCTTTTCCTACTCTGTCCTTCTCATACTACTGACTTTGTTTGTTCTTCCTTTCATATTCAGTCTATTTTATCAAAAGTATTTTCATTTCAATTTGTTAAATATTACGAAAATAAATTGAGGTAGCATTATATTCTAATATTTCTTTCCTTATATCTAATTATTAATTATTGTTTGATTGCTTTCTCTTGTTCATCACTTAAAATGATTCCGTAACTAAAAACTCTTTGACCGTTGAGAATCTCTAGTCTGTCAGTACAGTGTACAGGTACCTACCTATCTACCTATTAGTTAAACGATGACGTGAATATTCCGTAATAATACGTGGCTACGTAACTTTGAAGGTAATTTAAACAACCAGTTACCGCTACACATCACTCAAGTAAAAATAGAAATGACAAATTAAGTTAAACAATTGATCCCGGATCCCGGAGTTAACATGCCTAAACGTAAACTACGAGGATTGAATAGTGATGAGATCCGGCCTCTGATACTTATCGATTACCAACAAAGAGTACGAAATGTTATCTCTAGTATAAAAAAATAAGATGCATAATGATTGAAAAAATGTGAGAATACCCATGCGTAATAGATGGTGTTACAATTATAATTTAGTTGCAGCTTGCGCTATGCAAGCTTGTTTTAAAAGCGAAAAAGTTTGTTTAGGTTGTTGTGAAAGACCCAAATTTCGAAAAGAGGTCATTATGGAAGACCTATATGACATTCGTAAGCAATGCTGGCCGAATATACACTTACAATAATAATTATTTAAAAAAATAAATCGAAAAACAAAAGACAGCGTTGCGTGTCTGTATTGTTTTTTGCTATATTTTCGTTTTAGTTTTTCGTAAGTGTGCGAATTAATTATGGAGAAAATTTATTTTGAAATTGACATATCTCGGGACCCTGGGGTCCCGGACCTTTGAAAGGCGTACCAGACGCCGAAGCCAACTCGCAGAGGCCCTTTAAACAATTTTAAATGATGAGGAGGCACCAAATTGATTTTATTGTTACGAAATCTGCCAATAAAACCACCAGTCAGAAAATTAGGCACAGCAACACGCAAATATCCTGAAAATCAACAGTTATTGGTTTGTAAACTACGACATTTTTTTTATTCATTTTTAAGTTAGATGTTTTTTAGACTAATAATTAATGCAATTGTAGCAAATATTTATAGCCGTTACGTCCTGTAAACGTTAATTAGTTGTGACACAGATGCTTTTGTGACCGTTGCATGAAAATTAAAGGGAGGGACAATCTCGAGCCGTTTGATTAAGATTTATAAACACTTTACAGTCCATTGTACTATTTCTACTCGCCATTAATTAGTGTCATCAAAGTCACAGATCACAGACAAAGAATGTGAACGAGAGATGATTCTGATTGACGTTTGTATATGGTCAAGTGTGCCCGATATAATTTGCAGTCTCTGATTTTGGTAGTTTTATTTTTGGTTATTAATTATCAACATTATGGCACTTAACCCTTCCTATGCCGTGCCGAACGTGGATCCACGCGAGACACAATGGTTTTTTTTTATTACAGAAACAATTAATCATTACGGGACGGCATTCAACCGGTTAACTAAGTGATCAGCCTGGTGACAGACAGACGGACGGATAGACAGCGAAGTCTTAGTAATAGGTTCCCGTTTTTACCCTTTGGGTACGGAACCCTAATAAACGACTAACACTAAGCAATAACATGATTTCAGATATCAACGCATTAAATGTTTGACGTCATTGGATTACTCTTATCAAAGGCGCCGGAAAAACGCAATGGAGCTTTCTGTTGTACTAGAAGATAATGTAAAAATAAACAAAGGAAGACGAAGCAAGACCAAAGTGAGTGACATCAAATATTTATTATAAACTAGCTTCTGCCCGCGACTTCGTCCGCGTGAAATTTCTTGTACCCCCGACCCACCCCGACACAAAATTTGTATTCGTTTGTATAGGAGTATAGAAAAGTGTTGTTTTTAGACTTTTTCAGGCAATTTTTAATTTTTTTCTCTGCGTAAGAACCATCTTCGTACTTCAAGGAATATTCTAAAAAAATTATTAGCGAAATCGGTTCAGCTGTTCTCGAGATTTGCGCTTAGCAACACATTCAGCGATTCATTTTTATATTATATATAGATAATGTCGAGCAGTGGTGGCTCAGTGGTAACAAGTGCAACTTACGAGTTGTAGGTCGTAGGTTCGATTATTTCATCACCACTGCTCTCAAAACGATGAAGGAAAACATCGTTAGGTAACCGGCATGTCCAGGAACCAAAAATTCGAAGATATGTGACATTTACCAACCCGCACCGGACTCACGTGGTGGATTACGGCCCACGGGCTTACTCCCCCTCACCGAGAGGAGGCCTGTGTCCCAGCAGTGGCAACATTATAGACTGCTTATGCTAATATTATCAATTTCCTAAGTCTAAACAAAAGAATCGTAGATAAAGAAAAAAAAAAGCGGAAATCTTATCTACTAAACTACAAGATATTCTTTAAAGTTCAGTCCTTCAAGTTAACTTATGTACACAACGAAAGACGATATAAAATGCATATCCATATCCACTAATTGGACATTTATCGATCGACCTATCATGGCCGCAGGGGTGGGTCGCCGCGGGGCTGAGGGGGGTAGCGGAGGGAGGGGTTAGTTCCTAGGCACTCCGTGGAAGCTCTATTTTCATCTGCGCACATCGATAACAAAGTCTGAACTGCGCAGGTCTAGACTCAATCAATAAAATCTAGGCACCTTACCTGTATCGAGGCAAACTGATAGTTCCTATTATAGACCATCAGATGGTATGTACATTATTTGAATTACGAATTTGAGATAATTTTTAAGTTATGGAACAACAAACTGTATGTCATAGATAAGAAAATTCAAATTCCATTGCAACCAAAAACTTATTAGGACCTTTTTGTAACAAAAGGTCACTCGAAAATCAACTTAGAATACATTTCACTAAAGTAGATAACTGATAAAGTGGCGAAGGAATGTAAATTATCTGAGATTATGAACACTGCTTTAGGTAGGAATATAATGATAGGTTGTTTTCTCGTAATTCGCACATAAAATTAACATTATTCCCCTGACGATTAAGTAATTAAACCTACAATGTTCGCAAGATACTTTGTTGAAATTACGAAATTGCAGTAATTAAACAATCCTGTTTGAATAAGGCTTGATAAAAAGCACTTTATAAACATTGCTAAGTGCGTCTAGATTATTTATTATTCAAGAATAAAGCCTATTTCATGTTGTTTTTGACGTGTTAGTCATATAAATCAAATATTGAATTGATAATGGCTCAATTAGGTGAATAGATATAAGGTGGATTAACATACCTTAGGCAATTGTCCGTTGTTTGGTAGGTAGTGTATTGCTATAAACTGTTCAGTCAAACTACACTATATTAAATATTCTCAGACGCGGTCGTTAATCACAATAAAGCTCCCGGCAAGACTTGTTGCGTTCGAGACGTCGTGTACCTTTCAGGCTCTTTCATCGCTCCAAAGCTTTCCGACTATTGATCGCGTGCTATTTTGAACGTTATTCCCACGCGATAGAGTCGTATATTGTTCGCGGGCGTGTCAGAAGCCTCTGTGCAACGCGCAGGCGCGACATTTTGAGATGATTCCAGATCTGACGGTCTATTGAGGCGTAAACATTTTTATTATCGTTGATAACGATAACTTTGTAGTTTTCCAATGTCTTCGAGAGTTTAGGCGTGAAAATAAGTAGTTATAGAACAATTTTTTTTAAGTAGGTACTTTATGTAGGATAGTTTAATACCGCCGTTCTCTCAATTTTACGAAATAAGGACGAAGTAATTGTGGGTCTAAAGTATAATGAAGAATTAAATATAGTAAAAGAAAAGTCGAAATCATTACTTTTGTGTGGAAACTTACGCGTACTCTGACCAAACTCGCTACGATTATGATGATTGCTACTGCAAGATACATTATAAATCACGGCTCAGCTTTAATTTAATTTAAACAGTCCGAAAACACATCATTTTATTTTAAACTTTAGCTTATTAATCTTATTATTTCGCGGTAAACTCACACGGCATGCACTAAACAGTGTTTATAATAGGTATTAAACGCCCGTTTGCGGAAGCGACTAGTGACGGGAAAGCTGGGACTATCAACTGCTGCACGAACCGGACGCACCTTGCAATCCTTGTAACCGGAACAAAGGATGGCATCCATCACTAACATTCAATATTCAACTTTATATCTGTTGCGTAGAGTTCCGTGTTGCGCGCTGCTGCGAACGAGGCTTTTGGGCAGCGCGCAGGCGCGGGAAGCTGCACTCGATTGATGGCTAATTTATAGCTGTATCTAGGACGTTCAGGTCAAAGGGGAAAATTCTACGTAGGGTGGGTTGAGGGGGTGCGTTACATCATTACATAACGGCAATTATAAAAAAGATAACATTTTAGCTGTCAAAAAAATAAGCAAGAAAATATTATACTTTGCTGTTCTTGATCAGTATCTTACATCATCATAATCAGCCTATAATATTCCCACTGTTGGGACACAGGTCTCTTGAGAGGGAGTGGTCCTTAATCTACCACGCGGGCCCAGTGCGGTATGGTGGATGTCACATGTCTTCGAATTTTTAGTTCTAAGACATGCCGGTTTCCTCACGATGTTTTCCTTCACCGATCCTACATTCTAATTAATAACCCGGTTGAAGATGGCGCAAGATGGTACATATGAAAAAACTTAATAAAAATAATCCTAAAAACGCTTAAAATAAGACTTACATGTATCCGGAGCAAACTGGCGATAATCACGATCAGGCAAAGTGCGAAATACATGAATTCGGTTTATCGGTGAATTTAATCAAAATAATATACCGGAAAATGAAAAAGGAACACAAGACGCGAAAAGTCAATATGGCGGACTGTAGCACTGTATGACGCGTTAATGTTCAGCAATTCAAGATGAAACACAGTGCACGAGCTTAGTAATTAAAGAACAGACAAATTAATCTCTATCACTGTAAGATAAAGTCCCTAATGGTATGCAACAACGTTACAACCCGGAGACCGACACGGAACTGTTGCACGGAATGACGTCGCGCGCAGTGCACAGCCTTATTTCAGGAGTCGGGAAGCGGAACTAACGATCGTGTTCTAGTTTCAACTTTATTTCCTGCGTCATAAAGCTCTGTGTTGCGTACTTTCTTGATGGAGGCCTGTGTGCAACGCGCAGGCGTGGCTGGCTGCACCGGATTGATAGTTATTTAGAGCTCTGTCCAGGATCCCTGAAGAGTATTGATTGATAGCTTGAGAGTACTTTGATAGAGCGGGAAGTAATCTAGTTTACCTATGTACATACTTGCGTATTTAAGTTAAAGTCTGCATAAAAATGCATTTTTTTATTGAGAAGGTTCTCGTTTTTGGTTCGCTTTTACATTGTGCCTACGCGTAAACACCTAAACAAAGGGCTGTAAAGATGGCAGATTTTTATATTCCTATTTACTACCCTTATTTTTAGTTAAAATTAAATAATCTACCTAATCGAGACGGTTCCTCGTATAGAGTTATGAGAAGTGTTTTTTTATCGCGATCCAATAAATAAGATTGTAACAATTTTGAACTTTAAAGCTACAGGATAAAATCTTGCATTGGAAATCACGATGTGCAACTTCCGTGTGATCTGGAATTGTTTTTTTTTTTTTATAAATTATGCCAACAAGACAAAGTTACATTAAATAGCATAATCAGCCTATAATGTCCCACTGCTGGGGCACAGGCCTCCTCTCTGTGAGAGTGAGTGGGCCGTAATCCACCATGCGGGCCCAGTCCGGGTTGGTAGATGTCACATGTCTTCGTACTTTTGGTTCTAGGACATGCCGGTTTCCTCACGGTATACACACACACGATACTTTAAATAGGTCAATCGATAATTAATATTAATGCGTCTTACGTAAGTTGCACTTCAGTAGGTAGCTTCATTAACAACCCCAGCAGATTAACTAATTTTGTCACTAGAGCATGAACGTTCTCATAATATAATTTAGAAAGAAAAAATTAAAACTGTGATGCACATACATGTGCATTAGGTACATAACGTTTTCTTTAAAAAAAAAAATACTTACATGTGACTTAATCAGGAAGCTCAGCATTATTAAAACTAAGCAAAAAAAAAAATATACAACCCCGTGTTGAACAACTTTTGTATTTAACACGATACTGTAAAGCTCCATTGATTCATAAAACAAAAAGTCACGTTACTTCTGATTTCAATTAAGTACGTGAAATTAATTAAGGCGTGAACGAAAACACGCTACTAACACGTAAACGAAACTGAACTATAAACCGAATACATTAAACTTGAATTTTTCTTGAACTAAATACAACGACATTATTAGGTGAAAGCGACCGTGAAACTACTGTGTATTATATAGGACATGGGTGCTTTGTGCACAAGACCTATTCGCCCGATCGCGATTCAAACTAAACTTTAACACCACCTCGTAAGGTCGAATATTCTTTGTAGCTGTGATAGACGCCTTTGTGCAACGCGCAGGCGTGAGGCACTGCAATGGATGTTAAATAATATAGCTGTTACTAGGAAACTGTGGGTTATCTAAAGGTCAGATTATTGATTTGAAACTATTTTTGTATGAGTGAATTCTCGTATTAACATAAGTATATTTATTTCGCGTTTAATCTTGCTTTCAAGCATCTTTAATTTTATTTTAAGCTTTTCAAATTAAGTTAATGATAACTCGAAAGAAATTAATCGATCGAGCACTGCTAAGTGCGGTTATTACAGAAATATCTACCTAAAGAACTAAAGAAAAAATATTTATAGGGCTTCGCACAGATATATATTTGCACCAAGTAAATATTATAAAAACGGTAACAGTAGGTACAGCAAAAAAAAAAGATCATACACTAGAACAAAATATATCTATGTAAATGCGACGTAAGTTAATCCTACCCAAACTAGGTGTTTACTTCAGTAGTGGGTTCAAGTTCATGAGTTTTCCTTCGACCTCAACCGTTCTCAATGATTTGTTATCACCCCTCTGCGCAACAAGCCAATAAACGCTTCTAACCAACTTTAGACTTTATGACTGTAAGATATACATAGTCGTAAACTGAATGCAAAGGTCGTGAAAAACAGGAAGTGTTCCCCCAAATGAACCCAAATAGTCAATTGAAAAACGAAATAATTTCAGAGTTTAATAAAGTTGTCAGAAAAAAGGAGATAGGTATGGGTATTTCTAAAGAAGCAGTATTATTTCTTGCCATTGTATTACATAGTCATTATGACAAAAACAAGCCAAGACTGGCAGAAAATAAGGTACTTAAAGATATGACAAAAGAAAATCTCTGGCCTTGCTTGATGACCACTGTTTCAATACAGGGTGACCCGCTTAGGCCCCCCTTCGGGTCCAAAACGATTTTTTTAAGCCTCTCGCCAAGGGCTTTCCGAATTGCTCCCATGTATGTTCAGCGATTATGTATAATTACATAACTTAGCTCAAAGGAAAATATCTCGTGCGAAAAAATCTTTCGAGATTTCCGGTTCCTAAAAATTAAATAAAGGGAGTGCGGCAAAGACTTCCTCGGAATTCGTTTTAAAATCTCTTCTAATCATAATCAGCATATAACGTTCCCACTGCTGGGAAAAAGGCCTCCTCTCAGTGAGAGGAAATGGGCCGTAATCCACCACGCGGGACCAGTGCGGGTTGACTTGTGTTCGAATTATTGGTTTAAAAAAAAAACTTTTTTGTATATAAAAAAATATCATTACCAGAATGGAAGAAAACTGTATTTCATGATTCGAATATTTGGTTTATTTGACGTGACACGTGGCGTGATAAGTTTAAAATAGCCATTAAGTAAAGTAATCGAAATATTTTGATATATAATTGTCGCTTTTAAAATATTATTTAACAACAACAGAAATGCTCCAAAGCTATTAATTGTCACCGTGAAGGTCATGTTGCCGCGTAGTACCGAAGCTTCCTACACAAGCCTGAAAACGCATTTATCAGTCGCGCTGTATTGAACCTTAACGCTTCCACATAGTTTATTTAGACGCATCTGTGCAACGCGCAGGCGTGCACTGCACTCGATTAATAAATAATATAGAGCTACCCGAGGGAGATATTGATTTATAGCTTGCTTGATGGTCGGCCTCATGTATTCGTATATCATTGCGTAACATCTATACTTTGAATATTTTTCATAGGTAAGCGTATCAAAGTCAAAATGTAACATATTTCAATAAGACTTAATAGGCACTTTTGAAATCTATTATAAAGAAAAGAGAAGTGTCTATATATTTAAGCAAAATGAACCAAACTAACTAAACAGATAATTTCATAACATGACCTATCCTGACTTATTCGATCTATTTTACATTAAAACAAAGGAATGTAGGCTTTGTGATAATATATGTACCTATGTATGAAAAACAAAAGACTAGACGAAATCTCAAGGCGCAACAGGCTTCTTCCAGAAGCGTGGTAAATGGAGGCTCATTTACATGAACCGATCTATTTTGACCTTGATTGCTTGCGGATGAAGTTTTGTTTTTAAACTGTTTTCGAGATTAGGACGTCAAAAACGCAACGCTGCATGTTGTGTTACCAAGAAATAAGAACCGATAGGTAGCTGTTATTTACGAGTATCTGCAAGAAACATCACGCATATAGAACATAATATTTCCTTGAAGCTTATGAACGATTACTTACATTGATCAAGCTCGTTATAATGATGTTGAGGCAAAGAGCTAAATACATTGACTCGATTTCTTAGAAATGATGGATAAAGAAATTGCCTATTTCGATATGATTTCTTTGAACGAAAATCTTTGATGTCTATAGCGCTGACTGAGCTTAAGACAAAGTTAATATAGGTAAATTTATTATTACGTGAGTGCGTTTGAAGTAAGTTGTACTTTGGTAGGTTGCTCTATTTAGCTACCCGGCAGATTGACTAAGTCACTCATGCTTTGCTTGCTTTCGTATTTTTCGGCATAAGGTAAGAGACTATCTAACTGTGGCTAATTATGTAACATTTTCTTTAAAAAAAATACTCACATGTGTCTTGATCAGGAAGCTCAGCAGTATTAAAACTAAGCAAAAAGCTAAATATACAACCCCGTGTTGAACAACTTTTGTATTTAACACGATACTGTAAAGCTCCATTGATACCTACATAAATTGAAATGGTCACGTTACTTTGGCTTTCAATGACGAGAAAATAATTATCGCGTGACCGAAAACACGCTACTGCCTTATAATCAAAACTGAACAATAAGCCGAACACATTAAAATTGATTTTTATTTGAACTTAATGCAACGACATTATTAGGTAAAAGTGACCGAGAAACTACTGAGCACTATCTCGGACAAGGCTGCTCTGTGCACAAGACCCTTTCGCGCAATCGCGTTTTAAACTGAACTTTAACAACACTTCATAAGGTCGAGTGTTCTTTGCAGTGGCGATAGACGCCTTTGTGCAACGCGCAGGCGTGTGGCACTGCAATGGATGTTAGTAGTATAGCTGTATCTAGGAAACTGTGGGTTATCTAAAGGTCAGATTATTGATCTGACTTTATTTTTGTATGCGTGAATATTTTATTATAAACCGTTGGTTTTAACTTATCGTAGGTAGGTACTGCATGATATAATAACGTAGATATATTATGTATTACGCGATGAATCTTACTTCCACCCTTCTAAAACTTTTAATTCAATCCATAATTTAATCTAAATAAATCTTTTATGGCAGCAGTCTCATAGGTACTTTGTGTAAAATTATTTCATCACCACTGCTCTCAAAACAGTGAAGGAAAACACCGTGAGGAAACCGGCATGTCCTAAAACCAAAAATTAAAGACATGTGCCAGTTAACAACCCGCATTAGGTGCGCGTGGTTACGGCCCACTCTCTCTCACAGAAAGGAGACTGAAAGAGAGAAGTCCCAGCAGTGGGAACACTATAGGCTGATTATCCTTAAGGTTTTTATTTACTTGTTACTGAATTTATGAAAATTAGCGCGACTTTTTCTTTTAATATTACTCACGCACTTAAGAGAATGGCAGAAAATGCACTAACTTAATTTGGAAAGCTTAAATTAATAGAGCTTAAATGACTGGAAATATCCATATTTCTTGAGTACTGCTACGTAAAATTATTACAGAAATACCTGCCTAATTGTCTAAATCCAACATATATATGTATTCAACTAAACGTGTGGTTAGTACTGAATATATATGTATGTAATGTATGTCAGTAGTGGGTTCATGCTCGCAAGCTTTCCCCTTAGCCTTAACCGTTCTCAAACATTTTTTGTCACCCCTGAATGCAATAAGCCCATGAACGCTCTGCAATTTTAGGCTTTATGGCAATAAAATAGAGTCTTGAACCGAGCGCAAAGGACATGAAAAACAGGGATTGCTCCCCCAAATGTACTTACAACGCAGCAGACAATAATTGAAAATCGAAATAATTTGAGAGTTTGTTAACGTTGTCTTCAAAAAGAGGAAAACGTTTAATTACTGAAGAAGCGTAGTTATTGATTGCTTCCTGGCAACATCAAAATTAGAGCAGAGACAGATAGAAACAAAAATTTTATTTTTTTTAGAATATGGAAAAAGTAACACACTTTGTTGATGACCACTGTTACAATGATTAGACTGAGTGCAAAAAAAATATTTTCACTAATTAAAATACTGAGACCATTACCTATTTTTTACTTATTGTAGTAGATTAACTTTATTCCAGGTACATCGTCTTCACATAGATGCGCCCCGCGGTTTCACCCGCATAGGTTTCGATCCCGTCGAAATATCGGGATAAAAAGTATCCTATGTGTTATTCCTGGTTATAAACTATCTGTGTGCCAAATTTCATCCAAATCCGTTCAGTACTTTTTGTGCGAAATAGTAACAAATATCCAGCCATCCATCCTTACAAACTTTCGCATTTAGTAGGATAGAATTAATTTATACAAAATATTGTAAAAAAAAGAAACTCCATAGTCTAAATGATTTGACTTTGAATATCAAAAGGGAGAAAAAAATATTTTACAATGCGTTAACGCACGCATCGTAAAATATTTTTCTCTCCCTGGTTTTGTTGACGTGACACGTGGTGTGATATGTCTAATAGCCATTAAGTATTGCAATCAAAATATTTTAGACTAAATTATTACTTGTATGAACACAGTTGTTATATAATATACTAGCTTCTACCCACGACTTCGTCCGCGTGAAATTTCGGCCCATCGCTCGCCCGTGCTACTAGTTCGTTTTCGCTTAGTGTTCTTTCTGAATACTTTTCATTTTGCTCGGCTTCTAAGGGTCGTAGCGTGATGTTAGACAGCCTCTAACCTTCCTCGAGAATTGTGCTATCAAATGCAATAAGATTTTTTTTAATCTGACTGGTAGTTCCGGATATTACCCCTAAATACATACAAACAAACAAACAAATATTACCTCTTTATAATATTAGTATAGATTAGACTGAGTGCAAGAAAACGTAAATAATAACATATTAAAACCGTTGCCAATTTAAGAAAATTGGGAGAATATTTCATGGCGCACAATTTTTGTGCCATTGACGTGACACGCGACATGAAAGTTTAAAATAGCCATTAAGTACTCGAAGTAATCAAAATATTTTAGCTTCTATGTCGGTTTAACAGTATTATGTAATATCAGAAAGCGCCCCGAAGCTGTTAAATGTCACCGTGAAGGTCTTTTTGCCGCCTAGTATCGAAGCTTCCTACAAATCCTTAAAAACGCATTTATCAGCAGCGCTGTATATTGAACCTTAAAGCTTCCACATAGAGTCGAGAATTCTGTGCTATGACGTTAGAGGCATCTGTGCAACGCGCAGGCGTGCACTGCAGTCGATTTATAAATAATATAGAGCTCTGTCTGGGCTCTAATAGGTACCTGAGGGAAATATTGATTCATGGCTTGCTTGATGGAAGGCTTCATGTATTCGTATACCATTGCGTAACCTCTGAAGTTTGAATATTTTTCGTGTCAAAGTTAAAATGTAGTAATTTATTACTATAAAACCATTAATAAATAGATTAGAATAATAGGCACTAGAATGCTTAGTAGGCATTTAATGAAATCTATTATAAAGAAAAAGGAGTATCTATACATGTTTGAGTAAATTAAAACAAACGTAATATAGAAATATATTTTCGTTACATGACCTTTACGTCCAAAACAGTTTACGTTCAATTGCTTTTTATTTAATAGGGGTTTAAATAAAAAACAATTGAATATCAACTTTTTTGTTATCTATGTCAACTTTTAAATATTTGAGGAAAACAAAAGACTACACGAAATCTCAAAGCGCAACAGGCTTCTTCCAGAAGCTTGGTAAGTGGAGGCTCATTTACATAAACCGGTCTATTTTCAGCTTTATTGCTTGCTTACGAAGCTTGGTTTTTAAACTAGTTGGGAGATTAGAATGTGAAAATGACGTGAAAAACCTGACGCTGCATATTGTGTTTGTAAGAAATAAGAACGGATAGATTGATGTTATGTACGAGTATTTTAAAGAAATACCACGCAAATAAAACATTATATTACTTAAAGCTTATGAAATATTACTTACATGAATCCTGATCAAGCTCGCTATGATGATGATGAGGCAAAGAGCTAAATACATTGATTCGATTTCTTTGAAATGATTGATGAAGAAAATGCCAAAACTTTTTGCAAATGAAATTGCGCAACAAAATCTTTGATGACTGACTATGACTGGGCTATTTTATGGCGTACTGTGTAAACAATAAAACGTTGTATTTACTGTTTGTTAAAGTATATTGTTGTTTATTACGACTTCACAAACCGGACGCCGACGCGGAACTGTTGCTCGCCTGACGTGGTGTTCAGTGCACAAGGCTTCATTTCAAAGCCTAAAAACGCATCGAAAAAGCGGTCATGCTATTCTAAACTTTAAACGTTATTGTATTAAGTCCAATATTGTGTGCTAATATGATAGATGTCTTTGTGCAACGCGCAGGCGCGGGTCACAGTACGATGAAAGCCTAATAACTTATAGCTCTGCCTGGGGTCTAGGCAAAGTTAGATATCGCATAAACTTTGTGAAAGTTAAGGAATAGTAGGTACATAGGAAAACATACGTAAAACAGAGGGAAATGCATATACATTTATGTATATCATTACAAGAGCTTTTTCAGAGTATCTGTGTACCTATCACTAAAGTATTCAAATTGATAAAAAAAATAATGTTTTTCGTGTTACAAATTTGACAGTGCGCGTTTGTGCTAGCGGTTTTGTCGGTCGATGTTTTCCTTTACCGGTTTGAGAGCAGTGGTAATGAAATTATTTATGCAAAGTAAAGCGACTGAATGGTTTCGAACCCACGACCTACAACCCGGAAGTCGGGGCTGCTATCACTTGGCCACCACTGCACTTAATGTGCTAAGCTGAAGTACGTAATATTGTAGTGATTATCTTGTCCTTAGCTTGTCCGCTAAGGTATGCAATTTGTACGACAAAAACATAAAAAAAATTTATATTTTCAAACCTTTCTTAGGATTTGTATTCAAAAATGTTGTGGTTCTTATTAGATTTTCCTAATAATATTTAAACAGAACTATAATAATGGTTGTAAATTATTCTTTGTTCCAACTACGTAGAGTCTACTTTTGTGAGCTAGTGAAAACAGCGCAGGCGCGAAATAAATTGGGTTGATTCTTAAAATAGAGCTCTGTCTGGGGAGAATAAGGTTCGATATTGTGCTTTTGGCTTCATTTATTATCTTTAAGAAGCAAGGCATCGCGATTGTTTACACAATATGGAAAAGTGCAACTTCTAATATTTAGATAGTAATTACTTACCGATGTTTGTTGTCCGGAGCAGTATCGTTCAGAGTCTTACGCAGTTTAAGATAGTGGATACACATTTAAAAAAATTAATAGGAACAGTTAATTAAATAAAGGGCAAAGTTTAATGTGTTTTAAAAAAAATTATTAAGACTGCCAATTCATATTGGCAATGATAAAATGTTGCATTTTATGCACAACATAAAACAATATTTTCAATGCAATGGAAACGCCGACCAGAAATGAGACGACAAGTAGTTGAGTAAATCTATGTTTCCAAAAATAAACAGGAGGAGAGAACTCCTCCATTAACTCCCAATGTCCCGGCATTAAAAATGGTTTTACGCGCGGGTTTCTGGGATAGCAATAATTTGAGCCAAATTTCTTAGAATATAAAGTCTCGTTTTATTTATCGGGTACAGAGTCCGTTCAGGCCGGAGTAGCGCGCGGAACTGTTGCACGGGCTAGCCGACTCAGTGCAAGGGGATGAAAATGGGGATGCGTTTGACGTGAACGTTCTATATTGAACCTTATTGCTTTCACATAAAATTCAGTTATGTTTGTTGTTATGTAAGAGGCTTGTGGGCAGAGCGCAGGCGCGTGACCGAGTGGAAGCTTAATATCTGGGTAAGGTATTATTGATAGGACTATTTTAATTATTATTTCGCAGTTTTGGTTATTAGAAACATTAGCATAGCATAATTGTTTATAGCATAAGAGCGGTGCCATACGGCGTTTTTAACAGATAGGCGATTCCGGTATATTTAAGAACGTTCGCATATACTTAATATCAGTCTTAATCTGTCAAGAAACCTCTAATTAACCAACAGTTTTAACAAGTTTTACATAAAGATCATTTATTTGTGAAACAGGACATGACTTGATTGTCGCAAAAAAATTGTAACATGAATTTGAACGTTTTTTAAGTAGGTACAATCACCAAAGGTGATAAGTAACCAGGGTCGTCGTATACAATTGAAGTTTAGTAAGAAACCGATGGATGTTTTCGAATGCAATTTAATTTAATTAGTAGAAAACAATCAGTTCATTATGAGACATACAGGGTGGCGATTAGGTTATCACATTAAATAGTTCAGCAGTTATTACATGTTGTTATCAGTCTGTTAAAATTATAAAACAAACAAATAACTATGTAAAAATGGAAAACAGAATTTTTCAAACAAAATAATTAGCGTCAAATTGGCACGCAATAAAGCATCCCTGATAATAAAGCCCTAGACACGCGCGGGGCGATCGATGGTATCAGCAATTCAGCACAAATATGGTACCGTTACCAAATAATCACAAACAAATTTTTATATTGTTAAATACTAAAACGAAAAAAGTGGTCCCACGGTTAGAATGTTAATTGTTAATAATTAAGTATTATAAGTCTAAACGCGAAGACTTGTAATTGGCTTTCTGTCGACTATTGTTTCCTATTTTTTAGCTGTAAATCTTCCATGCTGTAATAAATAAATACATTATTTTGATTGAGTATAAAATACGTAATGTACCTAGTGGTTATGTGTTGAATATTATGTGGTTTCAATTAATGTGAAAATCTAATAATCCACACTGTATTACGCATAGCACTAATCACTGAACATAGAAATATGAAATTAAAACAATTGTTTGGCACCAAGAAAGGATTTTAAGCAGTTTTAATGGAAATACGTTTTTTTCCGCATGAATAAACGTGATTTTTGTATCATTACGCCTGTTTTCCGCGAAGGGTTAGGCAGAGGTTTTAATTACCAACTTATTTATAATGACAATTATATTATTATTTAACAATTCCTAAAATTCCACCATCGCTCTCCATTGAAAATCAACAAATAACCAACAGTTTTGTCTGAAATAATAACAGTTAGTTAGGTTTATCTATTACTAGCTATATCCCACGGTTTCACCCACCTAGCTCGGCTCTTAAAGACTAAATTTAGTTTAGTTTGTAAACAAGGGAATCGGGGCTAGCGGCTGATCTTTGCGTTATGCTCGTGAATGGGTACTGCTTGTAGTATGGGTGCTGCGTGAATGGGTAGTGACTGGTCGACTTGCTGATGGTTTTTTTGTTGTTATTAGTAAAAACTTATTTCTTTATTTTACTTCGATGGTCCTAGTTTATCATTTGTGACTTCAAGTGACATCTATGTGAACAGAACCCAGCATTGCATAAATATGTAAGCTGGGACGCCCTTTATACCTGGAGGCTTTTATTTAAGTAGTAAGTTTTTGTATACATTTTAAATTTATATTTATAATTTTTTTGCTTGAGTACGTATAGTTTTTATTGTATTGGCGTGGCTAGCGGACATTTGGCAAATAATTTAATTTTACGTTCTGTGTCTTTTAATGTAAATTACTTTGCATACTTAGAATTGTATACAATCAAGTATTTTCTAAATGAACAGACAGCTGCGCTGCTGGAGAGTTTGCTGCACTACTTCTTTTTCCAAGCGAAAGCACTAGGAAGTGTTGAAGGGCGGGTGTTTCAGGGGGACTGACTTTTCTAATTTTATATGACCGCAACGAATTTTTAAATTAAGTTAAAAAAAAAATAGTACTCATTCATTTTATTAAATCATTTTCAAACATCTTTGTTTATAAACGGAACAAGTGAACGTATCGTAAGTTACATTAACTCAATATAATTGAGGCACTTTATGCGGCTAGTGATTCACATTTCAGTGCTTAAATGACAGATAACATAAACTTAACACACAACAATCATGGGTACCTACATGATAACAATCAAGCAAATTATTTAGTTAGTTACGTTTACGACTGAGTAGTGTTTGCCTACTTGATTTACTGTAAATTAGTTTAATTTTCTTCCAATTTTGATCTTTAGAAATGACATCCGAGACAAAAATTTTCAAGCAATTGTCAAGTTTTGTAGTGTACATTTACCTATGCGAAGCTCTCTTGAGGTGAAACAGAAAACTGAGTGGGCGGTAACATTGTCTTGAAAATTTTATCGTAGCAGTTGACGTGGCGCTACGCCGCCTACGCGTGTAATGCGCCTACGTTCGATCGGACTGAAAATGAACTAACAACAAGTTCGTTTTGACGGAATATTTATGTATGCTATTTGAACATGTATAATTATTTTCTCTTTCTTTTTAGTTTCTTTAACTTATTAATTTCTTTTGTTTTGCCCAGGCTACGCAGTTTACGTTTGCCATCAGTTTGTAAATATCTAAGTTGTAGTGTGTCGAAAATGAGTTATTTTTGTTAAGTTTATTGTTAAGTTATTTCTGTTCATTTCTGATATGTTTGTAAAAATCAAATTCAAAAACATCTGAGAAAACTTTTTGCTGGGAAACGATTTTTATTTTATATGCGAAATAAGTGTTTACGCGGAGCGCGTATTGAAACGATCGCAAAACATTGTGCTTCTGGGTGCATCTAATGGTACAGTGATTGTTGGAGTATTTAAGCTTAATTTTTAACATTAAAAACATGTTTTCGTAAACCAATTATTAAAAACCGGAAAAAATAATTTTATGCCATAAAACTACAAATTACCAATTTTCTAGTTTTTTCCTACGCTGTGAGAGACCTTGTTTCTTGCCTCATCAATCTAGGTCAACGGAAAGTACTATAGGTTTTGGTTTACTGGCGAGTATCAAAATATGTCGTATAAATAGTCGTATGTTTTTATTGCGCCGAATTAGAAGTTTGATTTTTTTAGAGCTCTAAGAGGCCGTCGACCTACGTATTTGATAATTATTTATTAATTTCAACTTAATATCTCCACACGTTCCCGAATCTTGATATACTGACAGACAGACAGTTAGACGGACGAACAACGACGTGTTATAAAGGTGTTGTTTTTTTAATTTTTGGGTAGGTACGGAAATCTAAAAAGTTGAATCTTGAGCTTTTATATCTCCGTAACCCAGAAGGTTCCCTGGTATAGTTCAGTATAAAATAAATAGTGCAATAACAACAAGAACAAGTGGCTCTCGGCTTCGTTAAGCATAATTTTACACCCGGTATTTGATTATGCACTTATGAAACATCAGAACCTAGGTACACGGTTCTCCGGCGAGAAAACTCTGCGGTTACTCTTTTAAAAACAATTACAACAATGAGAGGACAATATAGCCACGTCAAAACATGTTGCGTACCAACATTTCTCTGTTTTCCCCTAAGGGGGAAAAGCCTGGTTAGCCCGGGAAAACCAAATTTTCCTACGTATTTTTAAATATTTTACGCGACCATAACATGTATAATCATTAAAATCACCAATACAACCCTCTAAGTTCGTATAACCTTTTTGAATGACTATTTAATGAAATATCAATAAATGCGGACTACCCCAGCGCTTCCTTCTTAATTTATAGCAACGGGTGGGTTGCACTTCGTGACGTAGTTCACGCATCAGTGCTCGAATCAAACTTGGTTAATGAGGTAAATAATGTTCACGCGATATTGAACTTAATAACTTTTAAATAGGGTCCAAAATTGTTTGCAACTAGCCTGAGCACAGGGCGCAGACGCGACCTTGAGATTTTTCCTAAAATGAAGGACAAGCTTTTACTGCATGAGTCTTTTTATCCGTTGTTAGTAAATATTTATTCTTAATTGAACTCCTGGGACCATATTAAATTGTCCTGTGTTCATAAAATGAAGAGTCTGACAGAATTTCGTTTTCGGTTTTCAGCCATTTTCGTTTTCGGCTGAAAATGATAGTATTACTATTCGGCAGAAAAACATTGAGTACCGGCAAATCAATACTTGTTATTTAATTTATTTAGAGAACACCGAGAATGCGCATCACACCGAATTTCGTTTTTGGCTGAAAAAACCACACAGTTGTTCCTACTCCTCTATCTTATTAGCCATAGCATATATTTTTAAATATCGCAGCATTATGCAGCCTTTTTGGTCTCGCTAGGTCTTTGTTTTATTTATTTATTTTTTGGTTGTTTTTAATGTAACTTTGTTAGTTTTAAATTCTCCTTTTTTACTATTTGTGTTTCCAGTGTGTGTTGCAAATAAATTATTTTTCTTTCTATCTCAATAACAAAGATACGGCAATAATTTTGCAGTAGGTTAAAGTCAGTCCGATTTTTTTTATTGCTGAAGTGTCTTGGCAACGGTCACGCCTGGTGGAAAGCGATGGATGAGTTATATGATGGAACGAGCGTGCCCAGAAGATGCCTGTTCACTCTTACTTTGTTCTCAATTTATAGACAATACAGTGTCCTACTGTGTGTGTGTTATTTTGATACATTTAATGTTCTTTTTTATTATTTGTATTTCCGTTCATCATCATTTTCCTGCCCTTATCCCATGTTACTTGGGGCCGGCGCAACACGTTTTCTTCTTCCATTCTACCCTGTCAACCGTCATGCTATCATTCACTACCTTCTCTTTCATATTATTCCTCACACTATCCATCCATCTTTTCTTCGGCCTTCCTCTCCCTCTCCATATAAAATATTTTTCTTTCTCAAAGTTATGTAATAAACAACAATAATAATACACTATACACGGCAGTGTATATATAATATTGTATACACTACCGTAGGTGCCAAAAATCGTGATATTCGACTTTAATTAGACGGCACGAAAATGTAACTTGTGACGTGGCGCTCAAAGCAAAGGCTTCCAGGAACATATAAATCGAGTATTTTACAGTGGGAGAGTGTCAAAATATTTTTAGTGAGCTGTAATTAACCGTATTTGAATAGAAATAAGGCGTTTTTTTAACCTGAAAACAACATAGGTATCTACAGCCGATATCACGCAAAAATAGATACGATTTCATGAAAGTGACAAAGAATGACAGATGTGATTCGAATAAGATTTCAACTGTCCCTGATTAGACACAATTACGTTTTCTATTGTTACCGAACTCTATAAGCTTGCCTTACAGACCAGAAGATATGCGAACAACATGTAGGTAGCCAATTTGATAATAATAATAATATGTATCTTGACTTGGCTCGCGAGGTTGTCGACATGTGGGATGTGGACTCAGCGATCATTGTGCCGATAGTCGTGACAGCCAATGGCTTAATAGCCAAGAGCCTCGACCAACACCTGAGGAGGCTCTCGTTGGGCAGCTGGATCAAGGGCTTGATTCAGAAAGCGGTACTTCTGGACACGGCTCGCATTGTCAGGAGGTTCCTCTCTCTGGGGCCCTGACCGCCGGTAGCTTGGACCCTGTTCCCGATACCGGTGGGCTACTATTTTTTATATTTTTAAATGTTTTTATAATTTTTATATTCAAATATTTAAAAATATAATTTATATGTGTAATTTTGAATAAAGCAAATAATATGTATAAGTATATAAAAAGGAGGGGAAATAATCAGAGGGCATCAATAAATTCGTCCGCATCGCGGTCGTGCCCAAAAGGCTGGCATGGCCCTGGCTGCTGATTTTTATAAACAATTAATTATCCTGCTTTACTTATATTTTTTTAAGTAAGAAGACGTGAGTTTTCCAGATATTTTAAAATTTGAAAAATTCTATAAATTGTTCTGTTATTTGTTTACATAACATAACATTACGCCTATATGCTCTGAAGGGTTAGGCAGTGTACAGTCGGTGCAAAATGCACTATGCAAAGGCGCAGTACGCATGCTACGCAAAGTTACGTCAGCGTGGCATACGGTGGCATGCAACATGTGGTTCGTTTACTGTTAAGTGAATCATGTAAACTGATCGTTTTTCTAAACACAGCATAATAACAATTTTAAAGTCACTAAAATCGAAATTTAAATATATTTTTTTTACTGAACTTTAGGTAGGTACCATTTTCAGTATCAGTTACACAAAGTACATATATAGCCCTGCCCTAACTAAGTTTATCTAACCTTATCAATAACACACATCGTGACGTATTCCAACATTTAACTTGCGGCTTATTGCGTGGCTTGACATTTTGCGATCAGTGGGTGCGAAAATGATAAGCAAAACATCAATTACAGAAACAAAACTACCCTTGGAAGTAAGAAGATTATGCGTGCCTTGAACTTCAGTAAAATAAAGATAGTTTAAGCAAAGAGCAGATCTCAGGTTAATATTTAAAAATAACTTACATGTAATCTGACCAAACTTGCTATAATTATGATTAGCGCCACCGCAAGATACATGCACTCCTTTTTAAGCGTCTTTTTAATGAAATTTGATCACATAGTCCGTACACGGGTAAATGTTTTGCGTACTCACCGATTTGGTAGATACCGGGCGAATGAGAGCAAGTCGACGTAGCCATGGGTCGATCACGCCGCGCAAGCGCCCTGCGACCAACTACGCAGGTAATTTTGAATGTGACTGTACTAAGTATATGGTCAGGGTGGTTTGGATTTCACACCAGTCTTCTGTAAAGAAAGATGAGGACATACTTAATGACAGCAAAATGAACCTAATTGACACTTCTGTCACATCATTTACCAAAAAGTCCTCTGGCTATGGCGTTGGGTACATACCGCTGTTTCAGGACTGTTTCGCAGTTTATAAAACAACGTTCAGCTACCCGATGTTTCATGAACTTTCCGGCACGTGATCGGGCTTAGGAAAATTTTAAAGGTCATTCCAATTATTTACCTACTTACTTACTTTTGTGGTATGATTGCGTAAACATCACATTTCTCTTTGGAACAATACTTTATCAAGTTGCGATTAGCAATCTCGTTTGTTATTCCAATTTGGTTAGATAGAGGGCACCTAAGCTTAGATTATTTAAGTTAACTATTCATGGATTTTAACAACTTCTATTGAGGGAACTATACTGATTTGGCACATGTTTGAATTCATTCAAAATGTATGAAACAGGTGTTTTCTGATTCTCCCGTATCCCATTGACTTTAGAGGGTAAAATGATGTTGATAATTGTTTTAGAGTCATCATCAGCTTACAGCAGTCCACAGCTGGACGTAGGCCTCTCCTATTGCACGCTATTCAGCTCAATTCTCGGCACTTCTCATCCAGCTGCTACCAGCCACCCTGCGAAGATCGTTGCTCCATGTAGCCTGAGGGCGTCCTACGTTAAGTTTGCCGATTCGCGGGTTTTAGAGGCATCATTTATCAGTCCGCTAAAGTTATCTGTTGAACACGAGTTTTTCAATGACCGCCCATGAATGGTCACAGAGGTTTCACATTTCTTGGTATGGTAGTCACCACACATGAAACGTGTTCTACCAAAAAGACACTTTCCGTTGTGAAACAGCCAAATTGTTTTTAGGCAACGGAAAATCATTTATTAAAAATTAAAAAGGCGTTTTAATAGAGAAACCTTTTCAAAATGTTCCAAGAAGAAGTAAAACTTTCATAAGTCAAGTGTCGGGAACCACGTTTGCCACGTGAGTCATGGAAATAACCGTTACATTGAGGTTGGGGTTGGTCTCCCCTTTGAGAACAACGTGACCAGTTACGCAACTACCTCGTGTTATTCATTTATCACCCCTTTTTCCTTGAGGGAAGAAATGGGGACACTATACAATGGTATTACTTTTAAGTCATCTTGTTGCGCCATAACAGGGCCATGTACTCACCAGTTTAAGCCTAGCGTGTAACTATGGTTGTGTACATTACAAATAAATAAATAATCTAAAGAAATATTGTGCATTATGAATGATCACATTAAAACTGCTTACGTATGATTAGCACTTAGCTCGCCTTTTTATTGTCACGTGTCGGGATGAGCGATCAAATATTAGCAATTCAGCAAGGTTGATTGCGGTGCTGACTGAAGTGACTGCTTAGGGTATACGAAACGTAGGACCAATTATTTAGGCATTAGAAATTTTAGAATACCTACTACTACCTACTACTCACATTGATCTTCCAATACCTACCTACGCTTTTAAAAATTAAGGAACTTCTATTAAATTATTATGCCTTTTTTAAGAATTTTAACCCGCGGTCCGATTAACTATCAAACAAACAACACAAATTATCTCGAAACTCAATATTTATACTAAAGACTAAAAATAAAAAATAAAGTGTTTTCCAAAATCTACCCCTGACGGGGTGAAAACGCGTAGTCAATTTTGCATGGAATGATTTTACTGCGTGGCTTGATTAAGTCGAAATTGGAATAAATTACTTCGAGTCAACTTATGGAAAAATCCCTAAAGGTTTTAAAATATTCCACCCATATGGGGATGAAGGGATGGGATTCAGTTAATGTGATTTGTTTTATTCATTTGGTTAATAAACTTAAAATTGGCAATACTTGCCTTAATGATTGTCAATTTTAGGATTTTTAAACGGATTGTTTTAAAAAGCTAATAGGAGATTATTAACCTAGGGGATAAAGCAGTGTCTTCTGTCGCGGGTGACGATTTAAATCGCGAGCGTAACGAAGGACTCGAGGTTTACTCCCGAGCGTAGCGAGGGTGTTAAAAACTGAAATCACGAGCGAAGCGAGGGATTTAAGACGAGTCCTGAGTGTAGCGAGGGATTTAAGTTCACCCAAGACTAAGACAGCTTTATCACCGAGGAAAATACCATTTGCGAAAAAATAAACTTAAACGTTTATGTATTTGAAGAAAACAAAAACGCGGCAAATTCCTAGACTAATATTATTTGTCGGAAAAGCAAAGGCATCAAGCTCATACGGCCTCATCGGTTTTCGTAATTTTATTTAATAATCTTATCTGCATAATAAATGCGTATTCCTTTTTCAAAAAGATGTATAATGCTTTATACCTATACAAACTCAATGGTGTAAACACAGATGTAGTTCAGTATTCGGTAAGTATTCCAAATTTAAATCACATTCTGCCCCTAGAGAATGAAGGAAATTCAGTACAATTTTCTTTCCCTGTTTTTAACAGATTAAAAATGACTATTGTTATGTTCGCTTTTTGTGGCATAGAATGCCACTTTTTTGAGCAAGTGGTATGAAAAATACATTTACTACTCAAAGAGGATTTAGGGAGTATCAATGTTAGTAAGGAAACACTTCAACGCGCTTTTGTATTAACTCGAAACTCGGTGCTTACTAATATGTACTTAAAACAAAAATAAAAAGTTCATGATAACAGACAAATAAAGTTTAAGGGATGGATTTTACTGATTGTTTCAACTAGCTCGAAAATGGGTATAAATAATGTTTAAGTCATACAATGGAACCCTTTTTGAAAACAAGCCCTGTCTTGGTAAAAAGGGAGGACAATATGTTCATTTGAAAAATGTTATTCCTTTGATGAAAAAAAAAAAGAAAGTACGAAATTCACACGGATAAAGTCGCGGGTTTGACGAAAGCAAAATGAGATTTATTTGAAGTTCGATTAAATACATATACCTAATAGTAATAAAATACATGTCATGCATTAAATTATTGTTGCTCGTGTAAGCTTTTTAATGGACAAAAAGTCAGCAAGCCAGGCGTCATTTTTCATATCAATACATTGATACAGGAAGTAAATATTTACTAGTTGTGTATTCTAGTTATGGTAGGTAGTGTCCTGCTAAAGTTAGCCTAATCAGGCCTTACCTACTTCTACTACCTCATCATCTACCTAGCCGTTTCCCAACTATGTTGTTCAGTTATTATTTTTACCTAGAATTATTAATCACATGTAGCTTTCACCAGACTATAGGTAAGCTTATTGAATTTTGCATCTCTCTCATATCAGGCTTATCAAAACGTTAAATCAAATCTTGATGAAATGGACGAGTTCTAGATCTCGTCAATCAATATACTAATACCTATCGCCCGTTTGGATACTGTGATTACAATATTATTGCAAGTACAGTGATGGCATTATTAATTGTGATGACCAAATTATTAACTCTGAACCACATTGAAGTTTATTTAACAACAGACTGTTGTAAGCGACATCTATCTAAATCTGCCCGTACTGGATCCAACACAACAACTTGCTCTACTTACGACGTTTATATTACCGTGAATAGATGGCGCCACAAACTTGCAATCAATACAGTGGTAAACCTTTTCAGGTTCTCGACGATGTTGGTTTATCATTTTCAGTAGTTAAAGTTTCCAATTAGTACCAAGGTCTATTATATAGATGGCATTGAATTCAGAATGGATTTGAAAAAAATACCATTATTTTATTTTAATGCCTCCCGAATATAGGGTTCCCCAATGGGTCGCAAAGTGCGATTTATAGAGGATATTGCTATAATTCTGTCACTTATTACTTATAGATATTGGCTGATTTTGTACGAAAAGGAAAATGTTCTATATATTCTGTCCTTACTTTAATATATTAAACGTGTTATTTTACAGTAAAAGTGTAGATATGTAATCGTGCATTTTACGAATGCTGTGGGCTTAAAGCTTCGGAAAATGTTAAAAGAGATTAAGTTTTTAATGGTAAATACTGTAAAAACTTAGCTATATCATTGTAAAATGATTTTACAGAGTAAGTTCTTTTAACAATGATCACTACCATAGGATACTTAACTACCTACATTAATTAACTATTAATGCAGAAAGGAAGAGAGATTGTGCTGCTGGGGAGTTTGTTGCGCCACTTCTTCCCAGCTAAAGCACTAGGAAGTGGGGAAGGGTTTTGGGGGATTGTCATGTAATTTTGACGTTCGAAAAGTGCTGATTCTCAGCCTAATTTAAATAAATGACCTAGAAATCCATCTCTTCCCTCCTCCCTGTACAAAAAATCACCTCGTAGATAAAAATAGAGAGTATTCTTTTGAAATCCAACAAATAGACGTATAGCTTTGTCACTTGTACCGACTTAATTTTTAACACGCCTTGAGATTTTACCCATCTCCACAGTCCCATTTATCGCCTTTCTCAAGTAATAAAGTTATCACAGGCAGTGGCGTACTGTCTCCAGTCTCAGTATTGAACATAAATTATGCTCCCTTTGCCTGCCTGTAGGAATAAGCGCTGCATATTACTAGGCATTACATTACATAAGTGTGATAATAAATTACTTTGTACGTAAAGTGTCGGATGTGCAGTAGGATATGAATTTATGGCGTACAATGTAGTAATTAGTTTTTTTATGGTGTGTAAAACTTTAATAAAAACGTTTAGTTATTAAATCAGAATAACCACTGCTTAATTATAAGTTTTACTAGCTTCTGCCTGTGGCTTCACCCTTTTTATTTTTCTGCTCGGGAATTCGGCCCTAATTCTTTTTCTAAAATAAAAGTAACACACGTTACTCCTGCCAGTGAACGCTATGTCAAAATCAGCCCAGCGGTTTAGGAGATTTAACGCGCGCGCGGCGGTATGGGACCTTTTTGTGCGAAAAGTTTAAATAAATAAATATTTAACCGGAGCAGTCAGACAGCCAAAAATGATAAAAAATGCTTTTCTGATACAAGTACCGTATATATTTTCTCAAGCATTTAGTAAAGAGCTGTTATTTTGACATCACAAAGAGACACTTCAATTTTATAGTTATATTGGTAAAAATAAGCTCAACCCACTTCCTCCTTTCATCTAATTCATCATCATGTCATCATTCTTCAAGATACTCTGTTGATTATAAAATGCTATCAAGTTGCGTTACTTGGTGTAACTGCTTTTTAAACACAATATAGCTTTCTACATCCACTTTATTCAAAGTACACACTGCCAGTCAACACAACATTCAGCGTAGATAATATTAATTTTGCTGGAAATCAAGCCTCATGTCTATTTGAGGGGGTCGACCGTAACCGAGGTAGGCCCAGTGTGGGCGGAATGGCGTTAGAACACGTGTAACGTTCACTAAAGCGTTACACGTGTTCGGACGCCATTCCAACGTACCTATTTATTTAACTCGAACTCGTACATAATTAAACAGGAATCTAATTATAAACCTTTATAACAAAAATCTTCAATTTAACAAGCAATGATGTTACAACTTTTAATTCAACAGAAAACCAGCGTCGGACACCATCTGTCTGGCATTAATGCTGAAATGAACCTTCTTGGCGCAGCCGTGAGGCACACACTATTGTAGTTAAAACATTATTTTCACTTTTGTGTTTCACGAAATGTCCCGTTGTTCTCGTGGTTGCAAGTGCGACTGCTGTGCTCAGGTCCTGGGTTCGATTCCCAGGTCGGGCAAAGTGTTATTAGGTTTTCCCATCAGGAATTTCTCAGTAGCAGTCCGGAGTTAGAAGTTGGTGGTGTGATACCCTCGTGCTTCGCAAAGCACGTAAAGCCGTTAGATCTGCGCCTGATCTCTCCCCGGTCGTGTCGGATTGCTGTCCCATCGGACTATGAGACTAAAGCAACAGAGAGTGTACCTGTGTTTGTGCACACACTTGTACACTATAATATCTCCTGAGAACCTGGCTAATCTCCATTGCGATTGGGCACCGTGACCGAAATCGGTCAGGGGATTATTATTCACGAACTGTGTCCAAATAAACATTATTATTTCTTTCTTACTTTTCTTTTCAACAGAAATCTTCATCTAAAACATTTACTCTTGCCTTCATTTCAGTAACAACATTGAATTCAATAAATAGGCAAATTCATGCTCCACCCGGGTATAGACGTCGGCTATCAAGGCTATCAAGGCTATCAATACCGATGATAAATGACGATACGGATAGATAGACAGGACCTTTGTGTCCGCGTGTCGGCGTGGACATTGTTGCGTTCAGCAACTGGTAAATAATCACTTTATTGTGTCCGGCAACTAAGCCTGTGGTGTGAATAATGTGGGGTGGGTACAGAACTTAAATTTTGTTCGGTAAATACATGCTGAACGTGTTGAAATGGGCCGTTGTGAAAGAGGTATTTGTGAGTTTGTATGTCGGGGATAATCTTTGGAAATTCACTAATAGGAAGCTACGTAGGTACGAGTATTGCCGCGTGTCATAGGATATTTTATATGAATTTCCAAGTAAGGTATGATGTCCTAAAACATCAGAATAATTATTAGTCAAAGAAAAAGTTTTTATGCAGTTTTGAAGCAGACAATTAAATATAATGGCGATCATTTTGGTGTCGTCATTTCAAAATTTGAATTTATAATCATTTAAAAAGTCTGTAATCAAATAAAAAAATTCAGCGTGGCTCGATTAAAGGAGTTCGGGAGTGTATTTTATGTTAAAACAAATAATTTCAAGGGGTAAAGTCGCGGGCAGATGCCAGGTACTTAAATACGCAAATCGTATGCTCGTATGGCTTGCATATTAATGCAAGCCATACGAATAGTATTAGTTGGAAATTGAACATGCAATCTCTAGGCACAGCAGTCAATCGGGCAATTTTCATATACCCATGCCTACCTGTTTCAACCAACCTTACTGAAATTAAGTCGTAAATTGTCTGACTTGTCAAGCTAAAGCCTCTCTTGAACTAAGTTATAAATTCTATTATTGTCAACTTCATTTCAACTCGAGTGTTGCCTAAAGAAACTGTCAGTTAGTCCTTCGTTCTATACAGTCGTCTTAGAGACGATGGCCTTAGCCCGAACGCGACAAGTATCAAACATGACGTAAATTAAAAATATTCGTTTCACACATAATATTCACTTAGTTATTTAAATCTATAGGTGAAACTTATTGTGCTTATCGCAAAAAATGTAAACGAAATGCTATAGGATTGTTGTATTTGAACGACGTGAGTTCGTGATGCTATGTTCAAAGTGGCTTATGATGAATGTGGTCGTGAATTATATTTTTAAATTGCACGGTTTACACAAACCACGGTACGATACATGTCCATCCTATTACAGTGCAATTTGTAATTTTTCGTTAAATTGCTGACATGATCCAGTGGGTACATGTAGAATCGACAGAGCGCAAGTTCGGGTGCGAATTTTTGTAGCTTTTTCCAACTTAGATTTATCCCTAGTCTTGAACAGTAGAAGTAAGCTCCTATGCTCGTTTTCACTAACACGAGATGACACCTACATAAATGAATGCCTCTCGGCTAAGCGTTTTATTTAGGCATCTCTGCTTAGGTGAATCTTTGGTTAGTGAAAGGGTCATTAGTGTGTACAAATTCAAATTTCGGGTCACTTCATTACGACTTCAGCTTCTCGAATCTTATGTACTTATCTTATGAATGCTGGGTTCTGACGCAGAAATGTTAATAATATTAGATAAGTCAGACTCCAGTAACTGCCTGAGATAGTTGCTTCCCTTCACTAGCTTCCTATTGTCTAAGTTTGTACAAGTTGTGTTAAGGCTCAGTGAGTGATTGGGGTCACCGCTTTAGATCAGGATAATGGGATGAAAATAGCTGGAGCCTGAAATATCTCATTGATTAAGGAAGTCGTTAGGTACCAAAATAGATTGAAATGTGTCTTCTGAGAGAGACCTCCATAATCAATGGGTGATTATGGAAGTCTCAGAGTTTTTTCAGAAGAAAGGTCGCCATAACATAGACTATGAAACACATAAACAAAAAACAAATGAACATACTTAGGTACTACAATCCGGCCATCGCGTCGAGAGAATGCGTTCTTGACACCCTTTAGTTTCATACAAACCTGATATGCGAATTTGATCTTTATTAGCTACTAGAATTGTCGCACCGACAGGTATCAGGAACGCATTCTCTCGGTGGTCGAACCGTAAGAGTGCTTACAAGGATATTTTGGCGCCTGAATGACATTGATAGAGGGGCGTTGTTGGTAAACATTTGGGAAATTGTGTCACACAAATTGTATTGACAAAACAAGATGGCGACGTTAGTTCCGAAATTGGCCACGCGCCAAAATAACCTTGTAGCGTTGTACTGCAAAATAAATTACACCAGAAAACCAGTAAAGTAATATATTAACAAGTAAAGTAGTAGTTTATTAATAAGTATATTCTCATATTGTATTTAAATTAGATAATTGTTTGTGTTTTTATGTATTTTGTTTTCCCTTGTACTATTACACACGTTGTCTACATCTCTTTTTATCTACTCTCCTAGCGCAGTTATGCTGGAAAAGATTTCTTTGTTCTTAAATAAAAAATATATAAATCCATATTTTCCTGTTCCTTTGTTCTTGTACGTTTATATGTGTGTACATAAATGGTTCAACAAATTAAATAAAAGGTTAAGAGAAAAACCAGAAAAAAAGCTTCAGTGGTTCGACACATTACAATTGTTATGGTTTTGTGAAGCATTTGTTTTTATAAGCCCCTGCCGGCTGAAAAACCGGACCCAAAATTTCTTTTATTACATTATTCTTTCCGCTAACTCATTACGCACTGCCTTCGTAGTAACGAAGCCATTGCTCAGGCTGCTAGGGAAGTAGGGATATCGATAATTAGTAATTAATGGAATGGAACGACACTGGCCCGCCATTACACTAATTTTCGAGATAACGACGCAGATTAGCTGTAATGTTGGGTATCTGTTATAAAAAGTTTGTTAGGCTGTGTGTTTTACGTCTAGAAATAGGTTTTTTGAAGGGAATAATTTAACATAGTGACGTATTATTATTAACATTTGAGTTTTCGTAATTATGGTGTGGGTTCACCTCACTAGTATAAGTATATTTTAAAATAAAAATATGTATGTTTAGGTTAAGGTATTTATGGGCCCTGTGTCGCCTGAAATAAATAAATAAGTAGTTACAGTTCGTTCACATTTAATTTACCTCAGACAGACAGTAGCAACCGAATAGAAACATTATAACAACGAAAATAAAGATAATTGTGATTTTGATAGACTGGGCAATGGCAGCAACCCAATACCAACCTTATAGCATACCAATAAAGATCACTGTCATATTGACGGTAATGCAAAATCAGAGGTAAAATAACAGAGAACGGGCTGTACCAACTAATGTAATACTAGCGACCCACCCCTGCTTCGTTTTTACGACTTGACAAAACATCGATTTCTTTATTACGAGCTTATAAGTTTAATTTAAATGTATTTTATAAATAAACCATCCGGAATAAATTCTCTAAATGATGGTGAACACCGTATCAAAGTTCGCTGTGAAGTTAAGAAGAACCACGCGATTACACGATACGAAAAGCGACTTTGATTTATAATAAAATAGGTATAGATGCCTCATTATTATCTTTGTGTAAACATTCAAGTTATTCCTACATAATTTGAGGAAAATTTATGACAAGGAAATTAAAAAATTAGATTTTCTTCTGATACAAATATTGATTTCAATGGGAAATCTTTGTTGTTCTGTAAGTAGAATAAATCACACAGATTCCGTAAATAAATTTCACGGTAACACTTAACAGTACCTTCAAATTATATGTAGTACCTATTATGCTTATGTAAATACCCCGTTGGTCTATTAATAGACGACTGGTGAAATTACTAGACCCTCAGAATATTGAATTCTATCGTTAACTAAATACTAAGTTAATCTAGTCATAACCATACACACCCAATTTATGCGTCCATGAATATTAGTGTGGAATCTATCTGAATTATTACAGTAGACGTGAATTTAATCTATTCACAACAATTCCCTCTAGAGTAGGGGTAATTAATAGATTTAGATCGACCATATCTTGGGCCTCAGATCTACGAAATGGCCTTGAATTAAGTGAAGTTGGGAGGTCGTTTTGTGACTTTGATTGTTATCAGTGTTTGAAAGTAACTGTTAAAACGGTTAAAGGAATATTTTTTTAAGTGAGTAGGTAGGTAGGAACTAACTGACGGATAGAAGACGGTAGTACCTACAAATGTACCTTAATTTCTTTTAAGTAGGATATTTAACACAACTATTTACATTAGGCACAATGAATAACTATGCAAATAATAACATAAACTGAAGAACACTGGCGTTCAAGTAGGTACTCGTCCGCATCGCTGTCATCCGAAAAGGTACAGACGCCAGCAGGTCAAGCTACCCGAAACTGTCAAATTTTCCCATTCAACCTTGAACCTTAATGCTTTGACGATAAAGTTGAAAATCTATTAAAAAATGTGTGCTGGCGTCTGTACCAAGAAAAAAAAAATATAATTACAGTAGGTACTTATTAAATAGTTTTTAGATTTTAATTTAGGTATATATTTAAAACAATTAGCAGTCTTCTTCTTCGTGTTGCTGGTACGACTGTATTTTAGATCTTGTTGGCCCGAAACTTCACCACTTCCACGGCGTCGTCGGTGGCAGCGCAGAGGTCACTTTGACTGCATGTTTTTGGACACAGAGAGCAGGATAGGAGGTGGAGAATGGTTTGCTACATAGCTCCACAACCACACCCTACTGCAGTTCCGTCGAAATAGCCTCACTTTACCAGGAGGGACTTAAATCTTCCCACTTGTGTCCACAAAAGAATGGTATTCTTTAAACATGATGAAAATGAAGTAGACAGATTATATTCCTGAGTAGGCAGGTATACGAGTAGCTACATAGTCCAACGTTCAATAAACCCCTTTAAAAAACCGCCTCGCCAACGCAGAAAGATAGATAGACAGCCATCTTGATTACTACAAAGTTCACGAATGTTGTAACTCGTCCGCGGGTCCGCTGACTTGAATGTAGAATGAGGTCGTAAAGTCCCCCCACCCCTCACACCGCCAGCGTCGGATTCAAAATAAATAAAATGCTAATCCGTTCCCGTTTTACTGTCGAACTTCGGCCAATAACGTTGATCTCCATTCTACACCGCGAGGTGCCCTTAAGTGATATTGTGTAAGTTCCCTCGTAACAGCCCCTTTACCGTTGTTTACTTTCTGCGACACTTTTGTTGTAAATGCCATTGTTTTGATGGCTTTCCGCTTGACCCGACCTTTTGTTTTGCTTAAAATGAAGATAACGTAAAGGTCATTAACTGAGTAGGTAGGTAGGTACTTTTGGTAACGATTATTCTAGTAATAAAGGGTTAAATGCTGATGTCAAGGATAACTCTTCTTTGAATAACTGGCTAATGTTTTATCTAATCATCACTCCAAAAGACATCCTGCTCGAGATAGGCTTTCGCCAAGCATTGACACGGCGATCATTTTTTCACAATCAGAAGATTCTCGCGGCCTTTGCGGTCGTCAGTTTACCCACACTGCGCTGCTCTACCTAATGTTGCCAAACCAATCCAAACTAACATTACACATACGAAAGTAACTCTGTCTGTCTGTTACCCTGTTACCTTTTATTTATATGGCACACAGGTAGATAGATGACTTGGGTTAGGACGTAGGATACTTTTTATTGGGAGTACGTTCCCGTGGGATAATTTTCCCCACACTAGGAATTACTCCTGTATCGTGGGTGCGTTCACAAACATTTAAACTCACATACACAAACAGCCAGACCCGGAACAACTACCTGTAGGCAATACAAATATTTGTTCCGAGCGGGAATCGAACTCGCGACACGCAGCACAGCAGTTGATCGCTCAGCCACTGCGCCAACCGTGTCGTCAGAGATCTGGGCAGGCGAAGCCGCTGGTATAAGCTTGTATTGACATAACTATCTGACTGTTTCCTCGTCTTTTTAGTCGCGCACGTACCTAACTTCAATGAGACATGAACCAGCTTAAACATAAACACTTCCTCCATAAAAGTCTATGGAAGTCTGAAGAAAATATACGAATTCTTAGCGCTTCTACAGAATGTTGAATACATCATTTCCGCAGACGCGTGCACAAACTCAGTGCGTAGTTATTGTAAGTGCTCGTATTGTCATTTAGTACAAAGCTCGAGGAGTTATCTATGTGCCGGCGTTGTCTGTGGTCGCAGTGACAGCGAGAAGGCACTTTCGATTTTATGCTGAAGAATTTTTGGTAAAAGAAACATGATTTTCTCTGAAGATTATCCCTGTACATATGATTGTGGTCCTACTTCATCATCAGTTTAGCCTTTTCCTAACTATGTTGGTGTCGCCTTTCAGTCTAACCAGATGCAGCGAAATACCAGATTTGCAGTGTCAAAAGTGGTAAATAAATCAATATCAACATCATAATAATTTTTCCGAATTTCTTATGTGAATTTTCGAGTCTCCTCTCTTTCTGAGTTTTCCCAGAACTACGATTCAACAAAACCAAAGCTTTCTTGTTTATTTAATGGAAATTCAGTTTTCTTAACTAAACTAAACTACACATTACTAAATGGTGACACATTTCAAAGAAAACATTTGTTTTCCCATGAAATGGGTTTTCATGAATATGAAGCCTTCAAATTCTTAGATCAAAGACATTTCGTAAACAATTAATTTCGATTACTTTAAGTTTATCTAACGTACCTACCTATACTTTCGTCTTAAAGCTTATCTTTTCCATGTAATCTATTATAATCTAAACTTATAAAGAGAACAGATTTAATTGATAGATAGAAGCAATAAGAATAATGTAACCAGGACTTTGTAATAATATCTTGATTTAAAAGAGTGTCCGTGGAGTTTCTTGCCCGTTCTTCTCCATAGAGATCTACGTTTTTGGAATGGGCGACTAGCTTCAACTTTCTGACTAACTGACCGACTATTTAATTTTGACAATTCAAAAGTGCATGTAAATGGTTTAATTGAAATAAATGGTTTGAGTTTGAATTGCTTGTATGTTTGTTTGTTACGCTTTTACGCTAAAACGGCTGACCGGATTTAGATGAAATTTAGCACATGGGTAGACCATGACCTGGAGAAGGACATTGGCTACTTTCATCCTGGACCGCACACGAAGTCGGGGCCAACAGCTAGTAATAAAAAATTAAAAAAATCTACAGGAACTACAGCATCGCTGTCTGTGAGACATAAACCATACGTACAAAGACTGTCTTTCACTTTGCAAGCGTGTTTTTCATTTGCGAGAGAAGCGCTCTATTGTCGCCGCGAACTATTCATTTACGAATACTTAGGCATGCTAACGTAGAACAAGAATTTTAAGCCTCTGATCAACTGTCGTTTTCTATGGAACAATGTTTGTTTGTTTAGCAGGTTTCTACCTACAAAATGCTATTCTAAGGGTTATTTTTTAAAGTGAAGGAACGTGAACATATTCGTCAGTAGTTGGCCGAAAAATCCCAGCGCTGATTTGTTGGATTCGTTTTCTCCTCTACCGATCGTTACTTCTACTGACAAAGTTAATTTATTTTTTATGTAAGTATCTATGTATTAGTATTTATTTTTTGTATTTTATAGTAATTGCCAAGCCATCTATACCTGCCATGTTTTGTCTCCGTATCACCCTAAAGTTGACTGGACGAGCTCGCCGCCCGGTAAGGACCAGGCCCGGGTCGACGGCGCGTTGTGTTCCACGCGCGCCTCAAAGAGATGTCAGCACGAACTGACGGGGTCCGCTAGGGCCGATGCCCCCGGGGCTGTGGGTTGTTCGAAAGAGATACCGTGGCCCCTGGCACAGGCAACTGAAGGAACACGGGTGGGTTTTAGTCAGTAAAAGTCTGACACGCCCTTCCGCTCTCAGCCCAGAGCGGGAGAGGTCATTTGATAATTTCCCACCAAAAAAAAAAGGTTGACTAGACGAAAATGCCTCGGGCATTAAGTCCCCCTTTGAAAAGAATTTTAAAGAATTTTCGACTGTAAAAAGTGTATAATAAAACCTCTTACCTATGAGGAAACTGAAGCACTCCTGGAACACGTTGAGTAGCCAATATTATATCACATATAATTATATACCATAACTTAAAACACAACACACCATACCACACCACACATCACACACACCACATCACACCACACCATACCACACTACACCACTCCACACCACTCATCAAGCCACACATTACACCATAACATCACGCGCGTCACCACATTTCACACATATCACCGCCCTAATTACCACACAACACCACACCACACCACACCACATCATGCAATAACAGACTGGTATTAAGTTTTTTGAGTTTTGTTTTATTGTTAATTATTTAAATCGCCACTTTACTTAGATTTTTATTTTTCTTAAGATTGGTAAATACAAGCTTAATACAGAAAAAATTACTACATTGCATATTTACCCTTAAGGTCACATTACACTACTATTAACTCTAGTTAGTTTAAGTGTGTGAAAATGATGTGAAAGAGGGGAGCCTACTAATACAGGCATTCTTTGCTTAAATGTAGGTTCCAACCATTAAATGTAATGTAATTTTCTATTTGTCACAATAAACTATTTTTTTTTGTAAAGAATCTTTTCACTTGTGCATTAACTTTTAATAATTAAATAATATAATAATGCTAGATAAAAATTAGTTAGTATTCTTCTTTTTTGCGTGTCAATGGCAAAGATAATACGAAAAGATATAGGTACATAATATAATTTTGCTTTTAAAGTTTGTTCGGCGACAAATCAGCAAGGCGGATACCTGCTAACAAAAACCAGGCGGCTGAAAAGAATAATTGCTTACAGACACGATTATAGAAGATCTAAATCTTAATATAGGCTAATATATAGGCTTTTATATTCCTACGCGGCCATAGCTTTCTAGTATCAAGGTGTGCAGGATAACGCTGTACCCATGTATAGCAACTTTTGCGTATCAAATAAAAAAGTCCTCCAAACTGAATTTCGGCCATGCTACTAATCTTAGTGGAGACCAGCACTCTAATTGCGTAACACACGATCAATCGGAATCGGTTTCATTTTGACAGTTCAACAACATTCATCGCGTTATTTACGTTGTTGAGCAGACACATGTCATGACACATTTTTAGAACATATAAAGCAATGGATTAGCAATATCCTTCAAAATGATTCAGATTGAGATTGATTGTGTGTTACGCAATTAGGGTGCAGTATTCGGCGCGGGAGATATTATAGTGCACAAGTGTGTGCGCAAACATAGGTGCACTCTTTCTTCCCTCACTCTCATTGTCCGATGGGACGGCAATCAGACGCGACCGGAGACAGATCAGGCACAGGATCAACGGCTTAGCTTTCCGAGGCGTGGGGGTATCACAGAGAGAATGCCTGAGAATGCCTGTGTCCCAGTAGTGGGAACGTTATAGATTGATTATCTACGCGTGTATTTAACAGTGATGCCTGAGGTAAGGAGGTCTTCACTAAATGGAACAGATGAAGTAACTTGAAAATAGGTATCTACCAACAAGTTAGCTCGTAACACTTGGTATAGAACTAGATAGTGTTTATAAAGTAATTCTATCCCAGAATACCAACAACAAACATCAAAGCCCCAAGAGTAAGTTATTTATAATTCCGAAACCCTAATCCACTGTCCGAAAAAATAAATAAAAGAGGGAAAAAGCAAGTTTCATCAGCTATAACATCACAAAGGAATCGTGAATGATTTCAGCACTCGACTCACAAAATTCGCCAAACGAAGTTTCAAACTCAATTTACATTTGGAATAGAAATAAAAAAATATGACAATTGTGCTCAGGGAAAAAATGTGGAAATCGAATGAAGAGCGAGAATCCGAGATAGCATATTTATTAATCGCATTTTACAATTTATAAAGACTCTCTCAATGCCACCAGAGCGAGAAATCAAAAAAATATGGAACAAATAAAAGGATGAAATTCACGTAGAAATTGCTTATTAGAGATGAATAAAGCAAAGTCATGGAGTACCTGCCCTTTGGCTCGCCCGCACAATTTTGACAAAGGTAATAAATCATGTTTGTTTGATCTCCACTAATTAGATTCACAAGGTAAGTATTAAGTTGACAGGTATTTTATCAACATTTTGTGATTTGTAGATCAGAGAGGCAATTCTCGTAATTTTAAGAACGATTACAGTCTGATCTTAGTCTTAATCTGTCAAAAAATCCTCTAATTTTCCCTTCATTTTTGACAGTGACTGTCTCTAACTAGATTTTGAACGTATTTAATGACGAAAACTTGGAGTCTAAACAAAGCCTAGGCCTGTATTTTAGAACTCCAGACCCCCCATTATTTCACATAGTAAAGCTTGTCAACATGGAGATTAATGGTATGTGTGAGGGTGTGTGTGTGAGTGTATTTTTGTGTATACCTACATTTATTGTACATAGAACATTTAATAAATATCAATAATACAAGCGCCTAGAGATTTTTTTAATATTATACGTAAATAACTACCAAGCACATATCTCACGATCTCCAAGCAACTTTCCGTTGGTAGAAGCCGCTCAGGCATGGTGAGACAAGCCCCAAGAATATAATAAACAATTACAATAAAAATACATTGCTACTTTACTATCTCAAGGACTTTTCCAATTCAGTGTAGCTTCGATTAAGTAACCATTTGATTATTTTGTTTGTACATTCATTTTTACAATAATTAGCTGATATTGATGATTGTATGTCCTAATTTATTGAATAATTCGCCTCATCGGAATGGGAAAAATCTTTGCGCAAAGGAACTATAAATTTTTTCGTGACAAAGTAAGTTCACCGTTGTCTTGTCCTTTTACAAAAACACTGCCCGAAAAGTTCTAGGATTAAATACCTAGTATCCTACCTGATATTTATCAACGTCTTTTATAATAAGAACACACAAATCATACCTGCTGTTACAAGGTGCATTTTGCAAGTAAATACATTTTATCGTTGGATAAATAGGTATTAGTACACTAACTACCCCGGTTGGTCTCATGGTCGCAAGCGCGACTGCTGAGCGCGGGGTCCTGGGTTCGATTCTCGTGTCGGGCAAAGTGTTACTGGGTTTTTCCATTGGGAATTCTTAGTAACAGTCTGGACTTTGGAAGTTTGCCGTGTGATACCCCCACGCCTCGGAAAGCTAAGCCGTTGATCCTGTGCCTGATCTGTCTCCGGTCGCGTCTGATTGCCGTCCCATCGGACAATGAGAGTGAGGGAAGAAAGAGTGCACCTATGTTTGCGCACACACTTGTGCACTATAATATCTCCCGCGCCGAATACTGCACCCTAATTGCGTAACACACAATCAATCTCAATCTGAATCATTTTGAAGGATATTGCTAATCCATTGCTTTATATGTTCTAAAAATGTGTCATGACATGTGTCTGCTCAACAACGTAAATAACGCGATGAATGTTGTTGAACTGTCAAAATGAAACCGATTCCGATTGATCGTGTGTTACGCAATTAGGGTGCAGTATTCGGCGCGGGAGATATTATAGTGCACAAGTGTGTGCGCAAACATAGGTGCACTCTTTCTTCCCTCACTCTCATTGTCCGATGGGACGGCAATCAGACGCGACCGGAGACAGATCAGGCACAGGATCAACGGCTTAGCTTTCCGAGGCGTGGGGGTATCACACGGCAAACTTCCAAAGTCCAGACTGTTACTAAGAATTCCCAATGGAAAAA
The DNA here is from genome assembly GCA_949629185.1 of Apamea crenata. Lineage (NCBI taxonomy): Eukaryota > Metazoa > Arthropoda > Insecta > Lepidoptera > Noctuidae > Apamea > Apamea crenata. Next base: position 15,313,731 of record OX451360.1, on the reverse strand, counting down.
CCCAGTAACACTTTGCCCGACACGAGAATCGAACCCAGGACCCCGCGCTCAGCAGTCGCGCTTGCGACCATGAGACCAACCGGGGTAGTTAGTGTACTAATACCTATTTATCCAACGATAAAATGTATTTACTTGCAAAATGCACCTTGTAACAGCAGGTATGATTTGTGTGTTCTTATTATAAAAGACGTTGATAAATATCAGGTAGGATACTAGGTATTTAATCCTAGAACTTTTCGGGCAGTGTTTTTGTAAAAGGACAAGACAACGGTGAACTTACTTTGTCACGAAAAAATTTATAGTTCCTTTGCGCAAAGATTTTTCCCATTCCGATGAGGCGAATTATTCAATAAATTAGGACATACAATCATCAATATCAGCTAATTATTGTAAAAATGAATGTACAAACAAAATAATCAAATGGTTACTTAATCGAAGCTACACTGAATTGGAAAAGTCCTTGAGATAGTAAAGTAGCAATGTATTTTTATTGTAATTGTTTATTATATTCTTGGGGCTTGTCTCACCATGCCTGAGCGGCTTCTACCAACGGAAAGTTGCTTGGAGATCGTGAGATATGTGCTTGGTAGTTATTTACGTATAATATTAAAAAAATCTCTAGGCGCTTGTATTATTGATATTTATTAAATGTTCTATGTACAATAAATGTAGGTATACACAAAAATACACTCACACACACACCCTCACACATACCATTAATCTCCATGTTGACAAGCTTTACTATGTGAAATAATGGGGGGTCTGGAGTTCTAAAATACAGGCCTAGGCTTTGTTTAGACTCCAAGTTTTCGTCATTAAATACGTTCAAAATCTAGTTAGAGACAGTCACTGTCAAAAATGAAGGGAAAATTAGAGGATTTTTTGACAGATTAAGACTAAGATCAGACTGTAATCGTTCTTAAAATTACGAGAATTGCCTCTCTGATCTACAAATCACAAAATGTTGATAAAATACCTGTCAACTTAATACTTACCTTGTGAATCTAATTAGTGGAGATCAAACAAACATGATTTATTACCTTTGTCAAAATTGTGCGGGCGAGCCAAAGGGCAGGTACTCCATGACTTTGCTTTATTCATCTCTAATAAGCAATTTCTACGTGAATTTCATCCTTTTATTTGTTCCATATTTTTTTGATTTCTCGCTCTGGTGGCATTGAGAGAGTCTTTATAAATTGTAAAATGCGATTAATAAATATGCTATCTCGGATTCTCGCTCTTCATTCGATTTCCACATTTTTTCCCTGAGCACAATTGTCATATTTTTTTATTTCTATTCCAAATGTAAATTGAGTTTGAAACTTCGTTTGGCGAATTTTGTGAGTCGAGTGCTGAAATCATTCACGATTCCTTTGTGATGTTATAGCTGATGAAACTTGCTTTTTCCCTCTTTTATTTATTTTTTCGGACAGTGGATTAGGGTTTCGGAATTATAAATAACTTACTCTTGGGGCTTTGATGTTTGTTGTTGGTATTCTGGGATAGAATTACTTTATAAACACTATCTAGTTCTATACCAAGTGTTACGAGCTAACTTGTTGGTAGATACCTATTTTCAAGTTACTTCATCTGTTCCATTTAGTGAAGACCTCCTTACCTCAGGCATCACTGTTAAATACACGCGTAGATAATCAATCTATAACGTTCCCACTACTGGGACACAGGCATTCTCAGGCATTCTCTCTGTGAGAGGGAGTGGCGTCTCTGATAAATGATACCGATTCAAATTGAGATCAACGTAGGATAAGTATGTACCACAAAACATTAAATGTTAGTCAGTTACCCTTCACTAAAAATAAGAAAACAAACGTCAATAAAAAGGAACTACGAACACAAACAAAGAAGACTCGAATTAAGAGCAAGGAGTCTAAACTACCAATAATGCGAAAACGTCCCTTTGTATAGACAAGTGCTTATGAAGGATCGAGCTCACGGCACAAGTCACACTCGACCGGCTCCCGGCCTATTCTGACTGGCACGGATCACTGGCTCCACGACTACCTATCAAAAGTTATCTCTCACCCACAGACCGAATCTGCCCTTCTCCCTTATGTTAATGACGTTATTTTAACCCTTCACCCCCTTTATATTATGTTTCTATTATACTTTAGTTCGTGCACGAATACTAAACTAAACGCTATTGTTGTGCTCCGTTGTAACGAACTGTTGATTTTCATGTAACTTCATGTAAATAATACGAATATTTAACTCTGCTTTAGCTTTAAAGGCAAGGAAACTAAGTTACGGCCATTTTCCTCGGTCATAAGAAAACTTTTTGGTTTAAAATAAGAAAATAATTCGCGGGTTTCGTGTTCCTTTGCTTTTTGGGTTGATGAGGCAATCAGTCAGCGGGGATGTTTTCTTTCTATTTTATGCCGAGTTTCGACACGGAAGGCTGTGGCGAAAGTTTAATGAACTTATTTTGTCCTGTCCATGTTATGATGGGATCTAAAGTTTTGGGCTCCCTCCTCGGGGCTTACATGTTGAAAAGTCGTGTCGCCTCACACCTACGACGTTTTTCGTTGTTAATATTCTTTTAGATTTTTTTATACATACAGCCTTTAAACAGCTTCATGTTTGTTGTATTCAACCAGAAATGGTTTGTATTGGTACAATTATGTATTATGTTATTATATACAGACGCCAGCACATCAAGCTATAGATTTTCAACTTTATCGCATTATTCGCATTAGGTTCAAGGTTGATTGGGAAATTTTGGCAGTTTCGATTAGTTTGTCTTGCTGGTGTTGTGTGTGTACAGTCAACAGCAAAAGTAGATGATCAAAATCAGAAATTCAATACTAATGAACGGAGTTCGCGTCAGAACTGTGTGGCGTCGAAGTGATTCAAAAGTATGTGATTGTAAATTATACCAAATATTTACTACTAGTACAGCTGCCATATATTCGTGATCAATTTTCAATTCAATTTCAATTTCTGATTTTGATCATCTACTTTTTCTGTTGACTGTACCTATTGTATTATGGCTTTCCTTTTACATTTGCCTTGAAATCGAATATGATGTTGATGATGACAAAGAGAGTATCATTGTGCAATGTTGCTGAAAACCCATAAAAAACTATAGTAACTATAATAACCCGGCTTCGTCCGCGAAGATATGGGAAAATATCCCACAGGAAGGGGGGACTACCGGGACAAAAAGTACCCTATGGGTTAATCCGATTATAAACTATCTGTATGCAAAGTTCATCCAAATGCGTTCAGTCGTTTTTGCGCCAATTCGGAACATACATCCAGATCAACGGATCAAAATTCCTCGTTACTATTTTATTACGAGACTGTATAGTATTGTATAGTATATATATTCAAATTGATTTTGTCAGGGCCTTCTTCATTCATGCTCAAAAGGCAAAGTGAGGAAACGAAGAGAGTGCCGAAAGGCTTTGTGATACTAAACACTGTGGATAAAGGCGTTATTGCCGGTAGTGATTTACAGCTGAAGAAGCTATATCGTATACTAGCTTCTGCCCGCGACTGCGTTCGCGTGAAATTTCTTTTTCTAAAATATAATATCCTATGACATATGGCTAGAAGCAACAATTTAATATTCTATCTGAATAGACAGCTGTGCTGCTGGGGAGTTTTTTGCGCCACTTCTTCCCAGCGAAAGCACTAGGAAGTGGTGAGGGGCGGGCGTTTTGGGGGAGTTTCTCTGCCTAATTTGAATAAATGACTTTTGATTTTGAATTATGGCAATACTGTAGCTTCCCATTAGTGAAAGAATTTTCGGAATCTAACCAATCCGAAGATTACAAACTCACAAATTTTACCTCTTTTTAATATTAGTATAAAAACCAGCAAACTTTCAAATTCTCTTATAACCGTAATCAGTCTGTAATGTTCCCACTACTGGGACACAGGCCTCCTCTCTGTGAGAGGCAGTGGGCCATAATCCACCAGGCGGGCCATGGTGCGGGTTGGTAGATGACACATGACTTCGTTGAACTTCTCTTATGCTAAAGCTTAAAAAGTTATTACACAATAGAAATGAATATTGGCAGTGTAGGTGGAAGACTAATATTTTTGCCTGCAAACCAATTAGTTTGTTCGGCTCGGCTGTACATATGTATTTACACAGTTTTACGATCTCCAACAAACGTGCCGCTCGTGTATTTGAGTTGTCGACGGCAGCCCCCAACGCTTCGATGGCAGACGTCGGTAAATTTCGACGGCAGCCCCCAACGCTTCGACGGCGGACGTCGGTAAATTTCGACGGCAGCCCCCAACGCTTCGACGGCAGACGTCGGTAAATTTCGACGGCAGCCCCCAACGCTTCGACGGCAGACGTCGGTAAATTTCGACGGCAGCCCCCAACGCTTCGACGGCAGACGTCGGTAAATTTCGACGGCAGCCCCCAACGCTTCGACGGCAGACGTCGGTAAATTTCAACGGCAGCCCCCAACGCTTCGACGGCAGACGTCGGTAAATGTCGACGGCTGCAGTTGCCTCTGACGTTGACGCGTGCCGCTCGTGTGTATGAGCACTTAACGTACATGTAACTGACAAGATATTTTTATTTTGATAGTTCCACGTAGGTTCAGACAGAATCTCGACAAATTAAATACCAACCACAACCGAGTTTAAAAGTTTTTAAAAGACGTTGATATTGCGGAAACGAATTACCCCGACCAGTAGTTTTACCACAAGTAAGAATTAACGACATTTTGTAAAAGTTATACCAACTAACTTTGCACTTAATGGTGCCCACGAAACGCTAATTGAATGAAAGTTCCGTAAAGAATTTCTTTGAAAGAAAACCATGTTACTAACCTCACTTAGTATCTCATATTTATAAGGGGATTGTTGATCAGATATTTCCCAGGATAACAAAGTATAGCATTTAGCTTTTCTGTATCATCTGAAAATGCAATATGCAACGCGGAAAATGGAGAAACATTTTTGGGCAGTATTGTAATTTTTAAAGCTTTTTCACAATTGTAGAGGATGAAATTGAATAGGTGCGGCAAATTAAAATATCTAATTTAGCGTGCTATAAAGTAAATTTAGAGCATGTTGTTAAGGAATGGGACGCACATACGAGCGCGTAGATTTTGAAATAAAGAAAATTACTGAAACGACGATAATTCGTGAAGACAATAACTTAGTTTGCACTATCTAAGACGATATACACGATTTTTTCCAAGAATTTAGATTTGTGAAATGACAATTTAGATATAATGATTATGTAACAGTTACTGCGCCTCCTATTTCGATTTGTCGCAGGTCTTCAATTTTATCCTGTATAAAAGTGTTGACAGAAAGTAATTCCGGTGAAAAACAAACGTTCGCCGTTTGGTATAACATCCGACACCAAGCTTGAAATGGTTTTTAATGCGGTATGTAATGGTGTACTAAAGCTGTTGCTTTAGTACAATAATTAAAAACCATTTCAAGCAATTGACGTAGTTTTTGTATGTGTAGGTACAGTCAACAGCAAAAGTAGATGATCAAAATCAGAAATTCAATACTAATTAACGGAGTTTGCGTCAGAACTGTGTGGCGTCGAAGTGATTCAAAAGTATGACACTGAGTCTGACATACTTTTGAATCACTTCGACGCCACACAGTTCTGACGCAAACTTCGTTAATTAGTATTGAATTTCTGATTTTGATCATCTACTTTTGCTGTTGACTGTACTGTTGTACCTACACATACAAAAACTACGTCAATTGCTACGATCCTTACATGCTCTTTTTGGCTTTTTCTTTTGTTTTTTTGGATGGGACATCATCAAATGACCCCTCCCGCTCTGGGTGGAGCGGAAGGGAGTGTCAGACTCTTACTGACTAAAACCCACCCGTGTTCCTTCCTTAGCCCTTTCTGTTCCAGGGCAGCGGTAACCCTTTCGGACGATCCCGCCGCCCTGGCATGCTCTTTTTGGCTTCTGTTACTTTAATACTTCTGGACATACACACACGCCAGATGCGAGTACTTCGCACCTGAACTTTCTGAAAAACATTGCCAATAAGGTCACTATGATTATGTCCTTCTAGGGCATCTCCTCCCTTTTCAGTCGCCGTTTATTCATCCTCTCAACATGACCATATCAACTAAGCATACCCTTTTCAATTTCAATTTTTGTCACCACATCTTCATTTAAACCGCTAAGTGGCAATGAAAAGCAAAATACTAGTAGTATTTACTTCCATTTATTTAATTCATTCACCTTTTCAAAAGCAAGCTTAATAGGGAGATTACAAAGCTTAGTTGAGTAAGACACAAACTCAAAGTAAAAAGTGGGACACTTTGTCCAAGTAAATTACTGGAGGGGCTAACGACTGTGGATCCAATGGTTTGGTTGGATACCTAATCGCCTTAATTGAACAACTCTAGTTAAATACCTAGTATTTGAACTTTGTTCTACAAAGAGATCATTGACGTAAACCTAAACGTACCTATGTAATTGTCATCTGTACAGTAAAAAGGAGAATTTATCCAATGCCTTAGCAGTATTTACGGGAATATTACACTTCTAGATTTAGCCTGCGGCTTCGGTTGTCTGCGTGGAGGTCGGAAATTATCCCACGGAAACGTACTGCTGGGATAAAAAGTAAAAGTAAAATCCTGGTTATAAACTATCTGTGTGCTAAATTTAATTAAAATAAACCGTTTCCGTTTCGTAACCGCCGTTTTTGCGTAATTGACTAACACACATGCAAACAAATAATCTTTCCCATTTATAATATTAGTAGGATCATTATACCTGGTAGGTATAATACTCGTAGGTATATAAGATTTTTATCCTACAATATAATATGTTAAACAGAAGAAAAGGAAATTGTACCGAAGCTCAAAAATGAGCCATTTGTCTATATAACATTGTCAAATTCAAGATAGTGTAGAACATTATGTACACACAAAATACCTCTAAGGGACCTTGCCTCCGGGCTTAAACGTATTTTTATTCAATAGAGATATCCAGATTTGTTACCTCGCTGTCATCAAAAACCACAGTTAGAGGAGACACTATTTTAAAATGGCCTCTATGGTTAAGTGACTAACTCAAAACAATCTGTTTGCATATTTAATCTAATTCACCTCGGCACATGCTATTCTCGTACAAAGAATAACAGGTCAATCGAAGTAGGTACTCATTTATTTATGACAAGACTTCAACGTGGGAAGCCATTGATTTATAAATCGCGTATAAAAATAGGAGACGCGGACAATAGACTTTGCTTAAGGCTGTTATCTGTTGTGCGAAACATTAGAAATAGAGATAAAAATGATTGCTCTTTTCAATATTTTTATTAAGATTTTATATGAAATGCCTTTATAATCCTTTTGTGTTCTTTTGTTCTGTTTCCTCAAAGGATTGAAACGTTTAATTTAGACACGGAAAATTATTATTAAAGTGAACCCCGAGTTGAATGAGATTATAACTGCCAAACCATCATATATTTTTTATATTGACTTTTTATTTTCTATTTTTTCATCATATAATTTATCAAGCAAGTTTTTTTTACTTTATTTTTACAATGCGAGCTGGAGCCATCTCTAGAATATAAGTACTTAGAGCAGATTTTTCAATAGTCCCCTTAGATTATGAAAAGAGAAAGTACAAAAATATTTTGATACTATACTCGCTCATTAATAAAACTTTTTTTGCAAGCCCTCTGATTCCCGTCTTGATATACTCTTAGTTCATAAAAAAAAGGCAACCCATTCCCATTCATCATCAGTAAGACACCTGACCCTACATCTTCGTAACCTCATTAAACAGCCTTCACCCAATTCCTGAGTTCCCCTCATAATTTCATTACGCATGTAATCAAATTCTGTTAGTTAGATTATATTTCTATCGCTTTATCAAACCGGCTGGCTTTTGTTGGCAGAATTATTATTTAACATTGCTACCGGCATTGTTCTGTTGGCAAGCTACAGGTAGTTTGGGAAAATTGTATACCTAAAGGTGTGAATATTGGTTCGGTTTTGTTGGCTTCATTTGATGAAAACAGTTGGATGTCTGCAATCGTCTTAATAACCTCAATAAACAAATGAAGGCAGACATGGTAGACTGGTTGTTGACTGTGGAAGGTCAAGATCAAGTTACTGTGCTGCTACTTGTTTGAGGTCTCCTTAGTTACTAAGTTGTGGATAAATCAGAACTGACAATAATAATTGATTATTTTTATAGATAAGTTGTACAGTGTGGCGTGGCGATTAGGTTATCACATGAATTGAAACCGCGTATTCTACATAACGTATATTAAACATACACAATTAAAAGAATTAATAACAATTAACATTTTAGTCGTGGGACCTTTTTTTCGTTTCAGTATTTACCTAACAACATTTAGGTAACTTAATTTGTGTTTACTTAGTAACAATAACATAAAGTTTGTGTTGAATTCTTGATACCATTGCCTCACGCGTGTCTAATGACTTATTATTATGGATGGTTTATTTCATGACAATTTTTACGCAAGTTATTTTATTTGTTTTTTTTCAATGTTTAGTAAAATTTAAATTTTATTATTTTAATAGACTTTTAACAACTTGTAATGACCGCTGTATTATTTAATGTGATAACCTAATCGCCACTCTGTATGCAGTATGTTTGTGAGGTGCCAAGATACTACATAGGAAAGAAATAGTTGATGCTTTTATTTATACTAATATTATGAAGAGGTAAAATTTGTGAGTTTGTAGGTATGTAGGGGGTAATCTACAGAACTACTGATCCGATTCTGAAAATTCTTTCACTAATGGGAAGCTACAGTATTGCCGAGTGTCATAGGATATTTTATGTTAAAACAAGAAATTTCACGTGGACGAAGTCAGAAAGGCAGAAGCAATGATTTCATATCTCGAGGAAAAATTATAAAAGCTACCGCGATTGTGGTCTCTGCGTACGATCTTAAATTTCTGATTTTAATGAAACACTGCTACAGACGTGACTCCGCTCCAATTTCTTCGGTCGTTATAGGTAGGATAAAGCTTTATAGTCCCATTTAAAAAATCTAGAAACAATATTATGTCATAGTAAATCAGGATTTAAATAAAATTCTTTTACACCGAGCTGAAATCTGTCTGGTGCTGGCATTCTTAATTGAGGGTAGGACACTTTACTGTCAGTGGCATATCATAGAATTTCTATTATAGAAGTGAACTAAAAGTTTTTCGTTATTCAGTTGGATACTATGATCAGAAATATCTTCGCCGTGAGATGCTACGATTCTCTGCAGTCGTTCTATTCAGCAGTGCGATTCTGTAACCAATTCACCGTGAAAACTTGGGTGAAGTGAGCGTGGAGTGAGCTGTCGTTCCAACTAATGCTAGGGATTGACACTATTGACAGCACACTCTAAGCTCCCTTCATCTAACTTTTCACGGTGAGATTTTTACAGAATCGATCGACTGTTAAAACTTACCGTCAAAACTTAGGTGATGTGAACTTCCAGTGATCTGTCAATAGTATTAGTCCCTAGCATCTGGTGTAATGCAGCTTTCTTCACCTAAGTTTTCACGGTGAGATTTTTACAGAATAGACCGGCTGAAAAGTAATTAACATTGGAGAATTTTTGTAGAACGTACATCCAATGTTTCCTTTATTCAAAATTTTCCCAAAAAAAAGTGAAAAATAAACTCGAACTCGTGGCGAAAAACGAAATAAAAAAAGCAAAGACACCGACTTCCGACATTAAAGTAATTTTCACTTTGTAGTGTTTTTATGGAAGTCGGTTGTTTTTTTTTGTAAAAAAGTTTTTATTTTTCACTTTTTTGTTGTGATCATTTTTTTGATTTTTCAAAAACCGCTTGTTCGATTTCGATAAAATTTTCATGGGACTATTTGGGAAGTATACCCTATCCAACAAAAAAAGAATTTTTCAAATCAGCTGGCAAGCGACGGAGTTAAAATACAAACATCCGAATTGAGAACCTCCTCCTTTTTTAGAAGTCGGTTAAAAATGTATTTAACACATGAATACAAAAAAAGAAGTATTTTTCTTTATTCTGTTGATTTCAATGAATGAAATTTTATTTTGCCTTCGTTTTTATTTTTATTGCCCCCTTATCGCTTCGTCACTAAGTGCTAGCCACAGTTTCCGGGGGCCCATTATTGCGTGTGCAAGTCACCCCCTCCCATTTTTTCCATATCCAATAAAACTTTTGATCAGGAAGGGACATAGTAATTCCATAGTTCTAGGTAACCAGCCGACTTTAGCCATCCAAACACATAATGCAATATCTTTGTTTCCATATCCTGCAATACTCCTACACCAACCGGGGATTATCCTTGGGTGCAATTGCATAGTGCGTGCGGGGATAATCGTCGGTTGGTGTCTCATGGCATTAAAAGCGTCTAAAGGGCCTTTGCGAGTTGGATTCAGCCATTCGTACGTCGTCTAAAGGTCCGGGACCCCTGTTTTGAAGCTAATAATTAAACTAAATTAAAATAATTAAACCAAATAAAACCCTATATTCCCTCTAGTCAATAAAATAATACGAGTAAGTCCAATAAAACTGATTTCGTTCCAACATAAAATATATAGCTGTAAGCTAGAGCTTAGCTAACCTACGTCGCATCAAAGCGGGCTCTGAAGTGCATCCGACTGAGTTCATTTTTTACGCCACAGGTGCATTTTTCATACTGGCTGGTTTCAACAGAAATAAAAATATGATATAAAGAGAAAAAAGCGTTTTAGTAAAGGGTGAATTACATAGATCATTGATTAGCTAAGAACTAAGGTCCTTTTTTATACCTATTAAATAAAACAGGGTTGCAGGGACATTGACGCGCAACCTACCATGGACTCATTTCATGTATTCAGTAGGTACATGATTCTGAGCCTGAAAAATTTTAACAACGAAAAATGACTGTTTCATACATTTTGACTGCGTAGGTAACCATGAATTCAGGACATAATTCATGGTTACACTAGAGAGAAAAAAAAAAAATCTGTTTCATAGAAAATGCACTTTTCAATAAAACAACAGTTTGTTTTTGATAACCGTTGAAATATTTCTACGCTAGGGGGTTCTGTAACCATGAATCCTGAATTCAGGGTTAGGCCGCGTGTCCACGGCAAGAAAACAAGACAAAAATCTTGTCTGGCGCAGACAAGATTTTTGTCTTGTGCAGCGCCGACGCAGTGTACACTAGTCGTGTGTAGAAACGACACGAATTCTTGCATAGACCCGGCGATTTATCTTGGCGTGGACACGCGGCCTTACAGTTTGTGCGTCGATGTCCCTGCCAGCCTGTATTTTATTAATAATCGTGGAGTGAAGTTCAGATTAACAACACATTTTCGAGGTTTAGTGTTGTTGCTAAGAAGGGAAGGGATAGGTACTTACCTTCATGACTACCTCGATGCTCTATGGCGCAAGTACGACTGTTGAGCGTGAGGTTCTGATATCAATCCGGTCTGATTCTCAGTAGTAGCCCGAACCTGTAACATACGGATGCCTGGCCTCTGCCTACATCTTCAAAGAATACAGGCGTAATGTTATAGTTCTATTGTATTATAAAGAAATCCACTGTTCACATATACCTTTGTTCAAAACTGAGCACTTCAACAAACGGCCTCCAGATAACCTTTTATTTACCAAAACCGTCAAAAGTAGCACCGGGATGATCCTTCTCTCACCCCGTTATCACAATACACACAAAATTGTGTCGCCTCACTTCACGTGTACTTCGTGCATGTCATAAAAGTTCGTGAATTATGTTTAACGGGGAACACTTGAGTCCCTCGCTGTTAGCTATCTTGTAAGACTTTTAGTTGCGTTTGCAATATCCACACATAGACACACACATCCTTACTCAAACACCATTAACGTGTAGTACAAGTAGTTCATCGGCTTGAAACCACTGGAAATTGAACTGTCGGAAATGTCAATAGCCTGCGTTGAATATCACAGGATTCTTTACGTATGGACTTTTTGTTGCCAACTAGTGATATGGGAAGGCTGTGTGTTATGTAACAGGTTAAACCACCATTGGAATTGGAGTGTGTGCATTCATGCAATATCATAAAGAAGCACTTTTTGCATCAGGGCCCTGTTCCAGCTACGTAATTACTAAACAATGAATACCAATGTGAACGATGATTTGAAATCGTGTAGGTAAACCAAAAAATCAGTGCCTCAAAACAACGTTTAAAACAAACATACCCCCAGGACTTGGCTTGTACCGCCGTGTAACATGTAATATGCGTAATTTCCGTCGCTCTTTTTTTTTTTAATTTAATTTTTTTTATTTAAAAAAATTACAAGTTCCATAACTTAAACAAAGCACACAATTAGACCTCTGGGGTCTGTCTTAGCATGCCATGGCCTGAGATTTGATCAACGCGCTATTAACAGCTAAGTTATAATCGAATTAATGTAATGTTCTTTTAGCTTACGCTTTATGTTTTTAGTATTCATTGATTCTCTAATGTCTACAGGTATCTGGTTTAGTAAATTGGGTATTGTGAAGGAAGCGGTACGCCTGCCATAAAAGTTATTTTTGCGTGGCACTTGAAATGATTTTGATTTGGCTTGTCGTGTATTCACGTCATATTTAACTGGAATTTGGATATCACTGTTATCAAAATGTTCTATGAGGAACATATACTCGGCACGCGCTAGAACAGGTAATACTTTGCAGTGCTTAAATAACCCTGTGTAATTGTCTAGGTATTTCTTTTTGACATAGTTTGGTACTACAAGTTTCAACAAGCGTGTTTGCAAATTATGTATTTTATTTAGGTGAGTTTTAAATGTGCGGCCATAACTGGTGAGTCCATAGGATATTATCGATTCAGCAAGAGCTGTGTACATTTGAAGAAGGGTTCTGTACGGTATATTGCGCTTTATAATGGAAAATTTGGTAAGTATCGCACGCAACCTGCCGCAAACCGATTCCACTTGGTAACTCCAGTTGAATCGGTTATCAATTATTAATCCCAAATAGGTATGATATGGGACTTGCTCTATAGGCGAGCAGTGGCAGTCTGGCACGTTTTTATGCAGACAATCATGACTATGCGCTATGATTTGAAAGGGATGAGAGGTACTTATGTAACTTGAATGTACGTGTATAACTTTAGTTTTTTGTGGATTCAGAACAAGTCCCATATCATGAGCCCATTTAGCCATAGAAGTAAAATCTTTTTGCAAACATTCTACAGCCAAGTTGAGGTTTAAGTTAGCAGATAGTATACAGGTGTCATCAGCGTATTGATAAAGGGAACAGGATGTTATAATATTTTCTAGGTCATTGACGTATGCCAGATAGTGGAGTGGACCAGACACTGAACCTTGGGCTGTGCCTTTCGTCACGTTTACAGGTCTGCTAAGACTAGGACCAACTTTGACGCGGTAACTTCGGCTACGAAGGTATTCTTTGCACCAGTCGAGTAGTTTCCCTCTTATACCCGAGTTTTCGAGTGTTTTTAATAGTGTATTGTGCCTGAGTGTGTCAAAGGCCTTGCTGAAGTCAATGAATATGAGTATTACATGCTGCTTGTCATCTAGGTAGTTGTTAACTTCATCAGTAAAATTGGAAAGTAGCTGAGCTGTAGATTTCTTACTTTGGAAGCCATACTGTGATTTGGAAATTATGTCATTGTCCCGATAAAAAGTGTGTATTTGGTCGCATATAAATTTTTCAACTATTTTATTTATGGCAGGCAATATCGTTATGGGTCTGTAGTTTGCCAAATCACTGAATTTACCTTTTTTATGAATGGGCCTAACTATACCTGTTTTTAATTCTGACGGATATTTGCCTTGTTGAATACTCGCATTAATTAACCTTACTATTGCGTTCACAATTTTATCTCCTATCATTTTGATGTCCATGATTCTTATTGAGTCATATCCAGCTGATTTATTTATATTTAAGTTTTTAATGATTCTAATAATTTTAGGAGGTGTAGCTTTTTTAAAAAATATTGATTTATCTTGGGATTTCATAAATTCGCATTCACTCAACAAGGGTCTGTCACATCTGGGCACAATATCAGACACACTGGTTTCAAACTCCATTGCAAAGTTATTAGCGATACTCAACTCATTATTTGATTCATTTAAAAAAGCGTTCGTTAACACCTCATCTACAGACTTTACTATTTTACCCGTAAGTTTGTTTAATATTTCCCACAGTTTTTTGGGATTATTTTTGTTTCCTGCTATTTCTTCTCTGTAATAATTATTTCTAGTGTTTAGTATTATTTTATTAACTTTATTTCTAGTTTTATTGTATTCTAACTTAAGTGTTTTATTATCTGGGTCATTTTTCCATTTTATAAATAGTTTGTCTCTTTTGGAACAAATTATTCTTATTTTATTGCTAACCCATTTTTCACAATTTCTTTTGCTCGAGTTATTTATCTTTTTAGTGTATTTGCATTCATTGTAGCACTTTATAAAGTTTTCTTTTATGTACTTATATATATCATTGGCGCAGTTTAACTCATCTATTGTTTCCCAATCAGTGCAAGCTAAGACTGTTTTCATTTTTTTATTATCAATACAATCAATGAACCTTGAAACCCTATCTTTAGGTATAGACGCAAGTGTGACAATCGTCATTCGATGATCTGCTAAGACAGTCCCGAGAGCAGCTGAGTAAAGGTCATCAAGGCGAGATCTCACGAAAATGTGGTCAATACAAGTTTTTGTGACTATATTACCTTTGGTTTCAACTCGCGTGAAGTCTGAGATCGCACATTCAAGTCCTAACTCAGCAAGTTTATTAAGATAATAACTGTTTACATTATTGGTAGTTTTGAGGTCCATATTTATATCTCCTAATAAAATAAGATCACTTCTCTTTACATAATTAACATTAATCACACTGGACAGTTCATTAACAAACAGGTGCTTGCTTTCTTTTGGAGGTCTATATACTGCACAGATATAGATATTATGATTTTGCTGCGTTGTTAATTTACCTAGTATACATTCACAATGTCTAGTTTGAGTCTTAGTCGGCTGAAACTTATGCTTATTGTTAACGTATATAATAATGCCACCACCTTTCCTGCTTTTACGCAAGATACTATACAGTGTAAAGCCATCGAGTTGATACATACATACAATTTGTTCAGATATCCCCACTTCCGTGAGAACTACAATGTCAATTCGTGATTTAACCGAGATTAAACAGTTTAAAAGAGTAGCGAAATTTCTTATCAACGACCGAATGTTAACATGCACTATATTTAAGTTATTTGTGTTTTTTGGTAGTTTACTAATGTAGGAAGGTAAATCAATGCAATCAAAGATTTCCTTAATATTACTAAATACAGCCATGATACCTATTAAAATGCATGAAGAAGATTTTGTGCTTGATTTTATTTTTAGTTATTCGATTTATTTTTAAGAAGATTTTGTATGTCATCCTCACATCGAATGATGAATATCTTGTCTTTTCCAGTACTGTCGACCTCACCTTTCTTCACCAGCACTTTTCCATTTTGAAACCATATATATTTAAAATCTTGTTTCAATTGTTGTTTAGCCATCCACATAAGTTTTCTGTTTACTTGTGATAACGCGAATCGCACGTATATTTTTGCAGGCACTTCATCACTAGATACGTTGGACAATATATCAGCTGATGTCCAATTATATTGCTTAGCGGAACGTATCCAACATTCCACGTCCTTAGTGTTCCCTAGTTCTAACTGTAGAACACCTAGGTTCTGGTGCGTGTTCGAACGTATTACGCTTTTTATCACAGACTTATCTACGCTCATTTTTTCAGCAATATTACTTGAGATTTGTAACAGATCTTCATTTTTTATATAAGGAATTCCGGTTATTTCAATATAGTTGTTCAATTTATCTTGGTCTAACTCGTTTAGGCGCTGTTCTAAAGAAGAAATTTTGGTTTCATAATGGGTGATTTTATTGCAAAGATAGTTATTTTTATTCTCCATATCTTTCAGCTTTTGTTTCATCATTTTGATCGATTCCACAAAATCATCAATTTTCCCATTGCAAAATTCAATAGAAGACTGTAGGGGCTCCAGTTCTTTTTGAACTATTTTTTGAACCTCCTTGGAAATATTTGATAACAATTGTTTCATATCTATCGGAAAGTTAGATGATGTGTTCGGCCTTGAAATTGTTTCGTCAACCTCATCATCGTCTTCCTCTGGGACGATAAATGATTTCCTGACAGGAGTATGTCGGTGACATTCGCTGCAAGTCCATTCCAAAGTTTCCGAGTTGCGAATAGCTAGTATTTGCTTTTGTGTAAGACCGGTGCAAGTTGTATTTGCATGCACGATTTTCCCACATTTGCAACATTCTAGTCCTGGGCTTTTAGCTGTAATTGTTTTGTTACAATTATCGCACTTCGGCATGTTCTTATTAATGATTCAAATAATTATATTATAGTTGGGTGAATAGGATTCGTACGTACCCACACCGCTGCTATTAACGTACGGTCGCAGTAGTGAACGTCGCGACCAAAAGGTCTTAAGCGCCGGGTACAATCCGTCGCTTACGCGTTTCAACACACTCACGTTCAATGTTCTCACAAAACGAAGCTTTTTTTTATTGTTTTGTTTTTAAGTTGTTTAAATCACCACAATAGAATAAGTTTATTAATTGGTTTATAGTTCATGTTTTTGCACTTGTTGTATACTATGTATTAAACACAAAACTGTACTCAGAGACTCGTATAATACACTAGATTTAATTTAGGGAAGCGCGTTGACCTTGCCGTGTACACGACGTAACATGAAGTGAACATAACATCTTAGCGACACGCGACATTTCCCTAACACACCTACAGACCCACCAATTACGTGGAAGCAGTCCCTTGTGCAGACCGCCTTATTCTAAATTATGGGCCAGTTTTTGTCACCACTGCACTGGGCCTCTGGCAAAATGTGACATTTTGGATTTTAAAGTCTTTGGGTCTTTGTGAGTGAGAGATTCTCCTTTGTAGATAGGGTTTGTCAGTGTTTCTTGGTTAACTTTCAGGTTGTACAAGGTAAGTGGTTACTATATTTTATCCAGGTGTCTGTTTTTATTTCATCTAAATAGTAGCCGACCCGACAGACATTGCCCTGTCTAAATTTCAAAGTACTCGTAATCCCATAAAAAAACACGTCCAGTTTTTCCTGAATTTGAACATTTTCCGGTAACTTTTACAATTTTCTACCCTAGAAAAATGGGTCTCGCATCATGTTTGTTTCTTATGAGTCGGATGTGCAGAAAAAAACTGTCAAATTAGATGTTTTTGTATGAATTTAGTCATTTTCGTTCCAAATCCAACATAATATGGCTACTTGCAGCAATTGAGGTGGTAAACTTATAGCTGTTCTCAAAGGCAGCTGGGATAGTAACTCAAGCTTAGCACCACATTGTTGAAAGCTTTTATGACTGAACCAGGAAGATAAACATTAAACGGTTGATATTTACATTTACATAATTTAGAGACATCTTTATATCCCACTTCATAAAAGATGGGTGGGTTATGTTAGAAATGGTAAATTGAAAACTGACGATACTAAATATTTGGCAAATTTTATTTTGCGTAAAATGAGTTATTCCAACTGAAATATTTGACTACATAAAAATTGGTAAAAGGACTAGTTGGTAAATAAGTCATTGTTTAAACGTCGACTTGCCAAACATTAGGTTTCCGTTACGATTATTTGTGAAGAGATTTTTTGCTAAGTAATAATTTGGCAAATGAAATTATGCGGAAAATATTTTGGGAAGTGATAATTTGGCAATTTCTTTTCGATGAAACAAGGGAGATCCAAGGCGATACTAACACGATTTTTTTCAAGAATTTAGAATAAAGAAATGACAATATAAATTATGTAACAGTTACTTTTTATTATATTACATATATATAACGATATAATTATTATACAGGATGAAATTGAAAACTTGCGACAATTCGAAATAGGAGGTGAAGTAACTGTTACATAATCATTATAAATTGTCATTTCTCAAATCTAAATTCCTGAAAATAATCGTGTAACTCAAAGCTTAAAGCGACATTTATAATAAAAAATAATAATAAATCCCTGGACATTTCACACAGCACCATTTGTCCCAAGCTAAGCAACCCAATGCTTGTGTTATGGTAACAAGATGGCAAGATGGCTTGTGGATGGTTGTGGATGGATGGCTGGGATTTATGAAGCAATATATGCATAGGAGGGAACTTACAATGTAGTTTTTATAATACTAAGATTAAATTAATTATTCCCTTGCGAGGAGAATTCATTAGTTAATTAACCATGGGCATTGGCGCTGGGATTACAGAATAATTTGACACTTAGTGCCAATAATTTAGGGCATACATTTAACCTCTAATAATTCCTATTTTACGCTTAAAAGAATATTATTGAACACATTGATTTGTATAATGACGGTCGATCGATCAGGTTAAGCTACGCTTGCCGCGGTTGGTCCGTGGATGGGTGACCATCTTTACATACCGAGACGCCTCTGTGCCTCGGAAAGCACGTTAAGCCGTTGGTCCCGGCTTTTATTCGTGGGTGTTTGACAGTCGCTACGGGTCGTCAGGAACCCGAAATTCTGACAATCAGTCTTACCAAGGGGTTTCGTATTATCCAGTAATTGGGTTGTGGAGGTCAGATAGGCAGTCGCTCCATGTAAAATACTGATACTCAGCTGCATCCAGTTAGACTGGAAGCCGACCCCAACGGCTAAAGGCGGAAAGGCTAGGCAGTGATGACGATGTTGATTAATTTGTATAATGATGAATCTAAAATAATAATTCCTATCTTGGGGTCGTAAAAATACTAAATAGTAGTACCTAACTGCGACCAACTTGTATGTAGCGCTCACTGGCCGCTGCCGCAGCGTCGGTCGCTTCGCTCAGTTGGTCACAGTTCCAACCTAACCTAACCCGCTTGGTCGGGTACTCTAGCTTAGTTGCTGCGACCAACTACATCAAGACATACATATAGTGTAAGTATATTATATATAGTGTATATTAAAATATAATTCGTACCATTAGAAGCAAAAAAAGTTTTAAGAGGTTCATCCATTTAAAAAACTGTCCATCATTTAGGTCAATAAGTTTTTCGAGGATCAGTTAAATATCAACCATAATTATAATATATAATAATATAATAATTTATAATAATATGACTAGTGTGACTACATTTATTTTAATTTAGTACTCAACAGCAAAAAATACTTATTTTCTATCATTGTCCTCTAAATTTTCACAAACAAAAATATGCAGCAAGAATATTTAAGCAAAAATAAAGTCGTAAAGCGTTTACACACATTCTTTGCGAGTTACATAAATCTCTACGTAAAACACCAACATAACGAACATATTCAACATATTTGTGTCGCAGAAACAACTATATTACCATCTAAATATCCCAGTACATCACGAAGTCCCAAAAACCCTTTCTTTCTTGAATAATATTCGTATAAAGTTACTATATTGCGGCGTTGTCAACGTTGTAAATTCAATTTCTTTTGCTTTCTTTTATTTTGTTCTGGCAACGAAACCACTTGTCAGTTGAAATGATGCTCACTAAAATCTATTTGGCATTCTTGTAGCGTTCAAAAGAATTTGTCTTGTAATTTTTGTTTTAATGGCAATTGTTTTTGAATGAAAGTTATGTGCTTAGTCAAATGGTTCATTGAAATGATTCAAAGAACACGATAGATGAATACAAAGTTGATAAGATAAGATAATATTTATTTGCTTAAACATGTGTCATAAATACAAGAAAATACATGCATGCAAGATGGTATACACACCACATTTTTAGGTTTGCCACATGATGCAAATGTCAAGAAATATTATTAATTAAAACATTCTCTAAAAATAACAACAAATTAAGTAATTCAAGAATAATAATAATATTATAATAAATTTAAAATAACAAAAATCATAAAGAACATTGAAAACAAAAATGTTATTAAATTAAATACTGTTATACAATAATCATGTCAACAATAAAAATAAAAAAAAAGATCCAAAAATAATTAAACTATTCCATTGTAAATTAAGAAGAACAAAAAATTTATAATCAAATAATACAAACCTTTCCTCTAGGAACTCGTTAATGTTATAGTATGCTTTATTTACTAAATACATCTTAAGTTTTCTTTTCAAGTGTTGATTCCATAAATAATAATCACATTAGGTACATACATGTTTTTGTGAAAGTCAATTTGATCTTGTATAGATCAACAAAATGTTTTTCCATTATCTAAATAATAAAGTTTCATCCATGTTATATGAAGTTTGCAATAACGTAATAGAAAAATGTACACCTAATACATTTGTCTGCTTATGAGTTTACTTTGACACACTAACATTAAATTTTCACAGTGAAAAAGCTTTTTAGCGAATTCGGCACTTTGTTATATTAAAAAAAAATGTCGAAGTAAGTCAAAAGCGACTTAAAAATAATCTGTGCCTCTTGTTGATTTACGAGAAAAGTTTTGCAAACGGATTTATTAAAGTAGGGGTGAGAAGAAACTTCGGTGGCCTTTTTAATAATGTTCAAATAACAGTAATCCTTCCAATTAAGATGTCCAGCGTTTTGAAGGCAGCCACTGAAAGTCTTGTATTAATTTCGACGTCGACAGAATCCTTAATTATGGTTTAATTTGACGGTCTCTGACTTGTGACGACTTGGCTGTTCATTGTTTTTTATTTTTATATAATTATGCCCATATTTAGCTATATTTTATTATATATTTCACTTGTCAACCTAGGAGGTTCTTTTACGTTGTGGCACCCATAGGTGCCTCAATAAATTAACGCCTCCACCCAGGACTTAAAAACTTAAAAAAAAAACTGAGTAACTACTCGCTAAGGGCACCCCCTGTGGGGTACGGATTGTGAAGAAGGAAGGTTTAAAATATTAGAAATGATTGAGTTGCTATGAATGGAAAGGATGTTTCTTGCAGATTTACTGGATGTTGTTGTATAAACTCACACCTGTAAGTATCTGTATCCTGTAGTGTCCATCATCATCATCTGTTGATAATGTCCTACTTATTTGTTTTAAAAGAGGCATTTTAAAGCCATTCGCTGCGTTAAAAAAAATCTTCTTCTTCCTAGCGGGTTGATAGCAATCTAAATGGACTCGGTCCAGAATTCAGCTGCTGGTTTGGCGCCATCGCCGGCGTCCATCAGTTCCTGTAACGTGCAGCTGACAGGACCCGCAGGACACGATATTAAGTGTCCCATCGTATGTGGAACAGCACTACATTTACACTCAAAAGCGGAGTCGTCTAGGAATCTCCACCTGAACAGGTTTTCCTTGCTTCGGCCAACCTGGGTCCGGATTCTGTTTAAAGACTTTCAGGTTACCCAAGGTAACTGATGTCCAGGTGGGAGGTATTCAGCTTACTTAAAACGATAAAGGTGTTATTTTACGATTACGGAATCTGAAATAATTTTATTGGCAATAAGATACTAAAGACGGGTGTCGTCATCGAGGCAGGCCTAAGAAACGCTGGCGTGACAATTTGGACTCGTTTATAACCCGACTGGATGGATGGGGACCTTTGCCCAGCAGTGGGACAACATCGGTTAACAAAAAAAAAAAAAACTCAAACGACAGCAGGTAATGAAAAAGAAAAGTTTCTTCTGTATAAGTTAAGAATTTATTTTTCATCTTTATTTATATCTACGTCTCTTTTCTAAAGTCATCAAAACTTTTTATTGAATTTTATTATTTAACTTTAACGTAAAGAACAACAAAAACTGTAAATAAACCTGAAAACTCTTTGTTCTAACTTTAGTAGTTTTATGTTGGAGTTGAATACTGAAATATTCAGTTACTTCTAAGTTAGAGCTTAACACTCAAGTACTTATGTTTTGGTGGTATGTACTAAGTACTTTTTAAAAGTTGTACTAAATTTTATAACTTTTAAGTGGTTTAATAGACCAGGGTAGAAGCCTTTAAAAATAATAAAAAGTGAAAAAAAATAATAGTAGGATGAAACCCATTAGAAAAGGAGGGGAATATTATAAAAATGAAAGGAAAAATAATTTACGGGCGATCTGAGGTCGGGAAGGGGATGGGGGTGAGCTTTTAAGGGTAAAAATCGGTTTTTCTCGATTTCCGGCAAAACTAAAAGTCCTATCGAAAAAAGTCAAATGGCAAAGTTGTAGGTAATAAAAAGATCTAAAACTTTTGTATTAACACTTTTTTCACATAACCTCAAAATTTATATGAAAAATTAAAAAAACCAAGTTTTTGGTTTTTTATTTTTATCTTTTACAAAAATCTTTTTTTTTTAACGAAATTTGGTGAAAACTTACCTTTTTATGTCCCAAATACGCTGTAATTTATTTGATTAAAAATATTTATTATTTCACCTTATTTTGAATTAATATCGAAAAAGCACCCCAATTTTCAATCGAAAATTCACCCGTCAAAATATCAGCTTTTTTCAAAAAGTTGGTATGTTTTCTGTTCGTTGAAATCTCTATTTTCCGATGGTGAAAAAAAAAAATATGTCACTATAGTAAATCTTCTCAGAAAATGCAAAAAATCGAAACCACTCGAATTCGAAAACTGATAATCTGAAAAGACAAAATCGAATTATTAATGCCTTCACTATTTTATCGTGAGTATACACCCCCATAAAAAAAAAATATTAAAGAAATAAATGTCAAAATGTATAAAAAATATATTAAAAATCTATAATAAATGTATAAATATATAAAAATATGTTTAGTAAATATATTTTTAATAACTAACTTTTGGCCGATTTTCATATATATTTTATACATTTCAAATATATTTCAGATATATTCAAAATATTTTTTTTAATATTTTTAGCTATGTTTTTTATGTCTTTTAAGATATATTTTGAATGTATCTAAAATATATGAAATATACATGAAAATCGGCCAAAAGTTAGTTATTAAAAATATATTTACTATACATATTTTTATATATTTATACATTTATTATAGATTTTTAATATATTTTTTATACATTTTGACATTTATTTCTTTAATATTTTTTTTTTATGGGGGTGTATACTCACGATAAAATAGTGAAGGCATTAATAATTCGATTTTGTCTTTTCAGATTATCAGTTTTCGAATTCGAGTGGTTTCGATTTTTTGCATTTTCTGAGAAGATTTACTATAGTGACATATTTTTTTTTTTCACCATCGGAAAATAGAGATTTCAACGAACAGAAAACATACCAACTTTTTGAAAAAAGCTGATATTTTGACGGGTGAATTTTCGATTGAAAATTGGGGTGCTTTTTCGATATTAATTCAAAATAAGGTGAAATAATAAATATTTTTAATCAAATAAATTACAGCGTATTTGGGACATAAAAAGGTAAGTTTTCACCAAATTTCGTTAAAAAAAAAAGATTTTTGTAAAAGATAAAAATAAAAAACCAAAAACTTGGTTTTTTTAATTTTTCATATAAATTTTGAGGTTATGTGAAAAAAGTGTTAATACAAAAGTTTTAGATCTTTTTATTACCTACAACTTTGCCATTTGACTTTTTTCGATAGGACTTTTAGTTTTGCCGGAAATCGAGAAAAACCGATTTTTACCCTTAAAAGCTCACCCCCATCCCCTTCCCGACCTCAGATCGCCCGTAAATTATTTTTCCTTTCATTTTTATAATATTCCCCTCCTTTTCTAATGGGTTTCATCCTACTATTATTTTTTTTAGTTTTAAAAATTATCGACTCTGGTCTATAAAGCTACATTTTGGGTTTCTACGCGGGTGTGCGACGTTTTTTTGTACGTACCTATATATTTTTATATGAAATATTTTGAACGTTATATAACCTAAACTAACCTAACCGCAACCGTCAACTACTGAATACCAGTGTTGTACAGCGACTGCCAATCTGACCTCCATAACCCAGTAACTGGGTAACACGATACCCAGTAGGTCAAGGCGTCAAAAATAAAATAAGGATGTGAATTTGCAGCGAAACCTCCAATAAAATATGCTGTATAAACTAAAAAATAACACTAATAATACACTAATATAAACAAAACTAATATAAACACAACACACACACACTAACATAAACTGATTTTATTAAAACAGGAACGAAATGTGGTTATACTGTAAGGTACACACGCTAATACATCAAGCTACCCGAAACTGACAAATTTTCCCAATGAACCTTGAAGCTAATGCTTTAGCGATGGCAGCGGGATCGTCCAAAAGGGTTACCGCTGCCCTGAAACAGAAAGGGCTAAGGAAGGAACACGGGTGGGTTTTAGTCAGTAAGAGTCCCTCCGCTCTTCCGCTCCACCCAGAGCGGGAGGGGTCATTATTTTGATGATTTCCCACAGTCAAAAAAAAAAAATGCTTTAGTGGTAAAGTTGAAAATCTATTAAATAAAGGAGATAGTTCTTTTTGGGCCCACCTTTTGTAACGACTATTAATCGTATTATAGGTACTTAAAAAAACGTAACCAATTTATCGATGCCACCGACGAACCAATTTGACGAAAAAATGGTCGATTTTTTCAATAAAGTCTAACCAGAATCATGAAATTATAATAAAAAGAAAATGTTTTGATAATGCACTCAATTATTGATTCAATTCCATATATTATGATTGTGAATGTCATAAATGCATGTAAACGAGCATTTTTTAAGATTTTAAGAAAAAAAAAATCCCTAATTACAGTTCGAGGTGGTAACCGAATCTATTTCATTTAGTAGAAAAAATTACCATTGACTCTGCAGCAGTTCTTCCTGAGTTTAATAATATTTTTAAGTTTGCTTACTCTAGCTTATATAAGTTTAAAAATCAACGTGAAACTGATTACAGTTTATTTGTTGCTTGTCAGTTTGACTATAGTGATGTTACTCAGTCGTTAACGTTCAGGCACTAAATTGACTCGATTATGTAATTTGAAAATTAAGTTCCCAGCAGCTTCGTACGTTTGAAATGCACACAAAAAAACTTAAAGAAATGAATCAAAGCAAGATCAAAATACAGCAACCATTAAAATGTTGGTACTTTGAGGTTTAAGTCGGTGTCAAAGATCGGCCGTGTTCGACTTTGTAAAGAGCGTCATTTCCTTCTCACATTCAATCACGATACGGTGGCGATTTTAATGACAAAATACACGTTATCTACGGACTGCACTAACCCACAGTATATGTATTTTAACTCTTATTAAAACCACGTGACTCTGTATATCACAGTATTTTGACGGTTTATTACACGAAAAATCTCTGGTTTATTACCTACCTTCGCATTTAATTGTAGAATAAAGAATGTCAGTTAAATACTTATAGTGGCAGTGTTTGTAATATCTAACTAATCGCAACAACATCGAGTCGCACCTCAAGAGAAAATGGACTGACGCCTTTATTTTATTTATTCTAGATACGAGTTAAAAAAAATCGAGAAACATCACTATCATACTGTCAGAAAGACAAGTGTCAAGTGACAGCAACACTTCATTCATGTAATTTTTTCCCGTTTCTTTCGAATTGTATGAAATTGATATTTTTCTGTTTTCCTGTGTATAATTAAAAGATTAGGTACAATGAATATTGAATTTTTAAGATGATAATAAAGCATTTACTCTAGTAGGATGTTGTGTTAATTGTTCAGTAAGATTTCAACGCACTGCACACTGTGCGAATACATTGTCCGAGACTGCTGCAGATGTGCGGTTACTTGTGTACGCATAGATTTTTCACTTGTTTCTGTTAAACCATTTGATGCAGTTTGAGAAAGTGCGTATTGATGATGTAAGAAAGTATTTAAACTGTTTATTAAATATGGAGATTTGAATTTTGATTTCATGAACCGTTCAATACACCCTTTATTCCTACTTATATTACTGAACAGTGCACTATTTTACTACACTACCGATGAGGCCAACCTACTCACTAAAAATAATAGCTTCTTTAGTGATTTTTTACGTTTAGATCGTTTTTCTCAGTCTTCCCGTTAGATGAAGTATAATTATTACTACCACTGTAATCTAGAGATCATAAGGAACAAATCAACATACGGTTCATTAGTAGACGCCACACTTTTCGGTGGGCCTATTCGTCGAACAAAAAAAACTGTCTCCTTTGACAGATTGTAGTAGCTCGATGTGCTGGCATCAGTACGTCTGCCTAACCGACGGGTACAACCGATACTAGTACATCTACTGTCTATTTATTTATGTATTTACTTAGGGACAACAAACAGCAGTGTAATAATAAGTAAAATTATATTATACTACCGCCTTCAGGGATTACAGGCGTGATGGTATGATAATATTGGCGCCGATTCCCTGGTTCACATACTAAACTAAATTTAAGTTCAATGCATCTTTTTATGTCTCTTTCATTAAGTGGACAGAAAATAAATATTAGTTTAGTCCTATCAAATTAAGATACACCGTAGACAAGTTTAGACGTGATTAAAAACATGGCTACTAAAAATACGTCAATTTACGTCAGGCGCTGACTAATTTGACAGGACTAAACTAATTTTTATCTTTTGTCCTTTTCTTAATGAAATAGAAAGAAAAAGATGCACTGAACTTAAATTTAGTTTAGTTTGTGAACAAGGGAATCGGGGTCATAATGTGTAAAAACTATATCATAATATCTTTAGTCTCCTTCGATAATTGAACTGAATCCTAAATTAAAAGTATTCTAGATAACATTAAAAATCTAAAAGTACCTTTTTAATATTCCAAGTGCTTGATAATTGAAGATATTGATATCGCAAGATATTTGAAGTAAGACTTGGCATTAAGTTAGATTTTCATGAATATGAAAAGAAGAAATAAACAAATTGAATAATTATTTAATTTGAAATCCTCCTCGGGGCTTAGATTACACAGATTCGTATTTGGGTTAAAATGTATCTTTGTAGAAATTCGCAGTGCTGTTATTAATCGCATGGTCTGCAATATTATTACCTATAATTTTTACTTGAGAATTAGTGTAGGGTGGTAAGACACAAATCACTTTAATAATTCTATTTACACCTTTACCAGAGAACTGATATCGTATCACAACCTAATAAAAATAGATTCAATTACCTATGTATGACAGCAAGATCTCACTTCTTTCTGCTAGTGGCGACGTACGATTGTGAGATTGTTAGAGTTACTGGCCGTGGGTTAGCTCAAGGAGATCCATTGGCTCCACCTTTATTTCATATTTTAACATTACACATTTATGTAAGAACGTTGGTCAGGTTAATATGTCTCAATATGCTGAAAACTGACTGCACTGCACTGACTTTGCGTTATATTCAACAAAAAATAATTTGGTTTCAGCGTTTGAAGAACCTCGATCTGCTTTACGATATACCAAAGTGTCAATTGATAAGCTAGGGTAAACTATGTATGTCTCCAAATAAAACTAAGATGTTTGTTATGATGTTTTTAAAAAAGTTTGCTTTTCCGTCGACTTTGTTTTTGATAATGTTTCAATGGTAGTCGTTAATAATGTTAAATATTTGGGTCTGTGGCTGGATAGCTTCTTAAGATGGGGTAAACATATCAATGAAAACTCACAGAAGGTAATGAAATTCATTAATATACTTAAAGTTTTATCCGGTCCGGGATGGGGACTCCATCAAAAACACCTAAGACGTTTATATATTTCTTTAATTAAAAGTAGAATTGATTATGTCAGTTTCTTGTTTGACAGTAGTTGTAATTCTAAATGATTGAAACTAGATAGGGTCCAAAACCAGGCATTACGTGTTGTCGGCGGATTTATAAAGAGAGTGCCCCTATAAACGTCATGGAAAGCGAGTTATGCCTTCCGCCACTTCATATTCGTCGGAGATATTTAGCTAGCAAATTTATGTTAAAATCAAAATCTTTTCGTAACAATAAAACTATAGAATCACTAGAAAATCTTTCATTAGTTACTAGTTCCAACTACTGGCAGAACAAGAAACTGCAATTACTTATTGACATCTTTTCCCATTATAATTCTGTTCCAATACACTCTAGCGTTCAACTTGGAATGTTTTCACTTGATAAGTAGTATAAATATGTCTCATATAGTCTTCGATAAAATTCCTAGTATTTCTAAAGCTAAACGCCGCTAATACATAAAACACTTATGCACTTCATATATTCAAGAACAATATTCAGGTTATCATACAATTTTTACTGACGGTTCCAAAGATAAACATTTGGAATTTTTGGACCTCATTCTTCTGAACCACATGAAGCTTAAGATTGATTCAGATATCTCTATTATGCACATTGAATTGATTGCAATATTGTAAGCTTTGTCCTATGTAATTGATAGAAATCAATTAATGGCGAGAAATTTGTGATTCTGACAGACTCCAAAAGTTCGCAGCAACACCTGGGTCGGCACACTTCTCACATGCGAGGCAATCCGACAGCCTACGTGATATATGAATTACTCTTAAAGCTTCAGTCTAATTCCAAAACGGTGTGTTTTCAATGGATCCTGTCGCATTGTCAGGTAGATGAAAATGAAAAGGTTGATATGCTCGCCAAACAAGCGTGTGTTGATGGAGTTCCCATGAATATTACTCCACTGTATTCGGACTATTTTGGAAAGGTTAAAAGAAAGTGTTTAGATCTTTGGCAGGAGTATTTTGATGAAAGATCAAAAGAAAAAGGGATATGGTATCGAACTATCCAGCCAGAGATTACTCGGGTTCCGTGGTTTGATTGTGACCTCAATAAAAACCTAATTACTGTGGCCTTAACATTTCCTTCTGGACATACTCCATCAAATAAGTTTAAGTACTTAATGAGGAAAGCTTTGTCTCCAAATTGTGATGACTGTGGAGTGGTTGATGATGTCTTTCATATCCTGATGGAGTGTGTCCGGAATGAAAATACTAGAACTAATGTTTTCGGACGATATAAAAGGTATGATATTGGCTTTTATAATACCATCTTTGCTTTTCCAGTGTCCGATAAGGCTAAACAACTGTACAAGTTAGTTATAAGATAGATCATAATCAACAATTTTGTGTTATTCTGCACTGGGCGATGTGGTCGCTAAGCGACAAAGCCCTTTAAATAAGTAAAAAAAAAGATCTCACTTCGCTTCAAAAGGGTGATTTTACAGCATGACACCGCTATAGGTTTAGAATGAGTGAGATAAGAGTGTCCGTGTAGTTTTGTTGCCCGTTCTTCTCCATAGGAACCTACTACGCTTTGAAGACTCATCTTTCCGACTGACCGACCCCTTGACAATTCAAAAGTGAAATTGGTTTAATTGAGATTGTGTTGTTTTGATGCAAGTGGGTTGCGGGGACGGGATTGCAGATCCGAGCCGTAATGGAGCCAAGCGTGCAATGACAACTGCTCACCCCTATCAAACGACAGTTTACAATAACTTGAGCGGTCATCAGTTATCTGTGCTAATCGAATGTATACGTACCGTATGTACTTTATCCGCGAGACCACGTCGAGTTATCTACGAAGCCATCCATCTTCTGTTCGTCATCTTCCCTAGCATCTGCAGCGTGGCACTTCCTCTGCGGTCTTCGTCACACCAAGCTGAGCCAGGAGAGTACAGCGCTACTCCCAAGGGTGTTAAAATAATTAGTGAACCGTAAACCTACCTACCCCATTACCTTCTTTTATGTAATTAACTTTTTTGTATCGTAACTTATTTATCTTCACCTCGTAAACCGTATCCGTCCTATTGGCTAATCGAATGAAATCGATAAACACTTAGAAAAATTTCCTGATTTCTTTTTTCTGAAAATAACGTCACATTTTTATTTCTCGAGACTGTGACGTACTTCCACTCCCACTCGACATTACCTCTTAATACGTGAATGACGAAGGAGACTCCACTCAAAGCGAGTTTACATAACGAAATGTAAAATTTATTCTATTAAATCGCTCCCAGGGGCGATGTTTACAATACAATTTACACATAATTTATTGGACTCTACGCGGGTGTGTTATGTGGGGCTCCGCCAATTTCGCTAAATTGTCACTTTCTTTACGAAATGTGTGGTTGTCACGCTCCTCTGCTTTAAAGAAAGCTTCACAGACAATTTTCAGGTGTTGAAACATTGAGTTATGCTGTCACGTACAAAAATTATACATAGAAAAGGTTTTTATAATCTGAAAATATATGTTTTATGTGTAGGAATCTGAAAGCTGATAAGAAATAAGTTACGACAACCGCATGGGGCAATCGAAGGTAGTCTTGCCGACAGCCAGTCTTATCAAGGGGTATCCAGTTAGTGGATACTAACTGGGAAAATACTGGTATTCAGCTGCCTGACTGACTGGAATCTGAGCTCAACACAGTTGAGGAAAGACTAGGTAGGCAAAAAGGCGTGATGGTATAGAAAAGTGAATGACATGAATTGCTTTAAAACGTAAAATGCTAAAAAAAATACTCAACACAACATTTACTCTGATCATAAACGTTCCTGTAAACATTTGTCCTAAAGAATGCTAGTGTGCAATCAATTGTTCAGATATTTAGATGAACCATAAGGGTATTATAATTTAAAAACCCAAAAATATGCAGTGTTAAATATTGTACGGCGGTACGGAACCCTTCCTGGGCGAGTCCGACACTCGCACACCTAGCTTTTGTTTTATCTATTGGCATTTAGAACACTGAATAGTATAAATTGAGAGAAATTCCTGGCCAGTTAATACATTGTTGCTATGCAATATTTATATATAACACATATACACATAGTATGACACAAGAAACTATCCAAGTGGGTACACATCGAGTCGTACAACCAACATCAATTACTTTATTGCGTCCGTAAGAAGGTAGGTTCTATGTCTAGTAAATTAATGGAACTCTCCTTCTAATGAGATAACTTTGTTCAACAAGTTGTTCAAGTGCGTTCTCGATAAGAATGTTCAGCCTCCTTTGAACATTTATGTGATACTTACAACTTTTTCTTTCTGATATTTATTAGTGATGTTAGTCTTTGGTAATGTTCTTGAACTAAGTAGTTATGTCTAGAAATGTAAGCCCACGCTTTTGTTGGTTCTTCTTCTTTTGTCTTTTTACCCCCCCCACGCAAAAACGATGGGGTGTTATAAGTTTGACGCGTCTGTGTGTGTGTGTTCTGTCTGTGGCATCGTAGCTCCCGAGTTTTTTTTTTGTTTGAAATTAATCGGGATTGTTCTTAGCTCTGTTCTTTCTGTTCCCCTAGTTGTAAAGCTTAATGTCGACATAAGTGTTTTTTTGTACAATTGAAGGTAATAAAACTTATTTTTTTTTTTTTTTTTGCAATATTTGTTGAAAATCGGTCCAAGATGGCCGCCGCCACAAAATGGCAGATTACATATTTCTTCACAACTCCTTCAATATGGGTATCAAATGAAAGGGCTTGACTAGTAGAACACACTATGATAAATTTCAAATCCAAGATGGCTGCCACCGAAAATGGCGAATTACAAAAAACCTGACAAAACACCAAATTACCTGAATCTTAAAACGCCTTCCCGACGCAAAAAAAATTAAAAAAACGATGTTAAAATAGCCACAAATAAAACAAAAAAGGTATAAACGTGAAACCCTATAAAAAGAAAAAAACCGGCCAAGTGCGAGTCAGACTCGCGCACCGAGGGTTCCGTACAAACCTGTAGGTATATAAGTAAAAGTTATGGTATTTTTATTGCTAAATGAAATCCATAACATAACAATGTGGAAAGCTGACGGTACCTTGTCAATACATATATGAAAACATTATGTATGTTTTCATATATGCCAACATCTGTTTTTTTTTTTTAATCGCTGAACAACGTTTGCTGGGTCAGCTAGTAAGTTTATGATTATTAAAAAAAATATACTATGTGATGTAACTAAAAATTTAAGATTTTCGGAATTTTTCCTATATGTGTACTTTATAACGTTGCTTCATGCCAAATTTCAAGATTCCAGGTCGTCTGGAAGTATCCTTTAGGTTTTGATTCCCTTGCGAGTAGTTGCGAGTTTCAAAATATGCGGCTTTAATTGCTGTATCTTTTGATTGCGTTGACGTAGAAGTTTGATTTTGTTACAGCTTAAAGATATTATAGACTTGAGTATTTGTTAAGAATTTCAATATAATACCACTACGCGTTCATGAGTAAAGGGGTAATAAGTTTAAAATTATTAAAAATATTTTTATTATATGATGTAACTAAAAATTTATGCTTTTCGCAATTTTTCCTCTATCTGTGTTATAAGACGTTGCTTCGTACCAAATTTCAAGATTCTGAGTTCACGGGAAGTACCCTGTAGGTTTTGATTCCCTTGCGAGTGTCGAAAATTTGCGGCATAAACGGGAGTATCTTTTGATCGCGTTGACTTAGAAGTTTGATTTTTTCACAGCTCCAAGAGACCATAGACTTGAGTATTTGATATGAATTTCAGCTTGATACCTCCACGCGTTCCTGAGAAAAAAGGTCTTGACAGACAGACAGACAGACAGACGGACAACAAAGTGATCCTATAAGGGTTCCGTTTTTACCTTTTGAGGTACGGAACCCTAAAAATAACCTTGAAATTATGACCCTACGTAAGTACGTAAATGTTGTCGCGTCGTGGGACCGCTACTACGTATTTAAAACTTTAACAGAACGTTAGGCTAATAATTAGAGCGGTCCCCCGACGCGACAACATTTAATCAAAAACGGGTTGCACTCCGGGAGTGCCAGCAGAAGTGAAAACATGAATATTAACGTTGTGCATTTTTGATATTTTGCAATGCGGTATAATCTATCTCCCTCCGTCTTACGAATTTTCGATCAGGTCACGTGTCCTGACGCTAGTTTAACATTTTTACCCATCACAACAAAAGTGCACAACGCTGCTAAAAAAGTTTTCACTTCAAAAATTTCATACGTACTTACGTAGGGTCCTGTCTCGTAACTTTTAGGAGAGAAAAAAAGGTTTGATGATGATAATTATAGCGTCTACCATTTCATATTAGAGTGTGAACTTCAAATGGGTTACCAGATTTGGAAAGTCGAATTTGATCATTTTTAAGTATAGTACCTTCTAGAAAGTTTACCCGAGGTTAGAATGACAGCTGCAAAAATTCAAAGATGGATTAACAGAAAAATCTAATATATAAATTTCTCGTGTCGCAATGTTTGTTACCAAACTCCTACGAAACGGCTGGACCGATTTGTATGAAATTTTGTGTGCATATCGGGTATGTCTGAGAATCGGCCAACATCTATTTTTCATAAAGAAAATGATATATTTCCTAGAAATAATGTATATGGCAAAACAACGTTTGCCGGGTCAGCTAGTAAAAATATAAAAATCTCCTATTCAGTAAAATATCGTCCTGAAAACGTAGGTGCGTTGAGAGAAGTAAGCTGTCAATAGTGTCATTCCCTGGACTGACAGTTGACTTCACCAAAGTTTTCACGGCGAGATTTTTACAGAATATACCGGCTCTCACCTCAAGCTCACTTCACCTACGTTTTCGCGATGAGATTTTTACAGAATGGACCGGATGCCGGTCAGATTTCTAAATATCAGAGACTTTCTGAAGTCGAGTTTGATTATTTTTAGGAAAGGCTAAGGTTACTCGAGGCTATAATTTAAAACCATAATATTTATGAACAGAAAGTCTCAAAATTTTTGTAATTCTAAACCTCCATCTTGATCTTCCAGCCGTTCCGTTTTAAATGTTTTTGTAACAATCTTTTAACTTAATAGCTCCGTCCCAATTGTCCCTCGTAATTTAATTTCAGATGTTTAAATAAATTGTGGGCAATTAGGTGGATCGTCTGATAGTTAATGTTACACTTATCACTTGAAAGCCATTCAATTTAAATTAATGCTTAATGTTTTAATCGTTTTTGGACTAATTTCGGTTATTAATTGTGATTTGAGGGTAAGATTGTGTTGGTTCGGGAAATCGGTGTATGTTAAACAAATGAGTGCGTATTTTCAAAGATTGTAGACTTTTTTTACGAGTCTGGTCTGTTTTTAGGGTTCCGTACCCAAAGGGTGCCGACGGGATCCAATAGTGAAGAGTTCGCCGTGTCCGTCCGTCTATCATAGGGCGGTATTTTTTTAACCGAAAAATATGAAGTGTTAAATATTGTACCGTGGTCCGGGACGCTTCGTGGGTGAAACAAACGCTCGCACAAGGTGGTACGGAACCCTTCATGTGCGAGTCTGACTCGCAATTGGGCAAAAAAAAAAACGACGATATTCTTCAAAATGGCACACCTATAGCGATTTGGATATATTTTAGCTGTGGTAAAAAATATGAAACTTAATATTTTAGAAAAAAAAACGACGATATTCTTCAAAATGGCACACCTATAGCGATTTGGATATATTTTAGCTGTGGTAAAAAATATGAAACTTAATATTTTAGAAAAAAAAACAACCGATTTTCAAAAAAACCCTGAAAAAGAACTTTAATTTCGCAATCCAGCGGCAAAAACCGTAAATGCAAAACCAAAGACACCGTCACCGAGTTATTTTTCACTTTGTAGTATCTTTATGGAAGCCGATTGTTTTTTAATAGTGAAAAAGTTTTCTAACGTTATTTTTACATAAAACTGACGAAGCTAATGTAAATATAAAGTAGGAACCTATCACCTGACATGTTACATTAACATGAACAAAGAGTGCAAAGTGATGTCACATTAACATCAGTCTTTGGAACCGACCTTGTAAAATCGAAATGTTAGAGAAATATTATAAGAATTATTCTGAAAATACACACCTTATTTGATTCTAGTCATAATTTTAAGAACGTTCACAGTTTGATCTTAGTCTCAATCTGTCAAAAATACCTCTAACCTCTAATATCCCTACATTTTTTATAAGTTTTTTACATTGATTGTCGCTGAGATGAGATTGCGACTAAATTTTGAAGGTTTTTAATTACGGGAATTAGCCTTCAGGCATATCAATCCACCAACAAATTGTACAGGTCAGGTTTGAAATAGAAATACCTTCGAATATAAATGATGATGGGCGTTTTATTAACAACCATTAACAAGACCTTTAATCCCACGTAGAATATAAACTTCAGAATATTAAGAGAAACAACACAAGAGTCAAACTTCTAACAATAATAGAAACTTACAAAGCAGTTGCTACGAGTATTGATTACCCAGAAATGTTTAGTAATATTACGAATAAAATAATATATAACTTCTGTATTCCCCGAAGGAATAGACAGAAGGAAGACCTCACAAGGTGGACCGATGATCTTCTGAAGGCCACAGGAATCTACTGGATGCGGTTAGTAGGTACCTACAGAACAGCCGATCGATTCTGTAAAAATCTCACCGTGAAAAGTTAGGTGAAGTGAGCTTAGAGTGAGCAGTGAATAGTGTCAATCCCTAGCATTAGTTGGAATGACAGCTCACTCCACGCTCACTTCACCTAAGTTTTCACGGTGCGATGGTTACAGAATCGCACTGCAGGTTGATGTGGCGATGCTTGGGTGAGGCCTATGTCCAGTACCTAGTGTATGTAGTAAGTAGTGTAAGTATGTAAGTAAGTGTAAGTATGTCCAGTATCTTTTGGCTGATATGATGATGATGATGATTCTGATGCATATTCTTCAAAGGCGGAGGAGTATAATCTTATCCTAATCGGAGACGAGCCAATGAAATTAACCGGGCCAAAACCGGACTCTGTCATTGAAAACTTTTTAGTAGAAAATCCGAACGAACCCAGGACTTCATCTAGAAAGTTTATCACCCTCAGCCACTAAACTGTTTCCTTTGAACTGTAGTATTTTAGTTTGAAATATATTTTTTTTAATTTTTATTACCAATTGTCGATCTTTTCTTTAATTAATTGTTTTTTCTTTATTTATACACCTCCGCCTCCGCTAAGATGGTCATCTTATAAGATAACAATAGTCGTTATACACTAGTTTCTGCCTATTTAGCGTTAACTTATTTTAACATAACACTCGGCACTACTGTAGCTGTAAAAGATTTTTCGGAAGGACGAAGATTATCCTCTACATACAAACTCACGATTACCTCTTTATAATATAAGTATAGATGTATGTATTAATCATGCAAACGGAAGTGTTTTAGTACGTTTTGTGTATGTAGATGAAGTTAAAACATTATGAATTCTAATAACCTTGTTGACACACATTCGCTGTCGCCACTAATCCAATAATTCTCGGGAAACTTCCCCGATATTTTAATTTAACTTTCTTAATTCCAATAAACAAGCGAAGGGGAACATTAAAATCAACAAACATTATGTTTATGTCCCTTTAGCCCCCTATGTTGGGGAGCAAAGAAATCGGAAATTACGGTTTACGAAGGAAGATTAACTCCTGAATAAGTCACCGGTTTATTTCTTTACTGTACATTGAAGTAAACGAATCGAATGGATGGGGAAGAGAGATTTTGTGATTGACTCGGCGCTTTTTACAATGCGCGTGGAAATTAAATCTAGACACTTTTTATATGGGAATTTATTTTATTTTTTTAAGTAATTTTTGAAGAGTTTGTAAGTTATGTAATTCTATCATTTGCATAATATAGTTTGAGACTGATATGTGCCTCGGAAAGTAGTTAGCGTTAGGCCGTTGGTCCCGGCTGTCATTCGTGGATCTTTGACAGTCATTACGGGTCGTCAGTAGACCGAAAGTCTGACAACCAGTCTTACCAAGGGGTATCGTATTATTCAGTAACTGGGTTGTAGAGGTCAGATAGGCAGTCACTCCATGTAAAATACTGGTATTCAGCTGCATCCGGTTAGACTGGAAGCTGACCCCAACATAGTTGGGAAATGGTTAGGCAGATGATGGTGTGAAACTGATGTAGTATTTGAAAAATAGCGTGGAAGTTTTTCCTTATGTTTCCGATTTGTATCTACGATTCCGATTTGTATGTCTTATACATTTCCACACACATAACAATACTTATTGTTATGTGTGTGGAAATGAATAAGACATTAAAAAACCATAAAGATAATGTCATGGCTTCCACAAGTACACTGCCATAAAAAATCATGACTTTTTAATGTGTGAATTACTTACACATGAAATGTACAGACGCCAGAACATCAAGCTTGAACCTAAAACTTTAGCGATAAAGTTGAAAATATATTAAAGAAATTTGACAGATTGCAGTAGCTTGATGTGCTGGCGTACAGACGACAGTGAGTGTTCTGCTCGCCAAGCGACGTCTTTGTCGCAGCGAAAAACTCGCCGAGAGAGTGTTCTCGCCGGCAGTGCGAACAGTTAGCGAGCAACTATTAATAGACGTATCTCTTTTACTGACACGGGATCTACATCTATTGTACGCTTCTTGAGCGAGAGCTAAAATAGTCGATAGTTATTCGCTTCCTCGTCGGTTGCGGGACTCGTACCTTACTGAGTCTTAATTTTATATTCATAAACAGTTACCAGACTTAAGCGAAAATAAATGTAAGAGTATTAACATTCCCATTTGTTATTTACTTTGAAAGTGATTTTGTTTGAATGTCACTTCATAAAATATACTGATTTCCGATTTCGTTACAAAAACACGTGTTGTTGTATTTGTTGTTGCAAAACATCAAATACAAGGGTATCTATTTCAAATCTATTGTTTCACCAAAGGATAAAGGGAATGGGTGAAAAAGTATCCGATAACATAGATTGTAAGCAGAGTCTTATTATGCCAGGTTGATCTGTAGCCGAGACATCGACACACGCCGTTTGATGGCTACAAATATCCTGTTTGAAGGCTTTATGGATAATGAAATGGTGGGCATGGGGGTTTATTATAGAAGTAGGGAGAAACAGGTGTGGTGAATGGAACATTTTGGTACGAGTATTGTGATCTAAAAGTTGAGAAAGGGATGTTTTGGTGATGGTGGATTCTTCAATGTTGTTGTTGCATGAAAATAGATTTTGTACGAATTCCGTATATTTTACACACAAACACGTGTCAACTTCCACATAAAATCAATAAGAGAAACCTTATACTTTCTAATGGCAAAATGGAAGGAAAGTCTACGAAAGATCCGACTAATGTAAGTATTTTAAAAAAAGTGCTAAAATTCCAGTCGCAATCTCATCTCAGCGACAGTCAATGTCAAAAACTTGTCAAAAATATAGAGAATTCGAGGTTGTTTTTTAAAATAAATGAGACTAAGTTTAGAATGCGAACTTTCGCAAAAATACGGGAACTGCCCCTCTGGTGTCTTTTTATCTTTTACATTGACAAGGTCAGCACTATTTTGAATCTCTATCATTCCCCTGTTAGATATAAGCTTCCTATAACTCGTGTGCCAACCTTCCTACAATGTAATCCTTGTGCCTACCTTCTTATTTCTGATTTCCCTAACCACCAAAAAACCATTAAGTTACTTATCTTCAAGAAACCGGATAATGAAAATAGATGAATGCCTACGTACAGTAGATTTCGCTTCAGACCCTCCGGGTGCTATAATTAGTTAGTAAACGGCTCCATTACGATGACTGATGGTTGTCCTGGGACAAATAAGCCTTTTAAACTATCAATATTACCTTACCTTACGAGTTCTTTGTACCTTACCTTACGAAAACGTTGATAACTTTTGGACTTTGTCACATTCTCTATAGTACATACTAATTACATGCTCACATTAAACTCGTTACCTGTCAATACATTATATTTTTGATGATGGGGTAAATGTAGACAGCTGTCAAAAAACGGTTAACCTAATGAGGTTAACCGTTTTTGTGTCAGCTGTCTTTGAACGTAGGTACATATTCCAGATTACGTAAAAGTTAACTTTAAAATGCGTAATAAAATAAAATATATAAACTGCCTTATCTCATTGAATTATCTAATTTAATTTATGGCATCTTACAGTAATAATAATACCGTACGTGTATCAATCAATGTATTGTGTGTTGCTGCAATCACTAGTTCCATCTGTCAAAAAACGGTTTACCTAATGGACAGGGTAAGTATGGTTAAGAGAGCGCATTGTAAAAGTTGGCAGCGTCGCAAATCCTGCTTCCTACTATATAATATGTATTTAAACGTGAAAGTTTGTATGGATGGATGGATGGATGTTTGTTACTCTTTCACGCCAAAACTACTGAACGGATTTAGATGAAATTTGACACAGAGATAGTTTATAACCAGGATTAACACATAGGATACTTTTTATTCCGATATTTCCACGAGATCGAAACTAATGCGGGTGACCCCGGGGGCGCTTCTAGTAGTTTTTAAATATGTATTTACCTGTTTTTATTTCTCGTACTTGGCCGCGTTTTCTTGCATCTTAAACTTAATATTCAGTGTTAATTAATTGCGTTAGTTCATTGCATTTCTTATTTAATATTTTATTGCACTATCGAGCAATGTATTCGACGTGCCATAATTTCAACCGGTTATTTAGAATTTTGCCAATGTGATAATTTTAATGAACATAGCAATCTGTATGGCATGTAAAGGTGATAATAATATTAATATAGTTAATGTGAGTTGAAGTCGACATCTACATATATAATTGTAACGCTTGTGATAATGTGATTATATGGCAAAACTTGTTAAATGTTTAATGGTCGTTGATGTGTGATTTCAATGGATGAATTACTTTGTGCAGGGACTGCTTATAGGAGACATGGATTTTAACAAATATTAGAGAAAGTTTTCACTTTCGATTTTTACGCTGTTTTATACAAAATATATAGGTATAATCCTAGAAGTCAGATAACCAGTTGCTCCATGTAAAATACTGGTATTCAGCTGCATCCGGTTTGACTGGAAGACCCCAACATAATTGGGAAAAGGCTAGGTAGATGATGATAATATATAATCCTGCGTAACCCTAGAAGAGCAGTGATGGCCCAGTGGTATCTGCCGCCACTTACGAGTTGTAGGTCGTAGGTTCGAACCCGGACAGGCGCTTTACTTTGTGTAATTTATTTTATCACCACTGCTCTCAAAACGGTGAAGGAAAACATCGTGAGGAAACCGGCATGTCTTAGATGCAAAAATTCGAAGACACGTTACATCTACTAACCGGCACTGGGCCCGCGTGGTGGATTACGGCCCGCTCCCTCTCACCGAGAGGAGGCCTGTGTCCCAGCAGATGGAACATTATAGGCTGATTATGTAACCCTACGGGTAATCCAGGGTGTCTACTCCGAAATAGTATCGGCCGAATGTTCGGCCGTTTCCTGCTACGAAGTTACTATTTAGTTCGGTCGATCCCGATCCTACGCTCTTACACTCTTTCGAATATTGACTATGGTTCCGACCCAACTGAGCCGATCCGAACTTTTTTCGCATTTTTCAATAATATTCGGCTCGGCCGTGTCGGTCCGATCCGAACATTCGCACTTTGCACTTCGGAGTAGACCCCCAGGTTGGATATAACGTTATATTAAATAATTATTCCACATTAATCCACTAGGTAGGATGGATGTTGCATGTAAAACCGCTAATATACGCACTATATTTTAAAATTACATGAAAATGGACTTTTTATCCCGAACAGTGTGAGGTATTTATGATACATTTATTTTGGTTTTCATTCTACAAAATAAAGAAAATACGTTTATATGACGCAGAGAAAGAACACAAATACAAAAAAAGAACAAGTTGGGGAACATATTATGCGTCACGTGACCCAAAACGGTCGTTCAGCATAATGCTAAGACCCTATGCGAGACAAAGCCCAACGTTTATTTTCTGCGACATTTAATTTTCAAATACATAACCCGATACTCTAAATTTAATTACAATAAAGAACGCCATGCTACCTTTATACAGCCCACAAAGCAGAAGAGTTAATAAATTAATGTTTTACGCTTTTAGCTAAATCACGCGAGATGAATACTTAATTTTATTTAAAGTGAACTCTCAGGGAACTCATCTAACTTGAAATGAACGGGCGCCGACGTTCTATGTCTTAAGAGTGGGCTACACTGTGAGCTAAGCTAACTTAAGCGTGTAATCAGCTATGCGAGCTAAGCTAAGGACAAGATTGGTAAACGTTACATAACATGTACTCCTACTATTTTCGGTGGGGTAAAATTGCGTAACACACTAACAGTCAGATAGGAAACGTCGACCTCGTCTAGTTTTTTAAAAATATGATTGATGTGTTAAAGTGTTTGTACAAACCTACTTACAAAATAAAATCATTTATCATTTAACAGTAGCAACGGTTGTCATTTTGACAGTTCAACAACATTCATTGCTTTATTTACGTTGTTGAGCAGACACATTTTTCGAACATATAAAGCAATTTCCATCAAAATGTGATTGAAAGTGTGTTACGAAATTAGGGTGCTGTTTGCTCTTGTAGTTTAATGTCAGTGGCAGGAATAATGCTAAGCCAAAGTACGTGCTAAGTAAAGTTTATGAATCCCGCCCTAAGCTATGAGTGAGTATATCTTAAGTATCTTTATATTTAAAATATTGATTCCTCAATTTTAATGATTGCACCTACCAATGTTTCTCTCTGCTTCACCCAAAGGTTGACTGGTAGAAAATGCCTATAGCATTAAGTTCGCCCTGTACATGTACGTGCTTGAAGTATTAAATAAATGTCTGGGTCCGCACAAAAAATTAAGATGTAGGGAATATCTTGATGGCCTGAGGTCAACGAAGGCAGAAGGGTGATAGAGTTCACTTACCATAGGCATGAGTATAATCAGCCTATGGTTCCACTGCTCAAACTCAAACTCAAATAATTTATTTCAACTAAACCAATTACAGGCACTTTTGAATTGTCAAACAGTCGGTCAGTCAGAAAGATGAAGCTAGTGGCCCATTCCAAAGCGTAGGTACCTATGGAGAAGAACGGGCATGAAACTCCACGGACACTCTTTTAAACCATAAAATGAATATGATACTACAAAATATTTGATTACATCATTCGTGTTGAAATTAACCTTGTGAGAACGATGTAGAAAGACGTGCACGTTAAAAGCGTCCGTTATAGAAAACATAAAAACAATTCAGAAATTAAAATAAGCTAGGACCAAGGCCTCCTCTCTTCGAGAGGGAGTAGTCTGTTATCTACCACGCGTCCCCAGTGCAGGTTGGTAAATAGCAGTTCACTTAGCTTAGCAGTAATCATCGGGCTAGCAGGCTGAGTGAATAAACCTCACTTAGCTTAGCTCTGCGTTGGCGTCGTGACTCAATCTTTGAGAAGACGTCGCAGCTTTGAAAGCGTAACTAAGCTAAGTTAGCAGATTGCAGTGTAGCCCATGCTTTATACTCGTAGCTATAAATTTTAAGCCACACTCAAAGTGAATGCGTGTCTCCCATTTTCCGGATAAACATTGTGAGGAAATAAAGATGGTGGATGGCTGTGTGACATTATTTGTAATGTTAAATAGCAATGTAGGTGAAGGGTGGTGGTTTTAGGGGACGTTTTAATTTGGATGTTCAAAAACTGCTGATTCTCAGCCCAGTTTGAATAAATGACTTTTGATTTGATTTGAGTTGGAGAGGAGTTTCAGATATTTGTTTTAAAAATTACAAAATTTATTCTACTAGAAAACTATGAAAAAAATAATTAAAAAAATTGTTGGATAAGGCTTGTGGCCCATTGCCTGTCGGTTTTATTAAATATGCCCCAGAGCAGAGCACTAGACGCTATTCACGGCTGCGAAACTTAGAGTTGAAGTTGAAAGTTGTTGAAAGTATCAAATAATGGTTAGGTATACTTTAGGGATGGGCCGAACGTGGCCTGAACCGAATACGAACTTAAGCCGAACATTCTGTTATTTTCACTAGGAAATGTATATCACGCCAGATAATGCAGAATTCTTAGTGTTTTGGCACCATAACCGGTAAATAAATACTGACTAGTAGTAATAAAAATTTAAAAAATAAAAACAATATAAATAAATAATTTTTCGATTTTTTTACAGTTTTCGTTTGAAAATAATCAAAATAGTGATCATTATTTCAATGTTCAGTCGATCGATTCTGTAAAAATCTCACCGTGAAAACTCAAGTGAAGTGAGCTTGATGTGAGTTGTCAGTAGTGTCAATCCCTAGTATTATAATAATAATAATAATAATA
The DNA here is from genome assembly GCA_949629185.1 of Apamea crenata. Classification (NCBI taxonomy): domain Eukaryota; kingdom Metazoa; phylum Arthropoda; class Insecta; order Lepidoptera; family Noctuidae; genus Apamea; species Apamea crenata. The sequence continues at coordinate 15,270,786 of OX451360.1, read as the reverse complement.
TCCCTGGACATTTCACACAGCACCATTAGTCCCAAGCTAAGCAACCTAATGCTTGTGTTATGGTAACAAGATGGCTGATAAACTACTTATATACAACTGCATTATTTGGAATGACAGCTCACTCCACGCTCACTTCACCTAAGTTTTCACGGTCAGATGGTTACAGAATCGACCGGCTGTTCATGTCAAAATTCTGTTAAAATGATTAGAATTCATTTTGTTGTTAAATAAGTGACTACTAACAAACAATAATTTATTTTATTTTGCTGCTTTAGATTTTTTATTTTAGTGGAAAAGTTGAGTTATTTTAATATTTTCTTGTATCGAATGTACGGCCGAATACCGAAATTCGGTTAAACTGAATGTGAAACGAATTTCGGCCTGTCCCTAGTATACTTATAAAAGGTTAAGGATTTATACAATAATAACGATTTTCACTTAATAATTAGGTTTATGTTAGTATCGTTTCGTTTCAAAGAATTTTACCACGTTTTCAGATAATTTTAATAGTCCTTCGTGGTACCTACCACGTGCCCCACTACCTACTAGGTGAGGATAGGTTACCGACGGTACGTATATAATCATTCTGAGGTAAATAACAAGGGTTTCGTTTAAAAAAATTGGGCGGAAATTAAGATAAATTCAGAGATTGTAAATGAAAGACCATCAGAATTTTTATAAAGAGGCCTTCCTTATAAAGAACCTTGCTCGAGCCTCCCGGGAATATTTTATTCTTCTTTTTTGAAAAAAAAAATACAATTCATTTCACCATTTCTTACTTTAATTTTCCCCGTAGAGATCAAACTGAATCCCAAAACTTTTTTATTTTTTTCCGTTTTCACATACACATTTTGGTTTACTTACCTCTAATGGGTGAAATTAGTTAGCGAAACTCAGACAAAACAAAAAAAACCTTAATTGACCAACTCATACGTAGTAACTATGTAAGTAACTACACTGCTAGCGGTCGTTGACCCCAAAAAAGAGTGTCATCAAACGATTTTCCTATCGTGTTTAGACATCGATACCCATCACAACTGTGGAGTTTCCCTAGCTAATTTAATTTAACCCTGTATATCTTATAAGCGGAGTATGTTGTGTTTAACTAGAAGCTAGCAATAATTAATTAATTAAAGCCGATGACGCCTGAGCTGGGGTTAATGGTTTGGTACTTAATATGATAATAGGCGTCGTGTGACATTAAGCGAGAGTAATTATTACTACATGGCCACTTAATAGATGTCTTTATAATGTGTCTTGTCGTTATAGAGAGATGGTAATGACTTCGGCTCGATTAGAACGTTGTGGGATGGCATTTGATTTACCCTAAGTGGCGAATATTTAGGTAAAGGTAAAGTCATACTTCTGGAATTTGTTCGGTTTCGCATATCTATTTGTGCAATAATTTCTGCATCATAAATTGACTAAAGTCAAAGTCAAAAAAAGTGCCTTTCAAGTACCTATTTGAAATAAAGGCACTTTTGAACATCAACATTTACAAAATATAGAATTTATTCTAGTCGCCCCTAAGTAATGATGAATGTATATGTATTTGTTGTATATTGTGCAATTTGTTTATTAAATAATATTAATTTAAAAAAGTTCTTAACTTTTCAATGCATAATGATTCTGAATTTAATTTCTATTTGATCATCGCAACTATGTATTAAAACACATGAGCTTTTCGTAATCGACTGTATTCTCATTTTAAAAGTTATCAAGTAAAGAGCATCCATTATGGCATGACTTACATATAATAGGTATATATACTTTTTGTTACCTACATTTTAGTACAATCAATCAACTCAGCCTATGCAGTCCACTGCTCGAAATAGGCCTCTCCCCTTTAGGTCGTCAGAAAACGCGGCAACAAAACGCCAACTGAATTGTGAAAAGGTACTTAAGACCGAAAATGTAATGTTCCTGTGTGTACAAATACACGTTTTTATCCATTCATTCAATCATCAGCGCCTGGAGACGCAGGTGCTGATGATTTGAATATCATCTCTGAAAAATAAAACAACCCATAATTAAAAAAATATCTTTGTTGATCTCCAAAACGCAAATTACTGACGTTGTTCAAAAAGCCGCTAGGCTGAAGTGGGACTGGGCTGGCCACGTCTGCCATATGCCCAATGAGCTGTGGGCCAGCATAACTACAACATGGAGCCCTGACACAGCTAGAAGGCGTCGTGGCAGACCCCGTAGAAGATGGCGGGACGAGCTGGACAAAACAAACGACCTGTGGTCCACTTTAGCCCTGGATCGAAAGAACTGGGAGTCATGGCCTTTGCCCAGCGGTGGGATGATGCAGGATAACAGTAACAGATCTTTGTAGCCTTTTCCTGTAGGTACCTACCTATATTAAAGTGTAAAAAACTTTAGAGGAGGTAGGTAGGTAGGTGAACGCAGCAAAAGTTTTGAAGCTCTGAAATTATGAAAGCGGAAAAGTCATAAGAAGTTTGATGTTATAAGAGGGTTCAGTTTTCAGGAAGGCTGACTAGCAAAATCATTAATCAAAAAATGTTCATTTATTGAACAAAGAAGTAATTTCTTTACAAAAATGTTTTTTTTTTAAATTTATATACTACTAGCTGTTGCCCGCGACTTCGTCTGCGATCCAGGATGAAAGTAGCCTATGTCCTTCTTCAGTCCAGTCTACCCATGTGTCAAATTTCATCTAAATCCGTTCAGCTATTTTAGCGTAAAAGCGTGATTCTTAAATTTTCTAATTTTCTGCGCCACTTTCTTTTTTCCCGCAAGAACCTTCTACAAAGTATTAGAAAACAAGTAAAAAAAAAAGATGGATGAAATTGGTAAAGTCGTTCTCAAGTTATGGCGTGACCAAGGGAAACAGGGATTCATTTTTATATACTCGTATATATTATATAGATGGGACGCTGCTAAAAACAAACAAACTTTACCTCCTGCAAAATTGAGATTAAAATCAGATTTCTTCTTAATAAAAATCCGAAAATTTAAGAAATGCAAACTTAAATTAGTTATTTTAAAAGACAACCTTTATAATTCAGTTTTGGTAATACTAAGTCATTTCAAAAAGTAATTTTCTTAGTCCTAATAGCAAGATAATTATTAAAAGGTACTAGGTGGGGGCCCAAAGGAAGTACCGTAAACTAAGTTCTAGCCTCTATTATAGTAAATGAAGTTTTTAAGCACGTAATATCGTTATTTCGCAACAATAGCTAGCAACAAGTTGGCTTTTCTATTGTTAGGTTTTCTTTTATTACAGCTAAAGTTGTTTAACTTAGTGTTGTACTTAGAGAATATCCGATAGAGACTACGATACTGGAAATATGAAATAACGTAAGGGACAAAACTAAGGTTTTCAGGAGAGCAAAAATAAGATATTTTTCTTACAAAACTGGCTATAATTTTTTAACTACACTCCCGGACTCCTAAATCGAGCCACTTAGCATAATGAGTTTATATCATCCATAACTTTAAAAAAATATACGAATAATCAAAAAGTTCTTATGCAGTTTCGTAGCTGGCATATTCAATATTAGGCTCATGTACTGCTGTTCTGAGTTTGAATACATTCTTTTTTTAAATGCACTTAAATGACCTAAGTGTTGATTTTGCCTTTGTACAGTCTAAGACATATGTTGGATTTTTAAAGAAAATATGGTTTAGTCAAACAAATCTGTTTATTCAATAACTTGTATTGCCTCCTAAAGCATTATTGATAGCATTCATGCGATTTGGCATCGAATTAATTAGTGTTAAAATCGCATTTTGAGGGATGTTCTCCCATTCCTCTTCGATAGCAACTTTCAGTTCCTGTAGTGTTTGTGGAGCTGGATGACGAGCTCGAACGCGTCGCTTTAACTCGTCCCATATGTGCTCAATGGGGTTCATGTCGGGATTTCTTGATGGCCATTCCATTACGGTAATACCAACGTCTTGGAGATAATTTTTAACGATTCCTGCCGTGTGAGGTCGGGCATTATCATGCATAAAAATAAAGTTTGGGCCTACAAACTCGGCATACGGCATTACATGAGCCTCCAAATATAGGCGTATATAACGGTCAGCATTTAGTGATGGCATCCGAGGCCCAGACACAAACTCAAGTGCAGTTTTGCCTGCGGCGGAAATGCCTCCCCAGACGGTCCACGACCCACCGCCATAACTTACTTTCTCTTCTATGCAACACTGCACAAAACGTTCTCCCTGCCTTCGGTAGACCTTCCTCCTTCCATCGTTACCATGAAGCATGATCTTTGTCTCGTCACTAAAAAGTACCTGGCTCCATTGCCTTTGCGTCCAGCGTGAATGTTGGCACGCAAACTGAAGGCGCGACATTCGGTGAGCACGCGCTAATTTAGGCCCATTGGCAGGCTTATGCGGTCTTAGTCCACGTTCTGCAAGTCTTCTCCTCACAGTACGAGCACTAATAGAGACTCCATGAAAGTCTCGAAGCTGTTCCTGGATCTGAAATGAAGTTAGGTGACGATATCTCAAACTGGTCGCAACCATAAATCGATCTTGTCGTTCTGTTGTTACCCGAAATCGTGGTCCACGTAAACGACGAACATATCCCCCAGTCTCTAGAACCTGTGGTACACTCTTTGAACAGCGCATCGGCTTATGTGGAGTTGTGTACTTGCGTTCCTCTGGATTAAACCGGACTGAAGAAGAGCCACAGCTTGAGCCGCTACTTCAGGCGAAGTATCCATAATTTCAACCCAGAAACGCTTTAAACATTAACTAAAGCAATTAAGGAACTTTTTCAATCCGTAGATACGAAGAATTCAATAATCAAAGCTCTAATTTTCAATTTCTGTTTTGTTCAGGTTACCTAAAAAATTAACAACTGAAACTCTTAATTTTTTTTTCGAGATTACTATTTTAAATTTAGAACCAATTGCATGTCAACTAGGCGACAAATATGCCAGCTACAAAACTGCATAAAAACTATTTGATCATTCATATATTTTTTTTAAGTTATGGACGATACTAACTCATTAGGCTAGGTGGCTCGATTTAAGAGTCCGGGAGTGTATTATCCGATAATACTAACTTGCAACTTTATGTTTATATTAATTTGCAAGTAACTGTACGATTTGTTGGAAAATTGCAGTAGTTTTCTTGCATGTTCTTGTGTTTTTTTTATATTTGAAAGGCCGTTGCAGGTTACAGCTATCGGGAAAGCAGACTTTGTCAGAGATTGATATAGACGCTAGTTATGAAAATATTATTAGTTCGTAAATGAATTCGTAAGGACTTGGGGGAGAACCCAGGACAGTAAAGGCTAACAAAAAAAAAAAAAAAAAATGGTCATTGCGGTATTATACAGAGTGGCGATTAGGTTATCACATTAAATAGTTCAGCGGTCATTACAAGTTGTTAAAAGTCAGTTAAAATAATAAAATTAAAATTTTACTAAAAATAGAAAAAAAAACAAAAAAATAATTAGCGTAAAAATTGTCATGAAATAGAATAGAATAGAATAATTTATTTCGGATAATTAAAATCCATATCTTGTTAGTATATATTAGCAACAATATTAGCTTACAATTATGTTAGTATTGTTAGTACTTATCTATAAGTAGCCTATTATACAAAACCATCCATCCATCCATAAACCATCCTTGTTAATAAGTCACTAGACACGCGTGAGGCAATGGTATCAAGAATTCAACACAAACTTTATGTTATTGTTACTAAGTAAACACAAATTAAGTTTAATGTTGTTAGGTAAATACTGAAACGAAAAAAAGTTACCACGACTAAAATGTTAATTTTATTGTTATTCATTCTTTTAATTGTGTAAGTTTAATATACGTTATGTAGAATACGTGGTTTCAATTCATGTGATAACCTAATCGCCACACTGCACTGTATAATACTAGCAACTTTGTTTGCGTGTAATTTGTTGTTCTCCCATCCATCCCGTCGCATCGCATCGCCTGCCCGCGCTATTACTTTGTTTTTGCTTAGTGTTCTTTTTGATCGGCTATTTAGAGTCCTAGCGTGATGTTATATAGCCTTCCTGAAGAATTGGGCTATCAAGTACAAAAAAAAAAAAATCAAATCAGACTGGTAGTTCCGGAGATTACCCCAAACATACAAACAAACAAATTTTACTAAACTTCTTTATAATAATAGGGGTTAAAGTATGAAATTGCCGATTTCTACTGAAAAATTGAAATTCGTTTTTTTTTTAATTTAACTTATTTATTGAATCAAAATAATTACCATTATTATCTATACATTGCTGCCATCTAATAGGAAGGTCATTTATGCCTTTGCGATAGAACTCTCGTGATCTAGATTCGACAAACTATGTGAAAGCGTTTTGTACTGCCTCCTGAGAAGAAAACTTTTTATCACGTAGAAAACTGTCCAAATCATGAAAAAAATGGTAGTCCGTTGGAGCAAGGTCTGGTGAATACGGAGGGTGACGAATGGTTTCTAATTGCAGTTCCTGTAGAGTTAAAACGGTTTCTCAAATCATGAGGCACCCAATTCTCATATTTTTTTGATTTATTGATTTGACGCAAATGAGTCAATATTGTTGGTAAGGTAACGTTTTAAACCATGCCGCTAATTCCTGGGTAGTTTAACCCCTAATATTAAGTTTAGATATAGATCGTGTCTCAGTTATCCTTTTGTACCTACCTACCTAATTAACGGATGAAAGGAGATGAAATATTCCTTGCCATAATTATACGACCCGACGAAATCTCTGCTGAATTTATATAGCCATTAAACATAGCTAATTGCCTAATAAGTCCTGGTTTAATAGCTAGATACGAGTATTAGCACCTAAACTATTATAGATTCTAACATTATTAATAGCTTAGCATTCCAATAATGTAATAAAAGTTTAATTACCTTCCTGGTCGTATTTGTATACATTATTTGTGTTGATTTGTGTTTTTAAGTTACGACGAGTCTGGTGAATATTATTATTACAGGAAAACATACTACTTATTTTCTTCTTGTTTATGTATCGACAGAAATTTTCTTCTAGTATCTTACGAGTTTGGACCCAGAATATGGCCACGTTAAATGTGGCCATATTATGGCTGTGGAATTTTTCAAATCGTCAAAAGTTTGACAGTTAATAGTGTGACATTATGTAGCAGGATGGGCAAATAAGAGGCATTTTAAATAAAAATCTATGAAATATAAAAAATATTAAGTATTTTTATAGTATTTAAGGTAATGTAGCATGGAAAATTATCTGAGACAAAAGTCCACCTCTAGCAGCATGGCAGCTGTGAACTCTTTTCACTGCGTTTTTCATGACATTTTCACACATTTCCTGCGTTATTTCAGTGACTGCGTTTCAGATATTTTGTTTTAATTCTTGAAGGTTCATTGGCCTGTTAGCATAGACACGTCCCTTATAGCCCCACAAGAAAAAGTCAGGAGCTGTTAAATCTGGGGATCTTGGGGGCCAATCAATGTCACCGTTTCTCGCAATTAATCGACCCGGAAACGTTCTTTTCAATGTCTCCGCTCGCAACGCTCCGGATGGGAGTGATGTAGCGGTATCTACAACGCCACAACAACGCGTCATATTGACGTCACGCAAATCCTGCATCTCGCAAGCAGAGTTTACCGCAATTAGCATACATACCAACTTCCCGACATCAGTCTTTGGGGCAATTGCCCGCCAGACACAACACCCGTCTGGTCGGAGGGTCCTTCCCTTTTCTATGGAGGTTGAGTGAACTTTACACCCTGTTCCTCATACCTCCAAACACCCGTACAGCAACCAGAATACACAAATACACATACACACACATAAGACAAATATTATTGGACACAGCAGCAACATGACTGCTACAGCTATGTCCGATATACGGGCAGTCAAATCTCCCGGCAATCATCGCTAGAACTGTATTGGAGCAACGTTGTATTGTTATGACGTGCAGGTGACATTCAACCTTAGGGTGGTATAACATTTACGAGGCCGACTATACAAGAGTACCATCACAACCAGCATCAAAACACAACTGCACTTTATGACGGTCCAGCATTCACTCGATTGCCAAAATATCCAACATTACCGGCCCGGGAATGTTTTCCCGGAACCACGGGAGTATTTCAACCTTATCTGGAACAAGTAAAATAATTTCGTTCGCTTGACGGGCTATAAACGGAGTTTACGATAGGCCTTTGGATATAAATATGTCGGGTATAAGCGGGTAGGAGGGAGATTGTCTGTCGTCTGACGTATGTGCGTAGTGTCTGGGTTATAGTCTGTGTTCTGTAGGTCTTGTAATTGATTGATGTAGACGAAAAACCCTATTATACTACACGATTTTTATTTTATTTTTTTATTTGATTTTTCTATCCTACTGCTGAGTGCGAAGCCGCTGCCGCCCGAGGCTGCTGAGCTGGGTTACTGTCCCGTTGGATGCGAGAAGCACAGAACCGGTCGAAGTGGAGGTGCTTGGGCTCCCCCAAGCATCTCCACTTCGACCGGTTCTGTCCAGAAGAGGACGTCTTTCGGGTAAACTTATGATGATGATGATTGCTGGGCAAAGGCCTCCCCCAAATCCATCCAGGAACTCCTTTCCACGATATTCAGGGCCCAATATTTAGGTGATGTGGCTTTCTATTATTACATCAACCAAATTCAGGGAAAGGGTCCCTAAATATCGCGTAGAGTAATAAGGCTTTTAGACCTTGTTATGTCTAAGCCTACAAACATCAATTACAAAATCACGCCTGGGGTATGTATGAGGCGTGATTTAGTAATTGGAGGGGCTGGTAGAGGTTTATTATTATTACAGTACACCAAAATTGCCTCTGTTATTTTCTTATCTTAATAAAGCGATTATGTCAGCCTCGTGCTATTACAAAATAAATAGAAAGTAGGTAACAATTACTAAGATCTCAGTTAGGTGTGAGTATTTCCATTAACTGGGAATAAACCCAGACTGAGCCGCTGTTTCTTCGTCGTATTGATGATTCCATTTACCTATATCAACATAAAAATATAAAATTGTTTAAAAAGTACAATGATATCCATGATATAAATACTAGGAACAAACACAAAGTTGTACCTACAACAAGGCTCAAGAAAATAGGTGGCTCGTTCAGATGCCAATGTATACGCTTTTACAATAAAGTTCCAAGCCCCGTTCAAGATCTAAGCCTTAATAAATTCAAATGATTCATTAAACGTAAGTTGTGCCAGAAAGCCTTTTATACCGCTAAGAATTATATCGAGGACAAAAAGGCTTGGGATTAAGCTGCTTCCAATTTTTACATATTCTATGTTTTTATTTTTTTTCTGTTTTGTTGTTGTTTTTTTTTTCACTTTGACATTAATGAATTTTATATTATACTATGACATTTTTTGCTTACTGTGTAAAATATTCTATTATTTTAATAATTGTAAATGTGAAGACTATGTGGGTTATTTTATTTATATTATTTTTTATGTTTCTCTTTACTCTGTTAGTTTTTGTCATGGTCTGGCAGTTTGAGTAATTAATGTGGCCTACCCAAATGTACTTTCTTTGGTATTGTTCGTCGAATGGTCGAGCTCCTTAAGTTTTGAGTTGAGCTGCACGATTTCTGACAAATGCGTGCACTGACTGGACAGGTCCTCTCAATCTGTTCTTTCCTCAAAAGACCATCTCAGACATCGATCTACATGGTCTTCATATCTGACCAAGATTATGTCCGGACTTTAAAAGTGACTGTGACCTCTGAGTTTCTTTCGGCCTTTCTTCTCAGACTAGTTAGAGAGGACTCGCTGACCTCATCTAGTTTTAAAATAATGATTGACGTGTAAAGGTATGTGTACGAACCTACTTACAAAATAAAATCATTTATTATCAATACGCAACCTGTAACCATGAATTCAGCACATGTTTCTAGACCAATGGGCGTAGCAATTTTTCGAAAGTTACTAAAAAAAATATTGGATTTCCATACATTTTGACCGCCTAGGCGGTCAAAATGTATGGAAATCCAATATTTTTCACACACACTCACTCACACTTTCACTTTTTTTGCACTTTTCTATGAAACAGCTGTTTTTTTTTTTAATAACTGACGAAAGATGTTGATGCAGGGGGTCCAGAGTCATATACTGAATTCATGGGTACAGTGTGCGCGTCGATGTCCCTGCCACGCTGTAGGAATACCTATCTTCGACAGCGTTAGCGTTGGCCTCACAAAGGTCTTCTAAAGCGCAGATGTTGTTGCACAGCAAGCTGCTGAGAGTTTCCAATTGGATAAACTCAATAACACTCGGGGATCGGACCCAAAAGACGAACGCTTGCGACCATTCTGGACCAGACAAAGCTGGCCATAATAGACCCAAATACAATCCAGTTAAATTGGAATGCGACGGGTAGATAGCAGCCTTGAAAAGCTGGTCATTGTTGGCAATATCGAAGGAAAGAGAACTCGAGGTCGGTTGCCAACACGATGGTCTGACCAAGTAAAATAAGCTACGACCTCAAGCAAATTTCAGCCGGTGGTGATGGCAACTTTGGACCGGAGTAGATGTGCCTGCATCTATTCCGGTCCAAAGTTACCAGCACATGCACATATTGTCTGCATAAAGGGGTCCAGTGACCACAATCCTCAGAGTGACCGATTGAAGAAGAGAGAAAAAAAAATCATTCTTCTTCTTAGTTTTTGTTTAGTCGAAGTCGGAATGGGTAATTTATAAATATTTTTTTGTCTAAAAGCAAGCAAAAAAAAAAAAACGTTCTTTTACTTGTACATTTGACATGTTCTGGGATGCTGATTTTGACATTCTTTTGATATTTAACTTTCAGGTGAGCCTTGAAATATCTTTGTACCTTTTAACATCTTGACTGACTTTAGCTAATTTACTTGGAACTATTTTAGGTTATCTTACTTAGAACTAACTTAACCCACTTGGAATTATTTTAAGTTGGTTTAAAGGTCAATTACTTAATACAATTCTTAGAAGTTTTCAGCTAACAATACTTAACAATATTCTGAATGATTGAAGAAATTAATCAATTATTCTCAGGTTTTAGATGATCAACAATTGCCTAGCCTTTTCCCAACTATGTTGGGGTCAGCTTCCAGTCTAACCAGATGCAGCTGGCTGGCTGGGCTGTATTTTACATGTTACTGGGTAATACGATACCCCTGGTTGTCAGACTTTCGGGGTCCTGACTACCCATAACGACTGTCAAAGATCCACGAATGACAGCCGGGACCAATGGCTTAGCGTGCTTTCCGAGGCACGGAGGGGTCTTGGTATGTAAAGCTGGTCACCCATTCACAGTCCAACCGCGGCAAGCGTAGCTTAGCTGAGCGATCGACCTGTGCGGCTGTTGTTTTTTAGCCACGGGTTCTTAGAATTTCTTGTTAAATGTCTTTATTAATACCTCACTTAAGGGGGATGCGTTGAGGTAGCCCGCAAATTTCAAATATACTTAAGTTTTTTGGAATTTGCACATCAGTGTCAGGTCCGTTGTATGTTGATTAAATTATGATTCGCGACTGTAACAAAAATGGGTTTACAGATTTCAGACTATAATCATTAGAATCAGCAATACAACACCTGAGTCAGAATTAGCCTCAATTTTCATGATTTAATGAAATATTCATTCAATATGGTAATATGAACTTAGAGAGTTGTATTGATGATTTTTGTGATTAAAATTCTATAATTAAATGACGCTTTCGCCGTAATAGTGGTTTGGTCTTCAAATAGTATCAGAACCGACGAAGATTTTCGCAATAAAGTCTATTGACATTATTTCGACTTCGGACTCGCCCAGGTTTCGATCCCATGTCAAAGCTGCCCGTCAGATGTAATCCACTCAGATTTCTGGCTATGTGACCAAACGTTGTTTACACCAATGTTTTTGTGGTGTTTGGTTGTATCTGTGAAAAGCTTGTCTGTAGCACTGATATTTTCCGTTGTTCTGAAAGGATAAAGCTCTGGGCCAACCACCTAGTTTTAAAATCACCATAATCAACTTCCTGCCATCTAGTTTTAAAATATATACCGAAAAATTGACGTGTAAAAGTGTTTCCAAGATCTAGGTAAGTACTTCAGAAGTAAACATCATTAATTTTAAGATTTAAACATCATTAAGAACGAAAAAAGATAGAAAATTCGTTGTTTTTCGGTAAACATGCAGAAAAAGAAGAAGTCGAAAATATAGAAATAAGAAGAAAGAAAGAGAGCCCAAGCGCTGGTTTTCAGCGACAGCCAGCGTTGACCCCGTCATGTCTTTATCATTTTATTTCATATCTCTGAAGCGAATCCCAAGCGTTGAGAATCGGATACAGCGCATCCCAGCGCGACAAAAAAAACGCTGAAGGATTTTCAACTCTCGGCTCTAAGCAATGGGATCCTGGGCTAAAACAAGCCAGCGCTTTACGCCTGTTGCATTAAAATATAATGAGTAAGATGTGTCTTGTGTTTTGTACTTAATAGTTAGTTTTACAAAACCTTTAAAAAAATCTTATTTGGTTTTTATAAATTGATGCAAGTAAATCTTCATTTACTTCGAAATTAAGCTGGTGGCAGAGTATCCCTTGCTGTGGCGCTTCCCAAAAGATACCTTTTCAAGCTTTAGACTGGTGAGGAGCTGTGTTCACTAAAGCCATTAAACTACAAAAGGACAGAGGAAAATATAAAAAAAAAAAATGATTTAGTAAGCAATGAAACCCACAGCATAGAAAAAAGAAAAAATATATTTATAATCTATCAGACCAGCCATCAAAACCAAATTGAAAAACTAGACAACAGAAAATAACTGAGCACCCTAAATAGGTTATTTACGACACCATCTTAATAGACCATTCGCCCCGCGTGGGATAGCTATTGGAGGGTATTCAATTATATAATTTTCTCGTAACCTCATCTGTTTTGAGCGTGTTCGGCTCCTAGTAATCGGCAATTAATTTTATGAAACCCTGCCCGTATGTGGAATAAAGCAGGATACCCTCATAAAATACTGTTCTTGTTAGGAAGTTTGAAGGTTCTCTCTCATGAGAAGATAATATTGTTGTAAACAAGCGACGGGATCTACACGTAATTTTCATTTTTCTATTCCGCGTTAGATTTTTTTTGGTAAAGGCTGATGCTCTTCATTTCGATCCTGCAAGTTAAGGTTAGTGAATGTATACTTGAACTAACGGGTACAAAAGAAATCTGTTTAGCCGTTTGGGAACTATGATGACGCACAGACATACAGATACACACAGACACACGTTAAACTTAGAACACCTCTCCTCTTTAACACAGATACACACCTCTGTTTTTATCGGGGGTTAAACATACCCTTAACGAAGCTGAGAGTCAGTTGTTCTTCCCGTTATTATGATCATGTTTTTGTAGTGGATAGAAGTTGCCAACTTTTCGATTGCAATTAAACTATGGTTCAAGTATATTCAAACCTCATAATGCAGTGTAACACCATTAGTGAAAGGAAGGACACTATCCAGAATAAAATTGAGGGAATTTTACCACTCAAATATTTACCATAACTAAGGGCGAATTCTAACAATGAAATTGAACGCGATCAACACGTCTATTCATTTTTTAATTTATGGAAAGCAAAGCCGATGTCGACGTTTGTGCCAATGGCTTAGGTGAATTGGAAAAGCAAGTGTCCATTGTTGTAAATTAAAAAATAAATATGTAGGACGATAAAAATCTTCGATGATGCAGTTGGTGTTGATCAACACTTCTAAACCACATTCAAGTGGTGGAATATTGAGAATGACAGTTATATTGGTGAAATTCGCGCAAAGGCATTTTACAAATCTATGCATATTCGATCTTTAAACCGTAATCTATTTCTGGTTTCAACTTTTATTGCGAGAAAACCTTACTCACACTGTTAATTACTCGTACAACAACAGATAATATAACAGCGTTGATAAAATAAACAGCAAAATGCAAATTGTTTAAATGTTAGAAAAATAAACTGGGGATAGAGTAAATGCGCTGTTTCAATTCTCCGCTCGAAGGAAAACAAAAACAATACCCGTTGTTATTCAGATGTTATTTTACAGTAAACAGTAGGGGACTGAAAATTATGTTAATTTGATGAATGCATCACATAATTTTCAACATTATTGTGTGTTTCCCAAAGGATGAAGTAGAGGTGTTCTGCGTTTCCAAATTTTGCCTGTAACGGTGTTAGGTCCCATGTTACCTATTAGACAACTCCCTAGGGGTGAACCTAATTCCGTTTAGCGGTTGTCACGACAAACTTTGGGTATTGAAAATTTTCTAAATAAAACCGACTGCATTGTCCATGAAAATAAAATATAAAACCTTATGTTCGGTTGTTTTGGCCTGCGATTATTTAGTTATATCAGAAGGCCAATTCTCGTAATTTAAAACGTTCAAAATCTAGTCGCAGTCTCATCTCGGCGACAAACAAATGTCAGAAACTTATCAAAATGTAGGGAAATTAGAAGTATTTTTGACAGATTGAGACTGAGATCAGACTGTGAACATTCTTAAAATTACGAGAATTGCCCCTCTGATCTTATAAAAAGTGTCGGGAACTATTTTGGAGCAAATCTGCTGAAACAGGTTGAATGTTCCTTCAAATTCAAAAGAAATTAGGTACATACAGCGTGGCGCTACAATGGTGACTTTAATTTAACACTTGGGTAGAGCCAGTAATTATAAAAATTATAACAAATGAAGAATTCGTAATTTGAAAACTACCGCCAGCGCCGACATAGGGCTCTCTCTCTTTCCTTCAATTCGTATACTCTTCATTCCTTCATTTCATTTTAATTTAGTTTATGCGATGTTATGATCCGTGACCCCGGCAAATGACCCCAAGACGCTATTTTAGAAAATTGTAAATAAATAATAAAATGTAATTAAACTAAATTAATGTCTCCATTAAAACGCCACGCTCTATACATAAGTTCCTTCTTCCCATGGGGGTAGACAGAAACTACAAAACGCCACCCATGACTATGCTCAGATACTCCTTTGCAGAAAAAGTTTCAAAGAAACACTATGTAGATCCATAATGTTGTTTTACTTGACAAACAGCTCCGTGTCTTGTCCATTATCCGTGATTATTATGAGTAGTATCTTTGCTTACTGCCTGAGTCTGGACTCAATTTCCGCTACCATGAAGCTAACTGGTTAGTTTTGTAAGGCTAAACAAACGGAGAATGGAATGGAATGCAATCTCTCAAGATTTTATTGATAATTTGATTAGTAATAATATGTCAAGGAGTAGTAAATTTTCTGAACAGGATGGCAGATGGCAGCATTGTCCGCGCAATGTTCTTCACTGAAGCTAATACACTATCCAAACCTTCTTGTTAACGTCCATCACGTCTTATTAGATTACTAAGAGAACAATTTATCTGCTGCCAGTCACCGCCTGGACTTCATTTTATTATAATTAACATAGCCATTAATCTAAAAGTGGTGACACTCCACACAGATTGTGCAGATTACAAGACTTACAACGCTGAGAAAAACACGTTTTTATTGAAATTTATTCACTGAGTAATTTGAGGTGGTTTGGCTTACAATTTGGTGGTACTTGTGGAGATTATTTGGAATACAATGCTGGAGAGACAGGGCATTTATCACGATCAAATAGGACACGCTGTAGGTATAAGAAGACCTTGAAATTGTAGACTTTTCTGGAAGGCAGTTGAATTGAAAGAGGATACAGGTGGAGCATACTAAAATTAAATGCTAGCTGGATTATTAAGGTTCAATGAAACGAACTTGAACCTATAAATAGAAACCAGTTTTCAAGGATTTTTTCACTTGTTCGCGGAAAATAGCCAGCCTGTCCGAGCAATAGCTCGGCAAAGCTTTGAGGCACAACTGTCGGGTTTACTTGAACGCGTACACCGTTCAGCAATAGTATACCTACTGCCTGAGAAACAACAGCTTATTCTGCGTTTAACAAGCTTTTTTCTAGCAAGGTTTTCAGCGTTCTGAAGTTTTCAGTAGATTGAACTTTAAAATCTCTTTGTAAAAACAGTTTTCCATGGTGGGATGCTTAATCCTTACAAATAAGTTTATGACGTGTGTTTCTCTTTTATATTAGGTAGGTATATAAGTAGGTAGGTACTAAATGAGTGTTAAATTTTTGTCATTGGCTGTTGACCGTTTTAATTAAAGTGAATAAAAAAATCAAAAGACACGTTATGTTTTCCTTTTGGAATGGCATTCAGAGAGGACGCTTGGTGTCGATTGTTATAGCTAATTTTGTAATATTTTGTTTGTGCCAAACATTAATTTTCCTTGTCCAGTCATTGAGCCTAACGCAGCATCACATACGGATCTCCATGTCAAAGCTCGTTACTAAAGACGAGCGTACACGAGATTATTTATATAGGCGCGACTGTTGATTGATTAAACACTGAGTCGAATGGACGCGGTGTGGATAACAGACTGTTGGCTTCGAAGCGGAGGTTTGTTTTTAAGTGTAAACAAGGTACCTAAATGAAAAACGTATTTTTTCATAAATACTGTTAATACTGTTTTTTCATAAAACTGTGTGTTTGTCAAGTTTGGACTCTTGCCAGCGATGATTGTGTTGTTTTCTCTCTCCTCATTCTTCGTCATTCACTAGCTTCTGCCAGTGACCTAATCATCTGCGTGAAAGGACATCATTCAAGTGTCGAACATTTTATACCCAAAAATGAAAGTGCCAGAATAAAAACGTAGGTACTATTTTCTGATGGAAAATAACATCTTGAGCATTTTGTACTACTCGTATTACAGAAAAAGTTTACAACTGCTATTTGAGATTGAAAATGCCAAAAATCATATTTTTATTAAAAAACTACCAACTTTTAATTGAATTTAACATCCTGAACATGCTTTAAGTATAAACTTGTAATTAAAACATGAGTTTTGGCATTTTCAATGTCAAAAAAAAAAAAAATGTTTTCGGGAGGTAATGGTACACTTTCGTTGTGAATAAATAAATCAATGAAACGTTACGTTTTCTTTATGGAATAGAATGCAGAGAGGACGCTTGGGGTAGATTGTTACAGCTAATTGTTTTCTTTATCTTACTAATATTATAAACATGAAAGTTTGTATGGATGGAGGGATGGATAGATGGATGGATGTTTGTTACTCTTTCACGCAAAAACTACTGAACGGATTTGGATGAAATTTGGCACACAGATGTTTTATAACCAGGATTAACATACAGGATACTTTTTATCCCGATATTTCCACGGGATCGAAACTTATGCGTGTGAAACCGCGGGGCACAGCTAGTACTATAAAAATGCTCAATGCATTTTGGGTACGAAATGAATGATGTCCCTTTCTGGTTCCCCGACCGACCCCATCCCGTCGCATCGCCTGCCTGCCTCGCTTTCGCTCAGCGGTTTTTCCGACTTTTTGCTCAGTTCCTAAGGTTCCTAGCGTGATGTTAAATAGCCTTCCTCAAGAGTTAGATAGATTAACCGTTTATTCAGTGCAACAAAAGACACAATACAAGTAATTAAAAATCCGAAAAAGGTGAAACAAAAAAAAAACAAGAATTAAAAAGATAAATTGACCTGTAGCGGTATCTACAAACGCCACATGCGAACAACGCGTCGTAATCCTGCATCTCGCAAGCAGAGTTTACCGTGCAATTAGCATAGATACAATTTCCCAATATCAATCGTTGGGTAATTGCCCGCTAGACACAACACCCGTCTGGTCGGAGGCTTTTCAATGGCCCTTTTCAATGGAGGTTGACTGAACTTTACACCCTGTTCCACATACCTCCAAAGACCCATAGACACCTCGTAAATCTATAACGGTCGATCACTGCTGGGCGGTGTGTGTCTCATGGTTGCACCAAATGGGAGTCCAGCTCAGCATATGCCAGGTACAATACCTGACGCTGGTATTCTGCTGCATCCCGTTAGTGACACGGATGTCGAGAACACACATCTGAGATTCTACAAAATGGTACCTACATTGGATAAATTGTAGAAGCTGTAAATTTACTGAAATAAATTATTATTATTATCTTTATTTGCATTATTATTATTAGTTGGTCTATGAAATGCAAATAGTTTTTTTTAAACCGACTGGTAGTTCCAAAGTTTAGCGCGTTCAAACAAACAAACTCTTCAGCTTTATTATTAGTACAGATGGGGGTTTGTGTCTAGTTTTAAGAAGAAAACTGGACTTACTTAGACCTCTAACACGCAGTAATCAAGCGTCAATGCTCCTTCCTTTTTGTTCGTTGAAACCCTTGACAAGAGAATGTCCAGTTGTAGGAAAATAACACACTTCTGAGAAAAGTCCTCTTCTCATACAGAGAAAGCACGAGCATAGACCATTACGCTTGCTCAAGACGGGTTGGCGATTTAAGAATTACATTAAATATAAGTCCAGGGAGTCTACTCCGAAGTAGTATCGGCCGAATATTCGGCCGTTTCCTGCTAGTGAAGAGTGTGAAGTTACTATTTCCCGATCCTACACTCCTACACTTTTTCGAATATTGACTATGGTCCCGACCCAACTGAGCTGATCCAAACTTTTTCCGGATGTATGGAAGGACATGGACATTCGCACTTTGCACTTCGGAGTAGACCCTCTGGTTTTCTCACGATGTTTTGCTTCACCAATAATATCCAAGCCAAACAGACAGTATACATTCTCCTACCCTCATCCCAATTTATTTGGGGTTGGCGAAACGAATCTTTTTCTTCCATGCTTCTCTATTAGGGACTTAGGAACGCGGTCGTAAAGCTGAACGGATGCGTACGCATTCCATACAAAATCGATGTTTTCTATGGACAAAACCTGAACATAGCTGAATAAGTGTGAGTAGTCGTCGTCATCTCAGTAGTCACCCCAATTCCATCCATATCATATTTCACACACTCTATCCATCGTTTCAAACTCAAAAAGTACTCATAAAATGAAAAAGTCAAATTGGTACTGAAACTAGAATCATTATATTTTAAATTGCAACAATAACAAGTCAAGCCATCTACAAATAAAATTAGAAAGAACATGCTTATGACAGTCAGAGAAAGGACCATTTAGGTAAAATAGCAGACGAAGGTAAAGAATATTTTTATTCGTACAATAAAAGAATTAAAGTAAATTGCATGTCAGTGAAACTAAAAATAACTACGTTCCCGCTCTTTGTTCAAAAAACACACGGTTTTAAATAAAGTAGACGAGTTTCAGTCTGGACCTGAAAGCAACGTTGCTTGATGTGTATTCTGCCAGCCTTTTTCCAACTATGTTGGGGTCGGCTTCCAGTCTAACCGGATGCAGCTGAATACCAGTATTTTACATGAAGCGACTGCCTATCTGACCTTCACAACCCAGTTACTGGGTAATACGATAACCCTTTTTTTTTTTTTTGTTGATGGGAAATCATCAAATGACCCCTCCCGCTCTGGGTGGAGCGGAAGGGAGTGTCAGACTGTTACTGACTAAAACCCACCCGTGTTCCTTCCTTAGCCCTTTCTGTTCCAGGGCAGCGGTAACCCTTTCGGATGATCCCGCCGCCCTGGCAGGCTTCGGCCCTATCGGGCCCCGTCCTCTGCTGACATCTCTTTGAGGCGCGCGTGGAACACAACGCGCCGTCCGCCACGGGACTGGTCCTGATCGGACGGTGAGTTGATACGATACCCGATGGTAAGACTTTCGGGCTTCTGACGACCCATAACGACTGTCAAAGAGCCACGGTTGACAGCAGGGACCAACGGCTTATCGTGCTATCCGAGGCACGGAGGGGTCTTGATATGTAAAGATGGTCACCCATCCACGGACCAACCGCGGCAAGCGTAGCTTATCCTGATCGATCGATCCGTGCGAATGTTATTACGTGGCCATAAGCTCCTCAATATAGCTCAGCATATTATCCGAATATCAATGCTAAATATGATGAGCCTCACTTCCGTAATTACCTAGCCACAAGCCCCTTAATGCCTAGTAATTACCCAAAAGAAAAATATAGTAGAATGAATACATGATTCCGTTTGTAATAGACATCGTTGTTCAGCGTTCAAAGAGAAGGCAAATAAAATGTGACGCGCGCGAAGCTAGTAATTAAAAAGCGCCCAAGTGCGAGTCGGACTCGCACACGAAGGGTTCCGTCCAACGCTACATATTTTGAAAAACACGTTTCTTGTATACCTCCTTTAATTTTTAGTTTAATTGTTTTTTTTATTATTTGTTGTTATAACTGCCACAGTAGTACCTACAACACTGAAAATTTTAAGTGTGTACCAATTCCGGTTAATAAGACACAGCCCTTTGACAGATGGACGGACGGACGGTCCATCTGTCTGTCTCCCAGGGTCCCGCACCCTTTGGGTACGGAATCCTAAAAACATAGGTACCTTTTTACTTTACATTCCATTTATTTAAGCCAGAGTCCTCTTGGTTGCAGGTCATTTGGGAATTAAGTATCTAAAGGGTACGCAGAAGTAAAGGTAGTATTAACCGGTGATGTAAACAAAAGACTGATTCGACTTATTTGCTTCGTTGGTCTTGGGTTCGATCCCCGGGTCGAGCAAAGTGTTATTGGGTTTTGCCACGGGATCTGTGCACGGTTGATAGCAATAAATTCGCCCCCTAATAATAGGGGTTAAAGTATGAAATTGCCGTTTTATTGTGATAAGCACTTCGAATTGACATAGAACCTGCATGGTTTGGGATTTTTGAGTGAAACTTTTTTCAAATGGTACCTATCTATGAAGTTCTTCTTTTAAAAAATGTGCAACATTCGATTATCGACTGTCAGTTGTTTTTTTTATTCAGCTTAGACAAGAAAGATGGCTTCTTCGATAATTCGAGTTATTTTTGAATACGAGTTCCGACGCGGAACTAACGCGGCAGAAACAGCTCGCAATGTTGCGTTAGGAGAGGGGACTGCTAATGAACGCACCGTGCGATTTTGGTTTAAACGCTTTCGTGATGGAAACTTTGATTTGAAGAACGAACCACGTGAAAGACCGCCCGCACAGGTGAATAACAATGAATTGAAAGCCGATCCGAGCCAAACTACCCAGGAATTAGCAGCATGGTTTAACGTTACCTTACCAACAATATTGACTCATTTGCGTCAAATCAATAAAAAAAAAAAATGAGAAATGGGTGCCTCATGATTTGAGAAACCGTTTTAACTCTACAGGAACTGCAATTAGAAACCATTCGTCACCTTCCGTATTTGCCAGACCTTGCTCCAAGGGACTACCAAAGAAGGTTTGGAGAAGGGTGTTATGTTATGCGAAATGGGGGTGGGTAATTCTAATCCAACGACTCCCGGCCACCGTAGGCGCGGACTTGCGGGCGGCGAGCAATGGGCAGCTCGCCGCCCAGTAAGGACCAGGCCCGGGTCGACGGCGCGTTGTGTTCCACGCGCGTCTCAAAGAGATGTCAGCACGAACTGACGGGGTCCGCTAGGGCCGATGCCTGCCAGGGCCGTGGGTTGTTCGACGGGTGGGTTTTAGTCAGTCAAAGTCTGACACGCCTTTCCGCTCAAGAAATTGTTTTACTAGAGTCGCGACGCACCTGCCTGCGGGAGCCTTATAGCCTCTGGCTATTAAAACAGGTACTCTAAAACTTTATAAAGTTTCGGAATCCAATATGAATAAGTTCAAAGTTGCCAGATTGTATCTCATTGTAGGTACTGAGTTACGACAGTGGCTTTTATGTCAAGATTCTTGACAGACAGATGGTCTAATCTTCACACAGTGGGTGCCTGAAGACGGGCGTCATCACCGACGCAGGCCTAAGGCTGCTTTCACCAGAGATGTCCTATGCAGCTATGCTGTGAGGATGTGAAAAGGAGGATGTGCTGAGCTACGAAACTAAGTATGTGACCGTTTCCTCTAAACATAAGCTGTGTAGCGGAGCGAGTAAGATGTGCTTTGAAGATGCGCGGTCGCGAGGTAGCTGTACGAGGAAGAGGCGCAGCTCGAGCTATGTGATGCATCGACAGTAGAGAAGGCACGGGGAGCGGCTGCGGCGCTGTGAGAGAGCACACAGCTATACCAGTCGCGCATCCGTAGCTCCCATCCATAGCATGCATCCTTCCATATAAAAACTTAGCTTAATTCAACCCATTTCCACCAGAGCTATGCTATGTGGACAAATGAATATGATTGGTGGGTATCAAACACATCTATAGCAACATAGAATAGCACATCTCTGGTGGAAAAGCAGCCTAATGCTGGCGTGACGATTTGGACTCGTTCCTAACCGATTGGACGGAGAAGGCACAGAACAAAGGAACGTGGTAAAATATGGGGGAGACCTTTGCCCAGGGACAATACAGGTGAACTGAAAAAATAAAATGTTAAAGCATTATTATTTAGTGTTAGATAATAGTTTTTTTAATGTGGAACAAAGGTAAGCTCCTGTGAAAATATCGTTTCGAAATGTTAATATGATACAGCTGACAGTACTAAAGTTACCAGAACAAAACAAAAATATGATAATAAACCTTGGCGAGGTTCCATAGAAGACTCCTAAATGTGTAATTTCGTATGTGTAATTTAGCTACCTAATGTACGCTCTACGTGGGTATGAAACGTTTTACAAGCAACAATAATACAATTTACAACACATTGTTGAATTGTTTCCACGCAAGTTATCACGGCATGTTTAATTGTTTTTGGTACTTTTGTATGCTACCTATTCTATTGTATTTCTATTAATGTTTTGGAATATGATTTGTTAAATAATATTATAACGAATTACCTATTCTGGTTGACAACATCGGGGGTTGACAGCAAAAAGGGGCCCGTGTTTAAATAATAACAGCCGCACAGGTCGATCAACCAGGTTAAGCTACGCTTGCCGCGGTTGGTCTGTGGATGAATGATCTTTACATACCGAGACGTGCTTTCCGAGGCACGGAGGAGGCCTCGGAAAGCACGTCCCGGCTGGCATTCGTGGATCTTTGACAGTCGCTACGGGTAGTCAGAAGCCCGAAAGTCTGATAACCAGGGGTATCGTATTACCCAGTAACTGGGTTGTGGTGGTCAGATAGGCAGTCGCTTCATGTAAAATACTGGTATTCAGCTGCATCCGGTTAGACTGGAAGCCGATGATGATGGTTAACAACATAGGTGACGCAGCGGTTGAGCAATGGTCTTTGTAGTCGCGCGTTCGATTTCGATAAAATTTTTATACAGTAAGTATTCGTGTTTTTTTTATGGCTACGCTGTAGATCAGACCGTAGGCCCTATGGTATGGTACGGGTGCGGTTTTTGTATTTTCTACAATACTTCATTTGTTTTTCCAGCCTGTGTTGATCTTGGACAACTTTTATTATTGTAAAGATTTTTTTTCTGATCACATA
Organism: Apamea crenata; assembly: GCA_949629185.1. Classification (NCBI taxonomy): domain Eukaryota; kingdom Metazoa; phylum Arthropoda; class Insecta; order Lepidoptera; family Noctuidae; genus Apamea; species Apamea crenata. Next base: position 15,247,501 of record OX451360.1, on the reverse strand, counting down.
ATATATAGGGTCCTAGAACATTTTCTCGAGCATTTCCATGTAATGTAACGTTCTTACGAATGGTACAATACAGGCAAAAGCTCAGTTTCCAAAAGCATTTCCATGTAATGTAACATTTTTGCAAAGGCTCAACACTGCGTCTGACGACTGAGTACCAGTAACATTTCTTTCAATCTTGTGTTTCTTGTTGAATGGTCCGACCTGCAGGTACCGCTCGTACCTTTGCTCGTTAAAATGTTACACCAAAACGCTCGTTGGTTTTTAAAATCTGGTTGTAACAAAACATCGAGGATCATGTTCGAAGTGCGGTTCAATAAAATTAAAAAAATGGCGAATGCTCGTTGTTCTGTTACAAGTAGGTAAATGCTGTACTCTATAGGTACTCATGTTCACGTTTCATTAAGGGCTGATTTTTCAATGACAGATAATTTTTATTCGTAGAATAAATTAACGTCTGACAGATTTTGTATGGAAACTGTAAAAAATCAAAATTATTCCTCGGATAAAATTATCTTGCGTTGGAAAAATCAACCCTTAATTAAATAGGTACCTACCCACTTATATCAAATTAGTGATAACCTAGCGTCGTGTCGGTTACTTAATTTTGCGTCACGCTTTTTCGTGTCGTAAGGTTTTAATAAATTCTGCTGTCATTAGATAAGGGAAATCTTGATAATTTCCGTATTTTGGGCAGCCTTGGTTAATAAACAAATAAGACTATTCATTAGAATGCCTATTCAAGCGTCGAATACGATAAAAACATCAAGGATAAGCTCCTTGAAGTTTATATAAACTTAAATTCACAAAGGACATCATTCAAATGTCGAACAATTTATACCCAAAAAGTTAAAGCAGCCAAAAAAAAGATACTGTTTCATTTATTGCGTATACGCTCATATCCATTTTCACCATTGAGTAACAGGCTTAGGACTGAAAACCAGCGAATCAATAACTGTTTGCGTCTTTAAACGAATGTCTAAAATATTCTTGACAAAAAAATGATTTTTGGTACTTTCAAACCCAAATAGCAGCCAGGCGGATAATTGTGGATCTATGTTGTAATAGTTGAAACATGTTCGGGACATTATATTCAATTACAAGTTGGTATATTTTAAATGTTATGCTTAAAAAACTTGTTATAAGATAGTGATTTTTGGCATTTTCGATCTCAAATAGCAGCCGGGGGTTTAATTGTAGACGTTCGTTGTAAAAGTAAAAAAGGCTCAAAATTATATTTCCCATAAGAAAACAGTACTTTTTTTTTCTGGCTTTTAGTGATTATTGATGTAGTTACAGAGCAGCATAAAAATAATGTCAAATCAATTAAATACAGGTACAGTACAGAAAAAAAAACTGAAAGGCATTTAATTTGATAACACACTAACGTGGATCGAACATTTCTTACGTGTTTTCTAATTATATTCTCAGTATTTTAATTTCATAAAATCGCTAACCTTTCGGCACGTGTAATTCATTCCTAGATGGAGCCACGACCTTAAAATGGTGGCTGGAACCGACTGGATGCGGAATGCGGAGGACAAGGTGATGTGGACCAGCCTGGGAGAGGCCTATTTCTAGCAGTAAACTGCGATAGGCTGAATAGGTAGATTGAACTGATTAATTACCTCGTTTCTCAAGATGTAAGTAAGAAACAAGCACGCCAAAGGTTTAAAACACTCGTAAATTTATTTCTTTCTGACCTTTTGTCCCAAGAAATTCTAAGTTGGAAAGTAGAAACTTCTACGTAATTATAGCCCCCGGCAAGACAGTTTCGGATGGCCCAGTCTCAACCGGAGCCCCTCACTAAGCTTTTACTTAATTTCACAATACTTAAGTTTTTAATTGCTGTTAGTTAACGTCAAATAATTTTAGGAGTCGCATTAAATTATATAAAAGTAAAAGTATAAATCTACAGAGAAATTAATGTTTTACTTGTGAAACTTTATTAATTAGCGAAAAATGATGAAAGAGACCTTTTTTTTGAGATCTAGTCGTATTTTTGGAATTTTTAAAATCTTGCTGTCTGGCAAAATTTTTTTGGACTAGAATTAAGAGAATTTCTTGTAAAAAATCGTCTGCTTTTTAAGTAAGAAAAGCTCACTGAATACTAGCTGAAACTTCTTCATAAATAAAACAGAAGAAATTTTAACAAATCTAAAGCTTTAAAAACCAGCATATAATGGGCAGAATCTGTGTGTTATGACGCGTAATATCCTAAACAACAAGGCACAATTCACCGACACCTGTTGTCAGCTGCTACCCGACCACCCAGCGGATTATTTCGTCCCAACTCTGAATGCAAACAAGTTCATAACTTCGGAAAAACAAGGTTTGTAACATTTTAACTAAAACCGGATAAAAACAGCGAGCCCCTCCGGAGTCAGGAACGTTTCCGGACCCTTGACTTCAATTCATTCCTGTACCGACGTACACCGATGTAGTACTTTTAAGACGGAATATTTTTGAGTTGCTCACAGAATATACAAGCTAAACCACTTTAGCTTGCATATTCTGTGAGCAACTCAAAAATATTCCGTCTGCTAATATGGCCGGCCCATTGGTGGCAATGGGCCGGCCATATTAGCCGTAGAACCGATGACCGTTGAGGTAGACGTGTTCATGATTAGAGGCATTTGACACACATTGGAGACGCGTATCGATAAACGTAAGGTGGGACGCCCTCAAGCTAGGTGGAGCGATGATTTTCACAGGACGGCTGGTAGCAGCTGGATGAAAGTTGCCGAAAATCGAGTTAAATGGTGTGCAATAGGAGAGGCCTATGTCCAGCAGTGGACTGCTATAGGCTGGTGATGATGATGATTTTTGAGTTTGTTATGACCCTATAGAGGTATGAGGAATAGGGTGTAAAGAACACTCATGCTCCATAGAAAAAGGAGGATCCTCCAACCAGACAGGTGTTGTGTCTGGCGGGCAACTGCCCAACGATTGATGTTCGGCTCCGTTATGATTTTTGCCTCAACAAAAGAATAAGAAAATATCTTGTTGCATCGGAAGTGTCAGTTAAAACCTCATCTGCAAAAAGACAGTTCACTAGACAATCCACTTCCATCTGCAATAAATTAAATACACTTTTAAATATTTATCCCATGACATATCGAGAATATAGAAAATCTGAATAGAAAAACTGGCTAAAATGCAAGAGCTATGATGAAATTGAAACTGCTACAAAATACCATGCGATAATTTGGCGATAAGGGACACACAAACACACACACACTACACCACACACACACACACACATGCTTTCCTAGATAAAAGTTGAATTTCTTTTGTATCTACACTCCTACATTATTATTGTTACTAGTTTCAGAAGAGCGGGGTCTCCTAGCACAGGTATTTTTATAACTTAAAAAGAGGCCTCTATTGTAAGCATTACATTGTAGAAGTTTGTAAAGTTAACTGAAATAAATATTATTATTATTATGTTATTATAATTGCGCGGTAAACTCTGCTTGCGAGATGCAGGATTTGCGTGACGTCAGTATGACGCGTTGTTCGCATGTGGCGCTGCAGATACCGCTACAACCCCAAGGCGATACACCCTTTGAAGGACAGGGTGAAATTGTCATAGGAAATCATATACAAGTAGGACCTTATTTGAGTTTATATTTGGTACCCTTTAGGCTGTGGTTTTATCCTCTTCATCCTTTACAAACAGTACACATAACATATTGATTACTTTTTAGGGTTCTGTACCCAAACGGTGCCAACGGACACCTGCTACTAAGCCTCCGTTGTACGTCAGTCAGTGGGCTGTATCTCATGTATGTAACAGGTAGACAGTTGAAATTTTTGTTGAGTATGTATTTCTACTGCCGCTATAACAACAAATAATAAAAATAAAATAAAGTTCAAAATGAAAGGAGGTTCCCATACAAGAAGCATGTTTAAAAAAAATATATGTAGTGTTTAATATTGTACGGTGGTACCGAACCCTTCGTCGGCACTTGGCCAGTTGGCCTTGGATATTCTAAGTACCAGGCGGGTTAAACCTCAACGGTAGAGTCTGACAGCAAAGCTTACAACGATATACGCTAATGATATGGATCGCGAGATTCACCGTGTACTAGGTGCTATTGGCTTTGTAGTTACTTATAAAAAGGGTCTAAGGGACATTGACTCGTAAACTGAAACCATGAATTAAAAAGGTGCAGCATTAAAAAAAAATCGGTAATTAAAAAAAGTTGCTGATCCATACATTTTGACCATGCACATCGGTATTGTACTTTTTTAAGAAACAGCTATGTTTTTTAAATAACCGTTGCAGATTGCACGTCGAATATGTCCCCTTACACCGTGTATTTTTACAATCACAGAATTATTGTCTTCCATGAAAAGTCATTTTGATACATACATTACATAGTTTTTTGTACTTACACTAATTACAGCCACACAGGACGATCTAAGGTTAAGCTACGCTTGCCGAGGTCGATCCGTGGATGGGTGACCATCCATTACATATCGAAACCCTTCCACGCTGCGAATGTTCCGGCTGTCAAGGGATATTGTATTACCCAGTAACTTGGGTTGTGGAGGTCAGATAGAAAGTCACTTCATTTAAAAGACTAGTATTTATGTATATTCAGCACATCTAGTTAAACTAGAAGTGAAGGCATACCGACGTAATTGGGATGTCTATGTTGATCTACTTTTCAAACTGCGGGGCCCGTATTACGAAGAATGAATACCATCATGATTCTAGCCCGAAAAAGAGATGTTGCTATCAGTCTTGTATAGCTCCGTCTCCCTCTTACACCGGAATCATTATGGCATTAAAGCGTTATAATATGGCACCAGAATATCAAACCTATCAAACGCCATCACAACCATCATCATCACCATCGCAGCACATGAAGTGATTTTTGCTCCATTGGTGTAATTTCTGTATGGAGTTCCAGTGTGAGGATAAATAAATAAACATAAAACAAGCCACTTAACACGTTACCTGAAGTGAAATGTACCACATAATCAACAATATCATGTACCAATCCCAATATAGTCCAAGTTACAGAGCAATGGGACCATTGTTGCTTGCCGTACATTCAGTAATCTTAATCCTCTGGCCCCATGTGCGGAGCCTATAGCCATTGATCGGGGCAATATCCCGAGCAGAGAATTTTTGCAACAGAAAAATCCAATTAGGCTCTCAGCTCTACGTTGGAATTAAAAGTATGTCCAGATGTGATTTAGTAACGTTTAGTGATCACAGTCTTGCAGTTGATTTTTTGGTTTTTCTTTTTTATTTGCAGTAGGTACTTACCTTATTGACTTGTAGGCAAGTGCATCATTGGCAGTCGGCGCCTGTTAGCGCGGGGAGCAATGAAAGAGTTGATTGTATTTTAGGGGTAATGGTTTACTGCCGTTCTTGTTAACAAATGTAATCTTTCATAATTATCATTTGATTTTTTTTTTTTAATTAATTTAATTTCATAATGAAACGAAGACGTCTATTCTTGCATTTCAGTCTTCTATAAGGGAACCAACCACTCCGTTGTTCTATTCCTGTACATTGATTGCTCTGCCTTGGTAATGTGTTGTTGTCAAAGGAACTAATGAGATGGGATTAGGCGGAATGTTACTTTATGGCTGTGTGCTAAATGAAGATATAAGGTCCTCTAGAATCAAGGTACAGGATAGGTATGAGCAGAGGTAGTACAGTGGTATCAGCCTCGTCTTACATGTTATAGGTCGTTCTATCTAAGACAGGTGCTTTACTTTGTGTACCTATTTAAATTCATCACTACTACATATTACTCTCAAAACGATGAAGGAAAACATCGTGAGGTGGCATGTCTTTGAACCCAAAAATTCAAAGGCATGTGACATCTACCAACCCGCACTGGGTCCGCGTTGTGGATTTATGGCCCACTCTTTCTGAAAGAGAGGAGACTGTGCCCGTACAATTTAATCCGTCAAAAAAACATTGTCGTCCAGATGTTACTTACATATTTACAGAGTCTCGGCAAGGGAAGGAACGCTTAAGGCACACAAACAAACAAAGGCTAAACAAAGGGCTACAACTGGTTCAAGGGAACCAGCAGGGTACAAGCTATGGGGAGCAGGAGGAAAAACTACGGAGGTTCATTTTTTTTTGCTATGGGAGGGTTCCATGTAAGCAGAAATGCAAAAAGATGATAAACATTCAATATTTACTTTATTTGGTCTACAATCTTCACAAAGGACGCAAAAAAATAAGTTGTTTTGGAGGTAGTTGCCACCACACCAGCCGATGTATTCTGTAAAAATCTCACCGTAATAACTTAGGTGAAGTGAGCTTGAAATGAGTTGTCTATAGTGAGAACTCCTAGCATCGGGTGGAATGACAGCTCACGTCAAGCTCATTTCACCTTAGTTTCAGGGTGTCATTTTTTGCTGAATAGACCAGCAGACTTATTACTTATGGAGGTATGAGAAACAGGGTGTAAAGTTCACTCATCTTCCATAGAAAAGGGAGGATCCTTCGGTCAGACGGGAATTGTATTTGGCGGGCAATTGCCCAACGATTGATGTTGGGAAGTTTATGTGTATGCTAGTTGTGCGGTAAACTCTGCTTGCGAGATGCAGGATTTGCGTGATGTCAGTATGACGCGTTGTTCGCATATGGCGTTGTAGATACCGCTACATACTAAACAAATTTTGGTGAAATACGATGGCAAGATTTTCTTTTACATTCAAAAGTAAAACCTTTTTAGTCATGTTTCATCAGAAATACACTAAGCTTTATTTAAAAGAAAACGTCAACTCCAACCAAACTAGAGCTGCCTCGTTCCAATCTCCCGACTCAGTTCACTTATTGGCACTCTGTGGTAAATAAACTAAGGCGTATTCACTCGCATGTTTTATCAGCCAGTAATCACTGGCATCGTGCTTGGCAAAGAAGCCATTTTGAAATTCTAGCCGTGTTGCTTCAATTTCACATTTTGGATATTTTTATTAAACTTATGGTTTCTGCGAAAAACGATATGGTCCTATACGTTTGTTTAATATAAAAGTTTTGGGGAATTTTTCTCCGAATTTTCACTGCGAATTTGGAAGTTTAGATTACTTTTTGATATTCAAATACAGTTTGGTTTTTGATAGTAGGTATGTTGGATATAAGAATTTTTCAGCAATAGGTACGTAGCGTTGTTATTAGTCTAGTCTAGCAAAAGTTTGCAGGGGAATTACTGAAGTTTAACACTGAACTGTGAATATAAAGTTTTTTATCAATGCGATTTGAGCAGAAACCAAATTGAGCAACGTATCCGGAAAAATTGAGCAAACATTATCCATTATGGCTCTCATTCGATCGAGTAGGTATGTCTTTAACTCAGAATGGGGAGCATAAGCGTAACTTTTTATGAGCTACTCTGTTAGGAGGCAAAGCCGTCGCTCTATTGCCTTTAATACACTTCTCAGAAAAATCCATAATATCCTCTATCCTGATACATTTAATATTTTGCAATTTTCAAATACAGTTATTTCCTCGGTCGAAACGGGTGCGTAGTAAATATAAAAACTCCATAACAGTGGGTATAACAAGATTTTCGCCGAGTCGAGCCGAGGGATAAAAACAAAAGGCACAATTTGCCCTCCGAACGCGCTTGACTGATCCCCGGCATTATCCTATAGACCAAATCTCACAAAATACGAGTGTTTATATCAGTTCAAATCTGCCGGGACGGTCGTCGATGAAGGTCGGCCGAGCGCAAGTTAACGACGCGAAGTAACAACTTTACTGTTCAACTCTCAATTGTTTTGGATTTATTTCTTCCAAAGCTCCTAAACGCGAGCCGTTTCGGAAACTATTAATGTAAGCCATCAAACTTTTCCTTAGAAATGTGCCTTTCTCTCTGTATAATAGGCCTGTCCCTGTGTAACCTGCTCAAGTGTTACACTCGTTTTAAAAGTTGGGTAATGAGTTAACCCCTCGGGTGTTGTAAACGGCCGTAGGTCGGCAAACGTTTATCGTCAAATGGGTCGCGGAAACTTTCAACCTATTTTATTAACTTCTCTCTCGCAATGTTCTTTACTGTCTGCATTAAAAAAGGTTATTTAGTTAAAACACAATTCCGCCCTTTTGTTTCTTCATTTTGTAGCTAAAACGTCCGACAGTTAAGTTGTTTTAGAGTCTGTTAACTCTTACTTAGAGATTTTGATTTAGTTAAGCGACATCGTTTAGAGTTTTTAACTGCTTGTTTATTTATAACAGGGACAACATGAATTTGTTTGTAATTTAATACGCAGTTAATGTTTAAGAGAGTATCATGACTTAAAGTTTTGAAATGCAAGGGAATTAAAGTAATTAACAGCATCGTTCTCCGAGTTGTTGTTATTTTTTCGACCTTCATAATGAAATTATGATATTCGGTATACAGTCGGTCGTCAGTTACCAACATTCGGCGGAGGACAGGGTGTTGTGGCGCAGCCTGAGAGACGCCCATGTCCAGCAGTGGACTGCGATAGACTGAGTTGAGGTCGTCAGTTATGTATACTAAAAAAAACAAAAAAAAAACAACAAAAACAAAACAATAACAGGGTATAAAAGGTGAACGAAGTAGAAGCCAATGGCACAGAAAATTCTTTCTTCTTTTTTACAAAAAATAAAATAAAAAAATCTCTTTTAATTAGGTACGTTCAAGGTTACGTCAAAGTAGGCCGATTGCTTCAATTAAATGATTAAATGTCGCTACGAATTCATTGATAGTTTCTGCGCGTAGTAAAGGGTGCTGATAAGTTGATGTGTTTATATTGTTTGTAGATTTATTCGTATTTTTTTTTTCTGGAAAAAAGAACAAAGAAATTTCTGTGCCACAAGCTTCTACTCCTTTCACTTTTTATACCCTGTTTTTGTCCAGACGGTAGAAAAAGTCAGCCGGTATATCTAGTTGGCGTCTGAAAAAATAGAAACACCTTGTCATAAATAATATCATAAACAAACAGAAAAGCACAGCTTCGTAGTTTGCGAACATAAACTTTTTACTATCCATTAAAATTGCCTTGAGTGAACTGATATTTTAGGACGGCCGGCGAAGTAGCGCCGTCCACTGTGTTATCGCAAAGAAGACGGGAATACTTAATGGTGTTAGTTTTCTCACCAAGTTTGTCTAGGCACTACTTGCGCCACAGAGCGAACGTGTATTTATTTTGTCTTTGCATTCAAAACCTTAGACAGCATTTGTATTTGATTTAATTTGCAACTATGCACAAAATAATCGTGTTTAAACATTTAACAAATTTGCAGTGTAACGTGAATTCATTAGCTATGCAAATATTACCCATTATGTTTGTTTCATTTTCCATTATAAAAACTGTATTAATTCAGCAAATTGAAAAGTCGTACGCCAACCACAATCGTAAGGCAAAATCTCAAAGGAATGTGAACCAAATCCACGGATTTACAGATGCCAGAATGCAGTGGCACCCTGTCTAAAGCTAGAATATAAATGAAGGAAGACGCAACGTAGAGTTTTTCAAACTTTTACTTCCAAGATATCAAGATACCAAGTTTGAAGGCTACAGAGGGACAAATAAAACAAGAAATCATTATGTGTAAACCAACGTGTAATACATTTATATTATAAAGAGATAAAATTTCACATCTTGTAAATATTAGACATAATTTTCCATACAAATTCAGCGCAACAGATTGTTACACGAAACACACGATATAATAACATTTATTCATTAACTACTATCGGCTCAGCTAACACATAAGTATTTGATTTCAACTTAGAAGGAATAAGGAGAAATGCACTGGGCAAGAAAACCGCGTCACCCAATTTTATGTACAGTAACGTCGAAAAAACTGTCACAGAGCAGTACGATTCACAGACGTGGCTATCTGAAACAGTTAAACTGCCTAGTGCATTCCTTGTCTAAGGGCTCGGATAAATTGCACGGAGAGTACACATACCTTTGGTTTAATTGGTAAGAATTATTAAAATTTTATACTTCTCCGTGTAATATTTATTAACCCATATAAATAAAATTGTCGAGGAAGTTAGGTTATCAGCTAGAGTGAATCGAATAAAATATCTTCACAAGTAAGTTATATTCGAAATATACATCTCATAGTTATATACAATCTATTTATTCTAGAGGGAGGGTAAATGATATGAATAATAAAACCTACCATTACGCAATGTTTTTGTTTACAATTATGCGTAATTGACAACACTTAATAGTCTCATTAGTGGCATTCACTATGAAGCAACCAAGACTGCGGCACGGTAATATTATCTAATATTACCGTGACTGCGGGGTAATCGCGTAACACACATGCAATGGCAATCGATAGAAGCTTTCATTTTGACAGTTCAGCCACGTCCATTGCGTTATTTACGTTGTCGATCGGACAAATTTTTCAAACATATGCAGCAATGGATTAGGAATTTCCTTCAAAGCGTTGATCGTGATTGAGAGTGTGTTACGCAATTAGGGTGCTGGTTATGTCTAGGATCAAAGAAATATCCGGTTTCTCAGTAATTCCATTAAAACTATTACGATATAAAATCTAACTTACAATAGGACTTAAAGTTTATATAAAGAGTGTATAGCAATAAGGAAGACATCGATAGCCTGCATGAATTACATCATCAATATAGAAAATACAGTAAATTATCTTTTGATTTCAATGCAGTTTCTAAGTTATGTGAAGTCACAGGAGTGAACATGAACAATGTAGACTAGAGAATCGCTAGAGACAGACAAATCAACTTATATTCCAGTGATCGTCGTAATCTTATTCCTATTTGAACAGAACCGTTGGCGAGAGGAAAATTTGAGGAATTTTTATCAGTGTTTGCTCAGAAAGTAAATATGTCTGAGTTGTATTTACTCCTGTGGTACTGCGGCCCGTTTTTTCTAACTTAAGTAAATTGCTCGTAGCCAAAAACAGGAGACGGGAGATTAATTCCATATCAAATAAAAATGATGTAAAAAAGAAAAAAAGCGATCGTTTGAACAGAGTGACCTAAATCCGCACATGTCACACTTTTCTGTGACTTAAGTAGTCATTTTTACACAGAAAAGCGTGATTTAAGTGCGGGTTTAGGTCACACGAGCTATAAAATGTATACAATACGTGTGACCTAAGTAGTCTATTAATGCACGGCGTTTAGCCCTTAAATAAGTCCCACATATCATAATGTACTATTTTACGACGTGAATACACCTTAACATGTTCTCAAAATAAACACATTATTTATTATTTTTAAATCCACATAATTGTCAACTATTATTCAACGGGATTGTATTTTATTCGCGGAAACTGCGCGAACTGATTGGAATCTTTAATTTAATCTCCATTGTAATTGGTTTCATTTATCGACAGAATCATTCCGATAATGACCTGTGGTATTACTTCGGGAAGCAGAGGTTCGGGATTTCATTTCACTTTTAACGAAAACTGGTTTACTTATGTTGGAGATAAAAAATAAACTTTTAATGTTTTAATGATTTAAAATTATATCAATGAAGTTTTAAATGTATGGCAATGTATTTCCTGTACATAGTCTGTTTTTTTTAATAGGTAATTTAAGTATTTTTTATGACGTCATACAGCACATAGTTACATAATATATCCCAGTATTCTTGGAAATCAGCTATATACATTTGAAATATAGACTCTAATATAACATCGAGTAGTTGTTTACGAAACGATACTACTGACATTGAACAAAAAAAGTACCTAAATAAAATATTAAGAGTAAACACAGTTATTATTTTCCATTAATATATCCACATAATGTTTATTAGCTAACATAAATTAGCATTTACTTACATTAATTTTATAAGTTTTACACACATTATAATTATCTACCTTATTTACGCTTTAAGCTTTGCTAATTACGAGATTACGTTCAAAAATTAAGTCATTCAGATTATCTATACAATACATTTAACTTTGTTTTCTATAGCCTTATAGTTTGGCTTTAGAAAACATTGAGATACAGTTAATTAATCAATATTAAACATTTACAATACGAACCGAGCGATATGTAAGCCTCTCCATATTGACAACATTTATAAAATGGTTTATAAATACTCACTCCTAATCATGATATGTTTTTGTTACACAATTGCTCCTAAATATTCTCATTAATAAAATATTCCATCGCGCAACATACCTCCTACATGGTTTTATGCAAATGCCTTTGCAAAACTATGCCTTGAATTTATGTGAAAATTATGCATATACTGTGCATGAAACTTGTATGTAATCCAATCATTAATACTGCATCGAACCTATTTTATTCAAGGCTTAAAAACGTTTTCGTATTTCAAATAAACACGTGTTCCAAAAATAGTTCTAAATTCGTCCGCTCAGAATACTGGTCGCATACAATCGAGAGCGCAATGATTGCTAGATCATTAGGCGACGCGTCGTGTGCCTCACTGTGCACTGTATGCAGACACGGGCTAACACCACATGTCCCACAACGCTCCGGCCTGGCTTTGTCTACGCTAACACGGATTTCACTACTGAGCGACTACTGGGAGTGGAGCACTATACCTACTGAAATATAAAGTGCAGTTGCAGATTGAAGAATTTAAAATAGATCTTTGTTACAGTAACGTTGAAACGTGATTCCGTCAACTATTGTTGGCGCTGAAGCTGGCAAACGAGTAATAGCGACGTTTCAAATTGATAAATAAAAAAAAAATCGCAAAACACGTATTCGTTTGTATCAAACTGACAGGTGTCAAGGCCGCATATCTCGTCGGCCGTACTGTAATCTACTTCTATACGTGGAAGTGGCAAAGTTATGGGCCATCGATATTTCGAACAAGAAGAAGTACCTAATCAGTAATCATTGTTATGCCTAATATGATTTTTACTTTGTTGAATGGCAATTTGAAATGAAATACTAATTCATATTAATTTACTACTCAACGACTGTTGGCTTCAGTGTCACGTAGTGTTAAGTGCCTACTCGAATGGGCACTATGCATCCCACAGAGCTTTCACACGGTTTTGTCTTTGCTAGCACGGATTGCTCTATTGTGTAAATATACTCGTAGTATATTATTATATGGGGAATATTTTGAGCGAACATGAAACAATTATCAATTAAAAAAAATATTAATATGCGAATTAAATTAACTTGTTTTAATGCTGCAGCATCCTGAAGATGATATAATAAGACAAGAGGTGCCCTAGATTATTCATATACCTCATGAATAATGCAATAACCGTCAGCCTAATTAGCATATAGCTCTTAGTTAGCGTAATCTCTAGGCTAATAGCTTTGTAATAACATCCTGCACTTTTTGATGAAAATAATTCTTTTTTTAAGAGCCACATAGAGGCATTTATTGCGCGACGTCTCATTCTTATCCACCATATCATGTACTCGCGAGCATCATTAGTCATTTCAATTCAAATTCACTTCACTTTGTCAAGATTTTAAAATAAAACAATTGATTTTTTCGCAATGTGTATATTTTTTTTAAACCACATTTTTATCTTCATTTTTTGCATTGCCTACAACGAATGAGTATATTTTTGATTGATTTGTCAATCTAGGTAGAGATTTGCAACTTATTTTTTTAATTTTTTTTTAAACCAAACTCATAATAAAAAATCTTATATAATAAAAATATTCTAATGAACTAATTTGGTAGCTCAGGTTGAAAGTTATACTTTACTAAGTAAAACCACAAATACTTCAAGAGCTTACTTACAATTTTTATCAATTTCATCTTGCCTAACAAAAGTTTTCTACTCTACAAGCATTAGGTACACAAATATAACAGACATTGGGAACTAAAGTATTTTTATTTATTTAGTTGTTTTTATTTACACATTTTTACGAGCCTATGTTTAAGAATTCCACAATTATCTTAGTTTAGAAATTAGAAAACACAAAAAGATCACTCACGTTTAGATACAATTTTCTACCGATATGTAAAAGCCAATGCATTCATTTTAAAGGTCACGCAATCACTAATGTGTATTGTAATTAATGTGACTCATTACATGCTTTTACTGTCTCTGGCTTAGCCATTACATTATATTATATTACAAAATGGACATGGGCTCTCTAGCAATTGATAGGTGGGTGTCAAATCGGGTCATTTACATATCTAACTTTCTAATTCAGTCTCATAATTGCGCATACATAAGTTAAAAGGTAAATATACAAAGGATACAAAGAAGCGCTGAGAAGCTCATCGATAAAGATCAAATCAAAAAGTAAAACCGCGTCGAAAATGTCAGCCATCTTGTAAAAAATATAAATGGACAAACGTTTGGTCGTGGATTTTTTTTCAAAATCACCTGAACATAATTAAAATGTGCAGTTAAAAATAACATGGCAATAAAGTTTGATATAAAATTCACATTTATTCCATGTTCAATTCGCGCTGTATTTTTTATGTTAAAAAACGCCATTAGCTGGCGCCCAGTAACGTTCGGAGGTTGCTTTTATTGTTCGCTGTATAGTTTATGCGTCTATATAGGTATGCTGGTATATAAAACACGGGTTGTGGTTCTAGATTTTGTAGATAATCTTTATTAACCAGGTGTATAATAAAAACGTCATTCAAAGTCTGTATTAAAAGACTTTGGAATTAAGTGTACAAAATTCAGCATGAAAGAAGCGAAGTTTTAGAATCCATCCTTGCCATTATTCATAAGAGCAGCCATTTTGTTATTGGCGACTCAGATAAACGTTACCTCGGGTCCTTTATTTTGAAGGGATTTACTTTAAACGTCCATAATAAGATTAGAACCAACATTGATCAAATTAATATTTGTTTGCAAAGGGAATCGCGTCATTTAAAGTTATTTGAACCGATTTTAATAGCGATTAAGCGAATTCGGGCGACTATTGCCGCCAATCGAGTTGTTACCAAAGTTTATTGTTTGGAAAATTAGAATGAAATTGTTGGTAAAATTACCATTTTATTTAAAAAAATTGTGAAATGTAAATACAAAGGTATTTTATCCAAATTGGTACGTCTGTTTGAAATAGCCGCAGTGTTGCTATTAAGGCCAAAATTAAAGGAAGTGTTTTTAAAATAATGGGCCAGCGAATATTCTACTGAAATCCTTACGATGTATTACACCAATTAAAAATAGATTAAATATCGACATGTTTCTTCATAATTTTATTATAACACCTGTCAAATTGTAACGCACGAAACAAGTTATTAGTCGCACGCAATCAAACGCTGTATTGTTTGTAGTTAATGAAAAATATCGATCAGAATTTTAAAAACGAAATAGTTTATTATAAATATCGTCTGTATGCTTTGTATTACGAATGAAAACACTAAACTCACTCTTCAGTTTCACCAATTATATGACAAATGATTGGTCTTGTTCATTTATTTTCCAAAAACATAACACTGAACTCTGAATACACACATGAAATTATAATAATTTCAGCATTTTAGCACCACAGTCAATTCACTCCTCACAACAAACTATATGTACCCAGTTACCGTACTATACATTACTAAGCTCATAAAATACGTACTAGTAACATTCGCTTGGGGCGACATTGCGAATATCAAATATCAGGAGTTGATGTGCATGCGTTATAAAGGCTTCCACATATTATTGCTCGGGTATTAATGCAGCGCAATCTGCGGCAAATTGGAGCCATTTGGAACCACCGCCCGTTAGCCCAACCTGCCTTCGTAATAATATGGATCAGCCTTTATGAAACATTTAATACGTGGCTTTACAAAGCCGATGTTACCTTACATTACATGAGAACAAATTTGACAGATGTTATGTTACAATATGTATACATACGTCACATCCGAGTTTAGGAGTAAATATGGCACACAAATATGACTAAAACAACCAATACACGTTCTACATGACATCGAGCCGATAAATTTAGTTGGGAACTAACGATTTTGACAGGCAGCTGAGTCGGCGCTGGTTCGATCCGAACCACGTTGACTGAAAAAGAAAAATGTTTTTAAAACAAAAATGATGACGGGAATTTTTCACCGCTGGAAATGAGGATAATTTAGCCTGGCTGGAATTTGTGCTTACATACGCCTCAGGACTTAATTTTGAGGGGTGCTTCAACCGTTCTAATTCCCGGGTTGAAATTTTTTGCTAGAATTTTTCCTCAGGATTTTTTTCGTTCGCTTATGAATAACTCCTTGGGTAGTTAAGTTTTCATCTTACGTACCAATATAAAAGATACCAGTATTGTTTTTACAATCAACCCTTCTGTCGTGTGATATATTGACATGCTTCCAGTGACGTATCTAATTTGAATTTGTCACACGTGATCGAATTTTGATTGCGTCTCGAATTAAGAGTGATGTAAATCGATTAACGCACACTCTTATTTTATTTCCCAGGCGGCGAAAAGTATGTGTTGAATACAAAGTCACATTTTGGCATTTTATTTTTGGAGGGAAAATATTCCGAGAACGGGCACTAATACGGGCGAGATTTTAGCAGGAAGTGATGTTAAATAACAAATGTTACTGTTAAAGTAAAACATCTTTATAATAATGCATTTTATGCTTGTGGAATAATTCCGGCCCAGAATCACGTACTGAATCCATGGCCAAACAGGTCGCGCGTAGAGGTCCCCTTTATGTAAGAAACTTCCCTACTAGTAGGTACGCAACATAATCTGGGACAGTCACTCCTCTATAGAACACGTTTTAAATAAAAATATATTTTCCTTATTGGCTCAGGGTCGAGCTGAATGGAAAAAGGAAGGGGAGGCTGTAGCCCTGCATTGGGTCAATACGGGCTAGTTGTTTATTTATTTTATTTTACATACCTGTAACAGTACTATTCTGCACATCAGCGAACCCCTCACCCATGCTAGCGTAACTAGGTATGGTGCTCAAGCAGGTGATGTCCACGGTCTTGTTGGGGTATAGCTGCAGGTTGGTCAGCGGGAAGTGCAGTGACGTGTTGGTCATTGACAGTGGGATACCGTGGTGGTGACGATGGACCTTCATCGTCCCAAACGGAATAGTGTGGCTTTCGTCTACCTGTTGAGAAAGAGTAAGCGTTTAGGGTGAAGTTATACAGGGTGGCAGGGACATCTACGCGCAAACTGTAACCATGACTTCAGCACATGAGCTTAGACCCCATAGCGTAGAAATTTTTCGTCGGTTATAAAAAAAAAAATCTTCTGTTTCATAGAAAAGTGCAATACCTACGCGGTAAAAATGTATGAACAGCAATATTTTTTTTTAATAACCGACGAAAGATTTCGATGCTATGGGGTCTAAACTTATGTGCTGAATCCATGGTTACAGTTTGCGCGTCGATGTCCCTGCCACCCTATACACAAAGTGTATACAAACCCATCACATAACCGTCAACGACGCATTCTGTACATCACACTAAGGGCTGATTTACCAAAGTCAGATATCTTTTATCCGTGGAATAAAATTGACTTCTGACAGTTCTAGTGTGGAAAAACTGTCAAAAATTCGAAATTTATTCTCAGCGTAAAACTAATTCTAGGTGTTCGTGTAAAAGTTCGTTCGAATTCGCCCTAGGTAACATGTAACTGGTGTAAAAGATCGTTGTTTACAGTAGCGCTCTGTGCAACGCACGCAAAACATTGTAATTATGGGTGCATGCGATAGTGCGTAATTTTAAAAACATTCACATTTTCAATCTGTCAAAAATTATTTATTTAAAGAAACTTAGCTCTAATTTCCCTACATTTTTGACTAGTTTTTAATTAATATTGATTCTCGCTAAGCTGAGATTGCGACTAGATTTTTGACGTTTTTAATTACGGGAATTGTACTTCTGACTGATTTGGTAAAATAAGCCCTTAATGACAAAATAAAGAGCTCGACATGTGAGCATGAGCACGTCTCGCTAAGTGATCTCAAATGCGCCCTCTAACGAGGGAATCATATTTTTGCAGAAACATCTTGCCAACGTCGATGTACGTCAATTTATGCCAAGCAAGCTATCGGGGATAGGGTTTCAACGTAAAAATAAGCACGTTGTTGTTGATGTGTGATATTGTTAACTTAGAAAAACATCTGAAAGACTAAATGCCGATCGTTTCAAACGGTTGGTTAGCGTAATATCAATAATTTTGTGAAAACCCGGTTTGGTTGGTTTGACGATAGTTATCGCCATTTTTGACGTAGTATATGCGTACACGACGCATGCATGTGCATGGGACGTGAAACAATCCACCCTTACTTCAGATACTAATAATGTTGAAACATTATGTTTTTTATAAAAATATTTTAAATGTAATTTATATGTATCACACATATGCCCGAAATCACCCACTGCTATATAGGCCTCGCTTTTTTTCTGCCACACTTCCCGGTTCTGTGCGTCCCTCATCCAGATATTTCCCGCGACTTTGACGAAATGATCAAACCAACGCGCTTTTGCAGGACTCTGCACTCTAATTGCGTAACACACAATCAATCTCAATCTGAATCATTTTGAAGGATATTGCTCATCCATTGCTTTATATGTTCAAAAAATGAGTCATGTGTCTGCTAAACAACATAAATAATGCAATGAATGTTGTTGAACTGTCAAAATGAAACCGATTCCGATTGATCGTGTGTTACGCAATTAGGGTGCTGGTTTCTTTGGCCTAACCTTGGCTACTATTCGATCACAGCTATACTTCATCGGCCATCTCCTCGTCTAACTAGATGTCCTACCAAACTCCACTTGAGGCGCAATGCAAATGTAATTAAGGAAATAATAATAATCGTTTATTTATATGAAAGTAACAAGATAAAACCAACAAGAGGCTTGAGGTTTTATCTAAGATCAAAGTACTAAAACAGAAACGTCAAAATAGGCTTAATTTACATAACAACTAAAACCATTTAATTAAGGCACAGTTCTAAAAATAACTTGAATAAATGAGCCGCACCTACGCCTTTATTTTAAAGCTTTCATAGCAATTGAAGTAAAACTACCCATTGATGACTTTATTTTCGCCCGCGTAATTTTTGGAAGCAGCCAGAAATTACGGTATAACTAAAGCATTCACAAAGTTGCCAATACTTTTAGCGTTTGATTTATTAAAGAACGAAAGTGGAATATACATGACGATGTATCTGTACCGTATTTAAGATTATTAGGTAATGGAAATATTATTTTCGTTGATAGTAACCGGAGTTACCTACATAGCTTGCAGAGTAAGCATGCCGACTGCCAGTGAGTTGGCCATGTTTGTCGAAGGAACAATGGCCGGTGGAGTAGACGAGTCCTGTAGGACGCTCCTCAGCTACATACGAGTAGACCGACGACACTTAACCGACGACACTTCTGTTCCAGCCACCTTGGCTGGAACAGAGTGGATGTGCAAGGCGGATGGACGGAGGATGTTGTGGCGCCGCCATTGAGACGCCTATGTCCAGTAGTGTAAAAGTTTTAAAAATTATAGTCTTGGCCCCTTACTTATATTATAACTTATTCATAATGATGAGTACAATGACCCCTTTTTTGTGGATGGGAAATCATCAAATGACCTCTCCCGCTCTGGGCTGAGCGGAAGGGCGTGTCAGACTTTTACTGACCAAAACCCACCCGTGTTCCTTCAGTTGCCTGTGCCAGGGGCCACGGTATCTCTTTCGAACAACCCGCAGCCCCGGCGGCGAGTACAATGAGGTGAGAGGTTTTCAGTTACTTCATTACACCTTGTCAAAGTAATATTTTGATCTAATAACTCATAACTAACGACTGTTTGATTACTTACTGCTCTCAAAACGGTAATGGAAAACATAGAGAGGAAAACGGCATGTTCTAGAACCGTAAGACATGTGCCATCAACCAACCCGCGTGGTAGATTACAGCCCACTCCTTCTCGAAGTGAGGCCGGTGTCTCAGCAGTGGGAACATTAAACTCGTGGATCGATTATCCTTAACATTGTTTACGAGTACATACCCCATAACATAACCATGTAACTAGGTATTATTTTAGTGAAAGTGCTTGTTAAAGGGTTATTGTACTGGTTGTCACTTTGATGGTAAAACCAATAATTTGTGAAACTGTTATTCAAATTAATAACAAAAATACATTAGACTTAATTACATTATAATTATAGGCTCGCCCGCTATTACAATGGGACCTCAAACATAACTAGCGACATATCAAGGATGTACGGTCAGCAAAGGAGATAAGTAACCAGGGCCGTCGGATATAGTTGAAGCTTTGTAAGAAACCGATGGATGTTTTGGACTAAAATTTAATTTAATTAATAGAAAACAAACAGTTTATTTATCAAATTAAATTTCATTCGAAAACATCAATCGGTTTCTTACTAAACTTCAACTATATCCGACGACCCTGGTTACTTATCTCCTTTGGCGACTGTACCTACTATAAGTACACCTCTGCTTAACCCTTCGGGGAATACAGTTACGTGTTTTAAATTATTTTCGAAATGTCTTATTTGAAAAAAGATAATTGGAAATCTATGGAAAATTTAAAATTGGTCGAATTTACATGTAACACTATTTTTCGATACCTAATGTTCTCAATTAACTTTTTAGACCTATGTATCCTGCTTATGCGTAGGAAGTTTAATTAAAATCGGTTCATGCATTTCGAAAAACAAGGACTTGAAAGCTTGTATGAAATGCCGTACGTTGTCAACGCTCTTAATTTTAGTACGAACAGATCATTTTATAGGATTTTATTAACTAGCTTCATCTTTTTGACTGACCGACTCCTTGACAGTTCAAAAAGTGCCTGTAATTGGTTTATTTGAAATAAATGCTTTGAGTTTGATTAGTTATTTCTACGTAAAGGTTCATCACACGAGACCGAATTAGGAACACGGAAATCCGAAGCAGAACGAAACTTACTGACATAGCCGCGGTAATTGCGCGAAGAAAGCGGAAATGGCCACATAGGTGTAGAACAGATGGCAGATGGGGTAGAACAGTGTTGGACTGGAGACCGAGACCAGTCGATCGATTCTGTAAAAATCGCACCGTGAAAAGTTAGGTGAAGTGAGCTTAGAGTGAGCTGTCAATGGTGTCAATCCCTAGGATTAGTTGGAATGACAGCTCACTCCATGCTCACTTCACCTAAGTTTTCACGGTGAGATGGTTACAGAATCGCGCTGCTGGAATTAGAAGTGTGGACAGACGGCCGATGAGGTGGACCGAGAACCTGGTCAAGATTGCTGGACGACTCTGGCTTAGGCAGGCTAGAGACAGAGAAGAGTGGCGTGTATTGCAGGATGCCTACACTCAGCTTAAGGTGGCGAAAGACTGAAGATGAAGTAAAACTAATTAACTTACGCAAGTAATCGGAAAATTACAAGCAGATAACTTCTTATCTTAGTGGAAGGAAACGTGTTCAATATTGAACCCTAAACAAAGGCAACCATAAATACTACATAATGAACACTAGTATTTCTTTCGGAAACGGTCAGCCTCAAATTTTGCCGTTTCTAGTGTGGCTAAGCGTTTTGTTTGGCCACGCACCAAGGTTAATATTACTAAGCACGCGATACCCTTTACAATCTGGTTTATACAACAGTTAGTAGTTATTGAGGGATCTGTCAATCGATAAACTAGTACGAGTACCTACATTTTATATTCGGATACTTTTACAAATTGTGATCTGTTCCAAAAGTATGTGACGACAGTGTAAACCAACCCTGTTCAGGTTTAATTCTTACGCAATCATTTGCTAAGGAGAATTAGTACCACATTCATATGTGTTTAGAAGTTTGCACCTCTATATCTCACCATTTTTTTTGAATAACATTATTAAAATGTAATCATCATTTAAGAAAATTGCAGTTTTAATATTAAGCTGAATTGTCAAATGATAAACATCTTTAATGTGTTTTAAAATTAGAATTTCGGGTATTCAAAGCATTTGTACAGTCTCAATTTGTGTGACGAATTGACATCCACAGGTTACGTATAGTAACCGGCATGAGTCGTGAGCACAAACTGACACCTGCGCAGTAGTTCATTTTTCGGTCTCTTTGGCGGAATAAAAAAGGCGGGGGGCACCGAGGCTGCACGCGATTGGTTCGTCTGTCGATGCTCGTCGTCTATTGGACTCTCACGTGTCATTCGGCTACTGTACACTTTCGTGCAATTTTAGTGACTCACGTTTTTAATTTTGAAATAGTTTATTTTTGTTAATTCGTATTTGTCAAGTCAAAGTAACGGTTAAATTTGTTTCTTCACTATTTTAGCAGTTACTTGAACGAAGAAAACATTTGCCGTAGTATCAGTAAAGGTCAAGTATAAGCTGTTAATACTTTGACTGATTGTGTTGATGAAGAAACTGGCCGTAAGTCACAAAGGCCTACAACATTACTGTATCAAAATAAAATTTCAAGTACCACTAATATTTTAATTATAGTTTGCGTAAGTAGCTATCAATAATTTGAGCGAAAGCGGTATTAAATAAATTTGGCCGAAAGTGTACCTGCGCGAGCTTGCCCCCACTACTGCCCATCTGTGCTCACGACTCGTGCCGGTCATTATACCTACGTTTTCTATCTAATTTCAGTTCCGGCTCCATTTGTTTACATTTTCATCACATACTTTTTGAACAGCCTATAGAAATGTTGGTAAAGAAATTCGATATAATATAATCGTATGGGCATGGCGTACTAAGTGCTGTGTATTGATCTCTCCCATGGGCTTTAAAAATGAACGACTTTGATCGTTTATACTACAGTATGATTGCCTGTTGGTAGGGGCATGTGATGATTATCTTTGATATTCTTTTATTGAATTTTAGAAGGCCAATTCTCGTAATTGAAAACGTTCAAAATCTAGTCGCAATCTCATCTCATAAAGAATCAATGTCAAAAACTTGTCAAAATGTAAGGACATTACAGATATTTTATGACAGATTGAGACTAAGCTCAGACTTTTACATTGAGTCGACTTGACTTTGGCATTGCAAATCTGAAATTAATACTACGGAAGACAAGTAAAAAAATGGGTGTTGAAGTCAAGTTTGTTTGTTTCATAAAAGTATTCATATCGCAGGACGCGGGGCGTCCTAAGAAACTAAACTGGTAGAGTAGCATACAAATAAATAGACAGGGTGCCAAGGACATCGACGCGCAAACTGTAACCATCAATTCAGAACATGATTCTAGACATTCTAGCGTAGAAACTAAACGTCAGTTATCAAAAAAAAAAAATCTGTGGTTTCATAGAAAAACGCAATACCTACGCGGTCTAAATGTATGTCGATTTTTGTCTAAATGTATGAAATAGTTTCAGAATAATGTACCGAATCCCAGGTAAACGGTTGCGCATCGATGTCCCTGCCGCTCTTTACTTATACAGGAAAAGGAGTAGACTTACGAAGGTCTTGAAAATTAATGTATTTTATAAAAATCCTACAAAAGTAGTCAAGTTGTATATAAAAAATGATATCCATTTAACAACCAG
Source organism: Apamea crenata (assembly GCA_949629185.1). Lineage (NCBI taxonomy): Eukaryota > Metazoa > Arthropoda > Insecta > Lepidoptera > Noctuidae > Apamea > Apamea crenata. The sequence goes on along the minus strand of OX451360.1, from coordinate 15,224,118 downwards.
ATTTGCTGCTGACTCGTATAATTTCAATGTGCCCAAACATGGCAGCGATACGTGACACTCGTCAAGCAGCGGGAAATCTATCGTGATAAGGTTACACAAATACACACATTCAGGTCGACCCAGGTACAAATTGGGCTTTAGCTATTTACAAATTGTACTGCGATATATTATTTAAGATCCTGAAATAGTTTTCATTTGTATAGAATTTAAAGTATGTACATACAATAAACAACACAAATTATTGTTTTCCATTACCTCGTGCAAGTTTTAGGGATAAAATATAAACGTGTTATATCATTATTTTTCTGACTTTATAATAATATCAACTTATCAAAACGCCAGTAATGAGCATTTTATTGTGATTTTGTATGGTGGTATATAACCAGCGTGTGTGTGTATTACTAGATGTATGAACGTAAACGAGGCAAACGCAGTATCTATGTAAGGATCGTTGCAGGTTGTTCTGTACTTCCTGCCTACCCCGTGCGTGAGTTTATGTATGTATTGTTCTAGTGCAATGTGACGAAATTTATGTTTTTATTTTATTTTATAATCTCATCTTCTTTGGTAGTCTTATTAAGTATGTATCAATTTATTGTTACTGGTAACATTTTAGTGATTTAAAAATTTAATCGAGTTCACCTTTTAATCAAAATGTTGTGCATGCCTATAAGTGATATATTTACACAGTATTGAAGACTCGTGATTACCTATTGTTACTCTCCTTGTAAATAAGTCGTTGGTGTGCCAAGCTTAATAAGTAAACAAGCAAAACATACGACCTATAAGCCAACTATTCAGTTCCTATTACCTACTTTGAATCATACCTACGACATCGTCCGCTTCTCCCTAAAGCACAGTCTACACAGCTCTCCATCTGACAGTTATTGCCACCAATAACGCGTTCCCACCAGTCACCACGTCCAGTTGATGGCTCAATTTACTGTCAGAGATCACTTATTGACAGTTTAATGGAACATGCGATGTCGATTGTCGACAGTTCCACGTTCAACACTGAAATGGTGCTAGAATATTTAGGTGATAGGTGAGTGGAGTTCGTGAAAGTAGGGTAGTAAAACTGTGGATTGGCTTTTACAAACTTTACTTTTACGTCATGTAGAAAGATAGGGAACTAATGCTAATAAAGAAAGAAAGAAAATACGCGTTAAATAGTGAAGTGAATAGCCAGTGTTTTAATGTTTTAGTTCCAAAACGGATTTGTGACGTGCGTAACCTAATAGTCTACATTAATAGCTAGGTTTACAAAAAACAAGCGCGAGTCGGTCTTGCGCACCGAGGGTTCCGTACAAATTTGTAGGTATGTAACTACAAATTTACGATTTTCGGACTTTTTCCTTTACTAGTGCTACATGACATTTCTTCTTGCCAAATTTCATGATTCTAGGTCAACGGGAAGTACCCTAAAGGTTTTGATTCCCTTGCGAATGTTAAAATATGCGGCATAAACGGAACATGAACGCGCGTATCTTTTGATTGCTTTTACTTAGAACTTTGATTTTTTCATTGCTTCAAAGGATTGCAGCCTTGAGTATTTGATATTAATTTCAACTCGATAACTCCACGCGTGCCTGAGAAAAAGGGTCTTGACGGACGGACGGACCGACTGACGGACAACGAAGTGATCTTATAAGGGTTCCGTTTTTCCTGCTGAGGTACGGTACCCTAAAAACAAAATAGGATGCAAAGGAAGCAATTTGCTTATGAACTCCACATTAGGTCCAGCCTGTCTCGTGGAGTCCATAGGTGGTATTATTATATAGTAAAAATGCGCATTACATTAATATAGGATTTTTAGGCCTCTCGACTGAAAAAAAAATAATTAATAATTAATTATTATGTAAATTAAAGAAAGAAAGAAAATACATCTTTTAAAGCGTTTTCATATATGTGAAAACGCTTTAATTTTTTGGATAATTAAAACATTGTCTAGGTTTAACAATGAAATTTAAAACCTCACTTTAGATCTTTAATTGATAAAAATAACATAATTATACTAATTAGTTGGGGAGGCCTTTGCTTAGTAATGGTAGTGGGATAGTAATGGCTAGTTAAAATAAAAAAAAACAATACATGTATTGAAGAATTCTCTCTAATTACAGTGTTTGACTAAAGTGACATGGCGTGCTTTTAATATGATGTTGCTATTTAAATGCCCGTATGTTGTATTCGTATAGTTTCATGTATTCCTGTCACCTGTTGGCTGTTGTAATTGTATGTTCTTGTATACACAGAAGTCTAGAAAAGTCATTGATAGTAATTTATAGTTAAACATATTCTACCAGTTAACACAGCTTATACGAAGAACGGGGTCAGGTGAATCGGTCTTTAAATCTTTTGCTCAAAATCTCATGGGAGCACTTTGCATAATGTTTTAAAATTTATATTATTAAAGAAATAACATGCAATAGTGTAGGTATAGTAAAATTGTGTGGAGTTGGTTTGGTCGTAGCATTTTCGGAACAATCATAATTATTTATGTTATTGAAATATCTTAAAATACATCCCACCATGTCCTTTTTTTGTGTAAATACAAAGCTGATGAGCAGTGGTGGCCCAGTAACGGCGGCGCCTTACGAGTTGTAGGTCGTAGGTTCGAACCCAGCCAGGCGCTTTATTTTGTGTAAATTATTTCATCACCACTGCTCCCAAAACGGACGGCACGGTTGGCGCAGTGGTTAAACGATTGACTGCTGCGCTGCGTGTCGCGGGTTCGATTCCCGCACGGAACAAATATTTGTATGACCTACAAAATAGTTGTTCCGGGTCTGGCTGTTTGTGTATGTGAGTTTAAATGTTTGTGAACGCACTCACGATACAGGAGAAATTCCTAGTGTGGGGCAACGTTTTTTAAAAAAGAAAAAAAACAAAAAACGATAAAGGAAAACAACGTGAGGAAACTGGCATGTCGTAGAACCACAAAATGGATGACGTGACAACCACCAATCCAATAAATATAAATAATTTATTATTTACTAGGATTTATTCCCACTGGCAGAAAAGAAAGAAGGCCTACCTAGGATATCCGGCTTAAAATGCTGGTCTAAGATTCGATTCCCACAATTATATTATATTCAACGACTTCACTCTCACATAGCCAAAAACAGCAAGCACTCACTAATCAAATCATTCGAAAAGTTTCAACAAATCTATTGAATGATTTTAATATTCAAAATAATTCACTGAAGAATTCACAGTTTGATTTCATAAATATTCATTCCATTCGATCACAGGTATGATTCGAATTTTTGAATACTAATCAACCTTTTACATTGAAATCGATTGGGTTTTGAAGCGTAGTATTTTGCAGGTAGAAGCGGCCTGAAACTATTGTAATGAGTGACATTATAACTACTTAGCAACGGAATATTCATGGATTTTTAGTTTAAATAGGATCGATTCCTGATAATGTAGCTTTCAAGGTTGAATCAAAACATGTCTGTCATTATTCAGAAAGGGGTTTGAGTAACTTTCTATGGACTAGTGGCGTCAATTTTTTTTCAGCGGCCACCAAAATTTTCATGTAAATTTTTTGTGCTGTGTTAAGTACATAGGTATATTATGTTCAATTATTTTTGTCCCAAGTGATATCGAAGCTGTGATATTTGCATTTGAAGATTTTAAAAATATCTTCAATATAAATATATTCCTGTCCAGCGAAAAGAAATCTTAGTTATGTTTTTAGAAGGTTGATGATAGAGATTGGATTTACTGTTTTACGACCGTCTGTCAATGTGACGTTAATATTGGGTCTTGGGAAATAATAAAAATTAATTATTATACTTTACTGCATTTTATTACATGATAAGTAAAAACACATTTTTAACTCTCTTCGTCCATTTCTTTCACAATGTCATGTCGAATAATCGTATCTAAAAATTATATCGGCGGAGTCAGATTATTTTGATACGAGTATCTGTCCCATCCCATGTATCATATAATGGACATTACTTGCGAACAGCAGCCTAAGGTCCGTGTCCCATGAGTAATAGTGGTCTAATATTGCAACCAGAATATTGAACTTGGCTGTCAAACTATACAGGGTGGCAGGGACATCGACGCGCAAACTGTAACCATGGATTCAGCATATGAGTTTAGACCCCATAGAGTCGAAATTTTTCGTCATTTATTAAAAAAAAATATTGCTGTTCCCTAAATTTTGACTGCGTAGGTATTGCACTTTTCTATGAAACATGGTAACAGTTTGTGCCTCAATGTCCCTGCCACCCTGTATGATCTACGACAAGTCCCGCCAACCCTATTTAGAATTCGTCGGCAACAGATACAAAATGCACAGTTAATTGCATCCATGGCGTTATACATCCAAATCGTAAGAATATCAGAGTCCAAAGAGCTATGCTGGGTCAGTCACAATACACAAACAATCACAATGTCCAAGGAAATGCCAAATGCCACACGTCCATTCATCTACGTCATTGTATTTGATTTATTTTATTTGGAATTCTTAAAAAAATACGACAGAAACCTAAAAGAGTGCAGTAGAGTATAATAACTTCTTCGATTTTAATGAGCAATACAAAAGCCAAGTATCTCCGTTCCGATATGGTTTAGAGAAATGTATCCATAAAAGCTTTTGATCGCTTTATTCTATTCTTTCATAATATCTAAGTTTCATCACTGGCCTGGCCTGGCCTGACCTGGAAAACGACGCCAACTTTACTCAAAGTCCTTTCAAGAACCGTTTGATACTGTAATATTATAAAATTATAAACGTCTCATTAAATTCTGACGTTGACGGCACGGTTGGCGCAGTGGTTAAGCGATTGACTGCTGCGCTGCGTGTCGCGGGTTCGATTCCCGCACGGAACAAATATTTGTATGACCTACATGTATTTGTTCCGAGTCTGGGTGTTTTTCTATCTATAATATGTATGTATTTACAAAAAAAACGAAAAAAAAAAATTGTATATTAGTAGTTTATCAGCCATCTTGTTACCATAACACAAGCATTAGGTTGCTTAGCTTGGGACAAATGGTGCTGTGTGAAATGTCCAGGGATATTATTATTATTATTCTAGTACAATTATGCTGACGATTTATATGTTAATAACAGCTACACGGGTTGATCGAAGGTTGGTTCGTGGATGGGTGACCATTCATTACATATCGAGACCCATTCGTGTTTCGGAAAACACATTAAGCCGTTGGTCCCGGCTGGTTGTCAGACTTTTGGGGTAGTGTTTAGGGCAGTCACTGGGTAACCCGGTACTGGGCAACCCAGCAACTGGATTGTGGGGATGAGATAGGCAGTCGCTCCATGTAAAATATTGGTATTCAGCTGCATCAGTTTAGTCTGGAGGCTGACACCAACATAGTCACAAATCATATTCTTCTCTTGTTCTCACACACTATTGTCTAAATTTCTTTTTTACTTCTCCTTTCGCAGGTCTGCTGGAAGAAATTTAGTACCTTTGTACTCAATACTTATGTATGTCCTATCTGTATAGTATATATTTTACTTTGTGTACAAATACAAAATTGGGAAAAAGTTAGTCAGATAATAAAATGAAAAACCATACACGAATACCTGGATGACCGATTCGTTTTTGACAGCCACATTTCCGCAGTTAGCTACGAGTACCATGGCAGTTCGTGATTTTAACAAAAGACAGCTAATATGAGAATGTAAAAAATGTGATGTCGCACAATCCCATTTTTCCGTGTCCTATTTCATTCACGCAATAAAGGCTAATACAAAACGTGCTTCATTTGAGCTGGGTACTCCACCAGTTTCAAATATTCATATAGCTTGCCTATAATATCTCTGTAGGCATATTTATATGACACATTTCGACAGGGTTATTATTCCTGCAGAAAAACCCTTATTCTGAAAGAATAATATTATAATTGTATATAAGTAGTTTATCAGCCATCTGGTTACCATAACACAAGCATTAGGTTGCTTAGCTTGGGACAAATGGTGCTGTGTGAAATGTCCAGGGATTTATTATTATTATTTAATATACCACAGACAAAAATGTAATAGCACAGACACAACAGCAAAATGCAGTTGGCTCAATCGAAACAGAGTTGATTTATTGATTAATTTTCTCCATCAACGTATTTTTATGTCTTCATTTTGGTTATTTTATCATGCATGAGCAGTTTGCTTCTCTGTCTGAGCTGACCATGATAGAGGGGCTACCTACCTGTACTTATAAAAATTCTGTAAAACTGTAAAACTCCACGCATAGCAAAAATTGAGTTAAAAGTTTAAACAACTGTTTTATATAGCAGACTGCTGAAATGGGGTTTTCAAAAAATAACAGGCCATCTCTAGTTATTTGTGTATGCTTTCTTAGTTTCCTCATTCAGCCAGACTTTAGTACAAGCACTCTAATTGCGTAATACACTTTCAATTGTAATCTGAATCATTTTGAAGGATATTGCTAATCCCTGCATTATGTTCGTAAAATTTGTCTGCTCAACAACGTAAATAACAAAATTAATGTTGTTGAACTCATCATCTGCCTAGTCCTTTCCCAACTACGTTGTGGTCGGCTTCCAGTCTAACCAGATGCAGCTGAATACCAGTATTTGAAATGGAACTGCCTATCTGACCTCCCCTTGGTAAGACTGGTTGTCAGACTTTTGGGCTTCTGCTGACCCGTAACGACTGTAAAAGATCCATGAATGACAGCCGGGACCAACGGCTTAATGTGTTTTCCGAGACACGGAGGGGTCTTGGTATGTAAAGATGGTCACCCATCCACGTGCCAACCACGCAAGCGTTGCTTAACCTAATCAATCGACCCGTGTGGCTGTTATTACTTAACAACAAGCCCCTCTCTTGAACTCGTTGTTGAACTGTCAAAATAAAAGCCTTTCTACTATTTCCACTGCTTTTGTAGAAAGTTTAATTAATAGTATGTAATAACATCCCACTGTTATTTGTAGTAGAGTCCATATTGCTAAGTAGTCAACATATAATAACGGTGTATAGGTAAATTCTGCCTACCTAGTATCCTTGCTGCTGTGCGTCTAAGGCCAAAATCCATAAACTTTACTTAGCACATACTTTGGCTAAGCGTTATTCCTTTCACTGTCGCACAACTGTTAAATTACAAGTGCAAGAAAGAGACAGGCGAATGTCTCAGTCGAAGCACGAGCTAACTTACTTTAGCAGATACTGTGGAAAGCAAAAATGAATCAATAATAAAAAATAAAATTTTGTACTTAGATGTGGGACTAAGTTGACTAGCGAATCTTTTCACCATCGGCTAACGTTACACCAAGGTACTACAAAAATAAACAACTCTCAAGTCAGTAGGTCTAACTTCTAGTGACAGACGTTTTTCTTTTACTTATTTCTTTAGCTCAGAACTGGAACTTACCTTGTTATTATTTATAAACCACGTGAGATGGGGCGCCGGGTGCGCAGGCGCGCTCTGACACGTCGCTTCCAGGCGATCGCTCGAAGACAACTTTTTGTGCTTTATTTTTATCTTTGGACGGAATTTCTGACGTACTGAAACAATATTTATAGCGTTAGATAATATTGAAGAGAAATTCTTGACACATACAGCTATATTTGGAAACAAAAATGTGTTCGAGCTTTATTCATTGTCTTGAAAAAGTTATCTCAAATAAATCCACATGTATTTATAAACAAAACTTGTTGTTTTACCTTTCCATTGCCTCAATAATTAACTAAATTACTACATTTTAGACTTTTAGTATTTTACTGCAAACAACATTGGCATCATCACGAAGTTGGCATCACTTTTGCGTTGCGTTGGTACCTATATCTTATGTGCCTGTATTCACGCCGAATTCATCAACCCGGAATGCAGCAACATGGCAGCAGCGCATGGCGGAGAAATAGGTCATCATCATCATTTCAGCCGAACGACGTTCAATGCTGGAGTAGGCCTCTCTCAAACATCGCCACTTCGACCGGTTTTGTGCTTCTGGCATCCAGCGGATTCCTGCGGCCTTCACCAGGTCAACTATCCATCTTATCGAAATCGGTCTGTATTAGTGCTCATACACACTCTTCAATGGCAGAGACAACTGCAGCCAAGCATTTGAGCACCGTACTTAAATACCCGAGCGGCACGTTGTCAACGGCGGGCGTCGACGGATGTCGACGGCTGCAGTTGCCTCTGTCGTAACTTGGCGCCTGCCGCTCCTATATATGCACACTTAGAAATAGGTACGATGGTAATTTCCAGGAGGAAGCTGTTTTTAAAGAGCTTTACGACCGTCTTAAGTGGCTTTTTTTTTGCGAATGGGAAATCATCAAATGACCCCTCCCGCTCTGGTTCGAGCGGAAGGGAGTGTCAGACTCTTACTGACTAAAACCCACCCGTGATCCTTCCTTAGCCATTTCTGTTCCAGGGCACCGGTAACCCTTTCGGACGATCTCGCACCCTGGCAGGCTTCGGCCCTATCGGGCCCCTTCGTCTGTTGACATCTCTTTGAGGCGCGCGTGGAACACATACGCGCCGTCTGGCACGGGCCTGGTCCTGATTGGACGGTGAGCTACCCATTACTCTCCGCCCGCAGGCCCGCGCCTACGGTGGCCGGGAGTCGTCACGTGGCTCCCAACGCCCGGAGCGTCTCGGCGTCGCGGCGGCTGAGGCGTGAGGTATTCTCCCTCAGCATTCCCGCCACCTCCTTCGCTAGCATGACTGCTTCGCAGAAGGAGGTGACTGCCTCCCACTCCCTCTCGCCCCGGACCATGGCTGTCTTAAATGGCTTAGGGCTGATTTGTCAACCGACAGATAATTTTTATTCGTGTAATAAAACTGACGTCTGTCAGTTTTTGTATGGAAGAACTGTCAACAATTCAAAATTATGGCTTCGATAAAATTATCTGGCGTTGGAAAAATCAGTCCTAAATGTACTATAAGCTATCTTTAAAATTAATGTATTTACCTAGAATACTTACCAATGACATTCAGTTCATGTATCTTGGACACTTTGGAGTAGAGAGGCGTTTCTAGCGCGATCTCGCAGGCGTAGGGGCCTGACGCAGAGAAGTCCAGCCGCTCTAACGTAATAGACGTTGGAGACAGCTTTATTAGCTGTGGACAATATGAATGAATTATTTAATACTACAAGCAAATAAATGTAAAGAGGCGGACTGGACTTAATTAACAAGTGATTTATAATAAATTTAATAGGCTGAATAGATAACATGACATTAGGCAGGATCTCTGAAATACAAATTATATAGTTCCATGATATAGATGCATAATCAGAACTACCTATGTTATAGCTAGTATTATTCACATAAATATAGAACATGGTACAAAAATGTATTAGCTATCGTGTCGTTTCGAAACAGTTTACGTTTACCTAATGTATAATGGTACCTAAAGCAATATAAAATACATAATTGGCTTGTTAACACCAAGCGCTTGTTAAATTTGAAAGTCTAGACATTTTTTATAATCCAGAGAAAAAATAATTGACATAAAGTTATTTCACTTGAAGTAAATAAATACCTAACAATATTATTGTTATCTTAACGAATAATGTGAAAATACTTTAACTTTATAAATGTAGTTTGGAATTCAATTTAAATTAAGTAGACTAAATAAATTATCCTTAGTACGAAATGTTTTAAAAACATCCAAGATTATTTGTATCTGGTCCTGATTTCAAACAATTTCATCGCTGAGAGCATTTTAGAATTGATTTAAAATCGTGGCCGCCTGGTTCTGAAAACTTGATTTATCTCTGTTTTGTAAATCTGCTGTTGCAGCCAATTAAAATAATATGTTTTGAAATAGTTCAAAACTCATTTACAATAATATCTACAAGATTAAAATCTGAACTTTTCCTAAAATATTTTCTGATTTGAGCAGTTAACGCTGAATTGAATAATTTCACCATGAATTCCCAGATATTTACGACAACCCCATTAATTAAAACAATGATAAATAAACAAGTTTAAGGGATTATTCTCGTATATTGTTTGTCCCATTTGGAGCATTTCAGAGCACTTGTGGTCGACCCGAGAGGGTGGCTGGTAGAGGTTCCCAAACTCGGAGAAAATATTTGCGCTAGTTCGGCTAACGAGAAATATACCGTAAATTGTTTGTTTATTTTGATTTATTATATAGTTGTGTTGTGTTCTCGCCATTGTTTCCTGGGAGCTCTGTTTAGAATTTAAGCGTAAAGGATTTGTTTGCACAAACGATAAACATAATAAGTTATGTACGGTGTTTTCTGAAATATAATTTCGTACGTACCTATCTATTCTAAAACAGACTGTTATTGAAGGCGGTATATGTATTATACATATTAATAACGATATAAATCGAACTTAAGATGATGCTCAAACTATATGCCTAGGCCTATCGTATATCAGAAAACTCTGGTGGGCGGTCCTTTTTCGCATAAAACTGTCAGTATAATATCAGTTGAAGTTTCTTTAAAACAGTGACTACACAAAACAACCGATATCCTGTTATTAAACCTTTATGAGATTGATTTATTCTTTTAACATTCAAGTAAAACAAAATAAATAAGGAAGTCTGAAAGCGTATACCTGTAAGAAAATAAAAATTCTATACACCTACGTACAACATAGAAGCAATATACGTTTTTATTACGGTTTCACTCCAGTCATATCGATAACTCTAAGTCATATCAATACAAGAATATATTTTGGCAAGTTTTTTTATATTCTTTTATTATTTATGAAGAAACAAGATGAAAAGTATCAAGTGGCACTTTGATGGAAGAAAATACACGTCTAAGTAAGTACCTACTAGTGTTTTATTTTGTTTGTGGTATTACATTCACTCACTCTGATATGTGTACTCACCATTTGCCTAGCTTTACTGCTTTTACATATTGGGGTCGACTCGCAGTCTAACCCAAAAAACGACGGTACGGTTGGCGCAGTGGTTAAGCGATTGACTGCTGCGCTGCGTGTCGCGGGTTCGATTCCCGCACGGAGCAAATATTTGTATGACCTACAATTAGTTGTTCCGGGTCTGGCTGTTTGTGTATGTGAGTTTATATGTATGTAAACGCACCCACGACACAGGAGAAATTCCTAGTGTGGGGCAAAGTTTTTAAAAAAAGAAAAAAAAAAAAAACCCGATGCAGCAGAGTACCAGTATTCTACATGGAGCGACTGCCTATCTGACCACCACAACTCAGTTACTGGATAATACAAAACCCGTTGGTAAGACTGGTTGTCAGACTTTCGGGATTCTGACGACCCGTAAGGACTGTCAAAGACCTACGAATGACAGCCGGCATCAACGGGTTAACGTGCTTTCCGAGGGACGGAGGTGTCTTGGTATGTAAAGATGGTCACCCATCCACGGGCCAACCGCGGCAAGCATAGCTTAATCTGATTGATCGACCCGTGCGGCTATTGTTAGTTAGCCACGAGTCCCTCTTTGATATTTAAATTATATTAATATAATAAGGGTGGAGTTTGTTTGTTTGAACGTGCTAGTCTTCAGAACTACTAGTCTGATTTAAAAATTCTTTTCGCATTTTATAACCCAATTTTTGAGGAAAGCTATTTATTATTACGCTATGGCCCTTAGGAGCCGAGCATAAAGCAAAAAAGTCAGAATGAACTCTAGAGAAAACGAAGTAGGTAATAGCGCGGGCTGGCGATGCGATGTGTAGCGATGTGTCGGGCGCCGAGGGCTGCTGAGACCAAAAACAACTACAAGCGTAGTATACAGGGAAGTTTTATAAAAATGTGGCCGTTATTTTAGTATATTATGGTGTCTTATGACACCAGAAGAACAGCGTCGGGTGCAGCGGTTCAGCTGCATCCGGTTAGACTGGACACCAACCCCAAAAATAGTTGGGAAAAGGATAGGCAGATGATGATGGTATCTTACGATTTCCATGGAAACGGTATAACATAATTTGATGTTAAAAAGTGCCTTTTACGAGTATGTGCCTACTTGAAATAAATGATTTGACTTTTACATAAGATATACAAGTGAGAGAATGTTGGAAAATTCTGTGTGGAAAATAAGTAAGTGAAGGAATGAGATTTTCTAACTAAACAGAATTTAATCGAATTAGTTTCGATATAAATTGGCAAAAAATAAGTTTCCAATTGACATTAACTTGGTTTGATTTGATATAAAGTAAAAGTAATGTCAGGAATAATACAGCAGAATTTTTGAAATAGGTTTGCAATTGCTGTTTTATTATTAACATTGAAACATAATATAATCTTGTTGGTGCTTGTGGCTAAGTAATAACAGCCGTACGGGTCGATCGATCAGGTTAAGCTACGCTTGCTGCGGTTTGTCCGTGGATGGGTGACCATCTTCACATACCAAGACCCCTCCGTGTCTCGGAAAGCACGTTTAGCCGTTGGTCCCGGCTGTCATTCGTGGATCTTTGACCGTTACGGGTCGTCAGAAGCTCGAAAATCTGACAACCAGTCTTACCAAGGGGTATCGTATTTCCCAGTAACTGGGTTGTGGAGGTCAGTTAGGCAGTCGCCCCATGTAAAATACTGGTATTCAGCTGCATCCGGTTAAACTGGAAGCCGACCCCTACATAGTTTGGAGGCGTGGATCGAGAGGCGGCATGGTGCCCTCAGCTTCCGGCTGACGCAGGTACTCTCTGGCCACGGCTGCTTTGGGAAGTACCTGTGTCATATAGGTCGGGAGCAGGCACCGGTGTGTCACCACTGTGAGGCTTGCCTTGAGAATACGGCGCAGCACACGTTGGAGGAGTTCCCAGCTTGGGCAGGGCTGCGCCGTGACCTCATCGTGGCAATAGGCGGGAGCGATCTCTCGCTCCCGGCTGTCGTTCAATCGATGGTCTAGAGCGGGAGCGCATGTGACGGGGTTGCCTCCTATTGCGAGGATGCAAAACGATCTGCGACCTCCATGAGAGGTGGCCCGCGGGCGGCGGACTAGGGACGTCTGTCGTCCGACCAGGACAGGCCCAAGTTGGCGCCGCAGTGTTGCGCCACTCGAGAGTGCGTGCGACCATTGTGGGAATGGCCGCAAGGAGAGGTGGGACCCGCTGAGGAACAGCGGGTCAAGGCCTGTCGAGGGAGCGGGGAATGCTTATGCGAATCCCGCACCCCCGGCCATAGGCAGAGGTGGAACACCGCGGTGGTTTTAGCCGGTAAGGGTCCGGCATACCCCTCCGTCACCCCCAAGATGGAGGAAGTCCATGAGGATTTCCACCGCGAAACCAAAAAAAAAAAAACCCTACATGGTTGGGAAAAGGCTAGACATATAAATCAGCCTATAACGTTCCCACTGCTGGGATACGGGCCTCCTCTCGGTGAGAGGAAGTGGGCTGTAATCCACCACGAGCGCCCAGTGCGGATTGGTATATGTCACATGTCTGCGAATTTTTGGTTCTAGGACATGCCGGCTTCTTCACGATAGAACATAATATTTTGACAAATACAGTATGTAACAAAAACCCTGTTGTTCCAAGTAGGGACGTTTTCAGAATCGATATCCGATGGTAATTACGTAAGTCAATTAAAAAAATATTGAAAAAAAAAAAATCAAAATTAATATTTTATAATAAATATTTGAAAAGTAACACTGATTGCTCACCCCTGCAAAGAGAAATAGGTAGCAACCGGTCGCTTTGTCGCCGCCCGCCGCGCCGCACACTACCGTACTACACTAAGGTCATGAACTCGTCACGTGTCGTTCACATCACTCAGCTGTTTGACTGATAGATAACACTTTGGGAACGTTAGTTTGAATTTTTCAAAAAGTTGCCTTATCAAGTTTGACGATTGATAATTACAATAAACACATAACCAGGCCTCCGTCACTCCATGTACTTGCACGTTATAATTACCTACCGCCCGGCCGAGCGGTCCGGGCCGTTTGCGGCCCAAATTCAGTGCTGTGGGATCGCGCCAAAGAGTATAATAATAATACGGGAATCGCGCGGTGTGAAGCAATCACAACTGTACGTTTGAGTATTTAGGCACATTTTAGCATGCAGCGGTTGCTGACGAGACGGAGTAGGCTTTTATAGCAGTAGTTAATTTTCTACTAAGTGAAGTATCTGTTACGTAGTAACTATTTAGTCATTTGTGGACATAACTAACACTTTAAAATTAATTTGTTTACCCACAAAGCACGTACTTCCGTAGGGTCTTCTTCAAACATCACGAGGATTTCTTCCTCAATGTCATGGTCTCGAGTCCTCGGTTATCCTGCGATACGATGTTGGTCTCGACCGTGCACAGACCCAATGTTGAACGTCCGTATGTGGAGACGTTGGGAAGCCATAGTCGACGCAAAGTTATGTTCCTTGGAGTTGCGAAACGTTCTTGCTACACTACAATATTCCTCATTTGAATAAGACATTTTGGAAAAAACGCACACACAGAATTCACTCACAAAATCACAATAATTTGGTTCTTTTTCTGTCAACGTACGATACATCCGTCCGGACGTAAGTTGCGCGGGCGACTGAGGGACAGTGAGGGGGACAATCGGCTAGTGGCGGTCGTACTCAAAGGGAGTTTGTGCGTGCCGCCTGCTTTGTGTTTTGGCGGTTGGCGCCAACCTGTCTAGCTATCGCGAATCAAAGGGGCCGCCGCCGGCGGCGGCAATCTTTATCGACCGTAGGCATCCATTAGTACTTGTAAATTCAGATGTTATAAACATTTTGTAACAATGCATCGAATTTAAAAACTATCTGATTATGGACAATGTTCGGCCACCATTGTTTTTTTTTTAATTATAACTTCAATAATGGTAAGCCTATAGGTATATATATACGCTCCTACAAGGAACAACAGGGTTTTTGTTACATAGTGTATACAATACTATGATAATTTTAATCAGTGGTTTTTTTGGTTATTCATAGTTATATGAATAAGTTTCCGTAAAACGTCCTTCCCAAAAACAAAAGGGTTCCTTTCGTTCTCTTTGTAAACGGAACTAAAAACTAAATTCCACGGTAGCTAGTTTAAAACAGTACTATTGTGTGGATTACAGTAGAATCCCGAGACTCCGACCCGTCTGCATGCACACTGCATACAGTTCCAACAGAGAGTACGGAACGTGATTACATTCCCTGTTATAATTGGTGGTACCTACCAATGAGACAGGCAGTAATATACTTGTTCAACATTATAAAAATACATTTTAAAGTTTTCATCAACATCAACATGAGCCTATAGTAGTCCAATGCTGGTCATAAGCCTCGTCTATTGCACGCCATTCAACTCTATTTTCAGCAACTCTCATCCAGTTGCTACCAGCCATCCTGCGAAGATCGTCACTCCACCTAGCCTGAGGGCGTCCCACCTTACGTTTACCGATTCACGGTCTCCACTCAAGAACACGTCTGCCCCAACGGTCATCGGTACTGCGGCTATAATATGGCCGGCCAATTGCCACTTCACCTTTGTAGTTTTATCCTACAATTATTAGAAAGTCTGACAACCAGTGTAAATAAAGGGTATCGTATTACCCAGTAAAAAGATTGTGGAGGTCAGATACGTATAGTCGCTCCATGTAAAATACTGGCATTCAGCTGCATGCGGTTACACTGGAAGCTGACTCCAAACCTTTTCCCAAGTTGGGAAAAGGCTAGGCAGACGATGAGTTTCTACAAAGCAATGCTTCAGATATAAATAATATATTTTCTTGATTATATCCAAAGCGTCCTACGCAATCCAAAACACATATTTTTCCACTTAGCATAAACAATACCATATGTAGTATCAACTGTCAGCGTTGGATTTCCCGTGTGCCTGCACACTGTTGAAACAGCAATGGAGTTTACCCTACGTGATTCTCATTCCATGTTATAATAATACATCGCTGCGTCCGTCGGGGATATATTTGCAACCGACTTCGGGAAACGGACAGTCTTATTGTGTTTGTAGATAAATGATGATGAACTGCATGCACTGGTTATTCAATTTGTATTGCTGAAGGTACAATAGAACTGCTGGATACAGATGCATTTAATTTTGGTACGTTCTGTTAACCTGATTTTGTAAATACGCTGCAGTGTTGTTTGTCTGATCTGATTGTGTCTTGTTTCAATTGGATTCACTTTGATTATTTCATCGTGATTTAAAGGTAGCAATTGGAGTATGGCCAAGGAAAAATACTGGACCACTGAACATACATAATTATTATGTAAACTGGTTCGGTGCTATGAAACTTTCACGAAATCTATGAAAAATCATGTAGAAAGCAGATAGACTAATGCATAATGAGCCTATAATGTTCCCACTGTTGAGACACAAGCCTCCTCTCTTTACGAGGGAGTGGGCTGTAATTTACCACGCGGGCCCAGTGTCAGTTGGTAGATGTCACATGTCTTCGAATGTTTGATTCTAGGTCAGTTTTCTAACCATTCCGGGGCAGTGGTCCAACTGCTCTGTACAACTAGTTGGACCATGAGTCCCTACGATGTTTTCCTTCTCCGTTTTGAGAGCTGTGGTGTTGAAATAACTTACACAAAGTAAAGTGCCTGCTTGAGTTCGAACCCACGACCTACAACCCGTAAGTAGCGGCCGTTACCCCTGGGCCACTAAACTGATTGATGAAATACACAAACAAATTTTATTCAAAAGGCAGCTAGCCTCTTGTTAATATTAAGGAATGACTGGAGCACTATCCTTTTAGAAACCCAAACTAACAAATCGAAACATGCTACAATTTATTAGCTAAAAATGTTTCTGTTATATTTTCTTTTTATCACTACAATCTATAGTTGTCGCGTTTTAGCATGGCAATAGCGGTCATTTACCTACCTGCATTTTTTATTTCAAAAACTGAAATAAACTCCGTTGACGTCCTGAATCAATATCTAGCGTGATCTTCAACATGTTTCAATAGCAAAAACCATGCATTGTTTATTGTTTGGGTTCTTACGGAGAGATATTCGGGAAAGGGCAATGACCGATATTGCCATGCTCAAACGATACAACTATACTACAAAAGCGCTTAATCTTGAAAAGGTTGGACCTTTTTAGATCAAAAGCATAAGTAAATAAGTACTAAGTTACTTATTTTCTATAAGGCCACTGTAATTACACGTTGACCGATGGATCAATAAGTGGTCTAATTATAGACTGGCTGTAGGAGTTAATTGACCAAGTCTGGCTAGCTAAATTTTCCTAAGTTATCTTGAACTAGGTAATGTGGTAATTAATTTATACTGCTAGCAAATTAGGACGACAATCTAGGCACGAACTTTAACATGAGCTTTTGTAACCTTTTTATTAAGGTTAGGTAGCAATAAAAATAAATTGTGTACCTTATTTTTATAAAAAGCTCTTTGTAATTGCAGCTCTTGTCACAAAATGTAGGTATGCTTTGTGAAATGTCTACAACATGATATACATATGTACTTAAGTAGACTGTAGATTTGTAGACCATTTTCTATTTTATTAAGTACCTGGAACTTGTTAACAGGCCTACATTCTCCTCCCATACCTGTTAACACTAAACTAATTTGAAAACATTATAAATGCCAATTGAGTTAATAGAGTAACGGTGGAGTTTCTTGCCGGCTCTTTTCAAATATGAAACGACCAGTTGGAACCGTGCACCTAGCTTCTGAAGTTTCCTAAGTGCCCATGTGAAATAAAATATTTTGATTTTGATTATGTATATTATTCATTAAAGGTTCAGCATTGGCTTTAGACGGTATTGAGTTCCATCTCCAATACCTTCTCAAACCTTCTTAAGACTGGGTTGTTACCGTTGGTCGAAAACAAGTAAACCCATATTTAATAAATTTAAATGACTCATTACATCATAATTATATAGACTGTAGCAACTCTTGGTATATGATAAATATATATAAGGAGGTATATTATGTATCTATAAATAGTATAAAACATTTATATTAAACTTATATATAATAAAGAAATCACAATGTTTTGCCAAGTCGTAAAATCCGTACGAAGCAAGGGCAGATCGCTAGCTTATTATAATGAGAGATAAAAAGTAGAAGTTGACTCACATTAATCTCAGCTCCGGTGACGTTATAAAGTTCGAAGGGAGGGTCCCTTCCTCGGACAAACTTCATGATGCGTTGACCGTTCTTGAAGAACACCACCTGCAAATAATATTTTTGAGTAAGTAGGTAGGTATGATTATATCATCATTATTCTCCATCCCATTTTATTTGGGATCAGCGCAACAATAACAGGTAAAATTATATATCTACTATTATTTGTCACGCTTTTCGGTACACACATAAATCTGCCACGACGAGCCGTTATTATAATTTTTTGAACGGATTAACTTGTAATTTTAAGGATTTGTCTTATACTAGCTTTTGCGCGCGGCTTAGGCTGGGTGGAAGTAGGCAAAACGCCTATAAAAACTATCTCCATTAAAAAATACATATATATTTGTGGAAACTTTCATGGTGATCACGGTTTGATCAACATGAAAGTTTCCACAAATATATATGTATTTGTTGGAGTTTAGGTATCAATATCATGTTGTACCGGATGACATTTTTTACCGTCTCGAAAATAATATATGGAAAATAATAATAAATGTTGTGTACTTGGAGCAAACGCCGAGGAATTCATTCATAAATTCTGAGCACTTAGTAGTGTTTGTGCGTATGGTTTGAATTTCAATCGATTTATTATTATTTTTTTCAAAGTTTCTGTTCTTATTGTTCTAGTACCTATGAAAATTTTACTTGAAATGTGTAGTATTTATTGCTAGATCGATTTGAAGCATTCTTTGTTGTTATTGAAAACCAAAATGATATGCCATAGGCTTATACCCCGTTCACTATTTTTTTCATGACGATAAAAAATATCACTAGGTATAATACATTTTTATAATTATATATAAATAATTTTTCACGGTTCACGTGCTTGTGATTACCGTCATAGATCGCTATGAAAATCGCCACTAAGAAAATAAAAAAAATTCGTGATCATAATGATCGAGAAACGAGGAACTCATTTTGTTTCGTTTTGGTACAAGTTATCTCACGTTCATGACCTTGATGAAAACCAGCCAGCTTGGCGCATCAGACGTGCTTAAATATTGGAACTCGTAGACTTTCTTTCTCGGGACGAAGAGATAAGTAAGAAAACCCGCATTTTCAGAAGTAAGAAATAAGATGCAAGCCTTATTCAGTGAAATGCACTTACTGCTGACTTTTAAACGTCTTTGCAATATATTTGGTTTAACTTAGAGGAATTTATCTCGTCTTCTTAGAGACACGCTACAGTGTAACCTAAAGTGATGGTCCCTAGAAAAGATTAACTGTGTAGTGTGGTATCTTTAGAACTCACAGCAAATTATACAGTATATTTAAGATGTGGTCAAAATTAAGGGTGTGGTAAAGTCACGAGCACTAATACGTCAACACTTGGAAACTTTCAATAGCGATTTTTGCGTGAAATTACGAAAACAACAATGCAACACATTACAAAAACCTAGGGGTCGAAAATACTATATTCGTAACTACACAAAGGAGATTGCCCACGGCACTATGGACAAATGTACTCAATTTAACATTGTTGTGTCTTCATCAAATCATCTTTAGAATACTCGATGACATGTCTAAATACATCCTCAAAAAGTTCAACACAAACTACAATGGCATTACCGAGATATTTTGAAAAATTAAAATATTATTTTGAGGTTATGTTCGACCACAAAATTAATTGAAAAAAGCTATTTGAAGGGATCTGAATGGGTTTACGAGTGAGCTCTGTGCCTTTGAAGTACATTTGTGTAAAATATGTAGCGGTTTAGCTATTTCAGGTGGCCAGTTACTGGTGGCCTGTGACCACCTCACCAAGTCTTGATTTAGATTTGGAGCATCTTCGTGCTTCAAAATCGTATTCCCGCGTTTCATTCAAAATAATGCAAAGTATGGAAGAATCATTACTTGATAGTCAATCGCTCAGTGTTATATCTAGATCCTACTCAAATAATAGATTGTTGTAGGTCTCATGAAATGGTATATGTACGTATGAAGGAATGGAAAACAGCTACACTAGGTACAATAAATGAAAGAATGATTATTCTTTATACCTTTATTTTAATCTTCCAAAAATATATTATTCAAAAATGGAGCTGGAACACTAACATTGTTGTAACGTGCCCAGCTCAAATACCACACTATGCACATTACATGCACACAACAACCTACGGTTCTTTTTCCTACAAGGCAAGAACAATAATATCCTACTATAACGCCTAATGTATCTCTTACATTTTCGTATGTATGTTACCAGTATGTTTATTTTCAATGGGTTAGCAGGAGTAACGGAGCAACTAAAAGGCTCAAACTCGACGCACAACGTACCAAAACCAGCAGAAAAAAACACACTGGTTAACTTGACAATGTGTATGACAGACGGGCAATAAATGTCAATCAAGGTTGTACCCGTGCTGGTAAATGTTTCTAAAACATTCGACTTTTAATCGATTTCCACAAATCACCCAGTGGTATTTCACGAATACAACTAGGCGCCTTTCCCGCGGTTGACAACTACCGGCACTTACAAAAATACCAGCAAGTTACATGTGATTTAGAACTCTGTTGTTGCGTTGAGAACCTACTTATTTTGTGTTTAAGCTTTATGCTTATTATAGGAAGAAAAGCAAACATATCGATTAGCAACATTAAAAAAAATAAAAACCATAATGCGTTTTACGGATTAAAATCTTTATTGTTTTTAATCAACGTGGGTGTATTAGTATGATTAGACGTTTGAAACTATTCCGATTTCAATATCAACAATAAATAAAACCAAAGCTAATAACCATACCAACCAAATATCTACCTCACCGCACACTATTGCCTCGTCTCATTTTCAATGAAAAGATAGATAAATGTACCTACTACATAATGTCTAGTTCTGTGGGGATATAGAAACTGATTTATTTATTTTACCTTGCGAGCTATTTATCGATTTAAAAAAATATCGTATACAGCTGTTTTCTTAAATAAACAGTTATTTAACTTGATACGCAATAATAAATCGAACAATCAATACAGAATCGATATTATTATGTATTTTTGTAGGCGGGTAGGTAGTTAGGCACAGTACTCGAAATAGAAAAAATGGACACCCCTAGTTTTGACAGGCTATAGTAAAAAATGGCGTACCTTATAGTCAGAAACTTAAAAGTACTAATTATTGTTCAAAATACTATCCCATTATAAATATGAATTAAGTCTTATTTAAAAAATATATTTTTATTTTAGATAGTTGATGCTGTTCAACTTTTTGAGACACGAGACAGTTATCAAGAGTACTGTGCCTGGGCATTCTCCTTTCATTACAAAACAAAGGAGAAAATCACTTTTGAATAAAGCCAAGTGTATACATACTTATGCTCAAAACATATTATATCAATCGCGAAATAATTTGGGTCGAGTGGGTGTACTTGACCCAAATGTATTTGACGACTGATTATTTTTCCGCAATTACTATGTGGCAGACGAGCATGTAAAGAGCAGTGGTGACCTTGTGGTAACGACCCCAATTTACGAGTTGTAGATCGTGGGTTCGAACCCAGGCAGGCGTTTTACTTTGCGTAAATAATTTCATCATGACTGCTCTCAAAACGGTGAAGGAAAATATCGTGAGGAAAGCGGCATGTCCTAAAACCAAAAATTCGAAGACATGTGACCGCTACCAACCCGCACTGGGTCCGCTGCGCTGGTGGATTTCGTTTTCGCCTTTTAAAAAGAGAGGAGGCGGTGTCTGTGAGTCCCAGCTGTGGGAACATTATAGGTTTATTATGATTACGATGTTGGTCCGATGGAGAAAGCTGTTCAGTTTGATGGTCTGTAACATGCCCTTAATTTTGACAACCCATTTCTGATACATGCTGTAGGTATACAGTAGTATTTTTTGAACAAATAGCTAAAACATACAGCCATTTCGATTCAAAGTGTTTCCTAGTCCAAGTTAGAGGATTGAAATTGATCTGTAACAGAGGTATAAAACAGAAATGTTGCCATAAAAGTTACATAGTATCACCACTCACTTTGTCTGCAACTCGAGTGAGTTTATTTTTGAAATATGATCGCTCCTTAGTACATGGGACTACTACATAACTGGAGGAACGTGGCTGTTTTATAGGTACACTTTTGCCAAACCTTTAGGGGATTAAAGAAGGAAAGAAAGAAAAATGCATTTATTGTCATTACACAAAATTAATACACCTTAAGACTAAGGAGGATTAAGTTGTGAAGTAATGTTAAATAAGTTAGAAACGACCTGATCCCACCATCGCCTTTTTACCACCGGACAAACAGACGTACTGCAGCGTACCATCCACACTTGGTTGATATCCCGATGGGTCGTACTCAGCGTTTCTCCTCCGCGTTTATTATGCGCACAGCCAAAGTGTGAAACTCTCTGTGTCCCCCTTCACATTTTACCCAGCTGCCTTCAAAGCAAGAGTGAACAGGCCTCTTCTGGGCTCGCTCGTTCCATCATAGACCTCATCCATCGCTTTCCACCAGGCGTGAACGAAAGCTCTATATATATAGAAAATGCATTTAATGTTGACTTTAAACTTCACTACACTTTCTCTCATCTTCTTAAATTACTGTTCTATGTGGTATGTTTAGAATTTACAGCTAAAATATACTACCATTTCCATTCAAAGTGAGTCCTCGTATAAGTTAGAGGATTTCAAAATTAACTGGAACAGATGTATAGAACATGAATGTTGTCGTAAAAGTAACTTAGTGTCACAAGTCGCGTCGTCTGCAACTTGAGTGAGTTTATTTTTGTACTACGTTTTGGTCAGTTTCAATTAAGTACGTCGTCGCTGATAGAAAGGCTTTTTTAAGCTTTGGTAAGTCTTAACGGAGGCTGTTCTTCAGGGATTTTTTTCTTTTTATTTTCCTTTTTTTCGGACCTCTTTCTTACGATTTTAGTGAGGCCCATGAAGTTGTCTAGTTTCCAGCATTATTTTAATTAAAAAGTTAGATACAATGTATAATCAGCCCTAAATTTTCCCACTGCTGGGACACAGGCCTCCTCTCGGTGAGAGTAGGCCGTAATTCACCACGCGGGCCCAGTGCGGGTTATTAGGTTCAATATATTTATTTATTAAACAACACCAACAGCATATAAGCAGCATTAGTTTACAAAAGTATTTAGGAAAGGTATTACATAGTCAACCTATAACGTTCCCACTGCTGGGACACAGGTCTCCTCTCTGTGAGAAGGAGTGGGCCGTAATCCACCACGGGGGCCCAGTGCGGGTTGGTAGATGTCACATGTCTTCGAATTTTTTGGTTGTAGGATCTCCCAGTTTCCTCACGATGTTTTCCTTCACCGTTTTGAGAGCAGTGGTGATGAAATAATTTACACAAAGTAAAGCGTCTGTCCGGGTTCGAACCTACGACCTACAACTCATAAGTCACGGCCGATACCACTGGGCCACCACTACTCTTATTATTACTGCTAATGTATTCACAGATTATAGGTATACTTACTCGTATATAACATTTAAAGAGAAAAGACATTGAACATAACCTGCTTAGCTATGAATTTCAAACACAAACGGCCTTATTACAAAATAAGGTTTATCTTTAGACCCAAGCTTAAACCATCGAGCCATTTTTTAATTTCGAACTTGATTCCGACAATGTATAAGTTCTTATTACATAATCTGACGTTAAACGTGACTCTAAATTGTTAATTTTGCATTAAGAACTTTACGCTTGGCGGAATATAATGTACTTCAAAATACAGTAACTGGCTCGAAGGTTTGGGCTAGGTCTGAAGGTAGAACTTGCTTTGTGATAATAATAATAATAATATTCCTGGACATTTCACACAGCACCATTTGTCCCAAGCTAAGCAACCTAATGCTTGTGTTATGGTAACAAGATGGCTGATAAGTATCTGTGATAAGACGGATCGTTTCTAGATTTTTCAGCTAGAAAAAAGAACTACCAAACAATGACTGACAAAAACACGTGAACATCAGCCTATCGGCTATCTACCAAAAAGTACAACAACAACATTGTTTATTCATACAAAGACCCAAACCGTGCGACTAAACAACGAAACCACGACAATTTACGTCGCAGTTTAGATGTTTTTAATCAATTTCCCGAAGAGAGTTGGTACTGGAGAAACCCTCGTAAACCCTGATCGTATTAATTCGGAAAACTTCGAGTCTCTGCTAATAGCCATCGATTCCGGTCGGTAT
This sequence comes from Apamea crenata, assembly GCA_949629185.1. NCBI lineage: Eukaryota > Metazoa > Arthropoda > Insecta > Lepidoptera > Noctuidae > Apamea > Apamea crenata. The sequence continues at coordinate 15,199,948 of OX451360.1, read as the reverse complement.
GTGCGTGGTACATGCGAATTATTAGTTATTTATTATTAATTATTAGTCGCCGAGTTAGTTCATCGTATGTTTCAGTTAAGTGCATGCTTCATAAGTGATTTGAACTGTTATGAGTTGAAATGTTTAGGGAATCGTGTGCGCGAAATTATTTAGTTGGCAAACCTTGGTGAGAGGAGTTTTAAGTTAAGAGTTCATAGTATGCAAGAGGTAAGTGTTGGGCATTATCAAATCCTACTAATATTATAAACGTGACAGTTTGTATGGATGGATGGATGTTTGTTACTCTTTCACGCAAAAACTACTGAACGGATTTGGATGAAATTTGGCATAGAGATGGTATATAACCAGGATTAACATATTAGGATACTTTTTATCCCGATATTCCCACGTGATCGAAACTAATGCGGGTTAAACCGCGGGGCGCAGCTAGTATGATTATACTATTTACTAGATGTGCCCCGCGGTTTCACCTGCCGGCGCCGCATCGCCCGCTCGCGCTGTTACTTCCTTTTCGCTTAGCGTTATTTTTCTTTTTTTTCTTTTTACTCGTCTCCTAAAGGTAGTAGCGTGATGTTAAATAGCCTATAAGCTTCCTCGAAATTGAGGTATAAAGTACAAAAATAATTTTTCAAATCCGACTGATAGTTCCAAAGATTAACGCGTAAACAAACAAACTATTCAGCTTTATTATTTAAGTATCAGAGAAAAAACGAAATAAAACTTGTAAAAAGGAATCTGCCTAGCACCCTAAAACCTAAAGCCAAAATTAAATTCTCATTTACTGCCAAATCTAACATTACATCTGTCTATCCATAACTATGTAAAACACGCACACATATATAATTTATTTCCCATTAATACTTCACCTGCATCCATACATTTTCGAGCAGCGTTCGGTAGTGTTGGGCCGAAACTTCGAATTCCGAATTTCAAATGCAATTCGAATTTCAGATTCGAATAGGTCGTATACGCAAATCCGCCTTGAACAATCCGTTCTAGGCCGATTTAACTTGTGTTGTGTTAGTGCACTTGGTGTTTTCGCTAATAGCGCTCTGAGCGCTGCGCTTGTTTCTTGTTACTTCATTTACAATGTGCGGTACGTGTTTAGCTTTACGGTTTTATCTTGTGTTACCTTATGTTGAACGGGCCATTAGCTGACGCCATTGCATCGAAATGGGCAAACAAAAGTATCTAGTCAAATACCTATTTGTCCAAAAATATTTTTTGGCGGAAATTAAAAAAATAAAAAATTGCTCGAGAATAATTCGTTGGTTATTTTTGATTTTTATTCACAGCCGGTCAGTAAATACTTAAAAGTAATCGAACATAATAATAATATCTATGTTTTGTAATTAGGGCTATTAACTGAAATCATGTCTGAGGACTAAAAATGAGGGTTATAATGCGAATCTATTTCTAACCGCTCCCACCATACTCCACGCGCTTCTGGCGGAAACGCCTCTCATTCCCGCCCGGCCAATGAAAGCGAGTCGAAGCTTCTAGAACATTCTAGAAGCTTCTTTAAAAACATTCGACGCGCACCCCTTTTTGACAAGAGTCGTCTGACGTCCGTCAACTGGGCTGCCGCACCGAAAGTGTGACAATATTTTACGAATATTTATCTTCGCCCGAAACCCTACTGTTTTATAATATATAATTGTGTGTATGTTAAAGTGTTTTTTTAAGTGTCTAGGAGACTACCTAACCACAAACTTTCCTGTACATTTGTTCGAAGAGATATTAGTTAGAGATAGGCGAAAGGCCACGCTGTAATTAGAAAATGTATACTCTAAATGTTGAAGGCTTAACCTTCAACATTTAGAGTACCTATACATTTTCTTAATTTGAATTGCGTGCACCTTAAGTTGTACAGACGGCAACTTAAGTTAATTAATATGAAATACAACCACTGTTGCCCAGCAGTGGTTGTATTTCGATTATTTTCCAAATTCTTCCAGGAACAACAACGTAATACCACCTTTTTATTAAAGGTTGCTCATTGAAAAATATGCAAGAAATAAAGACAGACAGAAACCCACAGGCTAAATATAAAGTTAAACTAAATAGAAACCAGAATATTGAGGCACTGATAAAACTAAGCATTTATTTGTAATGAGCAAATATCAATCAAACTGCCTAGCCGTTTTTACATTATGTTGGGGCCGGCTTCCAGTCTAACCGGCTGCAGCTAAATACCAGTATTTTACATGGAGTAACTGCCATTGGCTTGCAATGAGCATTTAGGCAAATAGACAAATGCTCTGTAACGATTGAATGCTCACGGTTGTAATCATAAAATGTTACCATTTTTAACTTTTAAGGAACATATATAACACTTATGTATAATCATCTCAGGCACCATATTAAATCAGTAGGTAAGTTTCATCAGTAACCTAATGAAAATCTTTAGTGCTACGGTGTTCGACGGTTTCTACTTTCTACGGTTTGACGTTCAAAAAGTGCTGATTCTCAGCCTAATTTGAATAAATGACTTTTGATTTTGATTTTTGATTTCCTGCAAGTGACCTCTGTTGCCGACCGTACAGTGTCGAGCAAAAGTCCATAGGCAATCTCACAAATCAATAGCTTGACGTTTAATTTGACTTACGTCCTTCTAGTTCCAAGAAAATAAACACATTGTCGTTAACAAGTGATTGTAGTTCATAATTTCAACGTTATAATATGAGTCAAGATGACCTAGCGGTTAAGCGTGTGCAGATATTTTTTCTAGGGTTTTTCCTCGATTGGAAGTAATGAGACAGAAATATAATATTCTTTATCTTGTTCGCTTTGTTCACACATTTCGTAAAGTTAGAAAGGAAGATCATGAAAAACTAAATAAATAATTCAGATTTCTGTGAGGTAGATTCATGTCTACCTCACCTTATTATTCCGATCAAGTTAACTATTCATAAAACTCATGTTTTATGAATAGTTAACTTGATCGGAATAAACGTTGTCGTTTGGTTGTAGTTGTTGGTTAGTGACGTGTGATTTAATAGATAGCGGTATTGTATGTATGTATTCTCAAATGCAGGCAAATATTAATATTGAGGCGAGGGCGACTATTATTGCGCTGCATAAAAGTGGTCTTAATAGAACAGAAATATCTGATGAAGCCGGACTGAATGTGAGTATTATATTTATGAATTGTAACTTCAACTTTTATTTGAAATTTTACCTAAGATTATTTGGTGACATATGGATTAATTCTTTTTATTGTTATTATGTCCATCCATGAGGCCTAAAAGATAAATAACACAAATTATGGTGAGCGAGTATGAAACAAATAGTTTCACACCAACTAGACAGTTTGCGGTATTATTCGACTTTGCTAATTGTATACGAGAATTGGTCTTCAGGTCGCCAATATGACGCGTATTCTAAATGCAACAGAAATATTATATTTACTATATTATATTATTATTATTATTTTATTATATTTATTTTTATTATTATTATTTCACTCGTACACGCAGACGCACTGGCTGTATCGTGCTCGCACAGTTCATAGCAATGTATAGTCCTTAGCATGCCACTGGAGTTTCGAGCGTTACTGTACCTTCCTACGGTATATGTACACAACTATAGGTACACAATATTGTACACTTGTGTAGACAAAGACGTAAGCAGCTTTCGTGCTAGTTTTAAGTCGTGACCATTTTAGAGGTTCTATTTTAAGCCTGTAGTTTCTTTGTGCAAATAGAATTCCTTCGAATTTCCAGTTTCTTAAGCAGCTATTCCAGACTGCTTGAGATTCGTAACCTACATTTTACATTGACTATTTTATAGAATTGACTTATAATTGGAGTTAGATAAAATAAATGTAACATTTTTAAAGGTTTCTTATTTTTTACTGTTCTACGACTAGGCAAAAAGGCTAGCTTTCGAGAGTTTCGAGAGCTCGTATGCAATATTGACGTGAGCTAATTTCTATCGCAACGAAAATATTACAAAAAAGAATAAACGAAAATATTACAAAAAAAAAAATTGGTTGTATTTACTGCAAGTATTTTTCTATTTGATTCGGTAGCTAGCTATGAATGTTTACCTTATCTACCTGTTTACCTACTTGGTAATATTTTATTGAAACTTGCTTGCTTGATCAAGCACAAAAGCACATGCCACGAATTGACTGTACAATGCGCGGCACGTGCCTTCAGCGCTTCGAATGTTAAACCACGCATATGACGAATGCCTCAAGCATCTGATATATGAATGTATACATTTGCGCGGTATAGCATACCTCGCACAGTCTGAACTCATCATAAAAATCTCAAGTACCTAGATGAATATTATTTAGTTTTTCAGCAATATAAGTGACATACCTTGTAGAGTGATTCAGGATCAACATTGTGGTCGCAGCGAAGCACAGCGCTGTGGCGATGCACAACAAAGCGGGGCGCACGCAGCTCCACCCACACCTCGGACATGCCTGCCACTGTGGACAATTAATAAGAAACAGTTATTATTAACCAGCTTACCCGACAGATGTTCCTGACAAAATTTCAATCTATAGAAAAAAGCACTTTCAGTTTTTCCCGAATTTTCCAATTATCCAGGCAACTGTTCTTATATTTTTTTCCTTAAAACCTTATATTACCGAATCGGTCCAGTCGGTCTCAATAGTGATGCGCTTACCAACGATCAGCATTCAATTTGTATGTACCTATATAAAAATAAGTTAAAGTACAAAATAAGATATTTTTCTTTATCACGGCAAACCAAATGCCCAAAGAGTGCCATTCATTATTTGTATACTGTAGATCATAAGCCTGAAAGTTTCAAGTCCAGTCAACGAGGGTACAGTCACAATAATTCTAGCTTGGCAGTCGAAATGTTACCTAAACACAGAAGGTATGTTTTTACTAAGAGGCGTTTGAAGGCTATGACGGATTGACAAAGATTCGAAACTAGGCCTAGGGGTTTGGTGTAGCAGGCTTTTCTTATATTATCTACATTACAGTGTAATGTAATATAATAATAATCTGTATGTCAATCAGAAGGCCTAGAAAAAAGTAAAAATTGTTTAGTATTTCTACAGCATTTCTTATCGGGATTGACACTATAAGGTCTCTGCACACAGCGGGCGGGGCGCGCGCGGCGGGACGGGACGGCGACGCGGCCCTGGCGCGGCGGCAGTGTTCGCGCCTTTCTTTCATCAAAAAGATGTTGAGCGATTCAGACGTGGAAACGCTATTGCTCTTATTTGCGCTAGCTAAGAAAAAACAACGTAAACGGAAATGGGTGCATGAAATAAATAAAAAACGCGCTCGCGTCCCGCCATGCCCCGTCCCGCCGCTTCTGACTTGTATTCCCGCTTGGCGGGACGGCTCTGTGTGGCGTCGTCCGTAATATTTAGTACATTACAACCAGTCATATCGCGACTGAAATAAGCTCAAGCTTAAATTTCACTATGTCTAGGCCCTCCGAACAGGCTGTTCGTTTTAAATTCCTTTACCTCACATGGGAGCAAAAGCAAACATTTTTGACAACAGAACACGACACGAGGCAGAAATAATAACATTGTTCTAGAATTTTCTTGTAAAATCTTTTCACTTATACTATTGCAACTATTCTCAAACACAAAGCTTTGGCTCTGGTTTTTCTGCAATATATTCCTTAAAATGGGACATGGGTTTAATACGAAAGTAACTCTGTCTGTCTGTCTGTATGGCACCTTTTCACGCCTGGACCCTAAACTACTGATCCAGTTTTTATGAAATGTAACTTATAGGAAACCTGGGACATAAATGACATAGGTTACTTTCACCCAGGATATTTGTCTAAACTAATATTTTAAAGAGAAAAAAAATGATTTTAGTTAGTTACTTTGTTGCGCTTTCACGCTAAAACAGCTGAACGAATTTTGATGGAATTTGGCACATGGGTAGACCATGACGTGGATTAGAACATTAAAAACTTATTATCTTAATATTGCCACGGCGTCGCGACTTAAGCGGGTGAAACCGCGGGGCACAGCTTGTATTAAATAAAAATACATGTCTTCGAAGCCGTGATCAACAGCTAGCGTTACATACTCGTACCTATACCATGTAAGTGATGTAAAATTAGTGGTAAAAGAAATCGAAACAAGAATTGGCGAGTAAACGGGTTGTAAAGGAATCGAATGCTATTAGAAAACAGATAATTGGCTAATAGTCGCATTTGTTGTTGGCTTATCTTGTGGCGAATTAGGTTTTAAGATGTACGGTAAATTGAGTGTGCTTAGAGAATGCTCGTGATTTTTTTAAATGTTTCTTACTGAACAGTTGTACTGCTGGGGAGTTGGTTGCGCCACTTCTATTTCTCAACTAAAGCACTAGGAAGTGGTGAAGGGCGAGCGTTTTCGGGGACTGTCTTATGTAATTTTTACGTGCTGATTCTTTCACTAGTTTGAATAAATGACCTTTGGTTTTGATTTGATAACAATAGTGTTTACTGTTCAGTTGTGGGTCGATATGTGAGCCTATTTTTAGTAGTGGAATTATGGCAACCTTTTGGTAATATTAATGGTCATTAAATCTTTTTTTCGCTCTAGTACTTTTATATCAACAGCAATGATCCTTTCTTAAATATCCGTCATTTTGATTTCTGGACAGTGACGTCTACGTTTTCCAAAAATTCCATCGACATCTCTATTTCTCATTCTTCGAAAGGCCCTTCCGGGTCTGGCCCTGCATTGTTAGACTCACAAAAAATCCTAATACCTATAATGTTTGGACTTTAAAAGAGTCCATGACCTCTGAGTTTGTTTCGCGATTAGCTTCTCAGGGATCAGCCAGCTAGGAAATGACGGCACCATCTAGTTCTAAAATATTGACGTGTAAAAGTGTCTTAAAAGATTTACATACAGAAATAAACATTTCATTTTATTTCTATCGAAAATTCTAGAAACGACTGTTATGCCCGAAGTGCTCGAGGCGGTAAGTCGGGATCCTATTTCACAATTCCGTTGATTTTCTCGTACCCTCTGTTATTGATTCTAAACGGATTCCCAACAGATGGAACTGGCCCCTAGAGAACTGCCCGAGTTGGCTCTCATCACGATGAACATGTGTGTTGGATGTTTAAGATTTTGTGAGAAGATGGCGTCTGTATGATTTTTAGTTTTTATTAATCGATCGTGTTATTTTGTTTCTTAATTTATGTTATAGGTATTTTGTACCGACCTTTTTTGTTTCAAGTGTTTATCAGTGTAAATGGCCTTCGAATGCATATTGTTTAATAACACTGTTTATATTAGCTGTAAGTTTCCCGAATAAAATAAAAACGCGGCCGCTTATACGATACCATAACGCGATTCTGTTCATTGAAAGTGGTGTATTCTGAAATACTGTCAAACTTAAATAACTAAAAAAAACAACTATGTATTCATTATTTACCGGGATCGTAATTTTATTTGATTATTTATGTCTTTCATAACAGCCTCATGAAATTTGACGAGGATGCAAAACAACAGCTTGTTTTCTATTTTATTTTATACTTTATAAATTAACATAACCCGCGATATGTATGTTACATTTATGTTAATTACTTTCTAGTTTGTAAATGGACTATACACTGCCCTTTTTTTTGGGTGGGAAATCATCAAATGACCTCTCCCGCTCTGGGCTGAGCGGAAGGGCGTGTTAAACTTTTAAAACCCCACCCGTGTTCCTTGTACACTGTCTTGAGTTTCAATCTGTAATATTGCGCACATGAACTGAACTCAGTGGGTAGCTGGCTGGCGGGTGGGTAGAATTCAGTCCTGAAAAACGAAATGACAATGCGACTGCAACTTACTCTGTAAACAGCATAGAAAGCACAGAATAAATAAACATACTGAATCTACAATTACATCTTACGTATACAAAATTATTCTTGCTCCCAATTATAAGGCCAGGCTAGACGGTTGCATATGAATATTTTCTAAGAAAACATATGCACTAACAAACGGAACAATGAGGTCCTTCGCCCCTCGAGGTAACGAGTCACATGAACACTAAGCTTTAAAGTTAAGACTGCGACACACGGCACATAATTACTACCCGGTTCCCTATGTCTTAGTGGACGGGAAACTTAAGACCCTTAATTGCGCAATTGTTTCAATTCTTTACAAGTTACATAAGAGTAATAAGAAGGTCTACGTAGTAATAATAAAACAAACCTTTTTCTAAAGACCTAGATTAGTTTAAATAGATTACCATCTGAGGATTGGTGGAAGGGTGGTAACGTAACTTACAAGTTGTAGGTCCTGTAGAACCCAGCCAGGAGCTTTACTTTGCGTAAATTATTTCATTACCATTGCTCTCAAAATGGTGAAGGAAAACTTCGCAAGGAAACCGGGATATCCTTGAAACAAAAATTCGAAGACATGTGACATCTAACTCCCGCACTGGGCCCGCGTGGTAGATAAGATTGCAAACCCTCTCGATGAGAAGGCCTGTGTCCCAGCAGTGGGAATATTATAGGGTAATTATGTTATGTATTGATTAAAATCTCATATACAATTAATTATACATGAGACCAGGGTGTGTAAAAATTTAGCTATTTGCTTACCGATTGCTTGTTCGATTTTTCAAGGAACATGAATGTGTAATAGAATGATGTACGAATAACCGACGTAAACTCAAAAAAAAGAAAACAACTAACTCCTAATCTATAAATGATCACTGAACATACAATGGGGTAATTGATCCAGTCCAGCCTGTTCCTTGCTGTCCTGCTCCAGCGACACCTTAATACGAGGTCCGTATCCCATAGGGCGTACCCTTAGCGTAGCGTGTAGTCGCTTAGTTTTACGACCTGTCTGGAGGCCTTATTTTATGGAGGTACCTACAGGAAAGTCGAGTTAAGTTGACAATTTGTCACATACCAAAAGTGTAGAAGTTTTAATCTAGGAAAACGTTTAAGAAAAAAGATTTAAAGGACTTCAAAAGGTGTGAACTTAATATTTACGTCTCAGGTCCCCTGCTAAAAATGCCATGTGACGCAAGCTTGAGCAGGCTAGAAGCGACTCTATGATGGTAACTTTCTTGCGCCAGCCTACCGTCTCTAAATGACGCTATATTTCACCTCGCCCCCTGAGACCGGGAGCCGTAAAACCGGTGTAAATTTAATCTCTATCTAAATTTCAACCCCTGCTTAATCTCGATTTTCGTAGGGTAGAAGATTATTTCGAAGGTAATTTCGTTTAGTGAAGATATTGATTAATTTTGGCTTGATACATACGTCTTGCTTCCGTTGTGTCAGTAGTTTGGCGAAGTATTTAAAGTATCTGTTAGTGGAAGTTGTTTGAATCGATCGTTTCCAGCATAATATATGTTAATTAATGTCTTCGTCACTTGTCGATTATGTTCGATGAAATATTTAACGAATTATTTATGTATAATGCGTTGTAACTCTGACAAAAACAGCCTTCTTCTGCTCTAATTATATCTATTAAAACATTATTTATTATTATTATTCTATTTTATCTATACAAATAAATAAAATTGAAGTGTCTGTTTGTAATGTCAAAATAACAGCTTTCTACTATACATATGAAAATATTACGGTATTTTTAAAAAACAACTTTTTTTTTGTTAGTCTGTCTGTCTGTCTGCCTGTTGTTCCTGCTAATATCCAAAATGGCTGGACCAAGCAGACTGCAGCTACTAGAATTGTCGCACTGACAGCTGTCAGTAAAGCATTCTCTCGACGGCCGAACTGTACCGTAAGTACATCACTATATGAATGAAAATATCACGAACACTGACCGTTACAGCATTTCCTGGAAAAACTCTACACAAAAACCCGAGCAACAGATGGCAAACAAAGAAAATGTTATACTTATTGGATACATTTGTTATAATCTGACAACTAAGTGTGCAAACTTGGCGCTAATGTTACAATGTTTTTTTTTTTTCTGTTCTTGTGATATCTCTATCTTTGGGGTGAAGTTTAGTTGTGATAATTATCTTTTTTAGAGCTGATTGTTCCAACGCCAGATAATTTTATCAAAAGAATAATTTTGATTTTTTGACAGTTTTTCCATACAAAAACTGTCTGACGGCAATTTTATTCCACGAGTGAAAATTATCTGTCGATTGAAAAATTAGCCCTTAATCAAATTAAGCATTGCTATAGGTATAGTTATGGATAATGTGGACATAAATGGTGTAAAAAGTCAGCTGTGTTAGTTTGTTACCTCCCTTTTCTTTTATGCAGTTCTGGTGGCATCTATATCGCCACATGCGAACTGCGCATCACACTGACGTCACGCAAATTCCTACATCGCGCAAGTAAAGTTTACCGCGCAACAAGCATATTTCCAACCTCCCAACATCAATCGTGGGGCAGTAGCCCACCAGACATGACACCCGACTGGTCGGAGGATCCTCCACTTTTCTGTGGAGGATGAGTAAACTTCCCTCAAACCTTTATAGTCTACAAATAAACGTAACATAGCTTCCTAGTCTCACATGCACTGTAGGTAAATCACTAAATTCATGTAGCGCTTTACCAATTTCAAATATCGTTCTATTTCTATCGATCGTTCGAAGATGACAGAGACAGAATGATATTTTAACCAGTACAAAGCCGTAATTACAGAAACAATTAAAAAGCCATTGTGTCTCGCGTGGATCCACGTTCCGATACGAAGGGTTAAATACGTACACGTTGTAACTGTCACTTAACAAAAAAAAAACAGCAGCTTTTATTTCATGCGGCTATAATAGTACAAAAAATAACAACCATAATAAAAACAAGGAAACTTAATGGATCGTGACAAACAAAACATAGGTAATGTTTAAAGATTCGTGTTCAGAGCCGCGTGCCATGCCGGCCGCCATTATTCATAATCAATCAACAACGAAAATTATTTGAAATACTCATTAACATTATACATACCTATTCTTAATTGTGTTTACTTATAAGTTAGTAGTTAAGTTCACGGTGTTCGTGGCCAAATTGTTATGGAAGAAAATCATGCAATTGTTATTTGTGGTAAGTGATTTTAAATGTTTTAAGTCATTATAATACTTATATTGGTAGTTATATTTAATCTAAGATTTATATTTTCCTCAGTGTTAAGCTTATTATTTTTTTTTTTTTGTAAATTTATTTGACTGGACATAACTTTATAACATACTAGTTTCTGCTCGTGACTTTGTCCGCGTGACATTTCTTGTTCCTTCATTTTCGCTTAGCGTTAATTCTGACTTTTTTATTTCTGCTCGGCGCCTAAGTGTCCTAGTGTGATGTTCAATAATAAATAATTTTAATAATAATAAAAACTTTATTGCTAAAAATATTAAAAAAATAAAATAAATTTATTTGGGTAACTAGAGCCATAGAAGAAATTTACAAAATATTCCACACTAATAATATAATATAATAGAATAAAATAATAATACAATAAATTCAAAATAAATGTAAAAAAAATAGTTGAAGGAAAAAAAGTAGCCGCTTTAGCTTTATGATTGGTATAGATAAGTATAGATGAACATAACTTTATAAAGTATTGGTCCAAATAGTCTCCAAATGCACCTTTGGGCCCAACTTGGCAATAAGCATACAACTCGAGAAGAGATTACCCAGTCGCGAGAAGACTATTATAACATCACGTCGACATAACATCACGCCCAGTTTCCCCCTAGGGATTGGGCAGAGGTGTATCTGCCTATTATTGCACCCACGGATCGCTAGTTATTTTTAAGTCCCATGTAGGAGGCGAGCGTATTGCCCTAAACAAATCCAGACTCTGGGCTGATACTGAGAATTTCATGACGGAAAAAACCAATAACACTTTGCCTGGCCTGAGTAACGAACCCATGACCTCATACTCAGCAGTAGCGTTTGCGACTACTACACCAACGAGGCAGAATAAAATTATAACAGACACATTTTCCAGTATGTAGCTAACAACCGCACCTTCTATTACTCACCATAAACTAATAACACCAATTGCCAAAGCAAATTGCACCCTATATTCATAGAATATAGAAGTCGTTAAAATTAATCGTTTTCCCGATTGCAACCGAACTCGCCCGGACAGCTGGCGGACAGAACTTTAACTTCCAATCTAAGTAATGCGTACTTAGTGTCAGGTCGCTCACTGACCCAGTTTCCTCTGTGAACTATGGCCTGACTCAATTGCGGTGTTTGGTTGTAACCACGTAAGGTTTTGATAAAGAAAACCTTGCTGGAGTTTTCGTTTACCAGAGTATTCAGAAAGAAAACAGAAAGAAACTACGTTTATTTGCGGTAAAACATGACGAATAAAATGAACACAAACACAAAAAAAAACAGGTTGGAGCAAAGCATGCATCACACCACGCAAAATGGTCATCGCTCAACATAATGTTATGACCCTATACTGGTTTTCAGCGACAGTCGGAATCGTGGGGACTATACGTAGCCTAGATAAAGAAGTAGATAAAGAACAATACACAAATGTAAAGTCACGGCTTCATCCCATGGGGATAGACAGAAACTACAGAAAGCCACCTGCTATGCTCCTTACATACATTTTTTTTTATTTTTTTTATTTGTTTTTTCTAATTTTTGTGTTGATGTTGTATTTATATTGTATTTATTCGTTTGTATTTATTGATGTGTGATGTTTTTTTAATTTATTTATCTATGGGCCTTAGTTGCCTGAAATAAAGTGATTATATATATACTCCTTTTGCCTCGTTTACGTTTATAAATCTAATTCTAGTCATACACGCACACGTAAACAAAAAATGTTGTAGATAAATCGATACTACGCCCAGGTTGACACGGGCACGCTTTTGCGGCGGGATTTTATTGCGCACTGGATTTTCAACACACTGCTTAGCGCCGAGAGTTGAAAATCCAACAGTATGCTTTTCTGATGCGCTGGCTTGCGCTCTGTAGGATTCTCAATGCTCGGCTCAACACCGAGAGTTGAAAATCCAGTGCGCGATAAAATCCCGCCGCGATATTTTTACGTACATATGAACGGGGGCTAATCCTATTTCATAGAAGGAAAGTCTGCCATTCATCGTCATTCACAGCCCAAAACGGTGAAGGAAAACACCGTGAGGAAACCGGCATGTCCTGGAACCAAAAATTTGAAGACATGTGACATCTACCAACCCGCAATGGGCCCGCGTGGTGGATTACAGCCCAACAGTGGGAACATTAAAGGCTGATTATGTATCCAGAGCCCGACTTAACCCATTGCTGGGCATAGGCCTCTCTATGTTCTACGTTACGGGTTTGGTTTCCGCACTTAGTCCTTCAGGTGGATCATTGTGCGTGGGCCATGGCGGCCGTCGGTGGTTATTCCAACCAGCCCACTTCCCTCCAGAAGCTTATTAAGTCTCCTGGTCTGTTGAGAACATCTGTGTAAAATCTGGGTGTTCCGAGGGTTTCCGACCAGCTAGTCAGGCGCGTCGTTACCTAGTGATCCACTGTGTCTTTTTATCCAATGTAGTGCCACTGTGTTGCGGTTCGATACAGTTACTTGTTCAAGCATAATCCCCTCTTTTCTTATGCCAATCCCCACGGTTCTGCACTACCATTACGCATTAAGTATAATTGAGCACAATTCAAGAGTCCAGCTTGAAGGAGTTTCCTTGCCATAAAGATTTATAATACTTGGTCCAATACAGTAATGAGGGAACCTTCACGTACTTCAATCAAAAACCATGTAACTAACCATAAACCCATATAGGTATAGTATCACAAACATAATACTCGTATAACTGCTCAATTTTCGTTAATTGACCAATGTTTGGTCGCCATTATGTCACGAATGTACCTTCTATTAATTATACTTATTACATTATTTCTTGCCCCTATTTGCTACAATAAACACAAGTAAAATGGAATGATTACCTTGAAATATGTATTACTAGCAGCGCCCCGCGGTTTCACCCGCATTAGTTTCGATCCCCTGGGAATATCAGGATTAAAAGTACCTATCCTATATGTTAATCCTGATTATAAACCATCTGTGTGCCGTGCTTTCCGAGGCACGGAGGGGTCTTGGTATGTAATTTCTTAGGAATATGTTATAAATATTTAGGAGATCCAGAGAAGTGAACCAAAGATAAGAAAAGGCGCCGATTTTGTCTCGATCAAGTACATTCATCTTTCCTAGAAACCGATTTACCGTCGCCCCAGTGCTCACATGTTTCCTTAAAATACGACACAAAATTGCGCAATCTACAAGGTGGCAATGGGGCACAGACAGAACGCAGACGTGTCTGAGTAAAAATTATGTTGCATCCTGTCAATAACTCGCCCTGGGATAAGAACCTTGTGCACCGAAGCGCGAGAATATAACCAAGCAATAACAGTGATGGTTACTTATAACACTTTCAACGACTTCGATTGCTTCCACAGTTTCACCGGACATACTCGTAGCCGTTTGGAACAAGGCGTTAAGAAGAGTACTGGTAGCCCAGTGGTATTGTTCTCGACTGACGAGTTGTAGATCGTATCGAACCCGGCCAGACACTTTATTATATTTATTTAATTTCATTACCACTGCTATCAAAAACGGTGAAGGAAAACATTGTGAGGAAATCAACTTGTCCTAAAACCAAAAATTCGGAGACATGTGGCATCCATCAACCCGCACTGGACCCGCGTGGTGGATTATGACCAACTCTCTCTCATAGAAAAGAGGCCTGTGTCCCAGCAGTGGGAACATTATAGGCTGATTCAGTAAGCTGTTTGGATTGTTGTCCGAAATCATTAAGTTTGGTATCATAACATTATGATCAGTTCCTCCTACCTCGATCGATTGAAGGAAATATTTTCGAAGTATTTTAGAACATAAGTAGATCCACGCGAGACACAATGGCTTTTTAATTGTGTCTGTAATTACGGTATTCAACGGGTTAAAAGCAACTAGGTTAACGGTAACGACAAGATTTTATTGTTTTAAATATTATTCTTAGGGCTGATTTTTCAATAATAGGGTGAACTCATCTAATTCTGTGACTCGCCTAATTCGGTGATATTTGGTTTTGAATTTGAACTTTATCACAGAGGCTTAAGGTTGTACTTCAAACCATTGATTTCACTCGTATAGCCCTATGATAGCGCTCAAACCAAATATCACCGAATTAGGCGAGTCACAGAATTAGATGAGTTTAGTATATGATAACTTTATTCGAGGAAAAATTTTGAAATTTTGACAGTTATTTCTTACAAAAACTGTCAAACGTCAAATTTATTCCTCGAATAAAAGTTATCAGATGATTTAAAAATCCGCCCTTAGTCACAGCATGTTTCAAATTTTCCTTGATATACACAAAGACACTTTCAGATATTCATAAATTAGGACAAAAATAAACGTAAAAGTATATTTTGGGAAGTGGAATTCGCGTGAGTGAAAGGACGTACCTCAGGAGCCCTAGACTGCTCGTTATTTCAAGTATCACCAGAATGTCTACGTTATTTTGGCTAATATAAGGATACTTTGGTGAATACTTACAACTTGTACTTTAGAAAAGAAAACGTGTTTTCTGATTTTTTTTTATAAGAAGATAATGTATGTTTATTTTATTTCATATTTTGATTGTTGTTTTTATTTATGTCTAATCGCATGCTGCACTGATTGACGTCATCACGTCAACGCCGGCTGTCACTGCAAACCAGCGCTGGGGCTCGGTCTCGTATAGGGTCTTAGCAATATGCTGAGCGATGGCCGTTTTGCGTGGATTTGACGAATGTTTTCTCCCAACTTGTTATGTTTTTTTTATGTTTGTGTTCTTTTATGCGTCATGTTTGCCGCAAATAAATATATTTTCTTTCTTTTCTTTAAGAGCTAAATATCTTATTAGGTGTATCACAATTCACAGCATGTGCCTAAATTGTAATTAGTTCAAACAAAGACATTATTTAGTTTAAGGGCTGATTTTTCAATCAACAGATAATTTTTATTCGTGGAATAAAATTTACGTCTGACAGATTTTGTATGGAAGAACTGTCAAAAATTCAAAATTATTCCTCGGATAATACTATCTGGCGTTGGCAAAATCAGCCCTCAGCACGATTAACATTCAGATAAGCTTCGAAGAAAAGTTTGACATAAAACTGTTTTTGCTTTAGCAATTCAAAATGTGGACAAATTTAGTACGTTGCCGTTTTTGCTTTAAGAGCTCAAGACCTGGCACTGTCGAGAGCACACATGTTTTAAAATTGTCGAACGTGTGAATTTCTTTCCAATGTTTTATTCACGAATAAAACTCGTGATAAAAATCACACATTTGTTTGGACAGACACTTTTATGTGCTATACTTCTTTTATAGCTCTTCGCTATCTTGTGAGATACAAGTATTTTGTAAAAAAATGTACATCTCTACATAGTGTGATATTTATCTCACTATTGTCACATTTTAAGTACGGTCAGCAACAAAAGTCGGATATAATATATTTATATAACACTTCAGTTGTGACCTTAATTATTGAACAAAATATTCTTAAAAAACATGTAGTTATAGAATATTTAAGAATAATTAACTCTTTCTCTCACATGAAATAGTGAAAAGAAAACCAATATATCGCATCATTTTGTATTTAGACGAATTGATTTTTGTTGATGATGATGGTGAACAGGCTGTTCATAGATATCACAGCAAACAACAGGAAACAATAATAAAATATATTTTTGAAGCAATTGAGCAGAATTATAATTGTTACGTGGATGTAGAAGTATTGTAAATCCAGTTTTGTTAATCCAGGAAGAACCTGTTGCCATGCCAAAATAAAACTACATCCTATAAAAATGAAACAGACCTTATGAAAACAAGTAAAATATTCTAGTAAAAAGACTTCCCCTTTTCAAAAGACAGCGGGCCTTAGGCAAAACTACTTTGCTTCGTTTTGAATAAAATTTGAATAGCGTAATTTAGTAGATAAAATGTTATTTCTTAATTACATAGTGGCTGTCCCAAGTGCCTGCGGCTGTGAAAGGGTCCAGTTGAGTTGCTAGCCTAACGAAATGAGGGTAAAATTTAGAAGCCCATATACAGCATGTAGGTATTAGATAGGTGTGGTCACACTTAAGGGTGTGTGTGGTACAGACTGAACTGAACAACTTTCTCCATACGACTAATATCGTAGTCGCGAAAAAAATATCAACTGTCCCATACAAAACTTAAAGACAGCGCTTAAGGACTTGTAGGTCGTAGGTTCGAACTCAGAGAGGTGCTTCACTTTGTATTTAATCACCACTGCTCTCAAAAACGGTGAAGGAAAACATAGTGAGGACCATCGACACCGTGGGTCTTAGAACCAAAACTCGAAGACATATGACCAACCCGCACTGGGCCCGCGTGGTAGATTATGGCCCACTCCTTCTTACATAGAATAGATTAGAAATATTTCAGACAGGAGTCCATAGGGTTAGTAACAAGTTAGTAGATTACAGACACAGATGCACATACAATTAAAACTCAGCGTGGAGCTGCATCCATTTAGAAAACGCCTGTGACCCAGTAGTGGGAACACTATAGGTTGAATATGCATACAAATCTTTAATACATATTCATCCGAAATGTATGGATAAAATTCTTTTTGCGATTACGATGTTGGTCCCATAGGGAAAGCTGTTCATTTTGATGATCTGTACCACACCCTTAAATATGACCACACCTTTCAAACTCAAACTCAAATATCATTTATTTCAATTAAACTATGTATATACAGGCACTTTTGCACTGTCAAAGAGTCGGTCACTTAGTTTGAAAGTTGAAACTAGTTACCCATTCCAAAAAGTAGATCTCTATGGAGAAGAACGGGCAAGAAACTTTTTGATACATACTGTATGTATATGGGAAGTAATTGTTTGGTGTACTGTGGTCCTTTGTGCTTGCCCTTTGAAATGAGAAAAAGGAAGGAGAGGGGTCTTAATCTTTGGATTTTATTATGAAAACGTTTTGGTAATTATGAAGCAGCCTTTTGTCTTTAGTAATCCATCATCATTATCATTTGCTTGCCCTGATTTCAATTAAGTAGATACTTAATATGATGCTAAAGATGCGAAAAATTATGCGTGTGTATTTTATTTTCTCTTTTACTCTTATATCAGCTGTCTGCCTGTGGGGCAACGTTTAAAGAAAAAAAAATGTACATTTAGGCATGTTTTTTCAAACATCAGATAACTTTATTCGAGGAATAATTTTGAGATTTTGGTAGTTATTTCATGCAAAAACTGCCAAACATCATTTTTATTCCTCGAATAAAAGTTACCTGGCGATGGAAAAATCAGCCCTAAATAGTACATCAGTTATTACAAGTTTTTATCAGTCTGTTAAAATAATAAAATAACCAATTTTACTAAAAATAGAAAACTGAATTTTTCAAAGGAAATAAATGGCTTAAAAATTGTCACGACTAAACCACCCTTGATAATAAGGCACTAGACACGCGTGGGGCGATGGTATCAATAATTCAACACAATTTTATGGTACTATTACCAAATAATCACAAATTAAGATTAATGTTGTTAAATACTCAAACGAAAAAAAAAGTCCCAAGGCTAGAATGTTAATTGTTATTAATTATTTTAATTGTGTATGTTTAAAACACGTAGGTAATACATGGTTTCAATTAATGTGATAACCTGATCGCCACACTATAGGTGAAAGTTTGTATGGATGGATGGATGGATATTTGTTACTCTTTCACGCAAAAATTACTGAACGGATTTGGATGAAATTTGGCACACAGATGGTTTATACTTTTTATCCTGATATTCCCACGGGATCGAAACTTATGCGGGTAAAACCGCGGGGCGCAGCTAGTACATAATAAAGCTGAGTTTGTGTTTTTTTTTGTTTGAATCTCTGAAACTACGGTACCAGTTGGATTTGTTTTTTTTTTTTTGATAGCCCTAATCTAGACGGACTTTTAGGTTAACATCAAGCTACTACTTTTAGGTACCGATTAAAAATAATAAAATCAGAAAGAAAGCTAAGTGAAAACGTAGTAATTTATAAATATTCCGATAAAAAAAAATATATAAATATCCTTTTACATAAATGAAACGGTGGTGGCAGTCGAAACCGCGGGGCACAGCTGCTAGTAGCCTTATATGATTTCAGCATTAGATTTCATACCAAGACTAAGTTAATATATATTTAATTTTCTTATAATAAGATTTTCTTTTCACAAATACAGCGATGTATTTTCAGGCTATTTAATCTAGAGACTGAATTTAACAGATTTCCAAAAGTTATTTGAAGTGTAAATATGAATTTGAGTTTTGAGCTAATACAGATTAAATTTGTATTGTTTACAAAATAAAGATATCAAAAAACCTTCAAGTGCTTACTTTTAACTGAGCTTCGTTGTAACACTATTTATCTGAGCCTACGTTAATAAGTATAAGGTAATTCTTCAGAATTACATCTAGAAAAAGGTTTAGGTTAATAACCCCTTTATTTATAAATGTTGATTAAAGTTAGGTAATTTGAGTAACTATTTAACATACATACATTTTTGACGTTTAACTGTCTCTTAATTTTAACCAACGCTTATAAATAAACCCCTAAGTTTTCATAGCGTAGTTAAATACTTTTAAAGTGAATAATCGTAATGAGAAAACGATTATAATTTCCCAATATAAAATGGATATGGACTTACTAAAGTATGCACAGTTACATCAAAAAATCTAAATCAAAATATTGTATTTCACATAAACCAACATGGGCACTTATGAAACGTCAGAAGCTAGGTGCACGGTTCCAAGTGGTCATTTCCTATGGAGAAGAGCCGGCAAGAAACTCCAAGTTACTCTTTTAAAATAATTAAAACTTACTATCTTTTGTTTTTTTTTGCATTGCGATGTCCAGGAATTCATTTGAAGGGTTATTTTAATTAATTTAGAAGCACTCGCATTAACAAACTGAAAAATTGTCACACAACATTAGCCACACTTAATAAACACGTTTCTATTAAAAATATGTTAATATTTTCTGTACTGTAAAGCATTGCGTGCAGCACAAAGTAAAAAGTTTTTCTTTTTACTTTTTGTCCCATAAGTCTAGTGGTGCTTAACACACCTCTTAAGGGAGGAGGGGAGGGTCGTAAGTGCCGTTATTAAAAACCTACCATAATTATGTTTTTAAAACAGCTGATTTACTGGCACCTATGTCAGTCATGTAGGATCAAAAACACTAAAATATCTAAAATTAGGAATATTAAAAAGGGATTGGGTGTACTGGCCAATGCATACAGGTATTATCGTTGGGTTGTGGTTCATTACCTTTATTTATAGAGTCTAACGGGCCTGTGCAGTTTACTTCAAAACCTTTAATTACCACCAAAGGTCCCTATGACCCCAAGATCTTTATGCGAACAGTTTTAAAATATCAAAAAAATTATAATAGTGCAAAGACAGCTCGTTTTAAAATTATATTTATCGAACTTGGCATTTTAAAAGACGGATGTGGCTTCTTTATTAATAAAGAAACAAAACCAATATAATTATGTAGTATTATAGACCAAAAAAAAATCCTCTACAGCAAGCATGTTTCTATGCTCTTGATTTTCAGTTTCTCACGAACGTAAGAAAAAGGTATAATATAATACTCCAATGGTTTACAATAAGGGCTTTCACATAATTTCACACACAGCCTCTAAGGAGACGAAATCCTACTAATATTATACACGTGAAAGTTTGTATGGATGGATGGATGCATGTTTGTTACTCTTTCACGCAAAAACTACTGAACGGATTTGGATGAAATTTGGCACATTTATGGTCTATAACCAGGATTAACATATAGAATACTTTTTATCCTGATATACTCACGGGATCAAAAGTTACGCAGCGCGGCTAGTAGGGGCGCAGCTAGTAATTACATAATTTTAACATTACTATAAATACTTCATCTTAAAAACTAATCATTACTTCAATTTTGATTCTTAATAGCCTGAAATGGAATCACAACTTAGTTTCTTACAAGAGTTACAATTTATTCCTTTCTAAGGTGCGATATTTTACAGTAATTGTTTATTCTCTCAACATAAAACAACCTAAAGAACTTTCCTGTTACATTATCATGTTACTTGTTCCCTAAACAACACATCTGTTTTAGAAATTAACCCATTTGGGTCGTAACACATGTAATATTCTAAAGTTACAGCAATGCTTGTCACCTTGAGTGTTACCATGACCAAAACGATCACCATGTTGTGCGGTTTACACTAATGGCTGAATTAAATCAAATTACTGAAAATACAATTATAAACCTACTAGCTTTTGCCAGCGGCGTCACCTGAGTGTATGTCGGAAATTATCCCACGGGAACGTCTGTGTTAATAAGGGTTATAAACTATCTGGGTTCCAAATTTCGTCCAAATCCGAGCAGTCATTTTTGCGTGATTGAGTAACAAATATCTAAATATACAAACTTTTACATTTATTAGTAGGATTCAAATAATTCTGACAACCAGTCTTACCAAGGGGTATCGTATTACGCAGTAACTGGGTTGTGGAGGTCAGATAGGCAGTCGCTCCATGTAAAATACTGGTATTCAGCTGCATTAGGTTAGATTGGAAGCCGACCCTAACATAGTTGGGAAAAGGCTAGGTAGATGACGAGTAGAATTAAAATACAACAACTCAAACTCAAACTTCAACTTCGAATCAAAACAGCAGGAAATGGAAAATACCACTTAGTTTTACACAAGTGTGGCGAGTAGGCAAGTCAACTCACACACTAGAACGCAGCACCGAAATCACGCCACCTTTTTAAGCCTCCGAGATAAGGATTTCAACGATGCGTGCGCAGGGAGGCGCACGCGCAGACAACGCCACCTGCAATCCTTTTGTCTAGGATGTCGACGCAGACACGGAGGCGGTTCACAGCGATATCTGTATCCCGATGGGATTTATGATCATTTCTGCTTTGTTCGCCTGCTTGGACGCTTGATCTTTTGCCTAAAATATAAGAACTCGTTAGTAAGCTTATTCGCATTTTATTTATAATTATCTGCGCCCCAGCAAATACATGCCTATCTGCCTACCTATTCGCTAGTGCTCGCACAGTAAGTGGCCAGTATAGCGTTAATCCACCACTCACGCTCAGCCACTTCACAAGCATCAACCCTTTCAAGCGTAGGTGTCATACCTATGTATATGTATGTATAAAATTACAGCAATGCGCGTCACCTTGAGTGTTACTATGAAACCATGACCAAAATGATCACCCCGTTATGTGGTTTACACTAAGGGCTGTCACTTAATGTCGCACACAGCCTCTAGGGAGATGAAATAATTACATAAATAAACATTACTATTACAGCGATATCTACAACGCCACATGCGAACAACGCGTCATACTGACGTCACGCAAATCCTGCATCTCGCAAGCAGAGTTTACCGCGCAATTAGCATACATACAAACTTTTCGACATCAGTCGACGGGCAGTTGCCCGCCAGACACAACACCCGTCTGGCCGGAGGATCCTCCCTTTTCTATGGAGGATGAGTGAACTTTACACCATGTTCCTCATACCTCTATACTATTAAGGGAGCAGTGATGGGTCAGCGGTAACGGCCACGTCTTACGAGTTGTAGGTTCCAACCCAGACGGGCGTGTGTAAATTATTTCATCACCACTGCTCTGAAAATGGTGAAAGAAAACGTCGTGAGGAAACCGGCCGGCTTGTCCTAGAACTAAAAAGACATGTGACATCTACCAACCCGCTTTGGGCCCGAGGTCGATTACGGTCGGCTTCTCTCACAGACGGGAGGCCTATGTCCTAGCGATGGGTACGTTACAGACTGATTATGCTTTTAATACAAATATAATCCTATTCAAATAATTTTGAATCAAAAGAGCAGGAAATGGAAAGTACCACTTAGTTTTACATAAGCATTAATTTAACCCTTTCAAGCGTAGGTACGACATTTAACAACAACCTAAAGAACTTTCCTGGAGTATTATTATGTCACTTGTTTCTTAAACAACACACCTGCTTTCCAAATTAACCCATTCTGGGTGTAACACTTGAAATATTCTAAAGTTACAGCTATGTTCGTCACGTTCGGCCCCGTGGCCACGAGTCAAGCGACACGCCTCTTGCTACAGTGACTGCGGATCAAACATATGAAAGAAATTGTTTCGAGTGCCACGAGCCACCGCGCGACTTAAAAGCTTTAAAGCGTAAGCGTTTAGTTTTGCAAAGCGTAGCTTTAGCAAGTCGCGCCTTTTCGCGTTTTAGCGCGTTTCCTAGAAAAGCGGTGACCGCACATAATGGCCGCAGTGATAGCTGTCATGGAAATGATGACAGCGGCAAAGATTTAAATCGTAAGATACGCCCTACCGTGTCAAAAGATAGTCGTGTTTCTGTTTTGTTTTGACACCTCTGACACACAATGACGCTGTGACTTTACTCGATTGTCATGGAAACGCTACTTAATGACGTGTGAGCTCACTCTTTACACTTCTTCGACACTTTTTCGAAAGTACGAACAAATCTAACAATTTAAATCTTTGGGCAGCAGGGTTTGACTTGACGGTGTCAAAAACGCTCTCTAGGAAAATAAAACTTTCATTAACAACGTTTCAGTGACGCGCGTGTCGCTTGTCGCTTGTCGCATGTCGCATCACTCGAGGCCATGAACGGGGCCTATAAGGGTTGTCACCTAATGTCACCCACGCTTGGAGTAACAGTTTCATTATTATGTAATATACTAGTAATTAAGGAGGACATAATTCTTGTTGATGTCTTGTAGCGAAGATGGGATGGTAAATTAAATGAGTTGGCACTTTAATTGTTTAGTGACTGTGTTTTGTTGAATTGTGGCAATTTTTAGCTAGGGATAAGATGGTTTGGTAGGCTGGGTATTGATTCCTACGTTTTATTTATGATGAATGTTATATTTCTGTAGGTATGTTAGGTACATAATAGGGGCTAAAATATGTAATAAAATAAAAAAAAATGAGAAATGGGTGCCTCATGATCTGAGAAACCGTTATAACTCTACAGGAACTGCAATTAGAAACCATTAGTCACCCTCCGTATTCGCCAGACCTCGCTCCAACGGGCTACCATTTTTTTTCGTGATTGGGACAATTTTCTACGTCATGAAAAGTTTTCTTCTCAGGAGGCAGTACAAAATGCTTTCACACAGCTTGTCGAATCTAGATCACGAGAATTCTATCGCAAAGGCATAAATGATCCTATTAGATGGCAGCAATGTATAGATAATAATGGTAATTATTTTGATTAAATAAATATGTTAAATTAAAAAAAAAACGTGAAAAAAATGTGAAATTTCAATTTTTCAGTACAAATCGGCAATTTTATACTTTACTTTTATTATTAAGGCTCTTAGACCCTTGCTTAGGTTTTTCTTATGTATGGCTTTTCTTTTTTAGTGACGATCACT
The DNA here is from genome assembly GCA_949629185.1 of Apamea crenata. Taxonomy (NCBI): domain Eukaryota; kingdom Metazoa; phylum Arthropoda; class Insecta; order Lepidoptera; family Noctuidae; genus Apamea; species Apamea crenata. The sequence continues at coordinate 15,175,593 of OX451360.1, read as the reverse complement.
GAAAGAGGTGCCAAAAAATGTACATAAGAAAACTCAGAATCAAAAGGTTAAGCTATTGCTCAACACAACTTATGTCTTACCTCCTAGCAGTGTGTCATTTTATACATTTTTAGAAAAATGAAATCCTAAAAATTCCTTCAAACCATCCTAACTAACATTATAAATGCGAAAGTAAGTTTGTTTATTTGTTAAGCTTTCACGCTAAAATGGCTGAACGGATTTGAATGAAATTTGGTACATGGGTAGACCATAACCTGGAGAAGGACATAAGCGTTTTGTCATGGGACGCAGACAAAGTCGAGCGCAACAGCTAGTTTCAAATAAAAGCAGGCATCCCAAAATTCTTCTACATGAAACATCAAAACATAACCACATTCAAAACTATTCAACTAACCGAAAATGTACATAATAATTAATACACATATCTACATGCGGTCGCCTAAAATATTTAATTTGTAAACCCCAACCATAATATTATACACAAACTACATACTCGTACATTCTGTAGATGCAAAGGCTAGACAGAATTAATGGAAGGCAACCACATTTCATGTTAGGAGTCACGAATTGCAGCGAGCATACCACACGTGGCTTCATAGTATATTAAATTATTACGGGAATAGTAAAAACTTTGCTCTGTCTTCTACTTTAACATGTTCGGGGTATGTAGCATAGTCAGAACTTGGAAGAGGATTTTTGAAATACAGTAGAAATTATTATGAGTACATGACATGGCAGAGGTCGTTATGATAATTTTAAAAAGGTTTGTCTGTGATCTGAAACTTTGTTAAGCTATGGTTAAATATACTAAAATAAGGAAAAGGGAGACGGATGCCTTTGCCCAGTGGAACAGTACAGGCTAGTTAGATTATATTAGGTACAGGAAAAAGTACTTGAAGAAGTACTTCACATCACCACTGCTCTCAAAACGATAAAGGTAAAACATCATGAGGAAACCGGACCGAAAATTCGAAGAAATGTGAACTACGGGTATACCAACCCGCGCTGGGCCCGCGTGGTAGATTATTAGCACCCCCCCTCTTGAAGAGAGGAGGCCTGTGGTGTCCTAGCAGTGGGGACATTGTAGGCTGATTATGTACAAGAAAAAGAGTCGATCGTAACGAAATAATTTTTAATGGAGTTAGAAATAGACGTCAAAACACATTTTTTGTAACATTTTATTATTGTTTTAATTATTTCGAGACAAACCCTGGGTAAGGCCGTGCCAAAGGTATATTTACAATTCCGCCCACGCGTAACTGAATTGGAACAAAACTCCACGAAAACTTCAAGTGAGATTATAGAATAAATACTCGGAGATGGGCTGTAAGAGTCGTTGCCCTTGCCTTGTCGAATAAAAAAACAGTGGCAAGTGCTATAGCGTAAGTTCGACAGTTAATAAAAATTTTGACTTGGTTTGGAGTTGTTTACTAAGAAGTGGACGGCCCTAACTCAACAGAATGTAAATTTCCTTCTCCTCTTCCTTTATTCGTAAATGGAGATTCCGATTCGTCTTACGGAAACGAGGAATTGCAGCGAACGGACAATTCTATTCCCGATACTTTTATTTATATTCTTCAATACTGACATTCAGGATTCGTTTTGTCATTCTTATTCCGGTGTATGGGTTTTGATTTCGTTACTAGTGGACAGTCTAGCTGCGTTCTGGAGTTCTGTAGAATAAGAATTTTTCTTATCTTAATAATATTTTTCGTATTTTACCTTTTGTGAGATTCTCTTACTACATTCATGTTTTATAAAGTTATTCTTTGTGTATTGATTGATCTAACAGTAGTAGACGAATCCCGTAAAAAACGCGTAAATAACAGCAATTTCTATTTATAAGCCTAATCTATATGTAGGCTATGTAGATACCTACTATTATCTATGTGGAATTCCATTCTTATACAGGGGGTGTGACTTTGAATTCGAAGTGTTCGGTTGTCTGTAACACATGGTAGATAACTAAGGTAAACGCTGGCAGCAAGGCCGTCCCAATCAATCGTAAACAAAGGTGGCGTAGCGTAGTCTGATTGGTCAACGCAACCATGTTTGATTGCTCGTAACGCAGCCTGACTGCCTGCTGCATAATGCATTCACGTATGTATATCAATGAATTGTCTAGAATTGAATGTTGAGAACTCCGACCAATTCCACTTTTTTTTTTAACGTTGCCCCACACTAGGAATTACTCCAGTATCGTGGGTGCGTTTACAAACATTTAAACTCACATACACAAACAGCCAGACCCGGAACAACTAATTGTAGGTCATACAAATATTTTTTCCGTGCGGGAATCGAACCCGCAACACGCAGCGCAGCAGTCAATCGCTTAACCACTGCGCCAACCGTGCCGTCGCGTGTCGTGTCTTATTAAATCGGGTGAGGTTAGAATATATGTATGTATAATAGAATATAATTTGTTATATAGAGTTGTTTGAGTATACACGCTTTACGGCTGTTTAATATTAAAATATATATTTTAATATTAAACAGCCGTAAAGCGTGTAAGCTGGAATTGGAATTCCATCACAAACCTTATGAAAAAGCATTAGAATATTTTTATCATTGGATAGTGCTTATGTATACAAAAACAGCTGTCGTCCATTTTCACCTTTGAATAATGTACAGTAGCCTACAAAAGTTAGTTGATATTTTTCCACTTCAGCTGTGACATACTTACCACATTATGATTTAAAATTCTAGTCATCCAAATGTTTGAACTGCAATTACGTTGTTATTGCCTAATTTGGCATTTGAGCTATCATAAAAAAAATTAAGTAATCCATTCGAGTACCTGATTATTTTTTTATTGTAAACCATAATGTGGCATCATGGCTGAAATGGATAAATGTCAACTAACTTTTGAAGGTCATTGTATCTTCATTCTATTTTTTTTTTCTTAGCCTACATTGTGTCTCACTGCTCGGCAAAGGCCTCCCCTTTTTCCTTCCAAACCGGATCTCTTGTGCGATCTTTGGCCATGTTGGCCCTGCAAACGTTCTATTTCACCCCTTTAAAAAGTACTAAGATTTTCATCACTATCCCAGTTTTACCAAATAACTTCTCAAACGAAAACCTATGTCTCTTAGCTTAGAGCTTCATCCAAACTGTTTCGTAGTTCTGTGGTTGACTGCAACTGACAGTTTGCTAACGGGCGGAAAACTCGTGTATCATTACACTACTCCGATTCAGTAGCCAGCCGCCACACAATCAATACAGTCACGTATGTGGAGTAAGGCTTGATATTGTGTGGGTTTCTAGTAGTTTTAATTGGACATTCTGCTATTATTATGTTTTGAAGATATTTGTCAAGAGGTATCGTATTACCCAGTAACTGGGTTGTGAAGGTCAGATAGGCAGTCGCTCCATGTAAAATATTGGTATTCAGCTGTATCCAGTTAGACTGGAAGCCGACCCCGAAATAGTTGGTAAAAGGCTAGGCAGATTGTTTGTCAGGATCAGTTGCTAGTGCTGAGAATGAGATCCTGGGTTCGTTACTCAGGTCAGACAAAAGGTTTTTGGGTTTTTCTGTCATAATTTTCTCAACAGCAGCCCGGAGTTTGGATGTATACCCGGTTTATGGCACAGACTCGCTTTTGTTACATGGGCCTTAAACATAACTAGCGAAATGTGGATGTACTAATAGACAAACATTGATCATCTTTTCATAACAAAAAAGTGAAAAATAAAGTTGGTGGCGAAAAACGAAATAAAAAACCAAAGACACCGGCTTCCGAAATTAAAGTTATTTTTCACTTTGTAGTGTTTTTATGGAAGTTGGTTGTTTTTTTTTTTGTAAAAAAGTTTTTATTTTTCACTTTTTTGTTGTGATATTTTTATTTTATTTTTGTTGATTTTTCAAAAACCGCTTGTCCGATTTTGATAAAATTTTCATGGGACCATTTGGGGAGCATACCCTATCCAACAAAAACAGAATTTTTCAAATCGGTTGGCAAGTGACGGAGTTATGCGCGAACAAACATAAAAAAAAAAAAAAAAAAAAAAAAAAAAAAAAATACAACTCCTCCTTTTTTAGAAGTCGGTTAAAAAATAGCAGTGATCGTGTGGAAGTCAGTGAACAGCAAACTGTCCACAGTTTTTATTGTACATAGTCCGTCTAAACTCAAATTCAAAGCATTTATTTCAATTAAGCCATTTACTGGCACTTTTAAATTGTCAAGGCGTCTGTCAGTTAGAAATATTAAGTTAGTTGCCCATTTCAAAGCGTAGTAGGTACCTATGGAGAAGAACGATCAAGAAACTCCATGGACACTCTTTTAAATTATATTGTTACAAAAATATTGGTTACATCATTAATGTTGAATCTATACGTTCGTAAGGCAAAGTGTCAGAGTACGAATGACAATAAGCTAGATGTCAGAGTACATCCCTCACGGAAGAATATGAACCAATCTAGATCTCAAGATCTCGAGAGCCCGGGTTTCGATTTTAACGCTACTTGTGAAAGCAGTGGAAAATCCTAGTGCTATGGGAAAGGATTTTTCTGTTTGCTTTGCACTTTTAACAATATCGAACGTACCTTTTTTATGTAATTAGATTTAGGTGAATTTCAGTGTACATATTCTGGCTTACCCTGCAAGCAGTAAAGCTAAGCTCATTTATAAATCTATATTTAATAGTGTTAATTTTTTTTTGTAAATAGCTTGCGTAAGGAAATGATGGGGCTGACATTACCTATTATTGATTGCAAGTTCCTAATAAATAAAAAGGAAAAAGCTATTGCATAGCATTTTTTATCAACTTATGCAATTATAATTATTAACCGTCATTTGTTTTTGGACCGTCTTTCTTTTTGGGTATTAGGTTTTTTTCGTTAGGTATGGAATTTCTGGATTCGGTCCCCACGCTCAAGGCCCGCGATGGAAGCTATGCAATAGCTTAAAAAAAAAACATAGGAAGGGTTGTTGTAATGTCGCCAACACCGTAGAGAAAAATATGATATTATAATTTAAATGTAAGCACTTTGTATCTCATAAGCAAACTGTTATTTATGTTCTTATGAGGAATAAATTCTCTTTTCAGTTCTCATGCTCTAAAAGTTCGTCTTTATGTTGTGTTCGACATAAAGTCGCTTTTTGCTCTAGAGCAAAAAGTTTATTTTTTTCTAAGACTAAGATAATCAGGCCACACAGGCACAAACACAATAAAACGTCGCAGATTACAGTCTTTATTTGATTTGCTTTAATTTGTACCACTTCCGTGTTTTCTATCGTTAATTTATAATACCAGATAAAATAGTTGTCATTTATTATTTAAAAGTGCAAAGAATTTTTTTTTGACTTGGCAGTATGACGTACCCAAGTCGACACGTCATGTTGAAAAATAAAAACTTAAAATGTTTCGTGGCAGGAATTAGCAACTTTTCTCTTCTTCAATGTTGCAACATTTTTGATTAATTAAATATTGTTATATACTTTATGTCTATTTCATTGTCTCGCAATCGAACTGAAAAGCAGTGTGTATAACTCGGGCATAAACGAGCCATTTTACCCCTCGACTTAACTATCCGCCCTGTAAAATGGCTTCGTTTATGAACTAGTTGTACAATTTACTAGGTATTAAACCTATATGACTGCGCTGTTCCCGATGTTTTTATAATTTTTGCTGAGAAAATTTTCAACTTACCTACACGTCATTCAATTCTTAATCGCCTGCAATTTATGTTACTAAGAGTAACAATCCCATTATCTGCTGTAACCTGAAACACAATATACTTAACATACCTAAAATATATCAAAGCGAACGAGACAGTTACAAAGGCGTGTGTAGGTAATCCAATTTGTGGATCATCAGCGTCGGAGGAGTTAATTAAAAAACATGTTTACCCGCGGTTCTAATTATCAGCTCGTATTGTTTTGACTTCGGGACGTTTCAATGTTATCCGTTTGGCATTTATTACGTTTTAAATAAACATACCTACGTTTTTGTTTTATTTTATTAAAGCGGTTTTATTTATTGTTACTGAGAATTGTGTTAGTTGATTCTTTTGTTTTGATTTATGTTGCTTCATTGACGTAGTGGTTGCAAGTTACTGCTGAGCATGAGATCCTGGGTTGGATTCCGGGATCGGGCAAAGTCTTCCTCTTCATTTCGTGTCGATGGTATTATTCTTAAATTTTTTATTTGAGCCCAGTTGGTTGCTACGTTGATTGCGGCATCAGTGGCATTCATTAAGTCATCCAAGGTGCAAGTGAACGGGCACTTAGGGCACTCCAGCAAGCATCGGGCAAAGTGTTATAGGAATTTTCCATCGGCAATTTCTCAGTAGCAATTTGGAGTCTGTATTTGTGCCCGGTTAATCTCCCCCATATGGACTTGCACATAACTGGCGAAATGTGGGTGTCATATAAGTACACCTCTGTCTAACTCTTCGGGGAATAAAGGTGTGATGGTATGTGTATGTAATTTTACGGGGGGTTATCCGAATTTGCCTGTTTAAGAATCAATTTTAAATGGTCATATCGGTGTATTTAGGTTCTGAAAAAAATATATGTCATATATACATCCTTGTTTGAGGGAAATTACCTACCGAACTTGATCTACCTTCACGTTTTGCAATGGTATTGACCCTCGTGGTTAAAAATAAAATAGCTAAAATTATTTTACACAATGGTGTTTAAAGGAATTTAGAAATTTTTCATTCCGACAAACGTAAAAAAACTAGTTAGTTATAAACACGGCTCGTGTAAAAATATTAAAACATAAAGCTATAAATTGCTCCGGTTAAGCAATCATTTATGTAATTAAATGCTTCAAAGCGATAAAATACGAACAATTCCAGATTTAGTAGTTTTGATAATATCGCGTCCGAGTAATTTACGTTTGTTTCTGGAAACGTATTTGGTTTCTGAAATTCAAGTGGTTTTTAACAGGCTCTAAAATTACAACAAGCTGTATAATTACACACAACGCTTTAGATTTTATTCTGGGAACAAGTAAGTACCGTAATTATTAAAATATAAAACCTTAAGAAATAAAACAAAAGACGAGGTATTCGTATTACCTAGTTGAATAAATTTACCACAACTTATGTCTAGACTCTGAAGCATCTGTTTTGTAACTATGAATGATGTGCTGAGGAATGATGTGGTAAGGCGGTTGAAAAGAAAATGTAATGTCAAGAATTAAACGGAGTATGCGGAGATGGTTTGGTTATGAAGAGAGGGAGAATAAACGGTGGCCAACAAAAGGTAGGCGTGTGTGAGTAAAAATGTCGGGATGACGCCCTAGAAGAACATATAGTGACCTTATTGGTGATTTATTCTAGATAGGTCAGGTGTGAAGTACTTGCAACTGGCGTGAGTGTATGCCTAGATGGTATGGATCGTACTCGTTGTCGTTCTTTAGTGTCTGCCAACCCCCATGGAATAAAGGCGCGAGCTTATGTATGTATAAGTCTACGTACACTGTGCCTAGAACAGCGTTTGGAGTCCTGTAGTATACATGCTCGCATGGCCGTGGGTGAAACACAAAGGGGTTTTTGTCAGTTAAATTCCGACATTATTCTCCGTTCCAAAAACGTCTAGGCAAAAGACCAAGCGTTGGCCCGCATGGTAGATTACAGCCCATTCCCTCTCGAAAAGAGGAGGTCTGTGTCCCGGCTGTGGGATTAAAGGCTGATTATGCTAAAAGACCAAGAGGAAGGAGTCCTTAACGCTGGTCAGACCAAATCAGCACCTCCTTAAATTTGAAGGCCTCGGAAGACGTGCAAGTTACTGAAAGTACGAAGTGGAGGAAGGTCATCAAGGTGAAATCTTGTCGTGGTCGTGACCTCTTGTGGGGAAATGACGCAAGAAGGAGGGCGATACTCCGTTCCCTTCAGACGTAATTCTAACTGTTGCCAATTATTGTGAGGGAGAAAGAAAAGTAGATAAATATATATATAAGTACACCTCTGTCTAACTCTTCGGGGAATAAAGGTGTGATGGTATGTGTATGTAATTTTACGGGGGGTTATCCGAATTTGCCTGTTTAAGAATCAATTTTAAATGGTCATATCGGTGTATTTAGGTTCTGAAAAAAATATATGTCATATATACATCCTTGTTTGAGGGAAATTACCTACCGAACTTGATCTACCTTCACGAAGGTAGATCAAGTTCGGTAAAGAAGAAGAAGAAGAAGAAGAAGAAAGAAAAGTAGATAAAATCATCTGTCCCAGGCACCGTTATAGACCGTGTTTCAAACATATTTTGTCCTGTGAAAGTCACAGGACTCGTAAAATTACGGCAAAGTCCGTAAAGTGAAGTTTTGTTGCCAAAAGAACAATCACAATCCCCTATAGACTACAACAAAGCAAAATACAGCACGAATGTACTTTTACTTCGAATTTACTAGAATATTTTTGAAAAGATGTGTCGCTGAAAAATGCTGAGACAGGAGTTTATTCTTTTATTTTGTTAAAAATATTGTTTGTTATTTTTACAATGTATTTCGAAAAGTTGAGTGTCTTTTTAAGGCAGTTTGTGTATTTGTCACGTGCTGAAGAAATGGATGCATGGAGTGCAGAAAAAGAAATACCTTTCGTTATGCTCTCTGAAATCTAATCTAGAATGTAATTTTCTTATTGCTGATGTTGTTGTTGTTGTTTTTTTTTATGAGTTTCATTTCCAAATACAAAATAAACGTAACAAAACCCTAACTAGATACAATTTTAATATGACTGAACTCTAGAATGACTTGTCAAAGAAGCTTTCCCCGCTCCATTTTAATTTAATCTAAAAAAAAACAACTTTCAAAAATAAAACATTAACTGTGAATAACATTGTAAGTAAGCGACTCAAAGCTACGACAGGTGTCTACGGCACGCTACGGTAAGCTACGAGCGTAGCCGAGCTTGCTACGAGCGTAGCGAACCCTGCTACGCGCGCTGATGCACAAATGCGTCTCAAGGAAACGTCGCACTTCGCGCAAATGTCGCCGTCTGTGAGAGCACTAATAACCTCCCCTTACGGCATTTATACTGAGTGAATTTATAATGGCATTTTTAAATATACGGCGGGAGGCAGTTTGCTTGCTGTTTCTGCGTTTGACTGGCCGTACGAATATATGTTTCGTATATTTTAAACGTGAATGCGATATATTTTCTGACTTGTGAAACTTACCGTTATTTATTGGCTGTACTTTCGTACTAGGTAAGTTATTTTACTTTTGGCTTGTTAAAGTGAAATCTGTCTGAACTTTACACCGTACATTCCCGATAACTCGATTTCTTCACCACAGTTAAGGTGAAAATTCGATCTAATAATCTTAATTGTTCCATCACACAAGTAATCTAATACAATTTCGTTGAAGGATCAATTAATTAAAGTATATACCCAACAAACATGATCAGCGCAAACAATGTGATGGGCCAATTAGCGCTAATTGTGTACCGTCTATGATGGGCATAAGGTTGCCTGTATATTACACCAGTTTGATAAAGCTACTTAGGTTCATACCTAGTTAGGTAGTGGTGCCTTGTTTTGCAGAGCGAAAACTCGTTTGTCATTCTTTTTTATTCAGTTTATCACGTGACAACATTTTGGGATCGATTTATTTTTAACTTTCCATTATCAAAAAGAGTTTTCACAACAATGAGGTTATAAAGACAATAGAAAGAAAGAAAACACATTACAAATAAAAAAGACAAATAATACACATACACCGTAGTCAAAAACGTTTATAAAGCATATAAAAAGTTGTCAATTTTGTCCATTGCTTGATGTCAGGGCCAGGGACAATACACATTAATTGACATTGACAGTACAAATACAGTATTATTCTATGGAACGTTTCCATCATTATGATTCATTCATTTATTCTATAAAATGAATTAAATTTTAATTCATTACAGCGAAACGTGTTTTAATTGAGTTGGTGTCTGTCAGCTGCTTGATTTTATCTAAACAACTATGAAGTGAGTGTGTTTTTTACATGTCTGCATCAGCTGTTTGGATTTGATGTAAACAGCCACATCAAGTAACAATCGTCAACAGTTCATATCAATCAAAGTAGTTGACAGTTGATGAATTGTGTTGCACCTAATTCATTATCTGCCTAGCCTTTTCCAACTATGTTGGGGTCAGCTTCCAGTCTAACCGGATGAAGCTGAGTAGCAGTATTTTACATGGAGTGACTGCCTACCTGACCTTTACAACCCAGTTACTGGTTAATACGATACCCCTTGGCAAGACTGGTTGTCAGACTTTCGGGCTTCTGACGACTCGTAACGACTGTCAAAGATCCAAAAACCGACAGCCTAGCGGCTTAACGTGCTTTCCGAGGCACGGGGGTGGTCGGTTACGGATGATCGCGGCAAGCGAATCTTAACCTGATCGATCGCCCCTGCGGCTGTTACTTAGCCACAAGCCCCTAATTATAACATTGTTACGTAGATAAAATCAGAACATCATAACTTAAAGAAGTACGGTCCTTACATTAGGTATATAAGGATCGTAGTTCTTGAAGTTACGAGTATGTAGTTTCTGCATATTCTCATGTGAAAAAAATAGTGAGTATGAATTATTTCAATTTTGTATACACCACTTTTGGTATTTATAAATGACGATGTTTATTCATGAAACGAAAACAAGATACATTGTTAAATAAATCATGAATTAACATCAGCATCAGTGATGACAGCGACAATGTAAAACTATTGAACGTAAAAAAAATAATTAAAATTTTATGGCGCACGAAGTGATCTGCCACACCAATCACGTTTGAACAATAAAACCAAGCTGAAAGTACTATAAATGTCCGCTGAATATCAAATGTTTTCGCAAACTGTTCAGCAAAAGATCTAGTTTTCACCATTTTAAGTATATCTCTCTGTGGAAAAGTAATTATAAACCAATTAACAGTTATTAAAATTGTTGACTCTTCACTTTTTTTAGCCCAAAGAATCAGCATTGCCATCCAACGTGGTAATGCTGCCAGCCTTTTGGGCACTTATCCCATTGACAGCGATGCGGACGAATTTTTTGATGCCTAATGAGCTCCTGCCTTTTTCTTTATTTTTTTATTATACTTGTATAAAATAAAAAAATGCAGTCGCTTCATGTAAAATACTGGTATTCAGCTGCATCCGGTTAGACTGGAAGCCGACCCCAACATAGTTGGGAAAAGGCTAGGCAGATGATGATATACTTGTATAAATATATATTATAAAATCAAATAGTTTAACAACGTTTATTGCGCGGCCAGTCTTAAAACAGTGACAGAACAGTTTTATCAAAGACAAGTAAACACACAAGCGCCACAGATGAACAAAAATAGAACTTGCTTAATTTGTTCATAAACTATAATAAGTATTTGATGTTTACTATTTCAACACTCTCCATCAGACTAGCCTAGTCTATACTAGTTTCACCAAGTGATCCCTATTGAATATTATATTTTTGTTTAACCAGCGGGGTAATTGCGTAACACACTAAAACAAGCGATGGGTTTCATTTTGACGGTTCAACCAGACGACTTTTTCAAACCTATGAAGCAATGGATTGGCAATATCCTTCAAAATTTCAAAAGGTTGTGTTTGAAAGCGTGTTACGCAATTAGAATGATGGACTGGGGGTTAAATAAAAACAGCCGCACAGATCGATCGCTTAAGTTAAGCTACACTTGCCGCAGTTGGTCTGTGGATGGGTGACCATCTTTACATACCGAGACCCTTCCGTGCCTCGGTGTCAAAGATTCACGAATGACAGTCGTAACGGGTAGTCAGAAGTCTAACAACCAGTCTTACCAAGGGGTATCGTATTACCCAGTAACTGGGTTGTGGAGATCAGATGGGCAGTCACTCCATGTAAAATAGTTGCTTTCAGCTGCATCCGGTTAGACTGGAAGCCGACATCATTTTCTTGGCCGACCATTGAGGAATGTAGTACAAAATATTGCCCTTCGTAAATGAACATTCGTGGCCACTAATTAACTATAATGATAATAATATCTCAAAGAATTTATAATAAAAAAAATAAAACGGAGTCAAAAATATCTCAGCATAACTCGAATGTCAGATTGTCAGCCATTGTGTTCGTCCAATTAAATTTAAAACGCCGTGGCCCCATAGTTGACGTTGAACAATTTCTATAATTACCTTACAATCTTGTATTGTGCGCTAGTGTGACAGTGCGATGTATTTACCCAATTCTGTGTGAATGAGTAAATAGACCAATTGTGGGCTGTTCGGTTATGAAATGATGTAAGTTTAGTTAGCCAAATGTGGAGTTTATTGTCTGTCTTTCAAACATTGTAACTACATTTTCATCATCATCACCATTCTCCTGACCTTATCCCAATAGGCTAGATTCCTAAAAAAATCTAATTAGTCCGTCAGTTAAATTATCAAAAAAAATTGAACCCGTATTTTTTTCTTTTGTCAATTATATAAAAAAATATGAAGAAATCGCCCGTTAAAGTTCCACGTGACGTCACACCTTGCTAAACTTTTTAGCATGGCGTGACGTCACGACCCCCCACTCCCAAATTTCGACGCGCTTTATTTTTTCATTTTTTGTTTGATTGACAAAAGAAAAAATACGTGTCCATTATTTATCGATAATCAAACTGACGGACTAAATATAATTATTATTTTTTTACCCAGGAGTCTACCCTATTAATTTGGTGTCGGCGCAACATGTCTTTCTTCCGTACTGGGTAGTAACCACTTTTCTAGCCATATCATTTTTCACACAGTGCATGCATCGTTTCTTTGGTCTTCCTCTACTCTTATAGCCCATCCACATCACTCAACAAAACTTTCCTCACGACATTTTCCTACAAACATTCTACCTATAGAAGGATGAAATTATTTTATAAGTCTTCAAAAGTGCACTGCTAAAGTCATAGGAGCATTGGTGTGGTAGCCTGGTGTAGTAACAGTTCCAGCTTTCGAGCTTTAGGTCCTTGTTTGATCCTAGTTTGTTTTTCTACTGGTAGTGAGAAAGAAGCTATTATTCCACATTTTTTTCCACATAAATCGTTTACACTTCTGCAAATTGGTTTTAAAAAAACACTTTATACTGGTCAAAACTAAATAATTATGACTCAAAACTAAAACAACACCACCGTATGTGCATATTCTGGATTCAAGTTATCTACTTATGAAGAGTACCCTGTTAAATAAAATAAAATATTTTATTTGCACTTTCAAGTAAAAATATAGGTTACAATAAAAATAGGCCTTAATGTAAGTATACTTGGCAGCAACTGTAGCAAGGTACTCGCGGCAATTCAATTGTGAAACTTGTGAAACATTTCTACACTTAGCATAAGTATAATCAGTCTAAAATGTTCCCACTGCTGGGACACAGGCCTCCTCTCATTGAGACGGAGTGGGCCGTAATTCACCACGCGGGCGCTTGACTCTTGACTTTTTTTTGGCACTCGACTGTTTCAAATATTTTTATCTCGGTACCTACTACCTAAACCTGTCTGAATTTGGACGGATCTCTTGACGTCACATACAGACATTTGAGATTAAAAATTCCACTGGTTGCCAACAGACCTTACAATCTTTGTAAATTCCCGAATTGAAAAAAAATCCGGCCTGAATTCCTCAATAATACTGTAAAAAAAAGAAGGATGTCACAAAAAATAACCTATGAGCCTGCCACGAAAGCGCGGCGAAAACGTAAGAAATATTTTAAAATTGAAAAAAAAACTCCATTTGCTTATAATATGCAAACGGAGTTTTATTAAGACTTTATTTATTACTAGACAGTTACCAAGTTTTTTAAGACTGTATTCATATAGACATGAATAAAGTCATAAAAAACTTGGTAATTGTGGTGATACTAATTGTGCTTGTCGCAAAAATTTTGACCTTAGAAGCTCTATAAGGCAGAGACAACGACGCTCAACCCGTTACCATACCTTGCGTACATGATTCTAAATTCCGTACATGATTCGTTAAAAAAATTTAATTTAATTTTACGTGCTTTCCGTGCCTCGGAAAGCACGTTAAGCCGTTGGTCCCGGCTGTCATTCGTGGATCTTTGACAGTCGTTACGGGTCGTCAGTAGCCCGAAAGTCTGACAACCAGTCTTACCAACGGGTATCGTATTACCCATTAACTGGGTTGTGGAGGTCAGATAGGCAGTCGCTTCATGTAAAATATTGGTATTCAGCTGTATCCGGTTAGACTGGAAGCCGACCCCAATATAGTTGGGAAAAGGCTCGGCAGATGATGATGATGATTCGTTAAAAAAATTTCGTTGGTTATTAAAAAAAACAATACTCCGCTATATATGTATTTTGACCGCGTAGGTATTATGCTGTCTATAAAACCGCAAATTTTCGCTGAAATCGCAACAAATCGTCATTTTTCGTTGAAACCATGAATTCAGCACATAATTCTAAAATTATGTGCTGAATTCATGATTTCAGCTTGCGCGTCGATGTCCCTGCCACCCTGTATTATTATAGGATGGTTGTATTTTTTCGTGGGGATTGGCACGAGAAAAGAGAGGCTCAGAAGCATGATGATCATGAGATTTTCGATTAAAAAATCGTTCGAATTTACTTTACGTTTTCATGCGTTCTCGCTAGGGCCTCTGTTTTTAACAGGTTACATCCGAGTTAATGCCCACACACCCGTGTCATATTTAGGTATAAATGTATAAAAAACTCTACGGGATTATTTCCCGTTCCACAAGTCATTACATATTCGGGTCACCGTGGAGCTAAAGCAAAAAATGTCATCTTCATTTCTTGTTTACCTTGTTGGTCCGACTTTGCCGGCTAGCCCGCGTGATTTTAATAATTCTTGTACCCGGATATTGTGCGTGGATCCGACCCTTTTTGTACATTCGTATGCGTAATATTAGGGGTGTGAATTTTGAATTGGTATGATTGGTTGACTAGGTTCTGTCCGCAATTTCGTCTGAGTGAAATTTGTTGCAAGAATTAGGCTATTACATGCAAAATCCGACTGGTAGTTCTGGAGATTACCCCCACACACAAATTTTACCTCCTTATAATATAAGTATAGATAATCATGTAAACCATTGGGTTTTGTTGTTTCCAGACTTAAATAATTATTAAAGTAGCCGAGCCGAGCCGATTTTGTATTTTGTGTTTCACGAACTGTGTCCAAATAAACGTTTTTCTTTCTTTCTTTTCTTTAGCCATACAAGGTTGTAAGTCAAAGAGCAAGGAAACATTACAAAACTCCTTGGCTTACTAATTGACTTACTAACGTCCAAGATATTCATACATGTTGATTAGGTATTAAAATAATAATATAATCATATTTTTGATACAGTATTTTTTTTTAAATATTTTCTATTAAGTTTGGTTTTGTAGAGAACAAAACCAAACTTAATAGAAAATATTTATTTTTCAGGTAATAATAATAATAAATAAATATTGATAGTTCAACTAGGACAAGATTACCATGCAAAGTAATATAAAATAATTTTTTTTTAAATTTTCTTTAATGATATTTTAATACAGTAATGTTACTTAATTCTAAACTCGCCAAACTTACGTTTGATGGCGAGAAGCGCATAACAATTATGTTTCAAATTGACGTTATTTCAAGTTAAACAAATATCAACTTTATTTTAATCAAAATTAAGTTAATTTCAGAGTGACTAGTACTATTGAAAAAGTTATAAAAATGTTTGAAGTTGTAGCGTAAACTGAACTTTATTGTGTAGGAATTAAAGTTATTTTTCCATAAACTCATATTTGTTTACATTTTTTGGCGAATATGTCAAGATTCAAATTTACATACAGAAAATATATAAAAGGAAATATAAATAAAAGTACGTCTAATTATATATAAATCTCTAGTGTACGGACGATCCCGCCGCCCTGGCAGGCGTTGATACGACATGAGTAGTTTAAATTGCCTACAGCTTTTTAATCTATCTATCTAACCAGCCTGTATCGTCCCACTGTAGGGCAAAGGCCTTCATCTCCCTTTTCCACACAATCCTGTCTTTTGCGAGTTTTGCGGCCAGTTCCTACGGTAGGAGTCATCCCGCCATCTTTGTCTTCGCCTGACGCGATGGCGCGGTGCGTTTAGTGGGACAGCTAGGTTACATATATTATTTGCCAGTGAGCCCCAAGCATATTAACAAAGGTCTATCATGAGGCCATCTCATTATATGTATTTGTCAGTATATTTTTGGTTTATTTTTACAATATTACTTAACTCTCACTATGTATATTCGTTACTATTTTTTACCTGACACATATTTATTTTATTTAAGTATGCATACACACGTCACGTTGCAGTGTTAAACTGATTTACACCCGTCACCTCACACATCAGGTTCAGTTGAAAACCAGCGTCAGGCACTAGTTGTCTGGCATTTTTGCTGAACTGGGCCTTTTTAGTGCAGCCGTGAGGTACAATTTCCTGCTATTTTCTTACATCGGACTTTACACTTACTATTTGATTTTTATTTGTTGCTATGTAGTGTATGTTTCTGGTGTGTCTTTTAATCTGTAAAATGAAATAAAAATAAAATAAAAGTATTTTCTTTCTTTCAAACTAGACAGTTAATTTGTATCTTGGGGCTCGGGAAAATCCTTACGAACATTACCCAATAGGCACGTCAAGCACTCAATACGTCAGCATTCGCCAGTGTGAAAACAAATTAGTTATTCCACCCGAAACCTAACACGTCACACTGCGTATAGCTCACAAATTAGACACAAATTGCCTCTAGTTTGTACCTCACTAAAATGTTTGTGCGTAGCCTTGAAAACAGGGCTGTTTTGTTTGGAAAACAAATGGCTATCGAATGCGTCGGCCCTATCTCTTTAGTTGCAAATGTGTTTAGGCTCAAAGCACACGTGCCACACTTTTGTATGATCGATGCGGTTTGTTCACGTGAATTTATCATTTAAGTACATGATGACTGTTCAAAATAGACCAATTTTCATCGGACTCGGATATCCTCTAGATTTAAAATGGAGTTCATTCCGCTATTTATCATCTAGTACCTACCTTGCCTTTACCCAACTACTTGCGGATCTGCTTCCAGTCTAACAATTTTCATGGAGCGACTGCCTATCTAGGGAGATAGGCAATCGCTCCATCAAAAGTGGTCAGATAGGGATCTGACCTTCGCAATCCAGTTACTGGGTAACACGTTATCCATTTGTAAGACTGGTCGTCACTTTCGGGCTTCTTCTTCGTGCTGTTCTTTATTTTAACTCGAACTTCATCATCAAATTCATTATACATTAAAGAACGTAACTATACCTATCTATCTTCCTATTTTTTGAAACTATGCAACCCATTTGCAATCATATTATATAATAATTATATTTTATAAAAAATAAAACTACTATGATAAATAATAGCAACGCTTTTGTTTTACGTTTATTCTCTGATAGGTCTATGTAGGTTAGATCTGTAAGGTCAGAGCTGATATTATAACAGTTTCCCAAGACGCCAATCTCCTCGCGGTGCGTGCCACCAACGACGCGCGCCACTTTGACCACTATCGGATGGCAAAATCCAAGTTTGCAGCATTAATATTCTACAGTGGCGTCGAGCAGCGGCAACCCGCCACGCGGATGCTATTCTGTGATTATTAACTAGCTTGGAATAGTCTTGTGAGTATTAATAGGTAGATAGTTATCTTTTCAAAGACATAGTTTAGTTATACACTTAATATAATAGTAAAAAGCTTAAGTATAATGATGATCGTCAGCAATTTTGCACAATCTGAGAGAATGTTTTAAATTATAATATAATTGACCAACTGTAAGTAACACATTTCTGTGGCTATGTCGGTTCTGAATTAAGAATTTGAAGTGGAGAACTCATTCATCGTCCATCCACAAAACGGACCTCACGAAATTAATATTCTTACGTTTTTCGCCGATAAATTTTGATTATCGCAAGTGTCGCCTTAAGTAATGCCAAAGGAGAGTTTGACACGTAGACGAGACACGTTTATAAATAAATAAATAATACATTTTCAACTTCAAATTCTCAATTCAGAAATGTGTTAGTCTATATGACCCGACGTTGATCCAAAAGGATATGCACTATTTCCGATTTACTTTAACTGTCAGTCGCATAGCGGAGAATCATCGTTTACCATGATATCCTTAGATCCTAGAAACCAACACCCAGTGCAAGTGTGGTGCTTTTGATCAGACCATGCCCTACCTGCTGGAGTATCCTAAGTACCCGTTCACCTGAACTTTGGATGACTTAAAGAATACCACTGTTGCCTGTTGTGGCCACCTACTGGACTCAAAATATTAAAAAAAACAACGTGCAAGAGTTACTGAAAAAAGGAAGAACTGAAAACGATTTAGTGAATGCCACAGAAATGTATGCTGAAAGTATTTCGTGTGTTGTAAGCCTTAACGGTGTCTTATCTAATCGCGAGGGTAGTAAAACTTGTAAACCTATTGATTTGCACTAAAACAGCCGTTTTCTTGTCGGCTGATAAGTATGGCTTTTAAAAACTTTGTAGATAGGGTAGGTCCTAAGTTTTCCAAACGGTTGCATATTAAATTCGCTGCAAGTAAACCAAATTAACTTGAAAGACTGGTTTCGTTACGAAGGCGGAAAGTTCTGTCTGCGTTGAAGGAGAACAGAAAATGAAATGATGAGTTTTTATTTTTAAGAGAATGAAGGTAACAGCAGACTTGTTTAATAATAATGTTAACAAGTGTCGAAATATAGCACATTACGGAAGACACGAATCACAATAATATTATAAAGGCGATATTTTGTGAGTGAGTGTGTGTGTGTGTTTTTCTTACTTCTTCACGCTCAAACGGCTGGACCAATTTTGATGAAATTTTGCACACAGACAGTCTATTACCAGGATTAAAACATAGAATACTTTTTATCTCCATTTATCCCCGAAACTTATGTGGGTAAAACCGCGAGGCACAGCTAGTACAAAATATTTCCTTGTTTCAACACACACAAAAAAACAAAGGAGAGAATAAAATAAAAAATGTCGGGAGGTGTCGTGGGACACCTGATGAGAACGGAGATCCTTCCACAGTATATTATGTATTAAATAAATAACAGGAACGATGAAATACATTAACAACGTTTGAGAATTACTAAAAGAAAAAAAAATGTGTACAGTCGGGGGTACAAAGTTCCTTACGCGATACTCGCACGCACACACCCGCGTATATAATAGACGGAGAGAGAAAGTGTGAATTTAACACGTGTTTTTACTACAGAGCTATAGGTAAAAGTTTTTAGAAGCTCTCATAAAGTTGTCGCCATCTTGGATTTTCATTTTGACCTTAATATCGGCTTCAGCACCCTCGAAAACCTTGAAAACTATCGCTTGTTCTTTAGAGTGTCACCCTCGAAAACTATGGAAACGACACCCATGCTGAAAAAGTTGGAAATTTTCGAGGTCGCGATCTTGGATTTTCATTATGTCCTCACTATTGATTTCAGCACCATCGAAAGCTATGAAAACTATCGCTTGTTGTGTAGAGTGTCGCATGGAGGGAGCATAAATAACGCTTTTTCGTTACGTGACGTTTTACACCAGTTTACTCCTACCGCGTTAAAGAAACTTCGTTTCAAAAACTGAAGTGTTGTGCCGGTCGAAATGGTACACATTTTTCGGTTTTTCTCTCATTCGCCAAGTGTGCAGAGTACACGTGCGATAAGGAACTTCGTTTCAGACATGCTTTAAATTTTGGTACCTCATTCAACTCGTGACGGGACTTAATTTACAGAACAAAAACCGGTAATTACCTTATAAAAACTAGAACGAAACAAAAACGAGGAACCTCCTTAGTGATTTAACGAGCTTAGTTCAATAAATCAACTCAACTTATCGCAGTCCACTGCTGGACGTAGACGTCTCCCATGCTGCGCCATAACACCCTATCCTCTGCCTTCCGCATCCAGTTCGTCCAGGTCACAGCCACCTTTTTGAGGTCGTTTGTCCATCTAGTTAGGGGGCTGTACACTATGTTTGCCGATCCGCCGTCTCCACTCCAGGACTCGTCTACTCCAATGGCCATCGGTACTTCGATAAACATGGCCAGCCCACTGCCACTTCAGCTTGCTAACTCTGCAAGCTATGTATGTCGGTAACAGAGCTTAGTTCAAATCAAATTAATTGCCAGGAATTTATAGTCTACTAAAGCTGATAATATTAAACGAGACATAAAATATTTAAACAGGAGCCCCGACACATTAATACTCGTACGGTTCACATTAACTCTGAATTTCAGAAGCTCGCGTGTGTAACAATCATTAGGTTGTATCAGATTTATTTACATAAACACAGCCTTCCCATGTTTCGCTAAAATCTTAACAAGTTGTTGAGCTTGCTCATGAAACAGGGGAAGTTTAAAATTACCCTTATTTTGTGGGTTTCGAGCCTATATTTAAATTATTGGACCTACTGTGTATCGTATGTTATACATTGCATGAGTATTAGGTCACAATCCACGAAGGATTACAGGAGCGGTCTTTAAACGAATGAAAGCTTTAGGTCCCCATGTACATGATTTTGTATTAGTAGATAATAAATTTCAAAATCCATTTACGAAGCCACTTTTAGCAATATCAAACCGGAAACTAGATCAATACGATGTAGGTATTTTTATTAAAATTATTATATTATATATTATAACATGCGTCGTGAAGTTTCGAAAAGCCTTTCTCTGTTTTAAGTCAACCGCTACTTTTTTCGTAGGGCACAGTAGTCGCCCAGTGGGAACAGCCGTTGCTCACGAGTTGTAAGGTCGTGGGCTGGGTTGTGGGGTTGGGGTCGAACCTAAGCAGGCACATTATTTTGTGTAAATTACATATTTCATCACTACAGCTCTTAAAACGGTCAAAGAAAACATCGTGAGGAAACCGGCATGACCTAGTACCAAAACTTTTAAGACATGTGTCCTTGGGCCCGCGTGGTAGGTTTACAGCCCATTCCCTCTCACAGAGAACCCTGTGTCCCAGCAGTGGGAACATTATAGGCTGATTATGTGTTACTTGCTACCTTTTTCCAGTATCTTGAATCAAATTATCTTGTTTTTTTTCTTCAGCTGAGTGTTTGTCTGCTACTCACCTTGGAATTTAAAAAAAAAACGTTTTGTATGTATAGAATGATGTCAAACTGTGTCTGTCATAATGTCTTCACAATCACAGACTCTTGGAATATTTTGTCACACCTTGACAATGTCCCTCAAACAATTGCACAGGCGAAACCTTGACTTTAACTAAGTCAATATAACGTAGTGTTAACTAGTTCCTAAGGCTAAGCTCCACGTCTATCTATGTTTGAGCTTACTAATGAGTGGATTTAGAATAGGTTTCAAGGCGTTAGAGACTTGGAATTGTTTGTCAAGAACAATTCTGGTTTACCCAGTAATTTTAAGCCTTTGAGGTACGTAGCTAGCTTGGTGAGCACAATTCATTACTTATAAAGGTATATGATTCATTGAGAACTCATTATTGAGTTTTTCCATTATGAATTCCTCAGAAGCCAGGAGACAGGATTTGTGGCCGGTTGATGGGATTAATAGGCTCGCTTCCTATTACATTAAACTTAGACATAACTGACGATATGTACATGTACTATATATACATTCCTACAACTCTGCCCAGCCCTTCGGGGGATAATGTCATGAAGTTATATATATTATGTATTAAAGCTCTAGAAATAAATGAGACGAAATCTTTTGACTGTCTAGTCAAAAGATTTCGTCTGTCTAGATGGAATAGTATAGGTTATGTAAAACATGAGAGATGAGAGCAGTATAGTGGCCCAGTAGTAACGGCCACGGCTTACGAGTTGAAGGTCGTGGGTTCAAACCCGGCCAGGCGCTTTACTTTGTGTAAATGATTTAATCACCACTGCTCTCAAAACGGTGAAGGAAAACATCGTGAGAAAACCGGCATGTCTTAGAATCAAAAATTCGAAGACATGTGACATCTACCTACCCGCACTGGGCCCGTGTGGCCCACTCCCGGTCTGTGTTCCAGCCGTGGGTACAGTATAGGCTGAAAATGATGTAAAAACTAAGTATAACTATTATTCTAAACAAAATAAGTTGCTGAATCGACGGTACATCGCATTAGAGAGCCCATCCATTCGATACGATCCCTAGTCGCCTCTTCGAACTCCCGAAAAAGACATTCTATAGGGCCAAATCCTTAACATCCAAGAAATCCACTAAAACTTTCACCATTACCATCAAGGAACAACTACAGCTTCCCAAACATCTTGAGCATATTATTAGATAGATCCGTCTCTCCATTAGAAACGCGGGATGCGAAAATAAACTTTTAAAGCGAACCCCACCTGCGGCCTTCGAATAAACTTGTAGTCTTCTGTGAAAGTAATTCGAGAATCTAATTACCGTCTGAGAGTATGGCACAAAGAGATCGGAACTCGCCGTAGTTATCTAGGCTATCCGATTCAGTGCTGCGCTTCTCGAGATGTTTTGCTGTTTCAATCGAATCGAACGGGGTTTTTGTTTAGAGGGTGAGAGGTTGAGTTTTGTTTTTAAATTTTTATTAAAAAGCGGCCAAATGCGAGTCGAACTCGCACACGAAGGGTTTCGTACAACAAGGCAAAAAAAACGTCGAAAAAAACACCCTTATTTTTTTTTATTTGTTGTTATAGCGGCAAGAAATATACACTCTGTAAAACACTTCAAGTGTCTACCTATTACGGTTCATGAGATACAGCCCGCTGACAGACAGTAGGATGGATGGACCGCAAAGGCTTAGTAGATGGTCCCGTTGGCACTTGGGGTACGAAACTTTAAAATAAGTAATCCAGGAGACAGAAACAAATATTTTCAAAATATATTGTTGCCCTCTCAATTACCAAAATAACAGTGGAAAAGCCTCAGCCTCAAACAGGTATAAACAGCTAGGGAAATTCATTACCAAGCAAATTGCGTCAATTTGCCTTGTTATTGTCATTTTATACAGCTGTCAAAGAATGAAAGTTGCAATGCAATTCATTTTTTCAGTTGAAAAACATAAAGCACCGGAAACAAGGCGCATAATTTCTCGCTTCATAAAACAAAAATACACAACGGTTCATTTATAATTAAAAAAAATAATTAAGCAAACGTCACCCATTTGCTCACAATACCTTCCTTTATAATAGGTACCCAATTTCCTTGACTCGGGCGGACAATTAAAACTCAGTCACAATATCTTTTCACTCTAATTGAAATGAGGATACGGGGAGAATACGGTTTAAAAGAGAGAATAAAAAAGTCTCGATTAACTTTTGTTCAAAATATTAACACTTTATTCTGTACTTAGGGAGTTGATAAGTAAGAAGGAATAAAAAGAAAATTCGGGAGCGAGCGTAGGGAATTTGCGAATAATCTAAGAAAGCTTTTCTTTCGTTAGTTTTTAGCGATGACGTAATACCGTTTTTATGCTAGTTATTCATCCTCTGTAGAAAAGGGAGGATCCTCCGACCAGATGGGTTGGTTCTGAAGGGCTATTGCCCGACGATTGATGTTGGGACGTTGTATATATGCTAGGTGCGCGTCGAACTCTGCTGACGTCAGTGTGATACGTAGTTCGTGTGTGGCGTTGTATGCCGCCAACAGGCAATTTTGGTGTCGATAAATCGAATCTAAATTCACATAAACCTACTTGGGCACTTATGAAACGTCAGAAGCTAGGTGCACGGTTCCAATTGGTCGTACCCTATGGAGAAGAGCCATGAAATAAACACTATGATCACTTTTTTCTGAGTGTTCACAGAAACTAATAAAAAATACGTACCTACCTTTTTTTTGCGTGTATTGCCATCAAGAAAAACATGAAGATGAACACTATGAAAAAGAGCCAGTTACTAACGGCTGATTTTTCCAGCGTTAGATATCAGATTATTATATATAGATAATTCACAATTTACTGATATTATGAATTTTCAGCTACCTACATAAAATCATTTCATAAAAAAAGATGTGTTTACTTGTGTAAGTTATACCGTGACCTACTTCGTCGCGGTTATATCAACACTTTGTTATTTGTTTACTATGGTCGGTCAATATATAGGTTATGTAGGTACTATACATAATAACACGAGTACATAATGTATGTAAAATACTGTTTATTTAATTTAGGGCTGATTTTTCCAACGCCAGATAATTTTATCGGAGGAATAATTAAAAATTGTTGCCAGTTCTTCCAAACAAAATCTGTCAGGCGTCAATGTTATTCTATGAATAAAAATTATCTGTCGATTGAAAAATAAGCCCTTACTCATATGCTTCGATTTTCGATGTTTTCCGGTATATCGGTAGCATCAATCATGGTATATCATTTTAGATTGACATGAATTTTTCCATGAAGAGTGCAGACAAAAAGGGGTCAACGACTGATTGTATCTCTCTGCCCAGCCGTTTCCCAACTATGTCGGCTTCCAGTCTAACCGGATGCAGCTGAATACCAGTATTTTACATGGAGCAACTGCCTATCTACCCTCCACAACCCAGTTACTGGGTAACACGATATCCCGCGGTAAGACTGGTTGTTAGACTTTTGGGCTTCTAACTACCCGTAACAACTGTCAAAGATCTACGAATGATAGCTGGGACCAACGTCCCTAAAATAGAAATTATTTGAGGTTCACAAAAGGAGGCGCAATAATTAAAAGAGTGTTCAATAACATTTTTAGGAGTGCAAAATTAGATTTGAAGTTCGATTAAACACATGCCATATCACATATTCTAAGTAATCTAAACAAAATTCAGACAAGCAATCACAATATTTAATTTATGATACTAGTAACCAGTACACTTTTTTTTTTGGGTAGGATATCATCATATGACTTCTCCCGCTCTGGGCGGAGCGGGAGGGCGTGTCAGACTTTTACTGACTAAAACCCACCCGTGTTTCTTCAGTTGCCTGTGCCAGGGACCACGGTATCTCTTTCGAACAACCCTCGGCCCTGGCAGGCATCGGCCCTGGCGGACCCCGTCAGTTCGTGCTGACATCTCTTTGAGGCGCGCGTGGGACACAACGAGCCGTCGACCCGGACGTGGTCCTTACCGGGCAGCGAGCTGCCCATTGCCCGCAAGCCCGCGCCTACGGTGGCCGGGAGCCGGCTGTTGACTCCCGACGTCCAGAGAGTCTTCTGCGGCGACTAGGGGCGTGAGTACGCAGAGACACACGACTCACAAGCAGCCTTTAATCTGTCCACTGCTGGGAAACAGGTGTCCTCTGTGTGAGAGGGAGTGGGCAATAGTCCACCACGCGGGCCCAGTGCAGGTTGGCAGATGTCACGTGTCTTTTTTGTGTCTTTTTTTTCATTTGGTTTTTTGATGTGATACAATTAAATTAATAAAGTAAGATGCCTGGCTGCGTTCGAACTCACGACCCACAACTCTTTAGATTGGGACCGATACCACTGGGCCACTGCCCACTGAGGACACACTGAGGACAAGAATAGCGACTTTAATTTATAGATTCATCAAATTCCACGAATACACGTTGCAGAATACGAATTCGTAAAACTAAACATTTCATATCAGTGCCATTTTTATGAAAATGCATACATTTCCCATAATTCAAAGTTGAAAATTCCTCAGCTAAAGATATTCCATGCATTGTTTATATCGTGAGCAGGATGTCACGGAAATTGGATTGTTGTAGTGTCGGAGCTTGCATCCTGTTTTCAGTAGATACAAATGTCGTTATAAAGCTTCAAAATATGTTTTTTCATTATAATAATGAACAGTGGCTTTTTTGCCGTCAAATCATGTGTTTCCTCCGAATTGTGGGATGAAAGGAAACATTTTAGAACAAAAATATATCTTGAAACGGAGAATTTATATCTGGAGGACAATTTTTTGCGAAAAGCACTTAGGAAGTGGTGAAGGGCGGGCGTTTTGGGGGACTGTCTTTTGTAATTTTGACGTTTGAAAAGTGCTGATTCTCAGCAAAAACTTGAATAAATGACTTTTAATTTTGATAATTCCCGTAATTAAAAACGTTCAAAATCTAGTCGCAATCTTATCTCACCGACAATGGATGTCAAAAACTTGTCAAAAATGTAGGGAAGTTAGAGGTATTTTTGACTGATTGAGACTGAGATTAGAATGTGAATGTTCTTAAAAATACAGGTATTGCCCCTCTGATGTCTGAGTAGCTGACGATGACGACCTTTAGAACTGAATCATTACGAACACAAATATTTTTTATACTCTTTACAACCTGTAATTGGCTCTGTGTTATTTATACAACCGTTGTCATATTGTTATAGCTGGTTCTCTTGTACTTATGTATCTAAATTAGCTGCGCCCCGCAGTTTCACCCGCATAAGTTTTAATCAAATCTGCGACGCGTAATGTCGTAAAAAATTATGAAAATAATTACTATAATATTTTGATCTTGATGCATGAGACTTTTTGGTACGACCTTTGGTCATTGTCTTTTTATAGAAATCCGTTCTATGGTTTAGGTGTAAAAAGGTAACATACACGACTAAGTTACTTTCGAATTTATAATGTGGATATTGTTGTGTCATTGATTGAACCCTCAGGAATGAGCTGGTACATATTTGTACCGCTTATGGTTCACACGTGTACCAGCTCGTCGTAATGAAGTTAAACTTAAATAATAACTTTTATCCAAGGCCAATTTCCAGTCCAATATTTAATGTTTTCTTTTCAAAATCGACCTTATATATCGGGTGTACCATACGACGTCAATAGTTCGACCACAAAAACGAGTGCTAAGAGCTACTCCAGTCAATATTTTTGTTACAGAAAGGCGTTCGGTCCCGCAGAGAGTTTGGTTACCTCAAAGTGTTTTTTGAGTGGAATGCCAAAGGCTGATTCGAGTGATTCGCTTTTTGTTTCAAAATAGTCCGATCATTGCCGGTATAAAAGCCTTTTACCGATAGGAATTCCTAGAAGTAACATCAGATAACACACGTGTACCTATTTTAAGCACTATTTTGATTTTGAAACGACACATATCCTAGAGACACGACCATTTTGAAACGATTTTTGACTGTAAAATTACTACTTCACTAACAAAGCAAAAGGAACAGGGGAAGAAAACAGTGGTATTGGCACCGACTGACGAGTTGCAGGTCGTAGGTTCTAACTCAGACAGGCGCTTTACTTTGTGTACATTATTTCATCACCACTGCTCTCAAAAACGGTGAAGGAAAATATAGTGAGGTGGCATGTGTAGTGATACAATGCTGCATATCGCTGACGTAGCTTAAGTTTTACTGCACGGTGCGGCCGCTCGGCTCGGGGGCCGGCAGTGCGCTCTTATATTGTCGTGAATATATTCCTGTATATATTGTAAAAGTTAATGAAATAAAGACACAAAGTTTCACCTCTTAATCCAAGTTTATTTTCATATCACCGGTAACACAAGGAATAATACAAAACATGTCTTAGAACCAAAATTCGAAGACATGCGACATCTACCGACAAGCGTAGTGGATTACAGTTCCCTCCCTATCACAGAGAGGAGGTCTGTGTCCCAGCAGTGGAACATTATAGGCTGATTTTACTATTGATTATAAGTCAAATAATTTATTTCAAATAGGCACTTTTGACGCTCAACGCTTCATAAACACAGCAAAAAAAATATTTAGATGATGGAGTAGACGTTAAATCGATGAGCGAATATAAATTAATTGAAGCTCAATCCCTAGGGGGTAACTTTGAAGTATAATGTGCAAAATTTTAATCTGAAACGTCAAAAGGCGGAACGAGCTGACTCAAACTTTGCCTCGCTTTCCTAGCAACAGGTCGTTTTATATTTCATAGAAACCAATAGCAGTAATGGCTGAGATTTTGTACGTACATTAAAATAAGACAAGCCTGAAAACCAAAGCAACAAAGCAAAGCAAATGTAAAGCTAAAGAACACGTCGTGCTCATCAAATTAAAAGCTTGGCTATATCTATCATGGTCTTTTGTGATATAATTTGCTTATCAAACTTAACACGTACAGTGTCCAATGACTCCAAAGGAGTCACATTTGTACCAAACTCATACGTCCATGATAATTTACTTTTGGATTATGACTCCATCTCTTTAGTTGGAGTCATAATCCAAAAGTAAATTTGATGTTTTTTACTTGACTGGACGTATGAATAAGAGGATAAAGATTCTCATGGACGTATGGTTAGATAACAAGGCTACCGAAATTTTAAAAGAGCCGCCGTGAACGTACGAATACATTTTATAACTTTGTACTGGGATAGGGAACGTGTTAAACGGTTAAGGAAAATATCGTGAGGAAACCGGAATGTTCTAGAACCAAAATTCGAAATCATGTGACATCTACCAACCCGCAATGGACCCGCGTCGTGGATTCCGGCCCACTCCCTCATAGAGAGAAGGCCTGTGTTTCAACAGTGGGAATATTATATGCTGATTATGCTAAGGCGAAAACCCATTACTTAGGTAAAGCTAAAGACACACGTCATGCTTAAAATTAAAAAATCAATCAAAATCAAAAGTCATTCATTCAAATTAGGCTGAGAATCAGCACTTTTTGAACGTCAAAATTACAAAAGACAGTCCCCCAAAAACGCCCGCCCTTCACTACTTCCTAGTGCTATCGCTGGGAAGAAGAAGTGGCGCAACAAACTCCCCAGCAGAACAGCTGTCTGTTCAATTTAAAAAAAATACGTGCTTCTATACAATACTAGGTACCTATGTTCGGTAATTAACGTTACAAGACCAGAACATAAAATTAAATTATTTGCCATATGTCAGCCATAAAAGCCTGCTTATGAGCATGCTTATATCTAGCATGGTCTTCTGTGACATAAATTAGCATGCTTGCTTATCATTGCTCCTTTCTCTTAAAAAGGAATAGCGTAACAAAATCATAGCTTAACTAAATGAAGACCCGACTTTGTACCTAATTATGCAAGTATACTAAATATTGTGAAAATGAATTTAAACCTTCCGAATTTATGATAAATAATAATAAAAAAAAATCAGAAAAAACACTTATAAGGTTCACAATACAATTATGCTTACGAGCCATACGTACCCATATTATTTTACTCCAAAATCTGCATTTTCAACAAAATCTGCATTTTCAAAGAAGAACGGTTTGGTTGAACGGTCGGAACGGACAATAATTAAGAACCTATTTTCATCCACAAGATTTAGTATGCAAACCTATAAAATACGATGCAAACTACTTTAAATTCCTGAAGCCGAAGTCTTATTCTTAAAGATTCTCCGAAATCTCTTCTTGAAGGCACTGCGCGGCTGTTGCAAATGGCCAGTCTCTGAGAATAAATTGTGGGTAATTTAATCACCGCCCACAGGCGAAGTTCTAGTGTGAACACACGAGAACTTAAAATTCGATAATGAAAGGAAACTTTCTTGTGACGTAGGTAATTATCTCTGAAGAACCGCCTGCATGTGGGAAATTATGTTTCGGGAAGTTCTGAGATTTGCATGATTAGGTTTAGGGTTCAAGGGAGATTTTGATGACAAAATTGTTGTCATCGTCCCCGACAGTTTTTTTTTTTATATCCCGCTGATGAGTAAATAAAATGAAGACAAAATCATCATCATCTGCCTAGCCTTTTCCCAACTATATTGGGACGGCTTCCAGTCTATCCGGATGCAGCTGCATACCAGTATTTTACATTGAGCGACTGCGTATCTGAGTAATACGATAACCCTTGGTAAGACTGGTTGTCAGACTTTCGGCCTTTTGATGACCCGTAACGACAAAGTGTCAAAGATTCATGAATGACAGCCGGGACCAAAGAATTAACGTGCTTTCCGAGGCACGGAGGGGTCTTGGTATGTAAAAATGGTCACCCATCCACGGACCAACCGCGGCAATCGTAGCTTCACCTGATCGATCGAACAGTGCGGCTGTTATTTCTTAGCCGCAAGCCCCTAAAATGAAGACAAAATCATTCCCATTTAAATTACTTAATTAATAAAATACGTTATTGCGTAATTAATTAATTACGTTGGGGCTGAAATACTGAATTCTGATCATACTTTTACCAAACGAATCTTTTTATTATTTCAATTATTATAATTATCTAAACAAAACAGATAAATGACATTCAAAGCTTATTTTAAAAGCAATTACATTATGATTGGGCTGCA
This sequence comes from Apamea crenata, assembly GCA_949629185.1. Classification (NCBI taxonomy): domain Eukaryota; kingdom Metazoa; phylum Arthropoda; class Insecta; order Lepidoptera; family Noctuidae; genus Apamea; species Apamea crenata. The sequence goes on along the minus strand of OX451360.1, from coordinate 15,145,519 downwards.
ACAACTAGTTGCTAGTGTAGTGTATCTTTCCCTAACCGAGTAAAACGTAAACCGAGAATTATAAGTGGATAATATAAAACCCTAAACGAGTATTATATTATCCACTTATAATTTAATCTTGAGGAAGTTTTAAGGGGTCCCGAGAGTAGTATTACCATGGTGTTTGTGCCTTAACAACATTACCTTAGCCAATTAATTATTACACCAGAACCCACAACTTTACTTCACATTGACATCGCAAATAGTTTCAGGAAGTTCATTGATTTTCTCAAAGTTCCCCAATAAAAGAGAAAAATGCGTTTCATTTGAGGGGAAGGAAAGTTAGGTAATTAATTTGGTTTCTTCTTCCTTTCAAAAGTTGAGCCAAAATTAGTTGCAGTGGTTTGTTCAGAAAAAAGTAAAAACTTCCTCATTGTTGCTGCCGAAACCTTAGAAAACGGGCGTGATGTGGCAGACAATACACAGCCTCTAAACCGTGATATCTAGAAAAATAAAATTATACACAAGTGTTCCATAAGTTACGAAGGTGAGCATTAAGTAAGGATTTTTAAATTCATCCCCTTCTTCTCCTTAGCGTGTTGTTGGCAATCTAAATGGACTCTGCCCAGAATTCGGCTACGTGTTTGGCGCCATCACTAGCGTCCATTAGTTCCTGTAACGTGCAGTTGACGGGACAAGCAGGACATGGTATTAAGTGTCCCATAGTTTTCGGAACAGTACCACATTTACACTCCGAGACGAAGTAGTCTATGAACCTCCATCTGAACAGGTTTTCCTTGCTTCGGCCAACCTGGGTACGGAGTCTGTTTAAAAACTTCCGCTGGTGGAACGGATGGTTTGGGTAAGGAAGCACTGCCTCGTCACAGCGTCAGTCTTTCATCCCCTTAAAGGGTGAAATAGGCGATGAAAAATTGAATGGAAGGTATTCATTTTTCCTATGAGAACAAATTGCAATTAGGGACACGCTTTAAAAAATTACAATTATAAAGAATATTTTTAATATTTAGTATTTTCCCTATTCCTAATGGAACATTATTGAAAATTAAATGACAATATTTTACGTTTTTCGCATCATCGCTATTCATCTTGCAACCGATCAACTTACTGAAACCGATTTTCTAAGTGTAGACTGATTGTAAGACTTTCCTTCCGACTAGGTGAACTATAGGATAGCTCATACCATAAAATGCACGAAGCTGTAATGCTCGATGCGTTAAAACAAATCCAATGCCTGACCTGGGCGGCGGGATCGTCGGAAAAGGGTTACCGCTGCCCTGGAACAGAAAGGGCTAAGGAAGGAACACGGGTGGGTTTTAGTCAGTAAGAGTCTGACACTCCCTTCCGCTCCACCCAGAGCGGGAGGGGTCATTTGATGATTTCCCATCAAAAAAAAAAATGCCTGACCAGTGGTGTAGCTCTGCCGTTCAAGGCGATAGACTTCTAAACGAAATCCCTGCTACAAGTCCCGCCAAAAATATTATACAAGGAGTAATAATTGATCTACATATTAGAATCAATTTTATTTTAATTTAATTTTTGACGTTCAAAAGTGCCTTTTATGTGCCTATTGGAGATAAATGATTTGATTTTGACTTTAGATCATTTTCCTCAACATTATTACCAACTTTTAGTATGAAAACAACACTGAATTCGGGAAAAAATAATCAGACTTTACACTTTGTTGAGTTAGGCGAACATAAAATCCTTTGGGCGCATTATGTCCAATTCGCAAAATGTCCAGAGGGCTCAAAATGTCAAATTCTCACAACGTCCAATTCGCAATTTGCCCAAATGTATACAGCATCTGTTTTTTTTTGTGATTTCACTATTGGTACCATAATAATAGTCGTTCATCATGTTGAGAACAATAACCCCTTAAGAGGTTTCCAGTTATTTCAATTACGCCTAGTATAAGTACCAACTTGCACCTTTTTTTTTTGTGGATGGGAAATCATCAAATGACCCCTCCCGCTCTGGGTGGAGCGGAAGGGAGTGTCAGACTCTTACTGACTAAAACCCACCCGTGTTCCTTCCTTAGTCATCCGTCTCCCGCGGCGGCTGAGGCGTGAGGTGTTCTCCCTCAGCCTCCCCGCCACCTCCTTCGCTAGCATGACTGCTTCGCAGAAGGAGGTGACTGCCTTCCACTCCCTCTCGCCCCGGACCATGGCTTGCACCAGGGCCGGACGCGAGAGGTCGCCGCCGTTGCCGATCGCCTCTACGAGGACACGGCGGGGCTCCGCCCAAGCAGGGCAGACCTCCACTGTATGCTCCACCGTGTCCTCACCAATTTGCACCTCAAATTATTTTTACGTGGGTGTCATCATCACCATCATCAGATTTTCAAGCAAAAGACGTCCTCTGCTGGACATAGGCCTCCCACAAGCATCGCCATTCGACCAGTTCTGTGCTCCTTGCATGCAGCGGAAACCTGCAGTCTTCACAAGGTCATCGGCCCACCTGGTGGGTGGCCTTCCAAAGCTATGCAACGTTACGTGGGTATAATATTTCTTTATAAAGTAATCCAGATAAGCGCACGAGCCGTCTGCTCGAGCCAGCGTCTCAGGCTTACTGACGACTAAACGCTAAACAAGCACTAACGAGCATGCGCAAAGCTGACAGTCTGGTTACTAAATGATAAAACCTCTTTAGTTATACATCTGTCTCATTAGACCAAGAAAACGGAAAGGAATATTCGATACAAGACATGATTTCGGGTTTACGTGGATTTTTCAAGTGGAACATTTCTTAGCCCGAGGCTTGGAATACTGCCCATTTGGGAGATACAGTCGTCTGCTATCACATGGGACCTCATTCTGTCAGCGGTTTAATGTAGGTACGTGATTCGACAGTGCAGCACCTTTACCCAGTTCTAAAAGTGTACATGATAAATGATTTTATTTCTGTAAGTAGTTTTGTACAAACACTTTAAACGTCAATCATATTTTAAAAACTAGGATTTAAGAAGATTGAGAAGAAAGGCCGAATCAACTCGGAGATCACAGTCTCTTTTAAAGGTCAAACATAATCTTGGTCAGGTCATGTGAAGACCATGTAGATTACCCCTTGTAGACCATGCAGACGACACGGTTGTCGCGGTGGCTGAGCGATTGACTGCTGCGCTGCGTGTCGCATTCGATTCCCGCACGGAACAAATACTTGTATTGCCTACAGGTAGTTATTCCGGGTCTGGCTGTTTGTGCATGTGAGTTTAAATATTTGTAAACGTACCCACGATACAGGAGTAATTGCTAGTGTAAGCAAAGTTTAAAAAAAAAAAAAAATGGATGTCCGAAATGGTCTTTTGAGGACAGAACCACACATATTGAGTGGACCTGTCCAGTCAGTGCACCAATTTGTCAATAAAGTGAGGGTTATTAATTTTTAGCAAATTGACTAAGTACCAACTTAAAATGTATTCAAATCAGAACTGCCATTCTTTTACAGTTGTATGGCAAACGAGAAAAGCAGGGTGACAATTAATTTCCCTGACAGCACCTTTGCCTGGTTTTAAATATAGTTATCTACCTGAGGCTGCTTTTATCTCCCATACTAGAGATACTTATCACATATAACCGCGTTCGCATAAAATCTCCAACGCACCGTTAAATCCCCTTAGGGTAAAAAAATCTTTTGTTATCGAGCCCTTAGTCGTCAATAGAAACTTGTAACAAAGTTCAAGTTATAGGCAATACTTTACCGTCGTAATGAGTCGTTGAGAAACTTCTACATATGTCGGCTCGTAGTCCTTGACACTTATTAACAAAACATCCCAATATAATTAACTACGCGTATAGGGTCTTAGCATTATGCTGAGCGATGGCCGTTTTGCTTGAATGTGACGCATGTTTACCCCCAACTTGTTTTTTCTTTTTTTGTGTGTTTGTTCTTTTTTATGCGTCATGTTTGCCGCAAATAAATGTATTTTCTTTCTTTCTTTCTTTATTTCTTTCTTTCTTTCTTTCTTTCTTTCTTTCTTTCTTTCTTTCTTTCTTTCTTTCTTTCTTTCTTTCTTTCTTTACGCGTTTTTTTTTCTTATTGCTCGGCTCCTAAGGGTTGTAGCGTGATGTTTACTACCCTATAACCTTCCTCAAGATTTGGGCTACCAAATGTAAAAATATTTTTTTACATCCGTCTGGCAGTTCCAGAAATTAGCGCGTTCAGACAAATACACTCTTCAGCTTTATCTTATTATCGACGCGCAACCCGTTACCATGGATTCAGTACATAATTCTACGCTGGTCTACAATGATTGTGTCGAATTCATGGTTACAGTTTGCGCGTCAGTATCCCTGCCACCCTGTATAGATTCTTTATGTCCCCTAGAAATCACTGACAACTTTCAGCCTCACCAATTAAGAAGATTAGCTATACCTATACTAAGCAGAAAGTCGCTAAACTTGCTAATGGTACAGACGCACGAATAAATTTTATTAGAAGCTCGACAAAGTTTGCATGGACGAATGTACGTGAGTGTCAAGTTTGTCTATCAGCAAACGTGAACACGTTGGAAATGTTCTTTTGTTAGTCTCCTAAGCTATTTTTAGGACGATGTAGGAAATAAAGGAAATTAATGTTTTAGCGCGGATTAACACCATTTATCCCGAAGTTTAGTCCGAAACTAAGCATAAAGCTTAGTTATACAAACAAAAATTCGACAAGAAATTAAAACACTGGCTGATGAAAATACTAATATATAAGACTAGCTGCGCCCCGCGGTTTCACCCGCATAAGTTTCGATCCCGTGAGAATAAAAGTATGCTATGTGTCCTGGTTATAAACTATCTGTGTGCCAAATTTCATCCAAATCTGTTTAGTAGTTTTGACGTGAAATTGTAACAAACATCCATCCACCCATCTATCCATCCATTCAAACTTTCACGTTTATAATATTATATATAGTAGGAGTAGGATATTAAGTAAGATTATTTCAGAACCATCAAATAAACCCAGCATCGAAATATGTTGACTAAAAAAGGGATTTTCAAAAAACGAGTTGTGATCAGCTGACTATGGGTTTTGGCAATCTTTGACTAGCTATAAGTGACAAAAGTATTGGATATATTTGATCGAATTTAGTATGCAGACTGGGAAAGGCATTCGATTTTAATTAACTATAAGTAAAATAAATAGTACACGCAGCAAAAAGTACGCGCAATAGTACCTATACGCAGTTTAATTTATTGTCATATATTGCCATCTCCACCTTTTATATTAATTTATATAAAACGAACAGTATCAAAATCTGAGTGTATTTGTTATTTAAAATTGTTTTTCTTTCATAGGTTCATCTCATTGTCATTTTGGGAAGGATATTCGTTGATGAAAGACAAACTCGATCATAACACCCTCTTTACGGTACTGTACGTACGTACCAACCTAATCTTTATTTCCACCTGAAATTACTGAGCCAAAGCTTGGGCGACAACAGGAAGCTTAAAAATCCTTCTCACTAAGGTTTTTTTCTTTTTGGTATCACGGTGCTTTCAAAACTAATTAAGTAATGTTTTGGGGATTAGTGAACAGCTTCCCAACAAATTCGGATTTCTTAAAATCATAATAGAAAAGGGTACTCTTTATTGTACACCATACAAATTACAGAACATAAATATTAAAAAAATTACAAAGGGTGACACAATGAGCGGTTTCATCGGTAAAAGCGATCTTTTAAAGATCACCTTTGGATAGATTAAAATTAAGGAGAGACAAACATAGTAGGTAGTCTGTGGTGTACCATTTACATTACAAAATAAATATAAAAAATAAAACATACACTGCCTCGTTGGTCGCAAGCGCTACAGCTGAGCATAAGGGTCCTGGGTTTAATTCCCAGGTCGGGCAAAGTGGTATTAGGTTTTTCTATCTGGAATTTCTCAGTAACAACCCATTGTGCCCGGTTGACGGCAATATGCTCTCCCCCTATTACATGGGACTTAAAGATAACTGGCGAAATGTACCCACAAACCCAGACAGGCGCTTTACTTTGTGCAAATAATTTCATCACCACTGCTCTCAAAACGGTGAAGGAAAACATCGTGAAGAAACATGTTCTAAAACCAAATCAAGACATGTGACATCTACCAACTCTCACTGGGCCCGCCTGGTAGATTAAGGCCCACTCCCTCTCAACGAGAGGAGGCCTGTGTCCCAGCAGTGGGAACATTATAGGCTGATTATGCACCTCTGCGTAACCCTTAAATAGGGCGTGATGTTATGTTTTGTTGTAACACATGCACATCTGTTGCAGTTGTATAAAACTAAATTGCAAGACAAAAACATAATCAGGTATAACTGCAAGAGCCGCAAACCAAAGCACTCGTTAAAAACTTGCAAACTTGTGAAGAAAATATCTCTATTGTTCATCTTAAACTTTATGTATCCTCAGCAACAAATAAACAAAGCGCAAAAGTTACTGAAAGTATTAATTAAAAGCATGTACTTTGAAGTGAATGTACTGAAATGAAATGGTTCATTCAACTCTTGTTTTTGTCTACTACTTTTATTTATAAATTCGTCTGGGGATTGAAGGAAAACTGGGCGCGTTTTTCACTCGTATTTTTATTTTGCGAAATATAAGATACTAGCTTCTTTTCGAGACATAGTCTGCGTGAAATTTCTTGTTTTAACATCAAATCATATTCTATGATGATTGATGACACTTGGCAATACAGTAGCTTTCTCTTAGTGAAATAATTGTCGGATCTTGAGTCGGATCAGTAGTTCCGAAGATTATTTGAGAGTATATTAAAAAATAGGTAAGTTTTTTACCATTTTTTTGTGTACAAGCTGTTGTTTTGCATCCTCGTCAAATTTCAGGAGGTTGTTATGAAAGACATAAATAATCAAATAAAATTACGATCCCTGGTAAATAATGAATACATACTTGTTTTTTTAGTTATTTAAGTTTGACAGTATTTCAGAATACACCACTTTCAAAGAACAGAATCGCGTTATGGTATCGTATAAGCGGCCGCGATTTTATCTGTGTGTAAAAGGGCAGTTGCAGTGCGGTCTCACACAGGCCGCGTTTTAAAATGCGTGTCGCACACATGCTGATTTCCGAAAATTAGAGAAAAAAAATAAAAATACCTTCTTATTTTATTATTGATTCGTGTCGAGAATGAGTAGCATAGTTTCCTCCTTGAATTTGACGAGGATGCAAAACGACACCTTGTATACACTCAAATATTTTGTATACAATTTGATTATTGTTTAGGTATTAACAACTAGAGAAAACAAGTTCCAATTAGGTATTAAGTCTTCTCTTCAAACCGAATCTACACACTTGTTCGCAGAAAAATACCTACATAGGTATAAAGTGTGGCGATTAGATTATCACATGAATTGAAACCACGTATTCTACATAACGTATGTATATTAAACATACACAATTAAAAGAATTAATAACAATTAACATTTTAGTCGTGGGACCTTTTTTTCGTTTCAGTATTTACCTAACAACATTAAACTTAATTTGTGTTTACTTAGTAACAATAACTTTTGTGTTGAATTCTTGATACCATTGCCTCACGCGTGTCTAGTGACTTATTATCAAGGATGGTTTATTTCACGACAATTTTTACGCTAAATATTTTATTTGTTTTTTTTTCAATTTTTAGTAAAATTTAAATTTTATTATTAGACTTATAACAACTTGTAATGACCGCTGTATTATTTAATGTGATAACCTAATCGCCTCTCTGTATATATATTATTTACAGGCTTCGCCCGCGTGGATGTCGGAAATTATCCCACTGGAACATGTTACCGAGAAATAAAGTAGACTATTAAGCCTATTAAAGCATTAAGTCAGCCTTTGTATCCTTTTGGTGTGCGAAAAGTTTAAATCCTAACTAATATTAGGTATACATAAAAATGCGAAAGTAAGTTTGTTACGCTTTCACGCTAAAACGGCTGAACGGATTTGAATGAAATTTGACGCACACATAGACCATGCGCTGTGTAATTTACGACAGCGACCAGTTACGATTTTATTATATGTATTGATTGATGATAAAATACCTGTATCAACATGCTTAATGAATATAATATCTTCATTAAAAACTACATATTTGCAACAAGCAAAATAAACGTTGTAATGATGTTATTATATCAATTAAAATATTTGCTTCATAATGAATAGCTCTCTAAAATGCGACCACACATTAATTTACCCGAGCAATCAAATAACGTACTATTTTATTAAATTTTAAAACGATATTACAACGTTCCATAACATTGTATTTATTATAATTGTAACTGCAACCAAAATTAATTAATTTTATTACTGGTAACATTTGAAGTACACTTACGTAAGTAAATACCTGTTTATTACTCGATCATACTGTGCCGTGTGTTTCCCGGAAATTAATGTAGAACACCCTCTAGTACCTCCCCCTCCCCCTCTTTACTTTAGCTCTGGGGACATTAAGGGGTTGATTATATGGCACCAGCACACACCACCGGCAATTCCTGTGGTTTCTAGGGAAACTATTAGACCAGGTTTGTGATTTTTTTCGCGCACTGCTTAGCACCGAGAAAATACAGCAGTGTGTTTTTTGACGCGCTGGGGTGCGCTCTGTTGGATTTTCAACGCTCGGCTCAACACCGAGAGTTGAAAATCCAGTGCACGATAAAATCGCATCACGATATTTTTACGTCCGCACGTGGGCTTAAATGTACGCGGATAAAAGGTATTTTACGTGTTAAGCCAGGATTATGATACATCAGCATTTTCTTGCTCTTATCCCAATTTATTTGGGGTCGCAGAATGTCTGCTATTTCCATACTTCTCTATTATAGGCCGACCGCTTAACTGAGACGTTACCTGAGGTAGCTACGCGGTGCGGGAAGGGTGATAGTTGTCACAAGTTGACGAATCACTGAGCTCTCGCATCACGTCATCACACCCCTCCTGCACCTCGTTGCTACCTCAGGCAACGTCTCAGTTAAGCGGTTGGCCTATAGTCGTCATCTCAGTGGTCACCCCTTCTCGAGCCATATTATCATTTTTACACTGTCCATAAATCATTTTTTGGTCAGCCTCTGCTCTTATAGCCAAACGAACGAAACGGAAAATTTCACGAGGAAGGTTTCGAGTATGAATGCATACTCGAAACCTTCCTCGTGAAATTTTCCTCATTCCTCTGGGATTTAGGATAATGATGCTTATGTGTGCTTAACTTTAACCTAGTCTGCTTAACCGTTTATGCGTGATAGAGTCAATCTGCCTAGCGTTTTCTCAACTATGTTGGGGTCGGCTTCCAGTCTAGCCGGATGCAGCTGAATACCAGTGTTGTTTTACATAGAACGACTGCCTATCTGACCTCCATAACCCAGTTCCTGGGTAACACGATACCCCTTGGCAAAACTCATCATCTGCCTAGCCTTTTCCCAACTATGTTGGGGTCGGCTTCCAGTCTAACCATATGCAGCTGAATACCAGTATCCTACATGAAACGACTGCCTATCTGACCTCCACAACCCAGTTACTGAGTAACACGATACCCCTTGGCAAGACAAATTATTATTTTATCTAGACCGTCAAAGGTCAGTGACTTTGGTGAAAAGTGCCCTTAATACGCACAAAGGGATAACTTGTATTCAGAAAAATTAAAATGTAGGTTTTATTTTTTCTATTCTTCTACCAAGCTCGATGGTCTCGTGGTCGCAAGCGCTACTTTTGAGCATCAGGTGATTAGGTCCGGGGTTCGATTCCCAGGTCGAGCAGTGTTGTTGGGATTTTACAACAGGTATTTCTCAGTAGCAGACCGTAGTATGTATATGTATTTGTTCTTATTGTATTGTGTATTTGTTCTTGGTTTATGGCTACTGACTCGCCCATTATTACATGAAACTTAAATATTGCGCGCGACGGCACGGTTGGCGCAGTGGTTAATTGATTGACTGCTGCGCTGCGTGTCGCGGGTTCGATTCTCGCGCGGAACAAATATTTGTATGGCCTACAAGTAGTTGTTCCGGGTCTGGCTGTTTGTGTATGTGAGTTTAAATGTTTGTAATCACACCCACGATACAGGAGAAAATCTTAGTGTGGGGGCAACGTTTAAAAAAAATAATATATATATAACTTTTTTTTTTTTAAACCTATAACTTGAAATATGTGGGTACACCTCTGCCTTATCCTTCGGGGAAGAATGGCGTGAAGTTATGTTATTTCCACTCAAGCGAATTCCTTGCTGCAACTATAAACAAATTAATTGCTGAGTCTTTTAGATAACCAGGGATAACACCAGTATTATTGTTTACATCATGTAAACTCTACCTATATGCAAGTTAATACCACGTTCGACCAGGGTAGGCTGCGATTAATCGTGGAATGGGACATAAGGTACCTGTCCCACCGCCAAAGGGGAATCAATAATCTATGAACAATTTCCTCGCTCAAGAAACGTACTTAAAGATTATATGCCCCGTGTTAGTAAAAGGGATACATATACAGGGTATATTTATTTAGAATTAATAATATGCAAGTAAATAACAATTAATACCTAATTAATTAATAAAAATAACAAAATTGTATCCGAACTTTACTAAAACTATTCACAAACTAAAATATAGCGTAGAAAAATTCATCCGCATCGCTTTTGACTAGCAATGTAGGTACCCGAGAGACTGGCGGTGGGCCTCTGGCCAACACGCAGCGCAGCAGTCAATCGCCTAACCACTGCGTCAACTTTCCATGACCCAAGCGTCATGGAAAGTTCTTTTTGAGAGGTCAACGACCGCTATTAGTGTTGTTACTTGAAGAATGCGTTGATAAAAACTACTCTATAGTCTACTCTAAGAAGAAAGGTTTATAGCCGGCGGTGGGACAGGTGCCTAATAGCACCTGTATTTAGAACCTATGTACATATGTTCGATTAGTAACGACTAGGTAATTGAGTAGGAAGTAGGGCTAGGTGCTATTAATATAACCAGCTGCTTTGATTAAGGAGACGGAGATTGGATGAAGCTAAGCTTTTGTTTCTGTTAGTTGATTAATTTTCACTATCATCATCAATATTTTAGCTGAAACACATCCAATGCTGGACATAGCTGGACATGCTGGACTTCGACCGGTTCTGAGCTTCTCGTGTCCAACGGGTGCCTTCACAGAATCGTCGGTCTACCTTGTGGGAGGCATTCCAGCGGTACTGTAGAGGTTTTTCTGCCGAAGGCAACCTCATGTGGTGCATGCCGGCTATAATTTAGCGCGGGTTGCATTCGAACGTTCAAGCTAGTGTCAAATATTTTAATTAGGATTTTTGTTTAGAACAGTCAGTGGTATTTAGTAAGAAATATGTAAAGACGTTCTGCCAATATAATCTTATAGGAGTCATATAGTTGTTTGATTCCTCCCGTTACCTCAGAGGGCTCTTCTAGTCCTCTATAGTACGTTTCCAGTGCGTGGTCGCCACTCCAGAACCTTTCGGCCCCATTGGCCATCTGTTCCGAGAACAATGTGTCCTGCCCACTGCCACTTAAATTAGGCAATTCTCATGGGATTCGTTTAGTAATTTATTAAAATCGCCTTTATAAGTTACAACTATCATTACAGGTTGTTTGTACCAAATGTGGCTTAAAAATATACCAACATACTTATTTCCTATTCAAAATTTGCGTGATGGTCCAGTGATTAAAGGCTTCGCCTCTCATTGAGGTTGTGGTCTCAAGAGTGTCCATGGAGTTTCTTGCCCGTTCTTCTCCATAGGTACCTACGCTTTGGAATGGGCAACTAGCTTCATCTTTCTGACTGACTGACCCTTTGACAATTCAAAAGTGCCTGTAAATGGTTTAGTTGAATTAAATGATTAGAGTTTGAGTTTGTGGGGTCAAATTTAGGCAAAAGTACCAATGTGACTTTTTTAAATCATATCTAGTTTATCTTGGGCATCACTGACATCGATGAATGAAAACATCGTGAGGAAACCTGGACTATATTAGTTAATAATTATGATTTTGAAATCCCCAACCCGTCTTCAGCAAACGTGGTGATCCATGCTTCTGCCATCTCCATATGAGAAGAGGCGTTGGCCCTGCAGAGGGACGATAATAGGCTGGTATTATTATATTATATATTTACCTATTTACTATTCAAACTTTAATAAAACCAGCAACCTTGATATTTGATACAGTAGAATCATCAAAAAAAAGAATCATGTAGCATTTTTCTCATGTAAATTACGGTCAAAGAGATTTGTCAATTAAACTCGTTTGGTATTAAATCATGTCAGGACCACGATAGCTAATTAATGTCAGTTTTATAAATTGAAAAGTTTGAAATTTCATCATTCAATTTCAAACCTGCATGCTTTATTAATTTTAAACTGGATAGTGATACATTATAGTTTATTTGAGTAAATCTATTAAACTTTATATTCCTTTTTATCAAATTAAATATTTTGAAGAGATGCGACATACAAGGTGGCAGAGACATCGACACACGTGATTTTAGACTCCCTAACTTAGACATAATTCTTCGGTTAGCAAAAAAAAATCAGATGTTTAATAGAAAATTGCAATACCTACACGGTTAAAATGTATGGAACAGCATTTTTTTTTTAAATATCAGACGAATATTTTAAACACTCGGGCGTTCAGAATCATGTACAGCAGTGCGATTCTGTAACCATCTCACCGTGAAAACTTAGGTGAAGTGAGCGTGGAGTGAGCTGTCATTCCAAATAATACTAGGGATTGACACTACTGACAAATCACATCAAGCTCACTTCACTTGAGGTTCCACGGTGCGATTTTTACAGAATCGACCGGCTGAATCCATGGTAGCACGTTGCGCGTCGATGTCCCTGCCACCCGGTGTGTTTTACTCAACAGCAGAGCATTAAAGTAACTCTGAGGCTTTTAAGGATACTAGTCTTAACTAATAGGATAAAGAGGTGGAATTGTTTGTTTATAGTTTATTGGTTGAAGGACGCTGAACGAGACACAATAACAGTTTTATTGTTATTATGTCTGAGGGCATTTAATGTCCCGCAAGGTGTTAATGGTAGGTAATATCTGAAAGTACTGCTATGACAACGAAAATGTTTGGTTATAAGTAATACCATATTTCCAAAATTGACCATTTCAATAATGTCGCTTGAATAAAAATGTAGGAAGCAAAGCATTCGACACGAATTTTAATATTCTACCTCTTCTCACTGTTTCCGCGAATAATGTAAAAAGACTCACCCAAAATGACTCCAGACAGTTGGGTGATCAGCAGTAACAGGTGAACGTCACGCCTCCAATGCATGTCGGAGAATTCACGACCACTTCACAACACAGAACTATCGAATATTATCACTATTATGCTGAAGTAACACATGACTCCACTCCTTTGATTGCACTATCTGAAAACAAAAGAAAACTTACGTTAATAATAATATGGAGACATATCGGACGCAAATAACAAAACACTGTCGGATTATGAATCAGGGTCGGTCAAAAAAATCTTACTATCTCCGAGACTATAAATGCTAACTCAATAAAAATTAAAAAAAAAAAAAATTAAAACTACTACAAACATACTATTGCTAATAAATGAATTTAAAACTATTTTACAGTTTTGTTTGGTTTTTTAATTACTACTTATAATATCGGAGATATGAACATTACTGTGACTGACATTGATTTATTTCTTGCGCGAAAATTAAGAGAGAAATATTTTATGTTTTCGAGAAGGATCTCCTGTTTCGAAAATACATAGGAACTGGACCTCACTGGCCTTGGTGAAGTCCCGAGCTAACTGCGCAGGTATGCTCCTAATAAGTCTGACCACGCGATCGGAGATGACGTCACAGACTCGTATTAATCAATTCACGGCTGTGATCTGACTGTTTGACTCTTTGATAGTAAACGATACAAAAATATCGCGAACTGATGGAATAGGTAATAATATAATCTGGTTAGCCCAATATAACGTATACCTACGTGAGCAAAATCTAAATTCTTCATGAAACCTAGCCTTCTCCCAACTATTTAGGGGTCGTTTATATCTTTATGTTTCATAAAACACGTGAAATAAAACAAAAATACTTCGCCATATAACCTGTTACCTTGAACCCTCTTTTTATGTATGTTGTTTACAAATCTATCTACCACGATAAGAGCAGCTCAAAGGGATATGATTTGAGCTCACGAAATCACATCGTCAGTCAACCTTAAGCTTGTCACATAAGAGAGATATAAGTATAGCGTATACTTCATTGGTTTCCCTGCCGATATATCGTGAAATACTCGTATATTCTAAGAAACGTTGTATTTTGTATAATACTCGCCGCACCCTGCGGTTTCACCTGCATATGTCTCAATCCCGTGGGAATATCGGGATAAAAAGTATCGTATGACCTAATGCAGGTCATGATCTATATATGTGCCGAATGTCATCAAAATCCGTTCTGCCGTTTTATTATATTCAGTTTAGAATTCCCTTTAAAAACCGCCTCCCCCCTCCCCCTCCCCCCAATACCCCCCCCCCCCGCCCAACCCCACGAATTCCCCCAATTCCCCTTTAAACTTTAAAACTTTACTGTTGAACGTTTGAAACTTGTATCGTCTTCATTTAAAAGTAAGGTCTAAATACCAATATAAAGTTAATATCGTCAAACCTCGTGAGAATTAATGAGAAGTGAGAAACTAAAGCTCTAAAGAATGTATACTTTTTTATTAGTATTTACTCTAGAGGAAAAAGTAGGGGTGAGTAATGGAAAATATGTATATTTGCTTTTACCATATGGAAGTGTCACATATTTGTTCTCCCACACAAAGTACAAACGACAGGAATATGTTCTGTATATTTGTTGTTTACTATTTGTTTCCATCTACTTTATACCAAAAATGAATTTACTTTTCGATCAAATTAATAATGTAACGAAATCAGTTGTATCATTGCTAGAAAAAAATATCTGATTGACAACAATAAAAGCAAGTATTAGGTCCTTTACACTTTAGTTTTCTGATTGTTCTTGTTGTCTTATTTAAATCTGTGTACAGTACAGTCACGAGCATACGTATGTATACACTTAACTTTATTCAAAAGCAATTTATTCCTTTGTAGGTAGGGTAGGCGTGTGTAGCTACGAATGTACGAAGGTGTACGAAAGGATGAAGAAAAGTCCGAAGTACACAAGAAGAAGGAAGAAAGTTTATTGCACAGACACAGGTTACAGTCACACACACAAGAGTTACACTAAGAAGAAGGAGTAGTAGAAATAGAATAGATAGCACGAAGTTAAGCAGAAATACAGTCAATATTAATCGCGGCGAAGCTATGGTTTTTATATTCGCAACGGACGGTATAAGCCTTGTGAACTTACTGGCGAGGCGGTCCACACGCCGGACCGCGCTTGCGTGAGCGCAGCGGAGAGATAGTGCCGTCGCGCACACGCGCAAGCGCAACCGGTTCGTGTGACGTAAACGTAGCGAGCCCGCTGGCCGCTAGAACAAAAGACGCGTCATAGCTACGCCGGTCAGCTGATAAGTAATTAACTAGTAATAAAAATATGTGTTTGTATGTTGAATATTTGCTAAGTGAATTGTCATAACTATTTTATTTTGATTTTTGATTTTATATAATACTAGTTGTTAAGTTGCTTTGTAAATATGAATATAAATTATTATTGAATCTAATTTTAAACAATTACATAATTTATATTAATTTTAAGTTACATATTTGGAGTAGGTCACTACATCACCCCCTTCCAAAGACCGTCAAGGGCGATAATAGTCGGGAAATCTAACGCGACGTCCTGACCGCGTCGTTCTGATGACGTCATCGTCAGACGAAGGCAAGCTTCGGCTATCCGCGTTGGGTGAGTAGTGATGAGTGTTAGTGTTGAGTGGTGACTGTGGTGTGTTGTGGTGTATGTTAGTGTTATGTGGTGAGTATGATGTGTTGCCGGGGTCACGCAGTATGAAGGCCGGCTTAATGCGGTCTATCGATACGGTAACCTGTTTACCATTTACCACTATTCTAAACACCTTGTCACCTCTTTCTATGACCTTATGAGGACCAGAGTATGCCGGTTTCAGACCACCACCGGCAGTGCAGTCCCTAAGGAAAACGTGGGTAGAGGAAGCTAATTCCTTGTAAATAAATGTTTTAAAATTGCTGTTATGCCTGGCCGCCGGTGATGGTTGCAGATTCCGGAAAATACTCCGAAGCCTTGATAGGTAGGTGGTCATGTCAACGGTCTCGTCAGCCTGAGGGTCAAAAAATTCGCCAGGCAGGCGTATCGGTTGACCGTATACAAGTTCGGCAGCAGTAGCCTGGGCGTCTTCTTTATAAGCGCTGCGTACGCCTAACAGGACTAGTGGAAGAGATTCAACCCAACTGTCATTCGCGTGACAGGTGATCGCAGCCTTGAGTTGACGGTGGAATCTTTCCACCAGTCCGTTACAGGCAGGATGGTACGCAGTTGTTCTGCGATGTTGGAACCCAGCAATGGCAGACAGGCATTTGAAGAGTGCTGATTCGAACTGCCTACCTCTATCGGTTACGATATCCGATGGGCAGCCGAAACGAGCGATCCAGCCACTCAGTAAAGCCTTTGCCACTGTTTCTGCAGTTATGTCTGCTAACGGTATTGCCTCAGGCCATCGCGTAAAGCGATCGATGGCTGTGAGACAATAGCGGAAACCTTGGCACAATGGCAAAGGTCCCACGAGGTCGATGTGGATGAATGCAAACCTCGATTTTGGGAGTTTGAAGGCTCCTACTGGAGCAAAGACGTGCCGCGTGGTTTTCGAGCTCTGGCAAGCCAGGCAAGAACGAGCCCATTCTCGACAGTCTTTCCTGATGCCAGGCCACACATATCGGTCAGCAACCAATCTTGCTGACGCCTTGGTACCTGGGTGACTCAAGGAATGCAGGCTAAGGAAAATTGACCTGCGCAACTCCTTGGGCACAAAAGGTCTTGGTGTAGGGGTGCTGACGTCGCAGTACAGCTGTATCTGCGATCCTGGTACGCTGACTTGTTGCAGGTGTAACGCATTATCATCGTTTGTAAGCAGTTGCTTCAACTCCTGGTCCTCCAGTTGTGCTGCGGCGATCCTTTCAGCGGGCACAGGTTGAGTAATCTCCTCAACGCGGGAAAGGGTATCCGCCACGACATTATTCTTCCCGGATATATGCCTGATGTCTGTTGTGAATTGGGCTATGAGATCCAGGTGTCGGAACTGTCGTGGGGAACAATTCTCTTTACGAGAGTGGAACGCGAATGTGAGTGGCTTGTGGTCTGTGTAAATCACAAAGTCACGAGCCTCCAGCATGTGCCGAAAATACTTCACACTCTCGTAAATGGCGAGCAGCTCGCGGTCATAAGGTGAATACTTAACCTGCACCGGGCTGAACTTCCGCGAAAAGAAGGCAAGGGGCTCCCAAGCCCCCGCGTTCAGTTGCTGCAAGACCGCGCCCATGGCTTTGTCTGACGCATCCGTGACCAACGCCAACTTAGCGTTGCAGTCAGGATGAGCCAACAGTGCTGCTTGACAGAGGCTATTCTTGCAGTTCTGGAATGCCTCGAACTCCCCAGGGGTAAAGTTGACTGGATGCGAACCCTTAACTGATCCAGTAAGCAGGGCATTCAGGGGTGCCTGGAAGTTTGCTGCGCCTGGGATGAACCTGCGGTAAAAATTGAGCATCCCAAGAAATCTCCGTAGCTCTCTTACGGTTTTGGGAGCGGGAAAATTTTGGATGGCCTCAACCTTGGATGGTAATGGTCGTGTGCCCTTGGCTGAGATGTGGTAGCCCAAGAAGTTTACCTCCGACACTCCGAAGATGCACTTGGAACTGTTGATGACCATACCGTAGTCCCTCAGTCTGGTGAAAAGTTGACGCAGATGGTGCTCGTGGGTCTTCTGGTCTTTCGAGTAGACCAAGAAGTCGTCCAGATAAGCGTACGTGAAGTCCAGACCCCTGAGCATTTCATCCACGAAGCGTTGAAACGTCTGTCCGGCATTACGTAGACCGAACGTCATGTAGGGGAATTCGAAAAGACCGAAGGGCGTTGTGATCGCAGTCTTCGGGATGTCGTCTGGATGCACAAGAATCTGGTTGTATGCTTTCACCAGGTCAATCTGAGAGAAGACGGTACAGCCAGACAGACCATGGGCAAAGTCTTGGATGTGTCGGATGGGATACTGGTCGGGGATGGTACGTGCATTCAGCATCCTGTAGTCACCGCAAGGGCGCCATCCATCATCTTTCTTCGGCGCTAGGTGGAGAGGCGATGACCACGGTGACTCGGACTGGCGACAGGTTCCGCATTGCAACATGGCCTCGAATTCGGCCTTTGCAATTTGCAGTTTGTCAGGGGCCAATCTGCGGGGTGTGCAGGATACCGGTGGCCCTGGTGTAGTACGGATATGGTGTGCTGTATTGTGTTTAGGAGTGCGGTGTATACCATGTGGGCGAGTGATGTCGGGAAATTCCCGTAGTATGTGTGTATACGCGGAATCACCCAAACTTACCCTCACAGAGGAAACATCATCAGAACGACGGACAGGCGACGCCGGGGTGGAGAGCGTTGTATGATTGTCGATGAGGCGTTGGTTCCTGCAATCAACAACCAAATTATAAAATGATAAAAAATCCACGCCTATTATCGCCCTTGTAACATCAGCGACGATAAATCGCCAAGCGAAGTCGCGGCGCAACCCTAGGTTTAGAGTTACATTTATGAACCCATACGTGGTAATCGATGTCCCGTTTGCCGCACACAGCTGGTAGTTTGTTCGATCTAGCCGCCTTGCAATTGCCGATCGGGGGTAGACGCAGAGGTCGCTGCCGGTGTCGACCAGAAATTGCACCTTCGACCTTTGATCGGTGACAAATAAGCGACCAGCACTCGGACAATCATCGGTCGCCATTATTGATTGCCCCGCACATTTCCCGATGTAGGGTAGTCGCACGGCTTCACGCACTTCCTAGCCCGGTCCCCGAAATTCTGATGGTACCAGCACTGGGGAAACCTTCTGTAGCTGGACTGTGACCTGTTGGAGCTAGACCGACGGCGCGTACGACTATGGGACCGTCCTCTAGGACGAGACAGTCGCTCCACCTTGTCCGCCAGCTTTTCCATCTGCTTGGTCAGGGCGGCGATCTCGGAGTGCATGCTGTTGCCCGGAGTGCTAGACGATGCAGCTGTAGTGATGGCAGATGTTGATGCCACCTGGTTACCGACGACGTCGTGGATCCGGTCCGCCAGCTCAGCCAGCTCACCCAGGTCCGGCTTGGACTGGGAAGCTATGATCGCCTGTGTGCTTGAGGGTAGGCGGCTCGTCCAAATGGTCCTCAGGAACTCCTCCGGTACACCTGGACCAGCGAGATTGAGGAGGTGCCGGTAAAACTGAGAAGGCTTTCGGTCGCCCAGCTCTTCATGCATGAGAAGCTGCTTAATCTTCTTCTCACGCGTCGCCGAAAGCCGCTTGATGAGTTCGCTTTTCAGCTTTTCATATTTACCGGTGGGTGGAGGGTGGTCGATAATATCTTCCACTTCGGAAGCATATTGGGTTTCCAAGTTGCCGGTAACAAAATGGAACTTGGTGTCATCCGACCTGATGTTCGCCAGGATGAACTGCGCCTCCATCTGGTTAAACCATAATCCCGGCTTCTCCGGGTAGAACGGCGGTACCCGCACACCCACACGAAAACTTTCCGCTGTCGAATCGCCGACATCTCGCTGACTGTGGGCTTTGTCCTCGTGCATCCTCGTGCTCCTGTTCGGGGTCACCAATGTAGGTAGGGTAGGCGTGTGTAGCTACGAATGTACGAAGGTGTACGAAAGGATGAAGAAAAGTCCGAAGTACACAAGAAGAAGGAAGAAAGTTTATTGCACAGACACAGGTTACAGTCACACACACAAGAGTTACACTAAGAAGAAGGAGTAGTAGAAATAGAATAGATAGCACGAAGTTAAGCAGAAATACAGTCAATATTAATCGCGGCGAAGCTATGGTTTTTATATTCGCAACGGACGGTATAAGCCTTGCGAACTTACTGGCGAGGCGGTCCACACGCCGGACCGCGCTTGCGTGAGCGCAGCGGAGAGATAGTGCCGTCGCGCACACGCGCAAGCGCAACCGGTTCGTGTGACGTAAACGTAGCGAGCCCGCTGGCCGCTAGAACAAAAGACGCGTCATAGCTACGCCGGTCAGCTGATAAGTAATTAACTAGTAATAAAAATATGTGTTTGTATGTTGAATATTTGCTAAGTGAATTGTCATAACTATTTTATTTTGATTTTTGATTTTATATAATACTAGTTGTTAAGTTGCTTTGTAAATATGAATATAAATTATTATTGAATCTAATTTTAAACAATTACATAATTTATATTAATTTTAAGTTACATATTTGGAGTAGGTCACTACACCTTTATCTTTGATTAAAATTTTATGTTGCTACGAGCATATTATTTTCGAACACATAGGTTTTTGCAATGTCTCGTATTTCATTGTTGTTTTGTTATTTCACGCAAAAATCGCTATTGAAAGTTTCAAGGTGTTGACATATTAGTGCTCATGACTGTACATAAATATTGAAACAGCCAAAAAAAGCATTTAATATAAAAAATAATTAAATTGCTTTCTTTAAGCTTAATATAGAAAATAAGTTACCTAAAGACACAAAAGCGGCTAAAAGCTTATCAATCTTTAAAAACCGGCCAAGTGCGAGTCGGACTCGCGCACGAAGGATTCCGCACCATTGACTAGGTAAACAACATTTATTGTAATCGAGCAAAAAAGGGCAAAATAATCGCGTTTGTGGTTGGTACACAATTTGTGAAAATTTCAACTGTCTAGCTATCGCGGTTCTTGAGATACAGCCTGGTGACAGACAGACGGACGGACAGACAGCAAAGTTTTAGTAATAGAGGGTCCCGTTTTTACCCTTTGGGAACGGAACCCTAAAACACTACTAAAACGCCACATTTTGAAGAATCTTTCATTAATAGAACGATGAGTATAAACTTGTAATTTTACTAACACTACGAAAACTAACCTTAAACTAAGTAACCTACACCCGCTTACTCCCTTCGAAAAGCAACATTTTATTTGTAAAATACTAAAACAATGTATAAAACTGTTCAATTCTCGCTTATTCAAACGCACTATGCCATAGGCTTTAATAAATAAGCATTGCTCGCGCTGCAGCTTATGCGCGCACTATACACAATCTCCACTAACGTTTTTAACATCTACCCTACTAAAAACGCTAATCGGTTATTTTGCTTACTTATTATTGTATTTTCTCTGTAAGTGATTAATTAACCCGTTGAATGCCGTAATTACAGACACAATTAAAAAGCCATTGCGTCTCGCGTGGATCTACGTTCCGGCATATGAAGGGTTAATGTAATCTTTTGAGAAAATAAATGTCTTAAACCGTAAAGTAGATTATTCACTAAGTGGTAAAACTGTCTTTAGTTTCGGGCGCTATCTTGAAGCACGAAATTTTTCAACACTTTCATAAATATCTAACGAAGGTGAGCACTTAGGAAAGAAATAAATCAAAGTAATAAAAGAATAGTGAATTGTATGGATGTTCGTCATTTTTTTCCGATGGGAAATCCCATCAGGCACACGGCTTGTTGAAGAATAAATCGACAGTATAAAAGCGGCAAAGTGCGAGTCGGACTCGCACACGAAGGGTTCCGTTCCATCGTACAGTCGCCTGAGTAGGGACTCAGGCGCGATGTGACTGTGGAAAATTATGTAATGTTCAATATTGGAGTAGGTAGGTACAGACGCCAGCAGGTCAAGCTACCCGAAACTGTCAAATTTTCCCAATCAACCTTGAACCTTAATGCTGTAGCGATAAAGTTGAAAATCTATTAAAGAAATTTGACAGCTTGTAGTAGCTTGATGTGCTGGCGTCTGTACCTACTTCAATATTGAACACCACATAATTGTATTATTTCATTGATAGAGCGGCTATAACAGTAGCACACCCTCTGCGAAAATTTCAAATGTCTACTTATTACGGATAAATAGTGATGGCCTAGTGATAACGGCTGCTTACGAGTTCTACAACGCGTAAGCAGCCGTCGTATGTTCAAATCCAGACGGGCGCTTTTTCTTGGTTGAATTATTTCATCACTACTGCTCTCAAAACTGTGAAAGAAAACATCGTGAGAAAACCGGCATTGGAACCAAAAATTCGAAGACATTGTCACGTCTACCAACCAGCACTGGGCCCGCGCAGAGGATCACTGCCCACTCCCTCTCATAGAGAGGAGGCCTGTGTCCCAGCAGTGGGAACATTATAGGCTGATTATGCTGCCTACTGAGGTTCAAAAGATACAGTAATTAATAATAATTAATAATTATTAATAATTAATAATTATTATTTATTTCTGAGTATATGGTACATTAAGGTCTTAATATTAATCAGTTTCACATACACTACCGTTGCCGGCGTAGAAATATTAAAAATTAAGTTACAATGTCAAAGTGGCCAATTATTGATAACATAATTATTATAATGTCAAAATTTATATTTTTTAAAATGAAAAAAAAAAGACATACTTATGAAAAAAAAAAAACTAAATAAACAAAAAATAATACAAGTCAATAGATATACACAAAGACATAGGTATACACACACAAAGTATTGATAAAAATTTATTTTTATTTCAGTCCTGTGATAGAAGGACGGACAGCAGAGCCCCGTCCCATTGGCACTCTTTGGGTACGGAACCCTAAAACAGGATTGTCATTCTGATTGTGTACGCAATTAGAGTGCTGATCAACCATCAGAATAATTTTCTAACTTCTGCTACACCTGATACCTATAGATACATTCTGCAAGATAAGATACATTAAGAGATTACAGTGACGGATGTTGTGAGCGATACATCTTGGGAGCCAGGAACAGGTGTTGCTTGATGTTCTATAGCGGTGTATTGTTGAATTATATTAATCGTACTAATCTAATACTATTGAAAAGCTGTGCTGGAAGCGTTTGCTTAGATGACGTTGTTGTCTTTATTGTGAAAGCTGCGTATACCAATAAAACTGATTTACCAACATCCGTCACCTCACACATCAGGTCTAGGTGAAAACCAGAGTCAGGCACTAGTTGTACTTTTTGGCGCCGTGAGGCACACTTTTCTGTTAATTTCTTACATCGGACTTCACACTTTTTATTTGTTTTTATCTGGTCGGATGTATCTATCTGGTGTATTGTGTGTCTCTTAGTCTGTGGTAAATATATTTATTTTATTTCTTCTTATTTAATAGGCATACATACTAGCACTATAATATTGTTTTTTTTTTCTATTTAATTTACTTTATTGTTTTTTAGTTTACTGGTTTTGGTGCACCAAATAAAAAAAACAAGTTTAAAAAAAAACATGCTCAAGTAAAAAAGTGTGTAGATCTATATATGTTTAAATTAATTTTTAACTTGATTATACTTCACTTGGTATGATTTCATGTCTTTTGCATTGGTTCTAAACAAGGTTTAACACTTTTATACAAAATTCTGTGAAGTTGTATTAGCGTTTTTCTTTGATTTTGATTGAATTTGATTTTTTTTGTGTGTTGGAATAGGTCCTTTAGATTACAATAAATACAATCGGACTCGGTATGGTTGCGCTACGTTTGGGAAGGATGACTTCTGCCGGGTCCGCTAGTTTATTACATAATAAATGCCAGTTTTTATTTACTTGTTAATTAATTTTAATCTTGCACTTACTGTTTCTTAATCGTGTACATAATTGAATTGTTTTTAGCTATTTTCATTATTTATCTACCTTTAAGTTAATTCAATACTTGTATTATCAAATATAGTGCACATAAAACATGAACAGCTTGTAGAATTACCATCCCTTTTCATGTGCTGAACATAGCATACAATTGAAATTTCAACCACGCGCGTCAAAGAATACGACCAATAATCAAAGTTTTGGGGTTCCCTTGAGTTCGTGTTCGGGTTGATAAATTACACATTTACTCACACACACACACCCTATCAAAACACATGTTTCAGAGCAGGTAACAAAAGAAAATCTTAGGGTTACATAATAATGTGCTCATTAAGTATCTCTTCTCGAACAAAATCACGAGTTTGTGGCAACAATCGCGTTTCGACGAAGGGAAATTGGATATTTCTGTAGGGAATTTCCTGATAGAACGGGATAGTTTTTGTATCGTTTCGGTAGTTGCAGGCATGAGACATTGTTTGTTAAACTATGGCTGCACGCACTGATTCGATCAGCGTTTTAAAAAGACAAAATAAGAAAGAAATAATAATTATTTATTTGCAAACACAAAACGCACATTAAAGAAAAAAAATATATTGCATTGTCATCCGATTTATATCATCATCTGCCTAGCCTTTTCCCAACTATGTTGGGGTCGGCTTCCAGTCTAACCGGATGCAGCTGAATACCAGTATTTGACATGAAGCGACTGCCTATCTATCGATTTATATATTCATGCTAAACAGTTCAATCAGAAACCGGGAAATGGGTCAAATCTAGCTTGCAAGATTTGATATAAATTAAAAGATATAAAATACTCTTATTTCTTCTGTCCTAATATAAGCGATCGTCGCGTTCATTTTGTTCAGCAAACCTTAACGCGTTGGCGCAACAAAATTAATGACAAATTAACGCAATGAGCGCGTCCTAACTAGTGATCTTGGCCCAAGTACTGGATCGACGCGATCGTTTGTATGAATTCTGACATACCAACGCGATTGATTGCGCGACTATGTCATCCTAACTAATACTATAAAAAATGCGAAAGTAAGTTTGTTTGTTCGCTGAAACAGCTGAACGGATTTAGATGAAATTTGGCACACAGATAGACCATCATCCGGAATCGCAGACAAAGTTGCGGGCAACAGCTAGTATTTATATAAAATAGTGCGACGATCGCGTACCGACAATCGGTTATGGTTACGGCGTGGCCTTAGGATACGGCCTAAGGGGATGCGTTTACGATTCAAGAAAGCAAAAGAAGAACTTTAATCTACTGCGAATGCGTATTATACCGCGTAGATAATACCACATTCCTTCTCAGACGTACTAAGTAACCACTCGGTCTAGTACGCCCCAATCAGACGGAGATCAAACTGGTTAAGCCTACCAGCTATATAACCGTGCGAACCCCGTCGTTACGTGCGATCCAATCTTACCCGGCTAACCCCGGTTTATTAGCTAGATACTACGGTGATGTACTCCTTGCTATGTTGTGGTGTTGTCACACTGACAGCGAATAGCGAGGTGAGCCAGTCATTTAAAAATGTGGGTGAGTGAATGGAAGAAAGAAAAAGAAAAGAAAAAAAAAGGAAAGAAAAGGAAAACAAAAAAAATACACAAGAGTAGCCTAAAAAACAAAACATTGCGTTATATTTTCAACAGGTTCTTTTTTATGGCCCGAGAATTTACCAATATCAGGGAATTTAGTAAATACAGGTACAAGGTATTGGCTTTATCCAAGAATTCCGGATCACAGAATGTAAGTAATAAAATTATTTAAAATGTGCATATTTGTTTTAGTTAATTAAAAGGCAACAAGGCTGTAGTTTTTGCCTGCCCCCATGGGAAGAAGGCGTTAGGTTAAGTTAATTGCAAGGTATATGATAAGGTTCCTCTTGTTCTAAAAAAGGTATATAATTATATAAATGGAAAGTATGCGAGTTCTACGAAACAGACCTTTCTGAGGACCATCACCACTACACTATGTCCTTCTAGGGTCCCCCCCTGGGGACCGTTAAAACGTTATTTACACGGCAGGTGTGGTTAAAACAACCACACCTGCCGTGTAAATAACGTTTTTTCGTCGCCTTTCATTCATCCTCTGAACATAACCAAACCACCTAAGCATACTCTTTTCAATTTTTGTCACTACTTCTTCTTTTAAACCGCACCGTTGCCTTATCACGTCATTCCTCAGCCTATCGCCACTCATGCTTAGCAAGAAACGCATTTTCACAGCATTTATTCTACCTTCATGCTTCTTTTGCCACACCCAACATTCACATCCATACATGAGTGTAGGTACCAGCACACTAGTATCAGCCGATCTATTCTGTAAAAATCTCACCGTGATAACATAGGTGAAGTGAGCCGTTATTCTACCTGCCGATCGATTCTGTAAAAATCTCACCGTAGGTGAAGTGAGCTGTCATTCCAACTAATGCTAGGGATTGACAGTATTGACAACTCACTCTAAGCTCACTTCACCTAACTTTTCACGGTGAGATTTTTACAGAATCGATCGGCTGATGCTAGGGATTGACACTGCTGACAGCTCATTTCAAGCTCACTTCACTTAAGTTTTCACGGTGAGATTTTACAGACTAAAGCAGCTGGTGCCAGGAATTGGAATTATTAACAGCTCACTCTAAGCTTACTTCACCAAGTTTTCACGGCGAGACAGGTGGAATGAAAGCTCTCTTCAACTAAGTTTTCACGGTGAGATTTTACGGAATACAATGGGAGCACACCATTGTAAGTAGCCAGTCGAGCCTTTCTAGATTGTCAATATAATCAGCGAAAATCATCCACAGGGCATGAAACGACAAACAGGCACGTCGTCAAAGGAACAGTTACTTGTAGAGATAGCTCTCAAGTCGCCTCCTCGCCTGAAGTGGAACAAGTACCTAATGCTAGATAAGAGATTGATGCTTGGCTCTAACAAAAATGGATCGAACTAATCTCGTTACGCGTAATATTTACTGAGACGATGAAACTTTGTATTATCTTTTGAAGATTTTTTGCTCTATAGAAAAACATGAAAAATATCGGAGCTGTCATTATTTATACTGCTTGGAAGAGAAGTTTGGTATATTCTGGTTTTTGAGAGTCTTCTTTTTTTTGAAATATTGGCCAGCAAAAAATTTACGCGTAAAAGTGTCGACATTTTACAAATTGTCTATAAATCACAAACAATATCATTCTTTGAGAGAAATGGCCATAGGAAACCGGGCAAATTGACGTAGTGTGTCAACATAACAGGGCAAATTGACGTAGTTTGTCAATATTTGTTTAACATTGGAGGGGCACATGGCTAAGTAATAACAGCCGCACCGGATGATCGATCAGGTTAAGCTACGCTTGCCACGGTCGGTCCGTGGATGGGTGATCTTTACATACCGAGACCCATCCGTGCATCGGAAAGCACGTTAAGCCGTTGGTCCCGGCTGTCATTCTTGGGTCTTTGACAGTCGTTACGGGTCGTCAGAAGGCCGAAAGTCTGACAACCACTCTTACTAAGGGGCATAGTATGGTGGTGTTGGAGGTCAGATAGGCAGGTGCTCCATGTAAAATACTGGTATTCAGCTGCATCCGGTTAGACTGGAAGCTGACCCCAACATAGTTGTAAAAAGGCTAGGCAGATGATGACGAGTCCGTGTTTTTATATATTATTTTAATTTAGGGTTAGATTTTGACAATACCTAATTAAACAGTTTCGATCAGATTTTTTTATCTCTGCTAACTATCTATTTGTTAAATGGCTATGGAATAGCGCTTCCATCAGAGTTCAATGGTATAAGTGGCGAGGATCGAGTCCCTTGTTCGTACAAAAATATAATTTAGGTTAAACAAATAGCCTGAAACCTGATACCAACAGGGAAAGTATTTGAAAATGATTACAAGTAGGTAGGTGAAGTCAGAGAAATTATTTGTGAAACCACAAACAAACCACAACTTCTTCGAAAGTTTTAAAGGCTATAATACGGAAAGTTGACGTGGGTTATCAATTTGCAGTTCATTAGAGAAAAGTCTTCGCAACGCTTAAACAAACACAAATACTAAACTACGAATATTTTATAGCGCTTTCCACTTAAAAAAACGTCTATAACAAAACGCAAAAAATCAACTTTCAGCTTCACACTTAAAATGTACAAGGAACTGAAGTTTTGACGGCTTGAGCTTGAACAAAAAAATAAAAAAGATGCATTTACTTGGTGCTTTTCTTAGCGAAATAGAGAGTAATGGAGCGCCCATTTTTCCAAGTATTTTTATAGCAGACCTGGCGTTGCCCGCGGTTGCAGTCTTTTCTAAGGCGAACTTCATGAACAGACGCCAGCACATCAAGCTACTACAATCTGTCAAATTTATTTAATAGATTTTCAACTTTATCACTAAAGCATTAAGGTTCAAGGTTGATTGGGAAATTTGACAGTTTCGGGTAGCTTGACCAGCTGGCGTCTGTACCCGGATTAAAGTTTTACTTGTGGTCGTTTTTGTTAGTTGTTTAAAGTGTAAAGTAGCATAATCAGCCTATAAACGCCGCTACACTATTGAATTATGAAATTCCTGTAATGATAGTGATGTTGAGCTAGTAAATAAATAAGTAAATAAATAAATAATGTTCCCACTGCTGGGATACAGGCCTCCTCTATGTTAGAGTGGGCTGTAATCTACCACGCGGGCCCAGTGCAGGTTGGTAGATATCACATGTTTGCGAATTTTTGGTTATAAGACATGCCGGTTTTCTCAAGATGTTTTCCTTCACCGTTTTGAGAGCAGTGGTGATGAAATATTTTACACAAAGTAAAGCGCCTGTCTGGGTTCGAACCTACGAACTACAACTCGGTAAGTCACGGTAAAGTAGCAATAATATTGAATAGAAGCCCGCGATTTAGAATGTGCAAATAAAAACCCAGGATGACAGGCAGCCTACTTTTTTTTTCATGTCCTAGGCTACCTATCTGTCAAATTTCACAATTATTGGTTAGAGTAGATTGCCTACGTGGTATTACAAATACTGACAGCCCCGTTGGTGTCACGGTTGCAAGCGCGACTGCTGAGCATGGGGTCCTGGGTTCGAATCCTGGGTCGGGCAAAGTGTTATTGGGTTTTTTCTTAGTAAGAGCCCGGAGTTTGAAAGTGGGTAAATGATAAATGATTTTATTTTTGTAAGTAGGTTTGTACAAACACTTTTACACGTCAATCATATTTTTAAAACTAGATGAGGTCGGCGTTTCCTAACTGACTACTCTGAGAAGAAAGGCCGAAACAAACTCAGAGGTCACAGTCTCTTTTAAAGTCCAGACATAATCTTGGTCAGATCATATGAAGACCATGTAGATCGATGTCTGAGATGGTTTTTTGAGGAGAGAACCACACAGATTGAGAGGACCTGTCCAGCCAGTGCACGCATTTGTCAGAAATCGTGCAGCTCAACTCAAAACTTAAGGAGCTGGAAGGGTGATACCCCCGTGCCTCGCGGTTGGCGTGTCGGATTGCCGTCCCATCGGACTATGAGAATGAGGGAAGAGAGAGTGCATCTATGTCTGCACACACTTGTGGACTATAGTATTTACCGCGCCGATGGCTCGTCTCTGCTGAAATAGGTCGCCATGGCCGAAATTCGGTCTGGAGGACTTTTATTTTATTTATTTATTACAAATACTACGCCTTCCAAACTTATGTCTCTCCAAACAATTAGCCCTTGGATCCTTAAACCAGATACCACATGCCCGCTATAAATGTAACCTACGTTTAACACAAGCCACAAAGTCGCTGCAGTAGCTTCATGAATTATTTTATGGTTTTATTGTTCCGCATCCAGAGTAGTAAAGCGCTTAAACCGCTATAAAGTTTTAATCGCGCCAAAATCAACACGTAAATTAACTCGTAGATGCCGAATAGTAGATGGTAGTTATTATTTAGTTTTTCGGCTCCAAAAACAAAAGCCCCTTTACACGTATACTCAATACTTTTATTGCATTCCACATATCTTATTCCTATGTAACGATTTACCCGAATTAATTAAGCTCGAACACACATTAGCCGAAATGATTAAGTGAATGGATATCCAGTTACTTTTATTATCCTCATAGATCATCTAAAAACTTTGAATGTAAAGTCTGGGAAATTCATTGGTTAACGAATTGACTACCAACTGAAATTGTTAGACTAATAACTTTGTTAGACTGACATAAAATAGTAATAATATAATGTTTGGACTTTAATAGAGACCATGACCTCTGAGTTGGTTTATTCTCAGGGATCTGTCAGTTGGGCAATGCCGGCGCCATCTTGTTTTTGAAATATTGACCAACAAAATGTTGACGCGTAAACAAATAATGTCATTCTTTGAGAGAAATGGCTATAGGAAACAGGGCAAATTGACGTAGTGTGTCAATACATAACAGGGCAAATTGACGTAGTGTGTCAATTTGTTTAACAATTAATTTCCCTGACCGTATTTCAACTCAATAAAAACCAACAAACATACATTAAAACATTGTAGATAAACGAAACATTCGTCTAAACTCGGCAGAAACATAAATTCGGCGAAATAACAGATCCAAGGGCGATATTAAACAAACATTTTAATATGATTTTTTTTCCGTTTTATGATGAAATATAAATAAGGTACCGTTTTCATTGTCAGTACTTGCTACCTAAAGGTGAGGTGAGAGTGTAAGCGGTGTCATCTTGAATTTCACCTTTTTTACTGCATGCTAGAGGCACTCTTCCACTAAAATGGGTTTATAAAACTCATCGATTAGTAGGGTTTTGTAAGGGCGATTTTTATTTTCAACCATTTTTTTTTTTTTTAAACGTTGCCCCGCTCTAGGAATTTCTCCTGTATCGTGGGTGCGTTCACAAACATTTAAAACTCACATACACAAACAGCCAGACCCGGAACAACTACTTGTAGGTCATACAAATATTTGTTCCGTGCGGGAATGGAACCCGCGACACGCAGCGCAGCAGTCAATCGCTTAACCACTGCGAGTTTAGCGTTGGGGGGGCTCGTGGCTAAGTAATAACCAGGTTAAGCTACGCTTGCCACGGTGGGACCGCAGATGGGTGACCATCTTTACATACCGAGACCCCTCCGTGCCTCGGAAAGCACGTTAAGCCGTTGGTCCCGGCTGCCATTTCGGATCTTTGTCGTTACGGGTCGTCGGAAGCCCGAAAGTCTGACAACCAATTATACCGAGGGGTTTCGTATTATTGGTTTCATAATTATTATCTAACATAACTTCAAAATTCGTAATGAATGTGCGCAATATGGAAGGAGTGACGGGGGGCTATGGAGAAATGCTGCACTTGCACGCTGCGTGAGCGTGCGTGATCCATCTCCACTCGTTCGATGTCCACCGCGCACAGGATGGATGGAAAGCAGCACATGAATTGATTTTTTGCCCCAGCATTGGTGTAATTGCTATATGGCGTTCCAGTGTGAGGATAAATAAATAAATAACCTGATTTCCATTAGGTGCGCTATATAGGACTCACAATCACAATGCCATTCATTTTGACAATTCAACAATATTCATTGCGTTGTTTACGTTGTCAAGCAGACACATTTTTCAAACATAATGAAGCAATGGAATATGGTTTTCCTTTAAAATTCGGAGCACAATCCGGAGTTACGCTGGAAAGTGTGTTATGTGGTTGCAGATTCGTCCTGTAAGAACGTTCCATTTCATTTTATACGTTCATTTTAACGTATCACAAATATTATGTTACCTATTATAAACTCGAGAAACTGCACACACATTTACTCATCCATGAAATCAATTTCGACTAAAGTTAAATACATTTTCGCATCCGAGTTCATTACACAGCATTACCGAACGGAACAGTGTTGTGACTAAAGTTAAGTATAATATGAAACTTTACCGAATGCTCGTTTATTTTCAGTGGAACTCCGGAAAATATGCCGTAAATTACTCTCGGCTTGAAGGCTGGTACGATTGCATTATAAGAAGCTTTTATCAGTTGAACCGTGCAGTCAAATAGTTTATATCTACTATTTGACTCGTAAAAAAACCATTATCTCTTTAAGAGTCGAGAAAATAAGACTTGGCTATTAATTTGTTATGGTAAACCGTTGCATATAAGTATATATATGTCGGAGTTATTAGTTTATTTGGAACGCCAGCGCCATCTCGTGGCACTCGACAGAGACTAGCCTGAGTTCGTGAGGGTGGACGAGAGCTAAAAAAGCGGTGTGAGCAGAGCTCTCGGGATCATCGAAACATTGGACATCGTACGGGCAACATGTGTGTTCCGTATCCTTAAGTTGTGTACCCACAGTGTGTGATTCGCTAGTGTGACTAACTTGTTCGTAAATTATAATCTGATTTGAACTGCAAACCGTTTTTCTATTGCGCTATAACCAACACTACCCATAGTACGACCACGGTAATTAAAATATGCCTAATGTTAACGAGAGACAGACATACATTCTCCGACATAAGTACATTAATGTACTGGACACACAGCTCATGGCTAAGTAATAACAGCCGCACGGGTCGATCGATCAGGTTAACCTACGCTTGCAGAGGTTGGTCCGTGGATGGGTGACCATCTTTACATACCGAGACCTCACCATGTCTTGCAAAGCAAGTTAAGCCGTTGGTCTCGGCTGTCATTCGTAGATCTTTGACAGTCGTTACGGGTCGTCACAAGCCAGAAAATCTGACAACCAGTTTTACCACGGAAGGAGTATCCATATTACCAAGACACTGGGTTGTGGAGGGCAGATAGGCAGTTGCTCCATGCAAAATACTGGTATTCAGCTGCCTCCAGTTAGACTGAAAACCGACCCCAACATGTTTGGGAAAAGGTTAGGCAGATTAATAGTGCTGGACAGCATTTTGTAAACTTTGTGCTCAAATCTCACTGTCATCTATCCTATTTGGCAATGTTTGATGTCCTATCTTAAGACGGACAGGCGTTATGGCGTGGCTATAAAATGCTTAGAAAGGATTATCTTGGAAGAGGCCCATTTTCAGCAGTAGACTGCGATAGGCTACGTTATTGACAGCCCCGTTTGCCTCGTGGTCGCAAGCGTGACTGCTGACCCACGCTCAGCAGTCGCGCTTGCGACCACGGTCCTGAGTACTGGCAAAGTATTTTTGTAGACTTTAGATCTGTAGACCATTTTTTATTTTATCAAGTACCTGGTACTTGTTGACAGGCCTACGCTGTCCTCCCATACCTACTGTAAAAGCCAATTACTTTTGAAAGAGTAACCGTGGAGTTTCTTGCCGGCTCTTCTCTATAGAAAACGACGAATTGGAACCGTGCACCTAGCTTCTGACGTTTCATAAGTGCCCATGTTGGTTTATGTGAAATATTTTGTTTTTCATTTTGATTTTGGGTTTTTCCATTAGGAATTACTTAGTAACTGCCCGCCGTGCCTCGGAAAGCATGTTAGGTCATTGGTCCTGCGCCTGATCTCTCTCCGGTCGTGTCAGATGACTTGCCGTCCCATCAGACTATGAAACGCACGCAGATAGAGCGCACCTGTGTCTGCGCACAAACTTCTGCACTTCCCGCGCCGATGGCTCTCTGTTGAGATTGGCTGCCATGGCCGAAATACGGTCTGGAGGACTACCTATATATTGTTGAACCGTCGTGCAAACATAGAGCGATTACAGCGCTGCATCCGCGAGTTTAAAATTTGTATAAAGATTCATAACACAGTGTGGCATAGGCGTTGCAGCTGCTGGTGGTTTAAAAATAACAAATCAACAAAAACCTACCTACCCACTGAAATTATTTCCTTTCTATTTTTAACCGCGCTTATCATCGATCTCTTCGCAATACATATTTAATGTCCGGCACGTCGTAATGGACAGTGATGTCCACATTGGGACAAGGGCCGTTAAAATGCTCCACCTCAATCAAGTGGAAGGTCACGCGTGTTTTCGTCAATCAATGTTATGTGATTCCGTTTTATGATTCGTTTTCTAATGAGGTTTATTAACTAAGTTTTAATCCCTATTGAGAAAGTGAGTCGGGCTGTCTACAAGTTATATTTTACGACTGTTAAAACTGTCATTGAACGTATCACTCAATTTCTCAATATAATAAACTATACTCTAACTAGCTTCTGCCCGCGGCTTCGCCCGCGTGGATGTCGGAAGTTATCCCACGGGAACGCGCTACCAGGAAAAAAGTATGTGCTTCCCCAGGATGCCATCTATCTCTTTGCCAAATCAGAAGTTCAGTGGTTTAGGCGTGAAAATGTAACATACAGTTTCAAGTTCAAATCCTCCCCTAAAAACCCTCCCCCCCACAGGGGTGGAATTTAAAAAAAATCATAACTTGACTCAAAGATTATTTATACCAATTTTATAATTAATCAAGCCACTTATAATAATCCTCCTCTGTAAAATTAACTACCCCTTTTCACCCCGTTAGGGGTAGATTTTCGAAAAACCCTCATACGTGTTATTATTTATTTTTAGTCTTAAGTACACACACAGTACACTGAGTTTCGAGTTAATCGAACCGCGCGTTCAAATTCTTCCATACAAACTTTAACACCCCTATATCCCCTTTTGAGGGGTAGTTTTGAAAAACTAATAATGAGAAACTTTATTGCTTACTTAGGCGAGTATTCATGCCAATTTTCAAGATTATTAACCTAACGAATAAGATTTTTCATATAAACTGTATCCCCGCTTTTCACCCCCACAAGGGGTGGAATTTTGAAAAATCATTTGGGTTGTGTTCATAACTTGACTCAAAGATTATTTATACCAATTTTCGAGTTAATCAAGCCACGCTGTAAAATCCTCCCCTTTAAAATTGACTACCCCTTTTCAGGCCGTCAGGGGTAGATTTTCGAAAAATCCTGATACACATTATTCTTTCCTTTCAATTTTAGGTATAAATACGGAGTTTCGATTAAATCGGACCGCGCGCTAAAATTCTTCCATACAAACTTTGAAACCCCCCAATCCCCTTTTAGGGGGTAGTTTATAAAAACAAAAAATGCCTAACTTCATAATTTACTTAGATAAGTATTCGTGCCAAGTTTCTAGTTTATTAACTCAAGGAATAAGATTTTTCATACAAACCAAATCCCCCCATCTCACCCTCTTAGGGGTGGAATTTCGAAAAACCCTTTCTTAGTGGATACCTACTCTTTACGAAGAATACACCCTCCAAATTTCATGTCTCTAGGACCAGCGGTTTAGGCTGTGCGTTGATGTCTCAGTCAGTCAGTCAGTCAGGACTATGAATTTTATATATATAGATAATAACTAAACTAGAACTACTCAGGCTAGGTGGATTGACGATCTTCGCAGGATGGATGGTAGCAGCTGGATAAGAGTTGCCGAAAATCGAGTTGAATGGCGTGCAATAGGAGAGGCCTATGTCCAGCAGTGGACTGCTATAGGCTGATGATGAAATAAACTACAACCAGAGTAGTAAAACTAAACCACAAAAACAAATATCGTAATGTTTAAAAAAACCGGTCAAGTGCGAGTCGGACTCGCGCACCGAGGGTTCCGTACAAATTTGTAGGTATGTAACTAACAATTTACGGTTTTCGCAATTTTTCCTTTATCTGTGCTATAAGACGTTGCTTCGTACCAAAGGAGGATGGCGAGGTTGCATGTACAATGGGACCCACAGTTAGGAGTATCGTACAGTATGGAAACTTATAACTAGTTGTAGAACTATATAAATGTAGCAAAAAAGCAAATGGGCAGTAAATCGTAGAGGCTGGGAGAAAAAAGATATGCAATGTAAAAGATTATAACCTAAAACACAATAGGTATCTTTTTTATGTATTATGGAGTTTCAAAAAGGTGATCAAACAGAATAATTATAAATATTTAGCAACACTACTATCTCTCTTGCCAAATATAGGTTACTTACCTAGGTGCCTACTCAAAATAAAACGTCTCGTAGGTAATACGTCTGAGAACTAGGAACTATAGCGACTTAGTCAAAACGAGATATGAAATGAATACTGTAAGCATAGACTAGACTGATATTAGAATGAAACTATAATTATTACTGGCAAAGAACTAAGCTGAAAGAAGCGCAAATATCTAGCAGATTATGTAGTTTTAAGGCTCCCATTGGCGCGACGTGTCTAGTTGCGACTGAGATTCTTTCTAAAGTCGGGTCGCACGTTTTGCCAGTTACCTAAATGATTGATTGATAAAAGGGGGGTGAGCCAACTGTCACTAACCGAGCACATATTCAGACTTCGGGATGATACAGAGAATTTCAACTTGCCTGTCTTGGGAATCGAACCCAGGACCCCATGTTCAGCAGTCGTGCTTACGATTACTAGACCAATGAACCAGTCGAAAACGAAATGTAGGTACCTACTAGGAATAAATATCTAGCCATCCTACATAAATCACAAACATAGATCTCCCTTCATGAAAAAGCAATTTAGCAAAGACGCGATTTTATAGAGTATTATGAACTTGGACTTTTAAACAAAAGGTTTGTTGAATAAAACAATACATATTAAGAAAATCTTTTATTTCGTTTATGATTATAAAATACAGGTTGTGATAAAAAATAGGATAAGGGCAGGAGGATGATGATTTTAAGACTGATACAGTAATTGCATATTCATTCTATCTTGTTACTGTTCCTTTTATCTAATTAAAAGATTATCTAAGAACGAAGCTGGTGCAGCAACATAGCTTTGGTGTCTGGCATAACCCATGTACCACAATATGCTCATTATATGAGAGCAACAGCTTACTGTCCGTGTCCCTACGGGACAGTGGCAATAATATCCTAATATGGCACTTCGCCCCTCCAGCCTTCTATCAACTGCAATGTATTTAAAATAGGATTTAGGTACTTGCTATATGCCTAGATTTAATTCTGCCACGTATAATAAATGGTTGACTGTTATTAAATATCCCTTCTAGGGGTGTGTTGTCTCGGCAAACTTCTAAAGCATACAATCCGTGGGCTCTAAGGTGCTCCCCGACATATGATTTTGCTTGCTTTATTTGATATGTACCCAGAGCGATTAGTTCCGGTCTTAGGTGCGGTCTTATCTATTCAGACACAACATTTCCTATTTGGACTTCTCTTTCAGACATCTCTGGTCTGAGGACCAGTCTGCTCCTGATTCTCAAAATAGATCTTCCACACCCAGCACACACATTACGATGGCCAAGTTGCTGTCGGGTGTTATGTTCAGGATCGTCATTTGTGTTATGATTTATCAACTCCCAACAGGAATGACAAATAAAGTCGTCTCCAGTCATCTAAAAATAATTATGACCATGGTTTTAGAGTTATCAAATACCAAGTTAATGTTATAATCATGTCAGTGGTACAAAATCAAGAATGTGACCATTTCATAACATGCTGTGGGTGACGGTTATACTTTTAAGTTCCATGTAATAGATTGCGAGCCTTGCAATCAAACGGAAACCAGACCACGCCACGGGATGCTACTGAAGGAAATGAGCATAAGTACCAATTTATTTATAGGTATTACAATACTTACACCACGCGGAAAAACCCATCTCTGAACTCTCTCGACTACCTGAGCACTTTCGTCGGACAAACGATGTCTCCGTAAGCGGGCAATGCGCAATTGACAATTCACACAACGCATTTTAACGGGTAACTAAGTCCAAACCACTTGCAAATCGGAATCCAAAGGTAAAAGCTGTTTTCTAAGTCGGTATGTAGAATAGTCAGTCCAAAGGTTGTAAAGCCAATCGCAAAGAAAATAATAGATATCGTACGTTAGCCGTTGAAAACAAACAATGTAATAACACTAATTGTTTTGACACTGACAGCCAACTCCAATTGACAGCATAACGTTCAATTCTAGGTTCGTTATCACAAATAATCGTAATAATTATAATATTGTACATTTTTGTATAAAAATGTAAATGCATTTTTAATATTAACTTTTGTATGTTTTTCACATATTTTACAAGTTTTGTTTAAAAAAAAAATGATAAGCGTAAACAAGTGTAAGAACGTAAATCATGTAAGTAATGAAAAATTAGGTTGGAATGTAATATGAAACACGGTGCGTTTAATAACTGCATGATGGCTTATTTTTATGTAAATAAAAATCTTTTCTAACTTTTAATTCCCATCACATAGTGACTCAATATTTTTTATATAATCCTCTTACAAACTCTTAATTATAGTAAATATGAACTTGCAAGTGAACGACACTTAGTTAATTTATAAATAATGTGGGTCCAAACTCGCCATCCTCCTTTCAAGATTCTGAGTTCACGGGAATTACCCTGTAGGTTTTGATTCCCTTGCGAGTGTCGAAAATTTGCGGCATAAACGGCTGTATCTTTTGATTGCGTTGGCTTAGAAGTTTGATTTTTTCACAGCTCTAAGGGTCAGTAGACTTGAGTATTTGATATAAATTCCAGTTTGATACCTCCACGCGTTCCTGAGAAAAAGCGTCTTGACAGACAGACGGACGGACGGACAACAAAGTGATCCTATAAGGGTTCCGTTTTTTCCTTTCAAGGTACGGAACCCTAAAAAGGAAAAAATATAGTGCTAAAAGGATCTTTCGGCGCCTAGATAAAAGTGACAGGGCGTTGTGGGTAAACATTTGTGAAATTGTCACAAACATTTTATTGAAAATGAAGATGGCGTTAGTTCCGATTCTGGCCAAAAAGCACCCTTCTTATTGTTACAAAAAAAAATATCACTGTGACTTTGACAGACTATAGGCAGTTGCAGCAACCCAATAGCAACCTTATTGTACCGAAAATAAACATCACTCTGGTTTTGTTAGAGGTAAAATTCATAGGACTGTAAGTTAGTGACGTTGGGGATAAGAATTACAGGCGAAAACATAAAACTTTAACAAAAAGGTTTCGCAAAAGAACCTTTTTTACCATGACCGGCTGTTCTGTCTCGTTTGTCAATCAATAATCGAAGGATTTCTGGGAGTTAGTCAGCATTACTCAGCACGACGATCATCAACAGGTGCGGTGAAACAAGCAAGGCAAAATGAGATTATTTAGAAAAAAGGTCTGGAAATATTTAGACTTTACTAAGACAACGAGTTTTTCACATATTTTGGTAATGGCTTAATTGAAGGAAAACATCGTGAGCAAACTGCATGTCCTAGAACCAAAAATTCGAAGACATGTGAACCGCGTGAACTGCATGTGACCTGGGCCCACGTGGAAGATTACAGCCTATATATACCCTCTCGATGAAAGGAGGCCCATGTCACAACAGTAGCAATATTATACGCTGACTATACGTACTGTTAGAAATCATATAACGTTATGATTTTCTACGTTTATTCCAAGCAAACGTCTTTACATCACTCCCACTCCCGCTATACTACCACTGTCTTCTTCCGAACAAAAAACCTAACACAATTTGAAAGAAGAATTCTAAACTCATTGGACTGTTCGAATGCAACCAGACTTATTTTATTGCCAGCCTGCACTACTTAAGGTTGACTTTAGCAGACAACCTTTACAGTACCTATTCCAACGACGTAATTTGGACAATCCACCCGTATTTAAAACAGTAATATTATAATGTAGTTCGTATAGTACAATAGGCCACAGACCAAACTTACATGCGGGCAAAATTAATGATCATCATACCACTATTGTGCAAAGTAATAATTTCCTACTATTGATATTTTAATTGCTATCCAATGTGATTATTTGATATAATGCAACCACTGGTATTTCAGTTTACTCATAATTTTGTCTAATTTACGTGTAATGATAATAAATCATTAGTACTCTAGGTTTGCTCTAAACATACATTTTCATTCGGTTCCGTTTGTGCAATCAATTCAAAAACAAATCAGCACTAGCTATTCATTACTGAATGGGGTCAGCTATTTTCAATTAAATGTTTACTATTTTAGTCCAACACCAGCAGCACCAACCCGCACTGGGCTCTGGCTCGCGTGATGGATTACGACCAGTGGGCCGCCTGGGGACAAGGAGTGCCCTCTCACCGAGAGGAGGCCTGAGTCGCAGTAGTGGGGACTCATACAACATACTCACTCTTGTTTAACATAGTCATGTTATGTTATTTTACTCATCATAATTAATATATACCTATTCTACCGTAATGAGTAGGTATTTAAATAGTTTTTGGGCTAATTAATATTCTACCGTAAATGGTCCTAAACGAGTCTTTAAAAGATAATTTAACTACGTCCAAATATTATTTTTTTATTGATGAACAGAAACCAGAGCGCAGATATAGAATCTATTTTTATTAGTTTTATTGATATGGGTGTATGGCTCTGTCGCAAAATGACCACTTCTCAAAATGACTACTGGTAGCAAAATGTCCCTTTAGCAAAATGTGAGCTGAGTTATGAGCTGAGCTGTTGTGAAGACCTTGACCCCCATTCAAGTTGTTTTTATCCTGCGCAGTTGTAAGAAGATCATATTATATTAATAAACCGCAAGTGGGCGATAATGCTCATTGTCATACCCATCCAAACGATTACGTTTTAATATGACAATGAGCATTATCGCCCACTTGCAGTTAAGTGAGGTAAGGTAAGGTATTGACCTTACTGTCATACTTGACCAGGGATGGCAAACGTCGCCAACGTGCCAATTTTACTACGTAAACTACTATTACTAGTTTTTTTTTTTGTGTTTTTGTTCTTTTTTATGCGTCATGCTTGCCGCAAATAAATGTATTTACGTTCTTTTCTTTCTATATGTTTCGACGCGTTAGCGACAAATTAATATTTTACCCTGAATGAAGAAAATTATAAAACCGCGATACTAAGGACGTCTATAAACTTCATCCTCAAAATATATCACATAACATTACGCCTGTTTTCCCCGAGGGGTTAGGCAGAGGTGCCCATCAAGCTATACATTTCCAGTGCGCTACTAATTCCATAGCGCTTCCGACCACTAGATCAATGAGGCAGTGAAAATCCTACTTCCTACTATAGTAATATTATAAACGTAAAAGTTTGTATGGATGGATGGATAGATAGATGTTTGTTACTCTTTCACGCCAAAACCACTGAACAGATTTGGATGAAATTTGGCACACAGATGGTTTAAAACTAGGATTAATATATAGGATACTTTTTATCTCGATATTCCCACGGGATCGAAACTTATGCGAATGAAACCGCGGGGCGCAGCAAGTAATTTAATAAAAAATCATGTCAATTTTCCCCCCTACATTTTTCACTCGTCATTGGTTTAGTATCCCTGAACCAGACTGTGCAACATACAGCCCACGTTGACATAGCCGGTGCCGATGGCGGTACCATGCAAACAAGATTAATAAAACGTTCCAGACTATTTTTTCCCGGTATCGAGTCCACCTTTCGTTTGACGTCCATTTTGATAGTATTTTCAAAGCTAGTTTTAGGTGCGTCAGGTAATCTATTTCAGTTTTTTTTTCTGTGTTATTCAATCAAGTCGGTACGTGGAATTTCTCTGCAGTTATTTTATTTCTCGCGACAAACACCGGCTGGGATATCGATGCAAAAACTGTAAGCAAGAATTCAGCACATCATTCTAGGGGGGTATAGAATGATGTGACGAATTCATACATACAATTTTAGTACAGGGGGTTTAAGAATTGTGTACTGAATCCATAGTAACGGATTCTGTAAATGATTCTGAAACCGCTTGCGTTGAAAATATCGTCAGTTATAAAAAAAAGTGTTGTTTCATACAGCCTCGGTACGGATTTTTTTTAAGGATAAAAGTACCTATTAAAAAAAAAACTATTTTAAGCCAAACCACGTTTTAACTAAATGAAACGCTGTGTCCGTGCCATAAACATTGACATTAGTCCGACGCCAAAATAAAAACAAAACGTATAAATGAAACTCTTTTGCAAAACTTGAATACGTACATTATATAAATAAATAAATAATTTGCGGAGAAAAGTTTGCATTACCTGGTTACCTTTTTGCTGTCTACCCGAAAGTTGTGGGGTTACTTGGGTCAGCTGAAGTAAAACTAACTTAAAATCGATAGCTACCGTAAAACTCAATTAATTCTTTGTTGTGTATGTAAACTTGAAGGTCTACTCTATTTCGGTATGCTACATGATGGCTAGGGTTACGTACCTACTCGTATATATCGCATAAATGTAAACTCAAAATTTTCCTAATGATGGTTTATAAATCCTTACATCATTTTACAGCCAATCGATCCTGTAAAAATCTCACCGTGAAAAGTTAGGTGAAGTGAACTTAGAGTGAGTTGTTAATAGTGTCAATCCCTAGCATTAGTTGGAATGACAGCTCACTCCACGCTCACTTCACCTAAGTTTTCACGGTGACATGATGGTTACTGAATCGCTCTGCTGGTAAGAAAGTAAAAAAGCTTACATCTTACCCGATTTGACTTTGACTGCATTCATTAGAATGGGTAAATTTTTCTATAAGTAATCACAACGTTTGGCTAACGGATAAGTTAAATAAATAAAATAAATCCCTGGACATTTCACACAGCACCATTTGTTCCAAGCTAAGCAACCTAATGCTTGTGTTATGGTAACAAGATGGCTGATAAACTACTTATATACAATTTTTTTTTTGTAAATACATACATATTATAGATATAAAAACACCCAGACTCGACTCGAGTTAACACAGCCATGTTAATTTAACCGCGTCACAAAAAATAGCAACAAGATAGCACTACTAAATTAGAATGAACAAAATCACTAGGGAATGCCCGTTCACCTGCACCTTGGATGACCTAAAGAATGCCACTAATACCGCAATCAACGTGGCCACCTACTGAGCCCAGAAAATATTAAAAAAAAACATTATGAGGAAGAGTACCTACCCTCGACACGAAAAGACTAAAAAGAATGAAACTTTCACAAACATTATCACCAGCCTACTAGGTACCTATATTTATCCACTACCCAATATGGATCTCCCAAATAAACATGAAACATATTCTGCACAAACTCGAAAACATTTTCCAACCCACTAAACTCAAATATCAAAATAAACACCAGAAATTCTCTTTTCAATGGATAATTTACGCACATTTCATGTATATTCAAAACATGAATGTGAAGTTTGTTTGCAACTCGATGCGGTGTAGAGCGAAGCTCCACAGCCTCCACCTGCTAACAACCGCGTGCCTGATATAAGTAACTTTGCTAATTAACTTCATACTACCTTGTTAAGAGTTTACCGCTCCATCATTGCATGTAGGCGTAGCAGGATATAAATGTTGTGTTAATAACCAATTAGTTGATTTAATTTCATCATATGCCTTTTGCCAACTATGTTGGGGTCGGCTTCCAACCTGATACAGCTGAATACCAGTATTTGAAGACCAACGGGTGCTTTCCGAGGCACGGAGGGGTATTGATATGTGAAGATGGTGAGTCATCCACGGACCAACCGCAGTAAGCGTAGCTTTACTTGATCGATCGACCCGTGCGGCTGTTATTACTTAGCCAAAAGGTGATTTAATTTGTTGGTTTTGATTATTTTTACTGACCAGATATTAATAGCATAATCAGCACGTTCCCACTGCTAGAATGCAGGCCTCCTCTCAGTGAGAGGGAGTGGGCGTTAATGTTGATCTATATTATCATCATCCTTCTAAACAACATCTAAATTATTTGGATCAGTCCACTAATGCGTGACACGCTCAAACTCAAACTCAAATAATTTATTTCAATTAAACCATTTACAGCTTACACTTTCAATCTCAATCAGTATCATTTTGAAGGATATTGGTAATCCATTGCTTCATAAATATGTTCGAAAAATGTGCCTGTTCTACAACGTAAATAACGCAATGAATATTGTTGAACTGTCAAAATGAGAGCCTTTGCTACTAGTATGTTACACAATTACCCCGCAAAGTGTAGCATGTCTCGGTCTTGCAAAAGACCCTGACTAACTCAGCCGATATTCTGTAAAATCTCAAGTGAAAACTTAGACGTGACGTGAAGTGATTTTGGGACTGACTAAGTGAACTGTCATTCTACCTGACGATTGACACAATTGACAGCTTACTTCACCTAAGTTTTCACAGTGAGATTTTTACAGAATAGATCGGCAGTAGGTACTTATACTTATTTTCTAGCCTATCATAACTTTTGGCTGAAATAATGATTTGTTCACTATAATTATGACCATATTGCTATTGCCCTATTGGCTTGAGGATAAGAAATAATAGCCGCACGGTTAAGCTACGCTTGCCGCGGTTGGTCCGTGGATGGGTGACCATCTTTACATACCAAGACCCCTCCGTGGCTCGGAAATCACGTTAAGCCGTTAGTCCCGGCTGTCATTCGTAGAACTTTGACACTGATTACGGGTCGTCAGAAGCCCGAAAATCTAACAACCAGTCTTACCAAGGGGTATCGTATTACCCAGTAACTGGGTTGTGGAGGTCAGATAGGCAGTCGCTCCATGTAAAATACTGCTAATCAGCTGCATCCGGTTAGACTGGAAGCCGACCTCAACATAGTTGGGACAAGGCTAGGCGGATGATGAATTATAACCCTATTAGTTTGGACCGTAATGAAGGTGGTAATTGCTTCTTACTGCAAGTTATCTATATAGGTAAATGGTTGTCAAGTTATATAATTATAATTTATCTTTGAAACATCTAAACATCAACTTCTTCAAGTCACTATTCATCATATTCTAAC
Source organism: Apamea crenata (assembly GCA_949629185.1). Classification (NCBI taxonomy): domain Eukaryota; kingdom Metazoa; phylum Arthropoda; class Insecta; order Lepidoptera; family Noctuidae; genus Apamea; species Apamea crenata. The sequence goes on along the minus strand of OX451360.1, from coordinate 15,101,162 downwards.
CCTCATTCATCAAAATAATCTTAGGCATTTCACACAAATTACTTTAACAATAATTCCATTATTCGCCAAGAAGTTTAGTTTGTCTGTACAAACAAATTACGGCCATTTAATTAGGCAAGTTGTTTGCTTGGCCCGTCGCCGTTTGTTCAGGTTATAAAGCACTGGCTTCGAATGTAACTCGGGGTGACATTTTATATCGAAAGGGCGTGCTCAAATGTAGGTCGTAACGACCTTACTTGTTGCTCGAGCACAGAACTATGTACGACTAGACAGGGCGTTGATAATTGAATTAAAACTTTAAAGATTTTTTAAGTTCTACAAACTAATGTTCTTATTCACACTGGTTATTGTTTAGACGATATTTTTTTGGCGTGTTAATTTTTCTGGCGAATGTTTTCTTTGGCGAGTTATTTTTATGATCAGTTAATTTAAACTGAAATTCTTCGTTTTTCGAACTTTGCTTTGCCAAATGGCACGGTTGGGCGATTGACTGCTGCGCTGCGTGTCGCGGGTTCGATTCCCGAACGGAACAAATATTTGTATCATGTATGACCTACAAGTAGATGTTCCGAGTCTGGCTGTGTATGTGAGTTTAAATGTTTGTAAACGCACCCACGATACAGGAAAAATTCCTAATGTGGGGCAAAGTTAAAAAAAAAATGATAAATCCCTTTTTTAAGCTTTTGGATTTTTTTCTTGGTAGGTTCGAGTAGTAGTAAACTCAGTAGGTATCAATATAGACGCGCGGGCTCGTGAAACGGAGGTCAGCTTAGGCTAGAAAAAAAAGTAAAGTCAACCTCACTTCAACTTCTGTCTGTAAAATAATTGTAGAAAAAATCGTGTAAAGCAAAATTAAACAAATTATACCCCTAGCGTACTGTTGTAGCTTTCGTTAATTTTTTAAGACGATAATGATGATAAATATGAATACAGTACATATAGGCACGGGAAATATAAGTAAAGTAAGTCTGTAAATTCATACGCGTGCCAAAATAATGCTTAACAAAATACTGAATAACATAAATCCAACGATGAGACGAATTCATTAAAAAATAAATGTAGATGTATAAATTGAATATTATACTCAAGCTTCATAAGCTCATGCTTGCCTTTATTATTAAAACACAATGAAATCTTGCAAATAACTATCATGTAGTTTTGTACAAAATAAATGATTTTATCGACAGTACACTAAAAACGAAAATCAAGTATGAATCAAAACCCACGAGGTTTATTACCACCTGGTAGTGTATGCATTGACACAACGCAAGATAAACATTGTGCACCCTTAATAATCATATCCCTTAATTAAACCACCAATAATACCCTTCGCATACCTATGGGCAATATTCCCCATCTATCAAGAATCCCATATTATGGCGACATGGCGTGCGTGTCCCACGTTTAATCTAAAAAATATCTCTTTGTTACATTTATTGTGCCGCATGTTGCTTCGGGACTCGTGAGAATATATTTATTTGTTTTTGTTGAATAATTCATGCGAAACAAAATCTTTGAAGGACGTCAAACGGGTCAGGTATAGGACGATTTCACGTAGGTATACACAATACCTAGATTTCAATGTCAATACAATCATGTAAGCTGATATTGGTGTCTATTATGTTAGGCAAACAAAATATTGCTATTCGATTTCAATTTCACTCGATTTTCTCTTTCGATAGTAACGATATCGTGTTGATTGTGAGTTCTCTATACATTTATTCGGTAGCTGTTATTTGATCAACTGTAATGTGTGTTATGTTAACCAATAGGGACCTTCATATGTCACTTATGGAGCTATCTATCAGTAGTTATTGAACTTCCATTCGATAGGGAATACACCCGACATGGTATGTATGGTAACAAGTAGCTTCGAATGATTTCGCCGAATAGTAAATAGCCGCTCAGCGGGAGAATTTAAATTACGAACGCAACACATACTACAGGAAATTATGCGCATTTTCGAAATGCGAATAATCACACAGGACTGCATTTTCCCGCATTCCTGGGTAGTGCAAATATTCAGCATTTTGTTTTGTTACCTACTGGCTGGCTAAAAATACAAAAGGAATATAATAAAAGATTGTATTTTATCACAAACAAGCCACAGGCCCGATTGGGATTCCAATCGGTGAAAATTACGAACTTCTATAAAAACTTCCATCCCCTATAAAACCCCTTCACGGGACGAATTTTTAAGAACCCTCTTTAGTGTTCTCTTTCATTATAAGGAATCGTATAAGCAATTCTTGTGCAAACTTTCAAGCTTCTACGGATCCACCGGTTTAGGCTGTGCGTTGTCCGTTAGTGAATGAATGAATGAATGAATTTAGGATTTTCACTATGTAGATTTGAGCTAGAAGGACCGACGACCATAAGAAAGTGGCTAGGACAAAATGGATGCGGAAGACGGAGGACAGGTTATTGTGGTGCAGCCTGGGAGAGGCCTATGTCCAGGAGTGGACTGCGATAGGCTGAGTTGATTAAGTAGATTATCCCCTCTATTTTATGAAGCGTTTACTTTTAAATTACATCTGTCAACAGCACATGTCTTTTGACTTTTGATAGGGAAACTTAGTAAAATTTCCTTATTTTTCTTTGCTAACTGATTTTGACAGTTGACTACCAATAGTAAAGAAAAAGATGAAATGCTAAACCAAGGTATCGTCTGCTATGATAACTAGAGCCAGAATAAATAAATCGGTATTTTACATGGAGCGACACTTCTCCTTGACTTCGAAAGCCCAATTAGGTACATGGGCAAAACTGATATCCTAAGGGTCTTTTATAAACACACGTTTTTCTTGCAATGAAAGACTACGGTTTCTTCGTGGAGGCACGGTCGTCTGTGTTGTATGGATCACTATGGAAGCTTGTTGATGGATAAGCTTTTTCTACGGTGCTGTTTATACCCGTGTGTAGGCACTGACGTCACTGTTGTATGGATCAATATGGAAACTGGTTGATGGACACGATTTTTCTACGGCACGGTTTATACGCCGTACCATAAAGAAACCGTGCCGCGGACTTTGTCTGCCCTTGGAAAATAAAAACAGACGATTTTATCAAAAGTAACAGATTTTTTCTATCGCCTTTAAATCTCAAGCTGTCATCGTCACTTCAAGTTGAATGACAGCAAAATCTTTAAGGACATCTTAAAAATAAGTGTCGTTTGAGAGTTAAGAGGCTGTTAATAAGTTACAGACAAATGGGGGCTGACAGTTTAACGTGGTTTCTGAACCTCGAAAGGGTTTCGAAGTGAATCACACCCTTTCCCGCATTGACAGGGACAGACAAATTGATTGGTTAAGCTTTCGATCTATTCTTCATGTTGTTAGCCATAAGCCCCTCAATTTGTATCTATAAAGATAAAAAAGATATCTTTAGAGATATAAATTGAGGGGACACAAATCTATCAATAAGTTACTCTTACTATAAAATAACGATAACTAATTGATTGATTTATTCATCTGAAATAACCTGAATAGGTTATTGGTGATGACGTTTAAAAGGTGAGATGTGGCAACCGGCTCGCGTGTATTACCAGATGTATGAATATACTAGAGTAGGCAAATCATCATCTGCCTAGCCTTTGCCCAGATAATTATGTTGGGGTCGGCTTCCAGTAACGACCGTAACGGCTGTCAAACCACGAATGAAAGCCGGGACCAACGGCTTAAGGTGCTATCCGAGCCACGGAGGGGTCTTGGCATGTAAAGATGGTGACCAATCCACAGACCAATCACGGCAAGCGTAGCTTAAGCTGATCGATCGACCTGAAATTAACCCATGCGTCTGTTATTAGGTACCCACAAGCCCAAATCAAAGCAAACCCAACACAAATCAAAGGATAATAAAATAACATGTGATGTGAATATAAGTTCAATAACCTAAACACAGAACGCAACGCAAACAATCTACCTACCGTCCAAACTACTTTAAAGCTTAGTTCAATTCAGCTGATTTCCTAGAACTTCAAAACAACTGAATACCTAAGTCCAGTACCGTTGTATAAGCTCAGTGTAGCAGGGCAACTGTAATTGTAAAAAGCAGTGTAATTAGTCGCTTGTTAGAAATAGTATCTTCGTCAATTAGATACGACGCTGAATCTTGAGCACCGCTTGCAAACTAATAACGTATTCTGTTCTAAGTCGGTTTTAATATTAATGAATGAATCTTAGACGGTTTTGGTAATTTAATGTGCGATGGTTTATTGGGTTGTATTATTAACAGTGATGCTTGTTATCATCGAAGAGGTAGGTAGAACTGTCTTGTACTGAATACCTAGATGATTATCTCATGATTAAGATACGAGTGACCCTATCGCTTTTGATCGGGCATAGTGCCAACCGCGGGACTGTAAGTCTGCAACTGATTATCTTATGATGGAAAAACCAATTGCGGTACAAAAGTTTCATCTAGGAATAGAAGCCAAGGCTTAACAATCGGTCATTCTTAGGTATAACGCCGATTATACAGCGTAATTTATTTTTCTTAGGCTGCGATTTGATAATTGTACGAGAATTGAGAGTGAAATTTCAGGGACGAGTCACGTTAAGGCACATTTCGTTACATGATGAGAGAGAATAAAGATGTAACTTTTTCTGACTCTCACACTAAATCGCTCTTAGGATTGATTTTTCCATCACCAGATAACAATGTGGATCATCATCATCAATCGTCATCGGACATCGTTTGACAGGTTTTGAATGAAATATAACTGTCAAAATTTCAAAATTATTCCTCGAATAAAGTTATCAGATGATTGAAAAACCAGTCCTTATATTCTTTATTTTCAAGAAATATAAAAAAAAAAGTTTCACTTTTGTCACGTGTACGATGCTGCACGCGCACTTTTTTTTAAGCCAGTATGGGTAATTTTTAAACTATGGGTCATAGAGAAAAACGAGGAAAGGACCTCAATTGTAAATGTGACTGTCTGTCACTTACTCCTAATTTAATAACAAAATATCTTATGCTAAATTCTTATTTTAACATTGTCCCACGATATCGGCCCGCTTAGAGGCGCATTAAATCTCAATTTTATGGTCTGACAGTTCGACATGTTACCCTAATAAATAACTAAATATCCTTTTTCTTTAAAATAGTAAAACAATATTGAAACTCTTAGAAAACCATTCCATTTATATTTTATGGGAAACAGACCGGCAATTATAGCCAGTTATCAATAGAAAGCGATACTCTACGTCACTTAAGATGCAATATTTTGTACGAATTCTAAGAATGCCGAGACGCTAACATGCAATGGACAATACGAGTCCCACATCTGTTTCCCATTAGTAGGGATCGTAGGCTGTGGGAATGAACCCTCAAAACAATTGAGAAATCGGACAAAAAAGGGACAGACGGAGGCTGGACTAAGCGTGGTATTTTTGAGGAATTGTGAGAAGACTGAGGTAGTAAGTCAGGGCAGTCGGTGTCGAACCGCTATAGGAGACGGACTTCCTAGTCCACGTTAGTTAAGTTAGGATATTTAGGGAATGCCACGAGGCTATGTCCGAGTGGGCTGTCGCGGAATAGCGAGCATAGAACCAGTGTGTTTGTTGTGAGATCGAGAGGGCGGGATGTTATTAAATATGTTTAATAGTAAGTGTTGGTTTAGACTAGGTTATATTAGCCTACTATCAATGTATGTAAGTAGCGTGTAAGGCGCGTGAATCTCAGTGAAAGTGTTTGTGAACGATCAGGTGAGTGCCGACTACTTTATCCCTCCTTGTTCCTTTCTATGACGTTACCGAGGAATCCTACACACGCGTTTGGTCGTAGGGACTCGGGGAAAGCCCGCTATAAGGTGTGACTTGACAACATACTGTAGACACATGCTCTACCAATAGACTATAGACAACCACAACCAAGACATGACGCTTAGGGCAGTCGCACCGCTTATGGAAGGCTGAACCGAACTCACAACTCGTTAGGGCCAATTTGAATTATAATGCTTCCTTGTAATCAGTTGTTTATGAACACAAACCAACCAAACGTTAGTGATGGCTACCTTTTCCCTATGGACAGACTAACTGCAGGGTTCTTGCATTGCTCTTGATATACGCACACTTCCGGGGAGGGGGGTAGGCTTCACCAAGCACCCTTAACTGGATTGATAGTCGTTCTAAGGAACGTTAGGTATTGTGTCTCGTTAAATCACACCCGGCCCCCGTAGGCCTCTTACTGATAAAAAAATATAATATTTAGCGAGACACATAATTTGGATGCCCAGATAGAAAGGCTCCGTTGCTACATAAATAGGTAGACAAGAATGTACGCACGGTTGCTGATTACACTGGAAATATCCTCTAAATTGGGTAGATTAATAAGGAAGTGCGAGGTGACGATTTAAAGTAACCACTTCGGCGTATAGCAAGCAAGGCAATCGTAAGGAATTCTGCAACCGACTGACGATGCGGTACGCTTGCGCTAGTTTTGTATTGTCTTAGTAAGGGTGAGTAGGCCGTTATAAGGGGTTATTACTACTGTACGCGTCCAGCACTTCTGGAAACTTGTCTCGCTCAATGGTAGAGGCACTTCGCAGTCCTTTACCTTAGGATTGAGTAAGACATGCTTGAGTGTAGGGAGCGTGTCTCACTGGAACCGCAGCAGGTTCTCTCTAGGCCTATGCAAGTTAGGACTGGTGGTACACGCATGACGTAACAGCTGTTGTAAAGCGGCCCTACGTCTCTGGGGTGGGTTATTCGATTATTGTAAGAATATTCAGTAACGTAACACAAAACAATGTATTCTCCAACGCAAGCGTTACGTGCCATTTACCCTTTTGTATTCCTCTCATCTCTTGTAGCTTCATAATCAAAAGAAAAGTAGATTTCCTTTCCTTAATCATCTTCTATGGATTCCCAACCCTATTTTATATTGCAATTGTTTTCTTAAATCCCTCCTTGCTCCCCACCTCTCCAAGTCGGAGCAAGGCAAACGCTTCTTGGGAATCCATCACCATAGGTGGAAGGGTGTCCAGTCTGGAGCCGAGCCCTACAGAACAGCACGGCGGAGGGGTGCTGTTCTCCCCCGCAAGGGGGACCTACCCCATTTTCCTGACAGTTCCACATAATTAGGAAAATCGAAAATTTTATCAGCCTAGGGTAATTTAGGAACAGTCACATAAAGAAAATAAAAGCTCAGTTTTTTCTCTAGGAATAAAATCAATATAATGGTTTTCCAGACTCATAAGCTGCAGTTTCTAAGAATTTATAAAAACTCTTTTTTATCGTCATTAAATAACGATACCCATCACGTCTGCCGAGTTTCGCTAGCTAATTCAATTTGATCCTGTACACACACTGCACTGGCTTGAAAACAAATTAAGCGAGGATAATTCCGGGCTGCCACTGATAATGGTAAACTTTTAGTTGCAAGCACTAGACATTAATAAAACGTTCAGTCATTCAACTTGAACACTTAACACTTTGATAATTGGTTTGTCTTTCCTGTAAACAAAATTATTCATAAAAAGTTCTTCAGTTCTATCTATAGCCACTTCGCTCTATAAATCGATGGCCGTCTTTATAATGAAAGGAATATGGAATATGATAATGACAGGTAAGATTTATGAGTTTTTCTAAGGGTATTTGTTATGAATAACGGGTATATACTCGATGAAAATATTCTGTTATCAGCGTGGAAGGGCTCGCTGCGACGTTGATACCGCCTGTTAACGTTGAAAAAATGGTATTGCAGTAATAGACATGCTATGGTTTGCTCTCTTAGACAAAATGGTTATTTGTTGTAATTTAAAAATGGTTTTTGGCTAGCTGACATATTATGGCAAATAATTTAATTTTATGTTCTGTTTTGTAATGTTAATTACCGAACATAGGTACCTAGTATTGTATACAATCAAGTATTTTTTTTTTAATTGAACAGACAGCTGTGCTGCTGGGGAATTTGTTGCGCCACTTCTTCTTCCCAGCGATAGCACTAGGAAGTGGTGAAGGGCGGGCGTTTTTGGGGGACTGTCTTTTGTAATTTTGACGTTCAAAAAGTGCTGATTCTCAGCCTAATTTGAATAAATGAGTTTTGATTTTGATTTTAAAATCGTCATACAACTTATGACCTAGTAGTAACGGCCGCGGCTTACGAGTTGTAGGTCGTAGGTTCAAACCCAGACAGGCGCTATACTTTGTGTATATTATTTCATCACGCGTACTCTCAGAACGGTGAAGGGAAACATCGTGAGGAAACTGCCATATCCTAGAACAAAAAATTCGAAGACATGTGACATCTATCAACCCGTACTGGGCCCGCGTGGTGGATTACGGTCCACTCCCTCTCACCGAGAGGAGGCCTGTGTCCCAGCAGTGGGATCATTATAGGCTGATTATGCGTCACTCAACCCCTCGTGTTAGGCAAGTTTATTAAATTCGGTAACAATAGAAAAAGTAAATCGGTCTCATTAGTGATAGTTGAGCTCTTAATATAATATTGAAATGATACAACCGATTCACAGTTGTCTTATCTCTGATTTTGCACCACTGTCAAAATCACAGCTATCTTTATTCTCGTAAGAATAAGGTTGAGTGTCCATGGAGTTTCTTGCCCGTTCTTCTCCATAGGTACCTACGCTTTGGAATGGGCAACTAGCTTCATCTTTCTGACTGACTGACCCTTTGACAATTCAAAAGTGCCTGTAATTGGTTTAGTTGAATTAAATGATTTGAGTTTGAGTTTTGAGTTTGAGTTGCTTTTGCTGCTTTCGGAAGTAAAATCACTGTGAACGGACTGTACAGTCTAGAGCACCAATATGTGAACACTTGGCAACTTTCAATTGTGATTTTTTCGTGAAATAACGCATGCAACGTTAAAATACGACACATTACATAAACCTATGGGTTCGAAAATGCTATGTTCGTAACAACATAAAATTTAATAAAAAAATAAAGGTGTAAATCGCTTTTGAATAAAGCCGAGTGTATACATACTTTTGCTCGTGACTGTACACTACCAATTTAGTAGCGATGCTCTCTGACTACAATTATATTGGCTTAGTTGAATGTACAATTTATCTCCAACATCGATACTTTACTCTGTAACTTTCCGTAGAGCTAACGATTGTAATAAGAGTTTTCTACGAGGGTAGTTCGTGGCCACTGTGACGTCATCATTAGGTACACAGATTAATGGTGTTACTTTTTCATGTCATTGTTCTTTTGTTTCCTATAGTGCTCATACATTGGACATAATTAGATATACGTTAGCCGTAAGTGGGACATCAAAGTGATGGGCGTTATCAAATGTATCCGGGTCATTATGGCACCGGTAGACATATTGGAGTGCTGGTATTATTAGCCTTGGTATAGGATTCCTAGAAGGTTAAAGGTCACAGACACCAATATAGAGAAAAAAGCTAATTCATTCATGAGTTGAATTAGGTGTGACGATCGCAACGCGTGATTTTAAACCCTACTAAGTATTTGAATAAATCACAAACTTATTCGAAAGGAATCACTTGAGTTTTTAACAAAAAAAAACAGCTGTCTCATAGAAAAGTGCAATACCTACGCCGCCAAAATGTGTGAAACAGCATTTTTTTTTGGTTTCAGATACTGAATCCATGGTTGTGCGTCGAAATCCTATTTTAATAGTTACTAACCCGTGCCTTCTGAAGTCTGATTAATGAATCTGCTCTCAAATCTCATTTCACCTGTTGATCACTCTTAGTAACAAGTATCACCACCACTCATAATGAAATAGTCAAAAAGACAAATTGTTAACAAATTAAAGACCTTGATAAACTTTTAGTAGCTTTGGTTTGTAACCGCTGAAGGCAAAGTTAAAGATAAATTCTAATCTAATTCTCGACGAACAAATACGCTTGAAGAACTCAAAGTAGGTACCAGGAGAGCATATACGGGAAGAGCTTCTTTTTAATCTGTGCATCGTGCAACTTCCCTGTTCCAGAGACGTCGGTGAGAGTATGAATATATTTAGCATACGTTATCAATGTTTCCCGACGTATTCAACAAGTACGAGTGTGTTAATGCTATATTTTTTTGACGTACTTCGCAGAATAAATGTTTGCTGATGCGGCAATTGGCGAAGCGTGGAGGATTATGTTGACTTATTTGATTAATCTTTCACGGTTTAATGTACACCAGAGATGTTTTTTTTTTACTGTATTATTTATATAATTATAAGTACCTACGTATATGAAAGAAGCACGGACTATGAGTGATGATTTCCAAATTCACAAAAAATATACATATACTTGAGTAATGTGAAATGTGCTGAAATAGCCAGGTATTTTAGTTCGCCATTATAAATACATCAAGCTAAGTTGTGATTGATGGAGCGACAACGCATTCGTATAAAAATAGACCGCGGCATCTAAATATAGCCGTACCTACCTAAAGGTACTTTAAAGCTCAAAGCCAGTTCAAAAACAAGGATGGTTAAGCCCACACTCGATACGCGCTACCATACGAATCCCATTTAAATTTGTAATCAGTTTCCAACTGCAATGGAAACGATTTGGGCCAGCTCGCACGTTTAGTCATAAAAAATGTAAAAGTGTGTAATGCAAGGCTATAAATATACAGATATTTTGATGGCAATCACAGTTTTGAACTTCAAGTTCATGCATTCGACATTTATATTGTGTCAGTCAGAATCGTACTCACTGCGAGCATTCGCTTCACGAATTTGTTTTGCAAATATTCGTTGCACGAGCTTTTGTTACGCGACGAACATTCATCCGTAAAACGAACAGTTGGGAACCAGTGATTCCGAACGTGAATGTCGTAGCAAAAGCTCGAGCAACCAATGTTTCCAAAACAAATACTCGAAGTGAATGCTCGCGGTGAGTACCATCCATAACACGATGAAAAATGTTTCATTTTGATATTTCAATGATGTTCATTGCATTAGGTGCAATGGATATTATTAAAGTGTTAAATTGAAAGCTCATTTTGTTACTAGATTTCTGGTAAAATGAAACGTACTTTGTGAATCGCTGTTAAAAATGTATTCCATTACATATTTCTAAGCATGTAGGTAATAATATATTATTTATTCAGGGTGGGACTGTGCCCAAAAATGGCAAAAGGTTGCCTCAAAAGTCCCCCCCGCCCCCCGGCCCCTCAAACCGTTAATACATAATTATTATTACCTAGGCATATTAAGCCTTTTCTGAAAGGGCTGTCTCAAATCAGAAGGATTTGATCAATAAGTTACTTGGCTTATTGGCTTAACGCAAAAATAATCTGGCATCGTCAAGCTCATTTTGCAATACGAGGTGAGCCCGTATTTACATTAAAGGAATCCTACTTCTCCTTGTTACTAAGGAGTTTGGATGGATGTTTGTTACTCTTTCACGCTAAAACTACTGAACGGATTTCGATGAAATTTGATACACAGATAGTTTATAACCAGGATTAACACATAGGATACTTTTTATCCTGATATTCCCACGGGATCTAAACTTATGCGGGTGAAACCGTGGCGTGCAGCTAGTTTAAGATATTTCTTTGTATATGAGCTCATTTTCTAGTCCATACCTGAAGTAATTAAGGAATCGTAATCATTTGGAACTTTTAAAAGGACCATGTCCTGAATAATATTTGAAATGTAAGTTATTACTTTTTTGTAACTTAATTTTAGTTTATAACTCGTCTTTTATTAATTATTATGTTTCCCTTGTTAATAGAGAAGTTAAAATTATATAGTTTTTTTGCCAAAAAGGACTCTAATGTGTTTACTGTTAAGTGCCATTACTGGCAACAAAACATATAGTTTTGTTGCCATTTCAACGTTAAAAGTCGTTTTAAAGTTTAGTCCCGATTCATATAAAAAAATTCATTATTAAAAAAAAAAGAAAAAGAAAATTTTTTTGTGAAAAAAGAAGAAATTTCTGTGCCATAATAGGCTTCTACTCCTTTCACCTTTTATACTCTTTTTTTTTCAGACGATAAAAAGCCCCTTTCACCATTTTTTTATTCCCTGTCTTTTTCCAGAAGGTAAAAAAAATCCGCTGGTATATCCGTTTGTAGGTACTTTAAAATCCCAAATGAATTCCTGAAAATACAAATAACACGTTCCAACACCAATACAAACATTATTTGTCACACACGTGACTGTCCAACCAAGTTGCACCTTCATTTACCAAACGCCATTATAACGCTTCTAGAAGTGCCACTGGTTTTTGTTACTCCAACACATGTCCATGACACCAAGAATAATTGCTGCACAACCAACAATCTTAGGAACTGTTCGTAACTACACTCACAAAAAGTACTTCTAGTACACTGGTGGGTATAAATCATTGGAGAACGAAGATGTATAAGAATTGAGACACACGATGCAACGGGGGGTTGCTTGAACGTAAGCTCCCGAGAGTTAGTGCAACTTATTCAACTGTTGAAATATTGATGGTGCTGTTGGTACAGTGGCTGAGCGATTGACTTCCACGCTAGGAGTCTCAAATTCAAATCACACGTGGAACACAACACTTATAGGAGTTTATTAATATACATTGCTTAAAGTTAAGTAATGATTTGACGACTATTGAACATTTTTGTTTTTTGTCTCTTAACTGTAAGCAAAGTGTATGAAGAAAGGGGTTTGTGTGTTGAATTTTGTTGAGGCTATTGTTTGCGAAGCGCAATTTTTAGCTGTAACTTGTAGCGTTCCATGAAACTGGGTTCTATTATTTCATCTTGCGTATTGCGAGCGTGTTTGTTTGCGTGCAATAGGAGAGGCCTATGTCCAGCAGTGGACTGCTAGAAGCTCATGATGAGATAAGCTCATAATGATTTATTTTTAATGATGATGATGATGATGATGATTGCGAATGTTTCTCGTAAACGCAGTCACTAACTATTGTTTGAGACCATCGATTTTCATGCTTAGAATTACTTACTGGTTACAAAATGATTATTCTTAATTTAGAAGATTTATTTCTACAATAGGAGATACTTATGTCCAGCAGTGGATTGTTATAGGCATCAGTTTATCTCATTCTGTCTGGTCTGCTAAATTCTTCATCATCAGAAGACCAAAGTAAGTGTAAGATTGTTGAACTCACTTCCGCCTAGCATTCGTGATATAAAAACTATTTCTCTATTTAAACGTCGATTAAAAGAGCCTTACCTTTCCTCTATAGCGTGAGTATTTGTATATATATATATGTTTATATATTCTTGTATTATGTATTTATTTAATTATACTTATATTTTTTTTCTATATATGTGTATGTATATTTAATATTTTAGTTTTAGACTTCACACATTCATATTTTTCTCTTGTTGTTCTCAAACACTATTGTCTACATTTCTTTTTTACTTCTCCTTTCGCAGGTCTGCTTGAAGAAATTTCTTAAGAAATAAGTAGTACCTTTGTACTCATATTATACACTATGTCATATCCCTATGTATTTTACTATGTGTACATAAATAATAAAATAAATAAATAAGTAAGACCATATTCATTAGAATACCTGGTAATACCTGGCATTGTCCAAGGTATCCATATTTTCTACCCACACAAAACCCAAACAACTCCTTATAATGTTCAAAGTTTTATCATCTGCCTAGTCTGGCCGTCTTAAAATAGAAGACTTCAAGCATTGCCACATAGGATAGGTGACAAGGAGATTCGAGTACAAGGTTTACAAAATACTGCCTAGCACTATCAATCTGCCTAATCACGTTAAGGTTGGCTTCTAGTCTAACCAGATGCAGCGGATGCCATTATTTTATATAGAGCGACTGTCTATCTGACCTTCACAACCCAGTTCCTGGGTAACACAATACCAACCCCTTGATTGCTAATGTTCAAAGTTTGTAAAATAGTATTTTAACATGAAACAAATTCGTGGTTTGATTTTGTTAATCGATTATCGCGTGACTGCCAAATAATTTAGAATCGATTTGATATAATGAGTTTTAAATTCAAATAATATAACGGAGGTACTAATACCTTACGATAATTACGGGTTTAGAATATAATGACCAAAGATAAAAGATTTTAATGATAACCTTACTTGTGTTATGACCCGCCTTATGAATAGCACATGACCTTCATTATTTGGAGATACCTATGCTTATGAGTTGTTGGTCTTAGGTTCGAACCCAGACAGGTGCTTTACTTTGCATAAATTATTTCATCACCACTTCACACACTCTCAAAACAGTGAAGGAAACCGGCATGTCCTAGAACCAAAAATTCGAAGACATGTGACACATCCACCAACCCTTACTGGGCCCGCGTGGTGAATTGCGGCCCACTTTCTCTCACAGAGAGAAGGCCTATGTCCCCGCAGTGGGAACATTATAGGCTGATTATGCTTAACAGTATTCTCCTTTTATTATTATTATGTCAATATGGCATTGACGATGATAAAGTCTTCCATAATAAAAAAAAATACATTTTTCTTTGCACATACAAAAATTGAAACTAATGGTCTCAAGAGTTCATTACTTAACTTCTACTTAAAATGCAAAGAAGACTCTCTCACAAATCCATTAGACACGAAACTCCATTCACCATTTATTGCATCACTAATTTCAGTAAAAAGGTTTTACACTACCGACGTGCTTCAACTGCAGTTGTTATTAGTTCCATTGCTTCCAATGAATAGACCGCGTAGCAGTGCTACAGAAATGTGTAGCTCGTAGCACTCCCGTAGAGGTTCGTAGAGGCTCGTAGCATGTTTCAATTGATTAATTAAGTGCAATGCTTGGTGCACTGAATACGGGGAATATTTATTGAGAGGCTTTTAAGTTTATTGGAGCAAGTTATTCGATATTTTCTATTTTGGTGGATCAACTGGTTGATTTATTAGAAAAATTATGTATCTTTCTTGGTGGTAGGTATACTACTAAAAGTAGTCAAATAAATCTTGGTCATTTTTATGAGCGCAAAGAGCTCGTAAAATAAAATTCTCTTTATGTTTTAAAATGAAGGCAAACGCACTTCATATTACCATGATAACATCTTTCAATAACGTTGTCCTGTTCAACCTTTTTTCAGGAATCCATTACACAAGAACCTTTGTAAACGAAGGATAATGACGCATCGATTTTCGTACTACATTATTTTTCAAGACCCACTATCAGTAAAATAGGTCAAGCAAGTCGATAAGAAAATTGTCAGGCTAAGATTGTAGTACAAAAATGATAGGGTGGACACCTGCAGAATCTACAATCACATCAACTTGAAGACCCCCATTTATCAGGAATTTTCAGAAATAAAACCTCCTTAGATTTTATTCGGCGGTAATGTTAAACTGTGTGGAGATAACAAACGTATAAATGTCAGAATACGCGCCTCATTGATATAAATGGACGACTGTGGCCACATATCATCAGGTGGGTGGCGGAGGTACTACATATACGGGCTAGCGTACTGCTTACGACATCTGCATTAGGGTCCACATTTTTCTTTTGTTTTTTTAAGTTTTTAGTGTACCTTTTAAAATTGGAAAGGATTTCTTTTTAAATTTTATTTTCTGTACGTGCGTTGTTGCGTTCATAACTGCGTAACTTTTCATTATAGAGCGGTGTTAACAAAACTTTTTGGTGTCACCATTTAATATCACAGCAAGCTCAAACTTCTCGAACAATAATAAACACAGAACCCCACTAAAATCAAATAATCGTAACATTTGTTAGCGAAAGTAACTTCCGAAGCATAACTGCAAACTCATAAAAGTTTAAGCGAACGATTTAATAAAAGTACAACAGAAGTAAGAATTATTGCACGGAATCACCATTTAGTGGAAGTTACAATAACGACCTGTTGAAAAGGGAGCTGCTGTTGTCTCTTTCTAGCGACGATGATTACGTATGTGTGTCTCGTTTCGTCGGTGTAAGGGTCTTAGTGCGAGGCGTCCGCGCGGGCCGGCACTTCGGTACTCACTGGTCGGGTTCCCCTCGATCCATAAGCGTGGAACTACGCCCCCACAGTGAGCACTCGAATAAGTAGGGCGGTAAATAGCGGTGAACACCTGGCCTATAATGACGTACGCACAGACATTATTAGGGCTATCTTTGGGGGTGATTCCAACGTTAAAGTTCAGGCTCTTGAATGCACTTCGACAAGTTCGGGTTCGACCTTTGTAGGGGCTGTTATGAATATTTTTATGCCGGGAAAAATGAAAAAGGGCTGGATTTTTTGAAAAATTGTTAAATATCATTAATTGTTTTTATTTTAACTTCTAAAATAGACTTTAAAAATTTATGAAAAAAATAATTATCAGCTTAAATGGGGCCTGGGCATGGTTATAAAATAATTGCAAATGATCAAGACTTAAAATAAGTAAAGAATCCGATTTATTTTAAAATTGAGCACCTAGTTTAACAGATAAAGTCAAAGAAAAAACATAAACTTTCATGCCAATGACTAAAATTGTAATTTAAACCTGCAATTTTATATTTTGACAGTAGGTTCATACGTTAAAATTGTGACATTTTATGAATGAGAATACCTTCTAAAACTTTAAGTATAAAATTAATAAAATTTAAGGCGATCGAATTAAGCCGGTCCATCTGGCACTGATAACTTTTGAATCATTCATAATGAAACTTTTGCAATAACTGAAAATTATTAATAACTCTTTAGAAATTTGAGACAATGAATTGAAAGATAAACTTCAGTCAAGTCACTGGCTTTCCTTCAGAGTGATCCTTTAATCATTTATTCAAAAATTTTAGAAAAAAAAAAAAATTTGGCCTTGGACGAAGATGGGTTCGATATTTGAACAGTTTGATTATTTATATTGATTGATGCTAGTAAAGATTGGCATGCCTTATGTGATGGCACCTATGTCCCTTTTTCTATATTTCTAGGGACCCCAGGGCCCAGATCTTTGAAAGGCGTACGAGGCTACGAAGCCAACTCGCAGAGGCACGTTAGACGTTTTTAACTAAATGAGGCACCAACCGACAATTATTATCGCTGGTCGCAATATACAAATGCACCAAAAGAGAACCCTTGGCTGTTGTAGGACTTTTGCAGGATATAGAAACAAAGATATAAATAAGACTATGGATTTATATATAAAACTATGGATTTGGGTAGCCTAAATGGACTGGTTATCTAGGACTATGGAAAGACTATGGTCCCTGCCTGACCGATGTTTTATATAAAATACACGGATAAAATGGCAAAAAAAAAAAAAAAAAAAATGGGTGTGACTTGCACACTCAATAACGGGCCCCCGTTAACAGTCGATAGCACAGTGTCGTAGTGACAAGGGGGCAAGATTTATTTATTTATTTATTATTATTAATTTAACATAAACCTATGTCATTATAATTAGATCAAGCTTAAGAACTAATGGTACAAGTAAAACGTTTTTATGTAGACTCATGACGGCACGGTTGGCGCAGTGGTTAAGCGATTGACTGCTGCGCTGCGTGTCGCGGGTTCGATTCCCGCACGGAACAAATATTTGTATGACCTACATGTATTTGTTCCGAGTCTGGGTGTTTTTCTATCTATAATATGTATGTATTTACAAAAAAAAAGTATATAAGTAGTTTATCAGCCATCTTGTTACCATAACACAAGCATTAGGTTGCTTAGCTTGGGACAAATGGTGCTGTGTGAAATGTCCAGGGATTTATTATTATTATTATAGATGCTTCGATGTGTTGACCATTTTCTATTTTGTTAAATACCTAGTACTTGTTGACAGGCCTACGCTGTACTAATTTGGAATCATTGTAAAAGCCATTTTTTTTTAAAGAGTAACCGACCGTAACGACCAATTGGAACCATGCACCTAGATTCTGACGTTTCATAAATGCCCATGTAGGTTTATGAAATATGTTGAATTTGAGTTTGGATCATGATTTTTGAAATGGCTTATAATAAAAATACATGTTTCGGTATGTATGAAGCTATCGTAATTTTGCAATGCTATTGTTTACTTTATACAACATGATGTTTTACGGGGCTAGTTTGTTATTTAAGCTTTATTGAAGCTCGTCATATTTATAAAAATCCCAATTGAATAACATTTCATAAAATGTAGTCACAAACCAAAAAGGCTGAAACATTTGCTTTTCAGAAAATGATAATACAAATATAGAATCACTTCAAATGTTATCAAATCGTTGTTATTTTAAATACAATGTTGTAAAACAACGATTTGACGAAACGTTGCAATTATATATTCATATCTACGAGTAGGTATACTATTTCATTAACCTATGAAGGGTGGCAGGGACATCGACCCACAACGCGCTGTTACCATGGATTCAGTACAAGATTCTGAATCCCTCCGCATTGATGTATTTCGTAGATTATTAAAAAAAAAATACCTGTTCCATACATTTTGACCGCGTAGTACTACTACTGCACTTTTATATGAAACAGCAGATTTTTATTTGATAACGTACTTAAAATGTCCCTGTCTAGAACCATGTGCTGAATTCATGGTTACAGTTTGCGCGTCGATTTCCCTGCCGCTGTATAGATACTGGCCTACTACATACTGGGCAAAGCACTACACCCTAGTTTCTCTCTACACTTTGTTTCCTTTTCCAGACAATTATTTTAGTTACTCATTTATTTATAAAAGTTTACAAACAGCTTTTGTATATATAATATAAAAAAGAAAAAGAAAAAAAAATTAGGAATATGTTATACTTAAAGGTAAAAATCAAATTTGGACTTACACAGTCGCCAATTTTATTATAGGTTGACCAGCACTCTCAAAATTAGTGGTGCTAGAATAAAGGTGTGGCAATCAGTCTTGGATGAGTGCAAGTCTTCAACCAAAACTTTCTTATAAAAAACTCTAATAACAATCTGGCTAACTACCAATTAACAGCCGAACCCAATATCCTATTTTCAGTTAAAGACAGATCAGTACTGATGATAACCAGTATGTCCTTGAATGTCGTCCAGGGCTGTATGGACCAGCCGTACAGTGAGTGTCCACGTGAGTTACCATCGCTATGCCTGTGTCCCAGGCCACTGGGCAGACCGCGCCCGCGCCTCCACTTCGCGCCGCCATACATAGTGGAGTGATAAAATATAGTCCCCCCCAGTCCATATTTCGGCCATGGTGGCTAATCCCAACGGAGGCTAGCCTTCGGCGCGAAAGATATTATAGTGCACAAGTGTGTGCGCAGACACAAGTGCACTCTCTCTTCTCTCACTCTCCCTTCTCTCACTCTCATGGTCCGATGGGATGGCACGCAATTCGACTGCCTCGGAAAGAGATCAGGCGCAGGACTAACGGCTTAGTGATGAAATACATGGTTCTCAAATATGGAAAAGACAAACTAATGTTGAAGAGAAGGGTCAGAATTTTAAAGGAAGTAGGTCATGATGTCTATAGGTTACCATCATCTTCATATCAGCTGACAGACTAGCACTTCTAGAAAAATAAATCATAGACGAACATGGACTTAACCAAATAAAGAAATGGAAGCTTATGGTTTTACACACCTAATGCAATCTTCGCTAATGCTATGTTGCAGCAAAAAATACTGCAGAGTGCGGAAAAAGGTGGACGAAATCTAACAATTTAAGATGGCTGTTAGGGTTAAAGGGGACACCAAAGAAAGGCCGTTCTAAGGATTTCAATATCTACTAAGTTTATTATCCTTAACCTTATGTATTGGTCGGTATGTTTTACCTATAGTGGGTACTAATTACGTGAGGTGTGTAATCGCCATTTGTTGGCATCTTAAATGGTTAAACTCTTAAAGTATTGGGTAGGTAGGTACTTAGGAAGTTACACCCTGTATCGCAGCAATAACACATATTTGTTATGTTCCACATTGCTGGTTGTTCTGAAAAGGATTTCTCTTCTTCTTTATACAGTGGTTATTTTCACGTTTAGAATAATTTATTATTAAAAGGCGGGTTCCGCGCCATACGTTTACCGCTCGGAGCTTGTGTTTGACTCAAGCTGTGTGCATGCATTTTAAAAACCCATTTGTTTACGCTATTAGATTTGTGACTTTGTTATCTATAATAACTTATGTTTTTGAAAGATCTCGAGAAATTGATTCTTAATTTTTAGACTTTTAACAAGAAATAAATAAAATACGTTTATTTGCGGCAAACATGAAGCAGAGAAAGAACACGAACACAAAAAGGAACAACTTGGGACAAAAGATGCGTCACATCCACGCAAAGGGGCCACCGCTCAGCATAATGCTAAGAAAAAAAACATCGTGAGTAAACTCGCCAGTCTAGTGAGTTTCCCAGCTTCAGGTGCAATAACTCACTTCACCTAAGTTTTCACGGTGAGATTTTTACAGAATTGATCAGCTGCAGTTGCAAGCTTGCTGATGAATACTCGTATATAATTGTTTGAGGGTTCCTCTGCAGTTGGACAATAAAATATTATGACATGGATGTCGGGTTTTCTGTAGCGTTTCATTTAGTCCAAATAATCATAAAGCTTAACTAATTATAAGGTACCTGAGCATTTGCCCTGTTATTTATAAACGCTGCTCAAAGTTAAGAGTCGTTTCGACGTCAAAAATGTATGGTTAAACAGACCCTAATCATTAACATTAAGCAACGTGAGAGCAGTAATTAACTAGCTGTTACGGCCGCGACTTACGAGTGGTAGGTCGTAGGTTTGAACCCAGACATGCACATTACTTTGTGTAAATTATTTCGTCACCACTGCTCTCAAAACGGTGAAGGAAAACATCGTGAGGAAACCGACATGTTATAGAATCAAAAATTCGAAAACATGTGACATTAATTACCGACCCGCACTGGGTCTGCGTGATGGATTAGGGTCCACTCCCTCTCACCGAGAGGAGTGTGGGAAGTGTGTCCCAGAAGTGGGAACGTTATAGGCTGATTATGCTATTATTATATATTATAAGCAACGTTTGCTGGATAATATATATCACTAACAAACAGTCACTCAACCCCTGGTATCTCTATCCAGAAAAATATCACGACAAAAGCTTTATCTGAACCATCAATTTTCAGCGATACCAATCGAACTACACTTTGATAGATGGTTAAAACACACCCGACCGAGATACTGTCATAAATGCAACAATAGTAGATGGGTAGGTAGGACGGTACCTACACAAAATAAATGATCGGCACGACCAAGCTGTCGCTGTCGCCTAGGAATAGCGAATACTGTAGCTGACAAAGCCATTCCATTTAGTACATCGTCGGTTCGAGCTCTCGACATCAATATCCATAGATGTAAAATGCGAAAGGGGTTTTTACTATCCATGTTTGTATGAAACGGTTTCACGGCTAAACTACTGAACCGATTTTGATAAAATTTGGTGTAGAGATAGCGTGAACCTTTAACAATGACATAGAAGAGATTATCTGGCTACAAGAAGATTCAGTCAAATTCCACAATGTGTGAACTCCCGCCTCTATAAAACCAGTTGGCTTCGTAATACAAAATAAATACTAATCCTCAGTTTTATCAGGCCTTTCAGCCAAGCTTATTGAATATTCAGAAAGTAAGCTGATTTTTCGAGTGCCTACAATATTATAAGATTTTTATTGAGATCGTTATTAGTAATCTATATAGCTTTAAAGATTTTCCATAACTACTTAATTACTTCTATTGAAATATTTCTTATAAATAAACCGGTAAATACTATAATAGAAAAAGTAATTCTGTATAATCACTTTATTGGCGTTCAATAATTATGAAATTCAACTTCTTTAACGCACAACTACGATTAGTACATTAGCATAAACAGCCTCTATTGGTCCCACTGCTGGGACACAGGCCCCTCTTCGAGAGGGAGTGGGCGATAATCTACCACGCGGGCCCAGTGCGGATTGGTAGATGTCACATGTCTTCGATTTTTTTTTTGTTTCTAGGACATGCCAGTTTCCTCACGATGTTTTCCTTCACCGTTTTGAGAGCAGTGGTAATGAAATAATTTACACAAAGTAAGGCGCCTGTCTGGGTTCGAACCTATGACCTACAACTCGTAGCTGGGGGCCATTACCACTGGGCCACCACTGCTCTATTGTTACTAAATTATTACATTGACTAAGATAATATTGTTCAGCTTGCTTCATTCACATTATCTCACTTATCTGTGCAAACATTGGTTCCACTTATTCGCTCAGTTGGAGCAACAAGTGGGATTAAAAGATTGGTCACGATGACACGTTGGGACTTCGGTCGCCAAATCAGGATGAAAAGTACAAATCATGGACATCTGACAAACATGTTAAAATTAATATTTTTGTTTAAACACAGTGGTTTGGTTTATTATTGTGACACTGTCGCACTTAAAACAATTTATATTGCTGTGCCCTAGCAGGGTTCATATAATGAAACCTACACTACTTGTAACAACTTGTAAACTAAATGAATGCAGTAAATGATGAATCTGAATCTGGAAGTTCGTAGTCATATCGTACTTTTGATTGTGAGGGGTTTGTGGCTAAATAATAGCAGGTTATTGTAGGTTTATGCGTTATATTTAAAATATTTATTCCTCAATTTTCATGATTGCACCTACCAATGTTTGCCTTTGCATCACTCAAAGGTTGACTGGTAGAGAATGCCTATGGCATTAAATCCGCCTCTGTATATTTGTGTGGTGCAAGTGTTAAATAAATAAATACGACGGCACGGTTGGCGCAGTGGTTAAGAGATTGACTGCTGCGCTGCGTGTCGCGGGTTCGATTCCGGCACGGAACAAATATTTGTATGACCTACTACGACCTACCTAATATGTATGTATTTACAAAAAAAAAATGTATATAAGTAGTTTATCAGCCATCTTGTTACCATAACACAAGCATTAGGTTGCTTAGCTTGGGACAAATGGTGCTGTGTAAAATGTCCAGGGAAAAAAAAAAAAATAATAATAATAGCAACTGTACGGGTCAATCGAAGGTCGTAAGCTACGTCCATTACATATCGAGATCTTGCTTCGCAAAGCACGATAAGCCGTTGGTCCCGGATGTCATTCGTAAATCTTTGACAGCGATTACGGGTAGTCAGAATCCCAAGTCTGACAAACAGTCTTGTTACCCCGTAAGTAGGTTGTGGAGGTCAGCAGTCGGCAGTCGCTCCATGTAAAATACAGCTGCATCCGGTGAGGTTGGAAGCCGACCCCAACATATATTTGGGAAAAGGCTAGGAAAACTGTTTTTTTTCTTTTTGAAATTGAGGCACACTTCGTTAGATAATTAAGTAGCAACCTAACCCATGGTTAGCTTAACCATTTAGTACTAAAACCTAAAAACACACGATTCTAAAGGAAGCTTTAGAAAGGGGGGGGGGGTGTCGGTGAACGGACAACAGCCGTCCAAATTCAAAGCGTTTTTGTCACCTTAATGTCAAATACTGGTGAAAATGATAGTGACAATTTTCATGACAGTCGTTATAATATGACGGAACCGCAATCTCTGCAATTCATTCACAATTATTCTACCTCTGATAATTATTAAACTTTATGGTGAAGAGATTAAAGGTCACTGTGTTGCAACCTCAGAGGGGTAAAATAACTGTGTACGGATAATGAGAAACCATAGCTTTAGTAATTAAAAAGTTTCGAATTTCACTGCCGTACACTCTAAAAAAAAATTGATTGCTCCTAACAAGATTGTGATTATTGCAATCAAGCATCTTGATTCCATACGAGCCTAACAAGACGTTAGATAAATCAAATAAGGTGATTTTTATTGTTCTTACTATCTGCTTCTTAACTAGAACAACTAGAACCTTAGTCAAAGTTAACATGAAAATTATCAATATGACGAATTCAACTTAATAGATTCATCTATAATCTTGGTCAATATAAATATGAAAATGACTACTATAACTAATTCATCTTCGTAGATTCGACTAAGAACTTGGTCATTACAACTAATTCATCTTCGTAGATTCGACTAAGAACTTGGTCATTACAACTAATTCATCTTCGTAGATTCGACTAAGAACTTGGTCATTACAACTAATTCATCTTCGTAGATTCGACTAAGAACTTGGTCATTACAACTAATTCATCTTCGTAGATTCGACTAAGAACTTGGTCATTACAACTAATTCATCTTCGTAGATTCGACTAAGAACTTGGTCATTACAACTAATTCATCTTCGTAGATTCGACTAAGAACTTGGTCATTATAACTAAGTTATCTTCATAAACTCAACTAAGCCCTTGGTTATTCTAATTATTTGAATTACTATTATAGACTATTTTACCTTAATAAATTCAACTATGACCTTGTTCAATTTAAATCTCTTAATATTCATAACAATCAATTTGTTTATTTGAATAAGCTACTAAACTTGTTAGGTACTATTAAGAAACATTATTAAGCCAACAAAATTACCCCTAATCGAATGTACTGAGACACTTTGTCTCATTAACTAACACCAATATATTAATTGGGTCAGCACTTCAAATGCGTATATAAGAGCACTCTCAGTATTAATTACAATGTATAAATAAAACCCTTGCCCCCCGGTTTCTAAAATGCCGGTCAAATTGTAATATACCTATGCGTTATAGGTACTTCTATCACCTCTTGTGATAGTTTCTTTTTTTTTATGGTTTTTTATCAAAATTTTACCGGCATTTCAGAAATCGGGGTTAAGGGTTGTATTTATAAATCGCACTTAATACTGAGAGTGCTCTTAAATACGCATTTGAAGAGCTGATCCAATTAATGAACATAGCACCTCAAGATCATACCCAGAATGCTGTCTGATCTGAATTGAGAGCAATTTATTAGGTACAGATCAAAACATTATCGTTTTTTCTCTAGTCCCAAAAAAAGAATGTGTGCGAATATGTGCAAAAAGCGAATGAAACTTACTCTATTTAGATAAGTATTTAAACTGTCTCTATAGGTAACTATTTGGTGTAACAATATTTTTCTGTAGCTGACATGTTAGGTACCTACATAAATTTGGTAAAAATGAAACAAAAATATAATTACAAATAGTTATATATTATATTCATGGAATGCTTAAATAGTAGGTACAGCGCAGGGTTAAGTACTTTTTTCCATTACTTAAAATATTAATATTACAGGGAATCGGAGATACTAAAGAATTATAGAACTTGACAACATTCTGTATGGTGTCTGGTTCTATAACCTCATAACAACAGAAATGATCGTCAAACTCCAATGTTTCTAATATGATTCCCATCAAAATTAGATTTTCTGAATCATACAAATAAATGTGTTTTATTTTAAAAAATACAGGCAGATAATCAGGACTTGTACTATAAACTAAGACAGTGTCAGGTACATAGCGGGTTGAAGTAACAGTAGCCCAAGGAACTTTGACTAATGACTTATTTTGACATATTTCCAAAGTGGCGCAAAGGAATTGTTTTTCATCTAGATTTTTTGAAAATGAATCTAGAACAGGACCTGTGCTTATGTTACTTTAACTCTAAGTAAGACTTAATGTTACTTTAACTCTAAGTAAGACTTAATGTAAGTAAGTAAAAATAATATTTGCTTTAATTGAGTTTCCTGAAAAATGTTCCCGCACAATATGTCTCCTCAACGAATTAAATAATTGGAATTGCCGATTACAGTTATCCTGTCCACATGTGTATACACTAAGTTCCTTTGGGTTGTGTATTAACTGAAAATGTAATTTGAGATGTTTAAGTCCGGATAATTGTTTGTGACATATAAAACATGTTAACATTTTGTTCTAATAACTATCTACCATAACTATGAAACTTTTTTAACAACAATATTTAACAGAGAAAACAATTTTTTCATAGCTTATTTCTTAATCAATTATGAATAAGCAATAGTCACATTATTATTTGTTTCTGACAAAATAAAAAATGTAAATAATATTATTAACAGTGGTCTAGAATTATCACAACTAAAACCAACTTAACTATGATAATCTTAATGTAACAATTTGGTTATTATGTACCTAGATAGGTATAATACTAAATACCTACTTATTAGTAAGAGTACTCATAATAGAGAGAATTTTAAAATGACAAATAAACAATGTCTTAAAAAACAGTTATTAATTATCAGTCATTAACATTTGGCATAAGAAATTGCTTTTTTTATTAAAGCGTTCATCGGCGCGTATTATTCCAGAAGAAATTTAGACATCTAAATTTGAAATTTTAAACACCACGCCGATAAATGGGTTAAAAAGAAATATACAATAAGTATTATATATGGCAATCCGCGAGAAGAGACTCGGCAGCAGTTGATCCTTTATCAAATGCAGATGACATTTTATAAAACGCTTTTTGTATGAAGTACCACACAGGGTATGTGTCGATACCATACTCTGCATTAAGGGTCCATATTATTTTGTAACACGTATCAACTGCGTGCATAACAGACAATCTCTCATAGATGACCGATCTATTCGCAACAATAAGGAAAGTATTTATTTTGTCTAGCGACTCACCCACTACAATAATATAAGGTTGGGATGGCGCTCCTTTTTGGAGAAGGGTTGATAGGCGGAGTTCTATTGCTTGACGGATTTCTGCACTAGATTTCACGTGCTTTATAAAGCCTTCCCGGGCTTCAACTTTACTTGGTTTCCAGCTTTGACCTGCATCCGAACTGCGTTTCTTCTTTTGTTTAACTGCCGCAGTGTTTAATAAAAACGGTATAGATAGATAGAATCCGGCTAAATTTGATGTATCTTCATTCGATGCTGAAAAAAAAAATAGAAGTAGGTAAGCAACAAATTTTATTAATAATAGAGCAGAGTCCCATCGGTAAACACCCAAATGTAAAGGTACAGATATTTCTTTCATACTTACAATTAGCAAGGGTGACCAGTTCGTGGAAAAATGGTTCTGTTGATTTTTTCTTCTTTATCAGTTCCTGTAGCTTGATTTTCAATAATGGAAAATTAATAAACAAATTGTCTTTGTAAATACCATGTGCAGCATCAAAGTCTATATGCATCTGGAAAATAAAAATGCATACCTTTATTAAATACAATGAACAATAACAGAAAAAGTGAGTTACAACACTATTTTTTTAATTTTCTGTTGGTTAGGTACCTATATTATGTAATACTGTGCCTATATCATGCCAATGCTTATATACAATATTACAGATTATCTTGAAATTAGACAAAGCAGTACGCCGAAGACAAAATGACCGCCGACCAAAATGTCAGATTTTCTACTAACTTTAAATGAGTTTTGTTGATTTGCACGGTTGTATGCTTTGTATCTGTTCCGTATTTCTAATCATGTGGTAGACCGCCAGATCATCTAGGTATTTAGTTACTGACTCAAATATGGTTTTTCTATGTATGGGTTATATTTAATTTCACAGGATTACATAGTAACTACTTAAATACCTACAGGTTATTAGCAGTAAGCTGTGAGTTACCTTTACTCAATAAATTAAATTAACATTGTATATTTACCAAAGAATAGCCTTGTGGTTTTTTTAATGCCGGGTATTTTTCATAGTAAGATTCAATGGTTTCATTGTTGTGGTTGTCATAGAAAAGGCGCGTTCTGGCCTTTAAAGTGTTTTTCCATTTGTCCTCAACCATATTCCATGGCTCAGAAGAATTTTCGAGCCATTGTATGTCATCTTCTATATTCTCATTTTCCTCTTCAAGCAAAATACTAGGTAAAGGTCTTGGTGACCGATTAGATTCTAACGAGTATGTGGGACTCTCTTCTCTACTCCGCTTCCGTAAAGCTCCTAAGCTTTGTAAGCGCCTTCGCTTATTTAATACCTGGTGAACGAGTTTACCTTTAGCTTGCAGTACAATGCCGTTAGCAGTTGTACAAGCTGGAATATAATATGTGGTGGTTCTTTCACCAGGAAAGAGTTCTTTGATATGATTGACCCACTTATAATAAATCACACCTCTGATAGGCATATCTTTGTATTCATTCAGGATGGCTTTTCCAATAACTGATGCCAATAAGTTTCGTGCACTATCCCCAATAAGACAGTGACCTTTAAATGCAAGAAGTGATGCAGAGTCCAGGGATTCTTTTAATAGACTTTCCAATATCTGAAAATTTTATTTGATTTAATTTTCATGAAAGATTTGACACACAGAAGGTAGATCTTTCTTTATATAAATAAATCTACTTTAGGCTTCAATCACTATAAAAATTTTAGTAGTTAATTAATAAAAATTGTATATTTGATTGAAGACTTTTAAGACTTTATCAGATAATTTTACAAATAAGTGCTTCTAATAAAAAAAAACTAAACAACCCAATTGCGGTAAAAAACTTAGTTAAGAAAACTGAAAAGCTAAAAACAAGCCCATTTTAAATTAAATAAATGTTGGAAGCAGGCGGGACCCATTAGAGTTTGAAAATATAATAAAAATGGTATGGGTCCCGCCTGCTTCCACATACAGGTCAAAAACATAACCCTCCTTTTGGGCTTCGCCGCAGTCAAGTAAATAGGTACCTACGTACAGTGAAAATAAGTAGAAAATATAACTAAAACTTATGTTTAAATATTAAATAGCATACTTTGCACTCAGATCTGGTCCCCTCACTATTTATTAAACTTTTGTTTGGAGGCAGGTTTTCTTTGTCTGTAGATGGTGGAACAACAATTATGTTCTTAGGGTCTATGGAGTCCACATCAAATAAAGACAAATCCATCAAAGTCTGCAAATTAATATTTTGGTTTAAAAATTATAGGTAGCCTGTTTACATTAGGTAACAAAATATAATTCAGAAGATAGATAAGTAGGTAATTACATTTACAGATGAAAACTCTGCTTTCCATGTCCGCCAGCATCTCATAAAAAGAGACCTGGGACCTATTAAAGGAATTATCTCTTTTATGTCATCATCTGACAGTGATGATAAGGCCTGTATTGTTATTTGTTGTTCTGAAAATAACAATGAATGGAGAGGGACTACAAGTTAGTGTATGTCTGTTATAAGGACTGGTATAAGTTGGTTTCTATAGAGATAAGTGTGGTAATGCGACATGGAGATAGGTAATTTGAACTATGAGGTAGAACATACGTAGACTACTCTTATTATCCTAAGTATTATTCATTATTGTGATGCTTTTATAGGTATATACCTAATAAAATGCCAACAATAAAAACAACAGTAAATGGGTCGTCACTGTCAGTATAATAATTTAATCGTCAATTTTTCGGTAAGTACCTACCTTACTATTTGAGAGTGAAACTTCATAGTTCAACAAATTAAAATTATTTTAAAATGAGTGCTGAGCGGATCAGAAAAACTTAAGGAACAAGCAAACAACATATTAATTATGTGTAAATCCCGCCAAACTGGCCTCTCTGAGGTTCGTAGGTACTGCGCATGGTGCGGGGGTTCCCGAACCTGTTCTGCTCATGACAGGCGACCACTAAAGAAGTAATTCAGTTTGACGGGAGAACCCCGATAGAAAGCGAGAATAGCACCAGACAATTATTGAATGTGTCGCTGTCTCGGCTCCTTTGTTTCGCGCTAAAAGCCGACTCAAAACGAACAAGGCGCACACCTTACCGTTCGAACGCCGGTGGTTAGTTTGGTGACGCGAAAAATATATAATCAAAGGCGCACTCATCCACTTTTTTCGTAATTCTCGCTCGATAATTAGAGAGCAAACTCGAAACAGAAAAATAATGTGGTAGGGTGCATACCTATTTCCTTACACAACATGAATGGCCTCCGGGCTTAGTACATTTTCAATCAGCACCATAAAATAAACTAGCGAGTGAGATACTTACGTGTGAATACTGGTATTAGAGTCTCTAGCTCCCATGTCTTGAGGAGTTCCATAACGTCTTCCATTTCAATTAAGTACCTAGTCAAAGGACGAGATCTCTGCACTTGTAGTTTCTGACACTGAAATTACTCTTTTACTCACGGAGTAATCAACCGTGGACTCGTCCAAAACGGAGGATAAAAAAGGATTGGATGGATGTCCCGTATTATTATTATACTCTTTGGGATGGATAAACTGGTTTTGACTCGCTCGCAGAGACGATTAACCGGCGCGTTTAGTCGTCTCTGCGAGCGAGTGGGGCTCAGCCGCGCGCGCCGCCAGCCTGTGGGTGAGTGCGGGGCGGGGTAGCCGGTAGAAAGGAATATGGAGGGGTGGATCTCTTGAAGTCTTGATTATATCGATCAATCGAATGATTAATTCAACTAATATGAAAGTCGATTCAACGTTTTAGTTTTAGTAGAATGTAACATTAAATTTTAGTTGTTTTAATTATCGGATCTTAGTTAAATCAACTAAGACATGTTTGTTAATTTTATTAACAAAACTTATCGAAACTATCATTTGATTTGATTGCTTTTATTAGTTTATTCTGAATTGATTCAACTGACGTATTTATTTATGTTAACTAAATAAAAATGATTAGGCCATACAAAGAAGTGAATAGTGATGCAATCAACATATACACTTGTTAGAATTAATAAACATACCTACATAGTTCGTTCAATCACATATGAACTTGTTGTTGTAATTAATCAGCTATCGTTGAGTTGCTTATTATCATGGTTGTTTTATTCAATTTAACGTCAACTAAGAGAAAATCTCTCTTAGTTGGCTTCAATTTTTTAGAGTGTAATTGGGTAAAAGGAAGACAATCAGTTAGCAATAGGGAAGGTCAAATTACACAAGAGGTAGTAGGTAACCAACTTGATAAGTTGCCAACTTGTTGATAAACCGCAACAAGCAGTGACATAAGTCAATCGATCTTATCGACGCGACGTTTCCAATGACAATCTCGGAAATAAAATTCCTTTCGACTCAAGCTTTCAAAAGTAAAATAATTTTTGCTTAGATTAAAATTATGTGAAAAAACATCAACATTATCCTACTAATATTATAAACGTGAAAGTTTGTATGGATGGATGGATGTTTGTTACTCTTTCACGCAAAAACTACTGAACTTCACTTATGCGGGTGAAACCGCGGGGCGCAGCTAGTTTTACATAAGTACGTACATACATGCATTTATGGAAATACTAGCAGTGCTCCGCGGTTTCACCCTCATATGTTTCGATCCCGTGGGAATATCGGGATAACTGTACCCATATGTTAATCCTGATTATAAATCATCTGTGTGCCAAAATTTCATCAAAATCCGTTCCGTTCCGTTCCGTTCCGTCTTTGCGTGAAAGAGTAACAAACATCCATCGATCCATCTATCCATCCGTCCATACAAACTTTCACGTTTATAATATTTATAGATGTATGAAGAACAGTCCCAGTCCCAGTGAAGTGTAAAGTCCACTCATCCTCTATAGAAAAGGGAGGATCCTCCGACCAGACAGGTGTTGCGTCTGGCGGACAACTGCCCAACGACTTATGTCGAGAAGTTTGTATGTATGCTAAGTGCGCGGTAAACTCTGCTTGCGAGATGCAGGATTTGTGTGACGTAAGTATGACGCGTTGTTCGCATGTGGCGTTGTAGATACCGCTACAACACTCCCCTCCGGAGACCGGAGGTCGATAGTGGGCTGAGTCATGTATCTTTCGATGGTTGCCAGGCCAGCTGAGGTTCCAGTGAGTCGGAACCGGTTGCCGCATAGTTCACGGTGAGTCGGAACTGTCTGCGGAGACGTCCCCAGTGAGTCGGGGTGGCACTGCGTTATACTCCAGTGCGTCGGATGTCGTACAGCGCCGGTTGAGGCAGGCTGCTGCGTCGAACAGGAGAGGGTGCTCTGCTTGTTGACCGGCCGAAAGTACAGTGTGCTGTGCCAAGGTTATTGATGAGGCTGAGGGTGATGACCAGGTATGCGCGGACGCTGCATGCTGGTGGTCAGGATACCCGTTGAAGCCGTGACTCGCCGCTAAAGCCCGCGGGAGTGTTGATGATGACGTCACGCTGAAGTATTTGCACGAAGGCTGCGCTGACGTTCATGTTCGGGCTCACCAGTATAGAGGTGTGAAGAACAGGGTGTAAAGTTCACTTATCCTCCGTAGCAAAGGGTGGATCCTCCGAACAGACTGGTGTTATGTCTGGCGGGCAACTGCCCGACGGTTATATTGAGAAATTTGTATGTATGCTAATTGCGTGGTAAAGTCTGCTTGCAAGATGTAGGATTTGCGTGACGTCAGTATGACGCGATGTTCGCATGTGGCCTTGTAGATACCGCTACATAATAATAGGATTATTAGTAGGAATAGGAAGTAGGATTTAAAGTCAGCTGAGTTTTTGAAGTCAGCTTTCTTGCAATAAATGTACGCGTAAAGAATTGAAAAAAAAAGCACACAAATACGAGCACGAGTTTACAGCTTTAGAAAAATATTTCCATCTAGCGAAAATTCACCAAGCACCAAAACTCTAACAGTTCCGACATGACCGTTCCAAAACGAAACATAAAACACTCATAAAATGCACATTTCAATCAAGCTTCTCGTTCCCAAGAAAACAGGCACCCAAAAAATACCTAGTTTTTCACCTACACAGCAAAACGCACCATTAAACCGACTGCAACTTTACGAGATATTGCAGTACCCTCGTAATTTTATTTCATATCCGAATTTATTGCCTTCCGGGAGGCTTTGACGGCCGAAGTTGACATCAGAGCCTACCTCCTCCAATTTAAAAGCATTACCTATGAGATTTATGGAGAACACCTCCTTGCTTTTGTGTAAAGTTATTTTTAATGCATCTACACTTAATCCATTACGAGCGCTTCCAAAAACTCGTTAATGAGTGCCTCGGGGTTTGCTAAAGTACGGTGAGTCTCGGGTTTCCTTTTGCGTTCCGTTACGGCCTTCACAAATTTCGATTGTATGCATAATAAAGACAGCGGTGACAAAATTAAATGTTTATGTTGCTTCTGTAGCTGTGTTGTTTTGGGTTAATGAGACGACACCAGGACACGTTTTATCCACAATTAGTACACAGACAAACTTAAACATATATGACTACAACGATTTAGTGACAACCATGGGTTGGTAATTTCGTCCACATTGATTCATATCATTTTTCCAGTCTAACCGGATGCTGCTGAATACCAGTAATTTACATGGAGCGACTGCCTATCTGACCTCTACAACCCAGTTACTAGGTAATACGATACCTCTGAATGGTTGTCAGACTTTCGGGCGTCTGCCTACCCGTAACAATTGTCAAAGATCCACGAATGAAAGCGGGGACTAACGGCGTAACGTGCTTTGCGAGACTGGGAGGGGTCTCGCTATGTTAAGATGGTCACCCATCCACAGTCCAACCGTGGCAAGCGAAGATTAACCTGATCGATCAACCTGTGTGGCTGTTATTAGCCACGGGCCTCTACAATACCTAATAGGTACCATTAAATGATATAATTATCATCATCATCTTTTCAGCTGAAAGACAGTAGGTACAGCACTTCGACCAGTTCTGTGCTACAGTTGTGTATACTTACATGTTAATACAGTGACAGATTTCATGCCCGTCGGCATGAGTACAGTGACCCATTTTCTTTAGTTGACTCTCACAATTTTCTCGCAGAGATGAGCAACCGTAAAAATCCCTGTTTTTCTTTCATTCCTTTCACCCCTGAAATGTATTTCTTTCAGTTCGTAAGTGGGCAAGCCACTTGTTTTCAAGTTTTGTTACCCGACAACTTATAACTTGGGACGTTAAGGTCTGAAAAAAATCGTAACTTTACATGAGATGGCTATCATAAATGAGGCAAATGGAGTATGTAAGGATCTAAGCCGGTGGCGTTCTGTAGTTTCTACCTACAAGGCGTGAATTTATATAAATTATGTATGTTTAGGCATGGCTATCATTGTCATTCTCCTGCCCTTGTCTCAATTTATATGAGATGGCTACTTTCAATTAAATTACTGTAGGTACTCTAATGGAAATTCTATCTTTGCATAAACGTGATTAAGTGCTTTGACCTCCCACTTTCTAGAAGTTCAGAGGGGCAATTCTGGTAAATTTAAGAACGTAAACAGTGTGTCAAAAATAAGTCAAATTTCCCTACATTTTGACAAGTTTTTGACATTTGTTTGTCGTCGAGATGAGACTGCGACTAGATTTTGATCGTTATAAATTGCGAGAATTGGCATACAGGTATCCAGCCAGATACTTTTTGGCATCAATTTATTCAATACTAGCTTCCAACCGCGGTTTGGCCCGCGGGGTATGTCGATAAAAAGTAGCCTGTATCCCCAGGGTTCAAAGTATCTCCATACCAAGTTTCATCAAATTCGGTCCAGCCGTTTTGGAGATTAGCTGAAACAAACAGATAAAAATTTTAAAATTTGTTTTTGTCATGTAGGTAATAAGTTCCGTATTAATACATATGTAGGTACTTTCATATAAGCATCTAGGAAAAAGCTGTTATTTTGACATTTACAAACAGACACTTCCGTTTTATATATTTGCATTAATATTATATAATTGTATGTAAGATATAGATTCAAATCTTCTAATCTCCTACTTTAAACAAGAAAAAACTACCCAAGGTAAGTAAGAAGGTAAAGTCGCTATACCGTCAAAAAATACTCTCAAAAAGTCTAACCAAATTTTCCCTCCGTAGGCACAAGTCAATAAATTCAAAGAACACTCGCGTCTGTTCGATTACTCTTATATCTGAAGTATCTGCTTATAATGTAGGAATAGTTATGGCAACTAGAGGCACGTACGCCACGGGCAGACGCACGAGGGTACTACGTGCACTGAATATTCACCTTTCCCTTTGAATTTGAAGATTATCATCGCCCACGGAGCTAGCAGTTTGCCGATATAAATTATCGTTCGTCTTTTATTTCGTGAGCGGGGTTGCTCGTTAATTTTGATACAATTTGCTGTGTTATCATTTTATTTAAGTTCGTTAACGCTTACGTGATTTGGTTTATGTTTATTTTGGGTTTTTAAACGCAGATAGGTAGTGATACCTAACTGTGGTAAGTTATTGGTACACAGTACTATGACAGCCTCTCGCGAGCTCTCCGTACCGGGATGAAAAATCTAACAACATCTTGTCGTATAAGTTCGATAATTATTCCTAGAAAGGATTAACGTTCTTTCATTTTTTTCATCTTTCTCGCTTGTCAGCTAATCACGGCAGTAGGGTGTGATTGTGGAGCTACGTCACAAACCATGCTCCAACTCCTGTCCTTCCCTCTGTGTCCCAAAACATGCAGTCAAAGTGACCTCTGCGCTGCCACCGACAACGCCCTGGAAGTGGCAAAGTATTGGGAAAACAAGATTTAAAATACCGTGCCAGGACATGAAGAAGAAACTAGTCAGACCCCTACTTATTATATTATATTCCTAAACTAAATTAATGTTTCTCTGTCATCTATTTAAAACGGACTGGCGGAGGTAATATGCAAACACCAATTAGGCTACTCTACTGTACCTACCCAATCAATTAATTTTAATTTAATAAAATAAGCAAAGCTTGGAGGCCTACACCCAAGCAGGGCTTCCTATCCCTAATATCTAGATTAAAAAAAACACAAAAACAACGCAACAGAAAATCTATAATATTATTATACTTAAATAATTATAACTACCTTATTTACGGCTGATTTTTCAATAATCAGTAGAATAAATATGACCCTTTGACATTATTTTCCATACAAAAGCTGTCAAACGTCAATCATTAGGTATATCTATCTAAAGAAAAATGAATCCCTATTTCCCTTGGTCACGTCATAATTTGAGAACGACTCTACCGATTTCATCCATTTTTTTTTTAAGTTTTCTAATACTTTGTAGAATGTTCTTACGGAAAAAAATTAATAAGAAAATTGCTTTACGCGGACGAAGTCGCGGGCAGAAGCTAGTCTCAGATAAAAGTTATTTGACTATTGAAAAATCAGCCCTTAATAAATTGTGTAAATCTAAACCATTTGCTAATTACATTAAAAAGATAGAGGGACCTATGTAAATATTTGTACTTTTTTTATATTAAATCTTGGCTTTTTATTTTATTATAATAAGCAAAGCAAGTAGATATTTGTATTTAAGGCCGCGGCAAAGCAATTTAGGTTATCCCCCACAAAGCCTGTACTAATCTAGCCAAGGATCAGACAGCAAAAACAAGCCCGCATTACTTCAAATAAAAACCTAAATAAAAACTACAATTTAGGTTAAAACCTCCTTTACAAAATTAAGAAAGAAACCTAAGTGCTTTCAATCAACGACTCGGAAAGGAAGGGTTACGTATTCTGTTTTTGCCCTTTAGAATAATGCGAACGCTTAAAGTGATCTAATGTTTCCCTCCATTGAACGCAAAAATCTGACTAGTTTGATAAATTGAGCAATTTTATCTCACTTTTGCCTCATGCTTCTTGAATAATTCGCAGAATCAGCTATATATCATAAAATTAGGTGATTTGATACTGATTCTGAAATATTAGGGCGCTTTTAGGTAGGTCCCTACACTTGATACCAAGGTTAGGTAGGTAGTTAAAGGTACGCAAAGTTCTCTAGGGCATCTGATCGATTAGGTACTAATTATATACTTTAATGGACCGCTAGTTCACAAAGGGAGCGATAGACAATGAAGTGTAATCTAATCCGGCTCTGTGTTTAAAGGCTAGATTGTATCTAAGTTCTTAAATTTATTTTATTTATTTATTGGCCTATCTACAATTGTTACACTCTTCCTTAAATTACAAGCAATATACAAGCTTAATGTAGGTACAATAAGTATGATGCGATAGACACAGCATGCAAAGACAAAATTAAAAGATTAATAAAATTGCAATAATTGTGCAGAAATAACGCTTACAGCAGGGGTACAATAATAAAATAACGCTTACAGGCTTGGGTAGTTTTAGAAAACATGACAAGAAAAAAAAACAGGAAAAAAAAAATATAGAAAATAGAATCACCCACGCAACAGGAACCTTGTAGTACCACTACCAATCTTGGGAAGTACGTACTCATGAGCATAACACAACACATCAACTAATTAGCTGCTAGTGCGTCTAACCAAATAATAATAATAATCAATGGAACACCAAAACTGTTTCACGAGCCATGCGACGCTAAAATATAGGATACTGTATCAGCTTCAAAAACGTGTCACGTCTCTTTAAATATATATATTTTTTTTTTTAATAATGTCGGGCATGTCTTGCGTATCTGACTACTCAGTAAAATTCAGAAGATTAT
Source organism: Apamea crenata (assembly GCA_949629185.1). Taxonomy (NCBI): domain Eukaryota; kingdom Metazoa; phylum Arthropoda; class Insecta; order Lepidoptera; family Noctuidae; genus Apamea; species Apamea crenata. The sequence continues at coordinate 15,064,147 of OX451360.1, read as the reverse complement.
GATACCTCGTTGTGATCAAAAATATCTAGTCGTTCTAAATTTATAAAGACCGTTCTAAGGGCGTTTGTCCACCGCAGCCGTCACCGGGACGTCACCGAGAAACGAGATTATTCATCATACCGAGCGTAACGTTTCGGTGAAGGCGAATATATCTCACCACAACCGAACTTGCCGGTTGAGTATAATAAGCGATGGCGACAGCAGTGTGTGGATAAGATCAAACGTTTTTTTTATTGCTGACACGTCATGCATAATCAGCCTAGAACGTTCCCACTGCTGGGGCACAGGCCTCCTCTCTGTGAGAGGGAGAGGGCCGTAATCCACCACGCGGTCTTAGTGCGGGTTGGTAGATGTCACATGTGTTCGAATTTTTGGACTTGCCGGTTTCCTCACGATGCATGTGTTGAGATCGCAGGGGTAATTCTTATAATTTTAAGACCGTTCACAGTCTGATCTCAGTATCAATCTGTCAATAAATAGATACTTCTAATTTCCCTACATTTTGACAGTTTTTGACATTTGTTTGTCGCTGAGATGAAAATGCGACTAGATTTTGAACGTTCTAAATTACGAGAATTGGCCTTTAGAGTCAAACATTCGGCGGTTGCACTGAGCTACTCGAAATATCAGCGGCCGGGATGACGGCGCTCTGGTGATGGACGTGCGGTGGACAAATGCACTAAGGGTTTAATTATTCCGTTTATTATCCTTTTCCTTTAGGCATTGGAAGGTGTGCTTTACTAATATTAAGTGAGTCGTATGATTTAAAATAACAAATGAACGAACGCTTCAACCACACACCTCTAGACTTGACCAACAAAAAATAGCACAAAGATAAAAATAAAAACTACGATTGCAAATAATGCTATGAATTGCAACATTGCAATGAATCTGAAACGCGATGATTACAGCACGACACATTATTTAAGCCAATGACCAAGCATAATGTGAAAATCTGGTGGAATCCGATTGGTTTAATATAACGCTGTCACTGTCAATGTAATGTCATTCTACTTTGTTTGTTGTTGTCAATTTCTTGTCAGAAGTAAGGTTATTTGAATCAAGTTACTTTTAATTTCGAATTTTTAGATTGAAAAGATGTCTTTAATTGGTAAAACGGATAGCAGAATTAAAATACGGACGTGTCGAATATGTCTTGACGCTAATATAGCTGATATGGTGTTAATAGAAGAGCAGAATGGATGGTTGAAACTTTTCGAGTGTTGTTTTGGATTTACTGTAAGTTTTCTATGTTAAACAGTTCATGTTGTAGATATTTAACGTAACGTTTCATCTGAAGAGTTAATAAGTTTTAGGCTTTTTCGACTATTACTCTCAATTCACAATCATAATAGGTTATTTTTATAATTTTTACTCCTGTCAATAAACTAGTTTCAATAATTTTGATTGCCAAAAAGTCTGAAGTACCTAGTTAGTTATTTGTAACGAATGAATTAATTTTAGTTAACTAGCCAAGACGAACCACGTTTGCTGTGTAAAATATGTGCCGAAAAGGTTCAAAGTTATGTTGAGTTCAAGGAGAAATGCCGTAAATCCCATAGTCTTTGGAAATCTGTGATTTCTGATGTGGTAAGTCAACTTATAAATTTATAAAACATTTATTATTTGTGTATCGATTCTATGGTTCTCATAAACTATTGTAATGTATGGTAGATTATAATCATCATCATCGTAATATAGATAGAAATGAGACTTATTAATAACTTGTCCCCATTGACTCAGTACAAATAGCCAAATTATATTGAAATATAATATTCAAAAAGAAGATTAACATATTATGTGGTATACTTCTGTGAGAACAGTATAAACAGCGGATTCAATGTTTACACAAGTAGGTACCAGAATGTCACAGAGTGTATACAATCATGAGTTTAATAGTTAACATCATTAATGTAACATTACATACTTTTTTGTTTCTCTGTCTGTAGTTATTTGATTTAGTACCTAGTTAATCTATTAAGAGACAGTGAACAAGACACAATGGAAGTTTTATTGTTATTACATCTGGGGGTATTTAGGGGTTTATTTATAAACAATGATTAAAGTTAAAGGCTTTTTTATTTTTTTCGGATGGGAAATCATCAAATGATCCCTCCCGCTCTGGGTGGAGCGGAAGGGAGTGTCAGACTCTTACTGACTAAAACCCACCCATGTTCCTTCCTTAGCCCTTTATGTTCCAGGGCAGCGGTAACCCTTTCGGACGATCCCGCTACCCAAAGTTAAAGGCTTAAACATCAAAACTGTATGGTTAAACATCAAAAATGTGTGGTTAAACATCAAAAATGTATTGCTCATCACTACTTAACTTTAAGCAACAATTAAAAATAAAGGAGTGTGCCTCTTGCAAAGTGTCAACTTAATGTTTATGTTTTAGAAATGTTACGTAGTTAAACATGAAAACGGAGAAAATACCAACGAAAATGCCAATGATCCTGTTACTATAATAACACAAATTAAAGATGAAACGTTTGATCCATATTTTGACAATGATACTCATTATTCTTACCATGATGAAAATGAAATGGTTAATTTGTCACCTACTGATATTAAAATTGAGTTACAAGAAGACGATGCCAATTCAAGGGATGATGAAAGCAACAAGAAAATGAAGGATTGTCCTAGAACAAAACTTACTTCAAAACAGATTAATTGCAAAAATAGTAACAGTAACAGCAGTGTAAAAAGAAAGGAAAAAGAAATTTACACTTGCGCAAAGTGTAAAGTTAAATATTGTGAGAATTTTTTTATTATATTGATTTTTAACACGCTTTTATTAGCCCCACTTGTAACTAACAAACAATTTAATAACATCTTAGAAGTAAATTTTAACCTAATTCTAATAGTCGTATCAAAATGAAACTGTGTATGTTTATGTAGTTCGGATGACAAAACTATAATTTGGTATCTTGGAGCTAATCTGATGGACCCAGGAGGTGGAGAGTGGAATTCTTCAGTGGCTACTAGTAAACCCCTCGAGTTTGGGCTCATAATATTGATGTGTTTTGATGAATTTTTTGTATCCATTTTGACCTTTGGATACAATATGTGCAGCAGAGGCAGTATGGAATACTTACACATAACATGACATCACCCCTTATTTCCGCGGAGGGTTGGGCAGAGGTGTACATAGAGCACACCCACATTTCGGCAGATCTTTAAGCCTATAGCCAATAGCCATCAACTGGGCACAAATCGAAACTCCGGGTTGCTATTGAGGAATTCCAACTAGCTAGAAAAACCCAATAATTAAGAAAGAAAGAAAGAAAAAGTATTTATTGCGACTCGTACAGAAAGATCATCAAACTAAACTAAACACAATCAAAAATAATAAAACCAAATTATATAAAAAAAAGTAACTAAGCGAAATTATATAAAGAAAAAATAACAAAAAGAAAAATGAAACAGAAAGTCCTGTACAGTCCTGTAGTGTGTAAAGTCCTGTAGGACTCTGCATAATGCTACGACATTTAAAAAATAATTGTCGCAGCGCTGGTATTCTGATAGTCCGCTGTGATGTCGCGACGTAAATTGGTTTCCTCTGTAAAGTATGAGGTCTTGAGTTCCTGAAGACCAGCCTGAAGTCTGGATTCGTGTCCAGTTGCTGGCACTAAGCTCGCTTACTATTAACATCATCATAACTGGCAAAATGTGGGTGTGAAGACACCTCTGCTTGCCCCTTCGGGGAATACAGGCGTAATGTTAAGTTAGTTTTTTTTTTGCTGTGGCTCTAATTTCCATTACTACAGAAATGCTAAAATAATAACACAAGTCCATGTTTCAGTAAGAAAATTAAATTACCTCAAACACATAAAGGTATGTCCAACCAAAATATCAATAAGGCGGAATGCCGATCAAGATTATGCTTATAACTTGGGTAAGTTTTCAACTCATTTTTAGGGTTCAGTAAGAACATATTGTGCACCCTTTGGATTGCTTCATTGGTTGGACGGGCAAACCCACATCATTGGTAAACGATAAACTATACCATAGATTCTCAACCTGATTTTGCCCAGCGCTCACTTTTTTGTTTTTCTAGATCCCACAAATTTTTATGCTTGCTATCTATTATATTTAAAGGTGTATGTGTTTATAATAGTCGTAATGCCCCCCTGAAAGTCTCAAACGCCCACGAGGGAGCCCATGAATGGGGGGACGCCCACGTTGAGAACCTATGAACTAGACGATAAGAAAGACCGAAACAAACTCAGAGCCACAGACTCTTTTAAAGTAAGACATAATCTTGGTCAGATCATGTGACTTGGTAACACTAGTACTACAAAACACGCACTTACTACTGCGACAAAAAGGCGCTGCTGTCAATGTCAAATTGTTACACAGTTGTCTGTTCACAGTTACTTTATCTCTGAGAGCAGCAACCCAACAGCAACCTTATTGTAATGAGAATAAAGCTCATAACAATTTAGACAGACTAATCACTGGCAGAAACCCAACAACCTTAGAATGAGGATAAATATCACTGTTATTTAGGCGGTGAACAACGCGTCATACTGACGTCACGCAAATCCTGCATCTCGCAAGCAGAGTTTACCGCGCAATTCCGTGCAATTCCCCGCCAGACACAACACCCGTCTGGTCAGAGGATCCTCTCTTTTATGTGGCGGATGAGTGAACTTTACACCCTGTTCCTGTACCATGAAGCATATTTTTTTTTAATGTGTTCTGTAACTTTGCAATCTGTGTTAACAATAAGCCATTCAGATGAGGTATGATTGTATGAAGCATATGCCGCTGTTTATATGTTATATTCCTCCGTTTTTTCAGGTAGACAATATAATGGTCAAAATATTGATAATGTAAAACACGAATCACAAATTGAAATAATTGGAAACCAAGATCAAAATGTCTCTTTATCTTCATGTGGTAATAACTTATTATATTTAGTGGCTTTTCTGCATAATCTTGTCCCTTATTACTTAGCGTTGGTGCAAAATGAATCAAATTGCTTTATGATAAGGATTGCTTTTAGGGTTCCGTACCCAAAGGGTGCCAACAGGACCCTATTACCAAGGCTCCGCTGTCCGTCTATCTGCCATAAGGCTGTAACTTTTGAACTGTAATAGCCACACTTGAAATTTTTACAGAGTACTACTTGGGTCGCTATAACATATACTAAAAACTTTTTTACAAAAAAAAAAACAACCGACTTCCATAAAAACACTACAAAGTGAAAAATAACTTTAATTTCGGAAGTCGGTGTCTTTGGTTTTTTATTTATTTCGTTTTTCGCCACCGACTTCCGAAATTAAAGTTATTTTTCACTTTGTAGTGTTTTTATGGAAGTCGGTTGTTTTTTTTTTTTGTAAAAAAGTTTTTATTTTTCACTTTTTTGTTGTGATCATTTTTTTGATTTTTGTTGATTTATCAAAAACCGCTTGTCCGATTTCGATAAAATTTTCATGGGACCATTTGGAAAGTATACCCTATCCAACAAAAAAAGAATTTTTCAAATCGGTTGGCAAGCGACGGAGTTATGCGCGAACAAACATTAAAAAAAAAAAAAAAAATACAAACATCCGAATTGAGAACCTCCTCCTTTTTTAGAAGTCGGTTAAAAAAATAAATAAAGATAAAAATGAAAGGAAGAAACGTGATTTTTAGCTCGATCTTAATAATGGTGAAAATAGTGTTAAATATTATACGGTGGTACGGAACCCTTCAGCCAAGTGCGAGTCCGACTCGCACTTGGCACCTTTTTTTATTCTAATTTTAATTACACTTAAAACTAATTTTTTAGTTATTTTACTATTAAAATATCTTGATACGATTAGAATTTCGTCCAAACAGGGTTCACTTAAATCTTTCTTTGATATTGTAGGTCTCTGTAATCTCAGTTTCGACACTTCGAAAGATGTTTTCATACATTTGAATGATCATTGGTCAAATAATGATTTAGCATGCAAATTGTGTGATTTCGTAGGCATCGACCTAGCTGCTACTATTGTACATAGGTAAGCCACTTTTTTTTTCAAGTCAAAATCAAAAGTTATTTATTCAAATTAGGTTGAGAATCAGCACTTTTCGAACGTCAAAATTACAAAAGACATTCCATCAAAACGCCCACACTTCACCACTTCCTAGTGCTTTCTCTGGGAAGAAGAAGTGGCGCAACAAACTCCCCATCAGGTAGTCTAGTAGTAGTCTATGTATAGCCGACCTTGTAATTGCTTTATCAATTTCGACAACAATTCCCAGTAGATTGAAATTTAAAAAATCTTCATCATCATCACTATCCACAGCTCGACTTCACCTACTGCTGAACATAGGCCTCTCGTTTTTTGTGCCAATCCTCACACTCCAGTGCAGCCTCATCCAGGTACGAAGGTTTTCTATGGCGGAATACGAATTATGGAACTTAAATTAAGTTGAGCAGGACACCTAGCTGGCAAGGCTTTCTGATATGATTTTGAAGGATATTGCTAATCCATTGCTTCATATGTTCGAAAAATTTGTCTGCTCATCAAAGTAAATAACGCTATGAATGTTGTTGAACTGTCAAAATGAAACCCATTGTTACGCAATTACCCCGCTGGTGGAGTATGACAGCGACCGAGTGGCGTCCAAGGACTGAAAGACGACGTGGCAGTCGTCCGGCGGCGAGATGGGCAACCGATATAGGAACCATGTCGTCCGCCCGTCTCGTGGGTAAAAATATCTTACTGTCAGGCAAATACCTGTTTATGACGTGCAAGTGACATTAAATCTTGGGTTGGTAAAGCAATTACGAGGGCGACTATAAATTATGAACAGACATAAACAGTATGTATTATCCAAAAAATATTTTCAGGTATTCGCACTTTCCACGCAACGATAGAGTGCGTTTTTTATGCCACATTTGCGAAAAGAAGCAATTGTCATTGATTGCATTGCATTTTCACTATCGACGAGAACATTTGAAAAAGCCTGGGGGTTATTGCTCGAGGTGCCATAAGGAATACAACAAGCTGCGTCTCTGGAAGAAACATGAGATGACCCACTGTGCTCGTAAGCATATGTGTGATATTTGTGGAAAAAGGTGAGTGTACTTAAATAATAAATGATTTTATTTCTGTAAGTGGTTTTGCACAAACACTTTTACACGTCAATCCTATTTTAAAAATACACGAGGTCGGCAAAATTGAAATTAAAAGTCATATATTCAAATTAGGCTGAGAATCAGCACTTTTCGAACGTCAAAATTACAAAAGACTGTCCCCCAAAAACGACCGCCCTTCACCACTTCCTAGTGCTATCGCTGGGAAGAAGAAGTGGCGCAACAAACTCCCCAGCAGCACAGCTGTCTGTTCAGTTAGAAAATACTTGATTGTGTATAATAATAGGTACGTACGTTAAGTAGGTGTTACCATGGACTGAGTACATGAATCTGAACCCCTGCCGTGGAAATTTTTCGTCGGTCCTACGCGGTCAAAATTTATGGAATATTTTTTTTAGAAAATGCAAGTGGGTTTAGAATCATGTGCTGAATTCATGGTTAAAGTTTGCGCGTCGATGTATTTATGTATGTTAGCCATGTATGTATACTATAACAGAACGTCACGCCTGTTTTTCCTGAAGTGGACGGCAGAGGTGTACTTGCCTATAGTACACCCATATTTCGCCAGTTATGTTTAAGATCCATGTTTTGGGGGGCGAGGCTATTGCCATCAACCAGGCACAAATCCTGACAGACTACAATCGAATTTAAGTTGATAACCCTAACCTAATCGCCACACTGTATACCTACATTATTTTGAGACTCGGCTTTTAAATAATGTAAATATTATTTCCATACCTGTTTCACAAACGATGGGACACTTAATATCATGTCTTGCCTATCCTGTCAGCTACATGTTACAGGAACTGAAGGACGCTGCTGATGGCGCCAACGGCCAAACACGTAGCCGAATTCTTGGCCGAGTACATTTAGATTGCTATCGACACGCTAAAAAAGAAGAAGATTTTCATGCTATTAATATCTTTTTCAGGTTTCATTTTAAACACTCTATTAGGGAACACATTATAAATCATATGCGGCTAAATAAGAGCATCTGTGATATTTGCGGAAAAACTTTCGCTCGCCAAAGTTATTTGAAGGTAGGTAAATAGATATTTTGTTTAAAAAAACTAGGTTTTGTCCGCGGTATCGCTTGCGTGGATGTCAGAAATATCCCACGAGATCATACTACCGGGATTAAAAGTACCCTATGTATTAATAAAAGGTTATAAACTATCTGTGTGCGAAATTTCATTTAAATCCGTTCAATCGTTTTTGCGCCAATCCGGAACATACATACAGACAAACGGGCAAAAAATTTTACTTACTATTTTATTATATGTATAGATAGTTATAAAAAAATAAACACACATAATTATTTCAAAATCAGTGTAATTCGAGTTATACAAAATCCGATTTTATTTTTTTAAGATGATTGTCTTGTCAACTACGACAAAAACGTCAATTAAAAATGTATAGAAATCTTTTTAGTTGACGTAATTGACGTTGTTGTCGTAGTTGGGTATCAGTTTTTAACTTTTTTTTTTCCATCTAATTTCTAGTTACACAAAGAAACGGTTCACTGTGAATCGGGGCCATTACAATGTTTTCATTGCAACCGAACATTTAAGAGTCAGTTTACTTTAACCATGCATCAGAAAAATGTGGTTACCAGGGAGAAAACCTTGAAATGTGAGGTGTGCCATAAGGCCTTTATCACGCCAAATACATTGAAGCTGCATATGGTGATGCATAGCAATGAAAGGCCTTATAGCTGTAATATTTGTGACTGCAGGTACGTAAATTACAAGCTCAATGTAACAACTTATTACGCTGAACAAATCGCTGCGTTAAGGATACTGTTTTCTTTCTAGTTACTAGTTTCTGCCCGCGACTTCGCGTGAAATTTCTTGTACACGACGCAACGTCGACGACGACGCGTCGTGTACAAGAAAGTTTGCGTTACGCAACGCATCGCCTGCCCGCGGTATTACTTCGTTTTCGCTTAGCGTTCTTTCTGCCTTTTTTTTGCTCGGTTCTTAAGGGACCGAGCGTGATGTGTGCCTATAGAAAATGTAAAAATATTTTTTCAATCCCGACTATACTCCATTCGGAATAAGACAGAATCAGAATTAGACATTTGAACAAACCTTTTTTAAAGTCCGTTTAACCGATTTTAACTTCCATTCCGTAGGCATAAGCATGACACTAAAAGCAAAAAAGTGGTTACAATACCAACTATTTACTGCAGTAGCCATTTGTCATGCCACCAACGCAACAGAAGTAAAAATCGGTCGGTCGGTTGATAGCAACACCTACACTCGTCGGCTGGTTGTAACCCAATTGATCGGCACAGTATCCCCGATATGTCAGCACAGCGACATCAGGGAGTAGATAGAGTGAGGTGATGCTGATCCGGTGCTAATTTCCGGAATTTGACAGCCCGCGTCGCTGAGCCTGTAGCTTTAAATTCGCCCCAGAATGATTTGATCCAGCCTGTCCCTTGCTGCCCTCTCATACCGACGCCCTAAGCCGAGGTCCGTACCCCACAGGAGGTGCCCTTAGCGTGTAGTCGCTTAGCTTTTAATTTTTTTAAGCCCTAGCTGTATGCCTTAATTTATTGAGGCACCCACAGGCAAGTCCAGTTATGCAGACGACAACTTCCAGGGTTGAACTGCGAGATGCCATTCCAAAAAAAAGCCGTTTGCTTGTTCGCCGGCCTAACTCAATAATTAAAATGAGAACGTTTTTTTTTTCTTTCACAGTTACAAATATAAATCTCAGCTGACGCATCACCAGCTAAAGCACTTTGGGTCTCTTCAACAATGTTCGATCTGTACGAAAACGTTCTCGAACTCGAGGTCGTTAAAAAGGCATTCTTCAGTCCATACGGGTGTTCGGCAGTACAAATGTAGCGTCACAAACTGCACGAGGACTTTCCATGCGAAGAAACTAATGTTGGCGCACTTGGAACTACGTCATAAAAATGAGAATGTTGGAGAAAAGTGAGATATGCAAGAGTAGATAGTGTGAGAAACAATCAATAGGTAATTTTGTTGTCATGGATTTAAATGAGTTTGTGATTTAACAAAAAAATATGTTCTTAATAAAAAAGGTTGAAATGAAGGTGTATTATTTTGGTGTAGACTCCTTTTTGAGACTGCTCGCGCTCCACTCAACATCGCCGCGCGCTGGCGGCAGTGAACGAGGGGTGCGGGGACAGCGGGGAGTCAGCCGGCCGACGGCCGAGCGCGGGCCCCTGCGCCACACCGCCACGACAGTCAGCTGTTGCTCTCCTTCGTGCACGGCTGCGCTTGCGCATCTATCTTAATATCTCTTGTTTCCATGTTCAACCGCACGTTGTAATTTTATGTCTTTACTCATTATACTTGTTATACAGTCCGCTATAATTTCATTTTGCTCCACTACGACCTATCGTCGCGATCATTCCTACTATTTTAGACCTGCCTCGTTGACGTTGCCCGTCTTCAGGCACCCACTGTGTGACGACTTTGGCCCATCTGTCTGGATACATCCTATAGGTGTGACCCACCCAGTCCCACTTCAGCCTCTCAGACTTATCGCCAACATCGGCTACACCTGTCTTGGAGCGTATGCGGTGTTGCGAATTTGGTCAGTTAGTTTAATTTTTAAGATGCTACGCTGCATCAACAAAAATATTAAAAAAAATATTTATAATATAAGAAATAGTAGCTCCCCAGTATCGGGGCAGGGCTTTTAAATCTCATTATTATCTTCTGAACTCTTTACATTTACACACACACGTTTGCACACAATTTACACGCACAAGTATGAATCAGTAGCGTGTTCTGGTTTTCAGAACAGGTAGGCAGACACTTTAACCACGAAAACGACACCTATGATGAAACATTTGAAAGTTTTCGCAGCCGCCATCTTGGATTTTCATTTTGACTTTATTATCGGCTTCAGCACCCTCGAAAACCATGAAAACGACATATGTACATGACGAAAAATTAAAAAATTTTCGCAGCCGCCATCTTGGATTTTCATTTTGACTTTATAATCGGCTCCAGCACCCTCGAAAACCACGAAAACGACACCCATGACGAAAAATTCGAAATTTATTGCAGTCCAGCTATCGGCGACCTCATTATCCATTCCTTTCTTCCTTCGCTCGCCCAAATTACGAAGTAGGTATTCTTTTTAATTTTAACATTCATATTCGGTTGGTTAGGTACTAGAGGCATGCCTACTTAAGGGTGATAAATTGCGAAGAAGAACGTCATAGTATTACGCGTGAGACTTACGTATTTTAAATTTCTTCGTATTAACTTGAAAGAGTAAAGACCAATGACAGTGTGCGTACAGTAAGAGTACCTACGGGAGCCGAGTAGGCCGTCTGGTGACTGACTGTATGAAGATTTTGGTTTTTGTTAGGTATGATAATTTAGTTAGTTTCTTAATTGTGGGGCACACACACTAAAATGTAATTGACAGGCTTATGGTGATTTATCGTGGTAGGCACTGCTTATATGCCTTTATGCAATGCACGCCACTGGTGCGAATTCATAAAATCCCAACCTACAAATTCCCATCCCAACCCAAAACAGCGAAATCGCTTTACCAAGAAGCAAAAACAGTTCATTTTTAATTCAGCACTTCTATTTTCCTAGGAAACGTCGCAATGTTACAGGGAAATGCTATTTTCACTACGTAAGAAGGAGCCGTGTTAGCAGTCTTGTCTACTTCGCTCTAGGGGTCCGGAAAATTTCAATAACCTAATATTTTACGTCGAGCGAGCGCCCAACTTTTGCATACACTGTTATTGGTCCATTTTTTACGCATTTCCTCTCGTCGTCGCGTTTATGCGAAGGGGAGAAAGGCTAATCCATCACCGTCGGAGGCAACGCGTCTCGTTAGCATAATGAATTAGTGGCTCATCGTCGTGACACTTCGACGGTGCTGTGACCACGTCATGACTGTTTATAGCAGTAATTTGCTATCTGAGCCTTGCAATTTGTGTTAATATGCTATACTTAGCTGTTATCCTAAGATAGGAAGTCTTAGTCGAGTTGTACAGTCTCAACTGTCTTCTAATTAAGAAAACAAAGGGCTGAGTAGTATTCTTTATGTTAAAACTGCGGGGTATTTGTGTAACACACATAAAATGGTAATTCATCGTAATGTCTTTCATTTTGACAGTTCGGTCGCCTTCATTGCGTTATTTACAGTGTTAGCAGACGAATTATTTGAAACCATGAAGCAATGGATTAGAATTTTCCTTCAAAAGCTTTGGGCTTGTGATTGTGTGTTACCTACGGAATTAGATATAGCTATAGATATAAAATAGAATATTCTTTATTAAGTACACCATAAAACATACAGATATATATTATGTAGAAATTTAACAATGTGTGACGCAATGGGCGGTCTTATCGATAAAAGCGATGTTCCTGCTGATCAATCCATCAAATTGTTTTCAAGCACAGCTTCACCGACCGTTCATAAACAGTTCTAATTAAGTACTGTTTGGCGTCTAATTACGAGATACGCAAACACCACAATTTAATTAACTCTGATAGCGCTCTAATAGTTTGATTCAATGAACCGTTTTCAATTGACAGTCGACATAAGAGCCCGTTCACACAAGCGGCTCACGTCGCAGCGTCGCGGTTGACACTCTGTTTTGTTCCCGCTAAGTGCCGAAAGCTCCCGTTGTCGCGTACTCGGTGGCATGCCGCCAGTAGATACTACAGGCAATTTGTACTGTGTGTAAACAGTTTATGAAGCTCACAATGTTTTCACGCTATTTTTCGAGGTGTCGTTTTCATGCATGTTCTGTTTGTGTTGCACAGTCTTTGAAAATGTACTTGTACAGTCACGAGCAAAAGCATGTAGGTATAGGTACACTCAGCTTTATTCAAAAGCGATTTACTCCTTTGTTTTTGAGTGAAATATTATGCTGTTACGAACATATCATTTTCGAACCCATAGGGTTGTGTAATGTGTAGTAGTTCAACGTTGCATTCGTTGGTTCACGAAAAAATCGCATTTGAAAGTTGCAAAGTGTTGACATATTGGTTCTCGTGACTGTAATTGAGTTTGTAGAGAAACAATAGATAAAAGATTTAGGTACAGTTCCAAATAGGTAGTCACCTAAACTTTGCTTGCCTTGTAAGTCCTAAAACTGGAAAAAGTCTGCATGAGGGTCAACTTTTCATTAGTTTTTAGGTTCCGTACCCAAAGGGTGCCACCTAAGACCCGGACCCGGACCCATTACTAAGCACACGTAAGCATGGACGTAAAAATATCGCGCAATGGATTTTCAACTCTCGGGGTTGAGCCGAGCATTGAGAATCCAACAGAGCGCATCACAATGCATTAAAAACGCACACTGGGATTATCAACTCTCGGCGCTAAGAAGTGTCACGTGCGTGAAAAAAAACTCCACGAGAAAAACGCGCTCGTGCGTACGCGTACCTGGGCTAATGCTTCGCTGGCTGTCCGTCCGTCCGTCCGTTTATCAGGGGGCTGTATCTTATGCACCGTAATAGGTAGATACTTAAATTTTTGACGGAGTGGGTGCTACTATCGCCGCTATAACAACAAATAATAAAATAAAGTGAAAATTGAAGGGGCTGTCCGGGACCCTTCGTGTGCCAATGTGACTCGCAATTGGCCGCTTTTTTTCTTTAAGATTACAAAGCTTAAAGTTCAAACGTTTTGATTCCCGATTTTAGCTAGATGATTCAAATTATACCTATATAGGGTTTGTGTAAATCATTCGAAACGGAATTTTTGGAGAGTTGTTATTCCGAAAACATTAAGAAAAGGAAAGTGTTCTTTTTCTGGGAAATTTCTTATATTAGACCACACCGTGTTTTTTACCTCGTACAAGCACCTGAAATGTTATTTACTAGATAGGTACGTGGGAATGTATATTATGTCGTATATTGGTGCCTATCAATTTGCTAACAAATGACGTCACGCACGGCGGCGCGCGGAGTCGTCCCTGGCGTGAATCTGTAATGTGGAGGGGTCCTAAGATGCAAGAGTATTTTATATAAGGTATTTTTCAAAGTAACTGACAGAGAAGTAGGTAAGGTGTCTTTGTTATTCAGGTACCATTCGATGACGCAATTTTTTGTCAGGTAACGTTTTATATAAAGCCCAAGTACAAGTCGGTAGATAAACGGACTGCGAGACAAATTGTGTAGACTAAGGTCCGCTTGCAACACAAAACCTACCCCTTGTTGCGGCATCTACATCGCCACATGCGAAGTACGCATCATACTGACTTCACGCAAAATCCTGTATCGCGCAAGCAGAGTTTACCGCGCGATTAGCATAATTGGTACAACGTCCCAACATCAATCGTCGGGTAGTTACCCTCCAGACGCAACACTCGTCTGATCTGAGGAGCTTCCCTTTTCTATGGAGGACGATTGAACTATTGACCCTGTTCCTCTTACCAACGTAACGTATTAAAAACATCCCTCCGTTTCCGTCAACAGTTTGAAGATGACAGAGAGATAAGTGGGCTTAAGTTATATGCGCCTAGCTTCTGACGTTTCGTAAGTGCAAAATGTGCCATGTATGTTTATGTGGAATAAAATATTTTGATTTTAAATAGAGAGCCCTGTTTTCACTCCTGGGATACGGAACCCTAAAAATGATAACCTGGTAGGTATTGGCAGGTATTCTTTACTTTTATGGGTCATCCATCTCGTCGTCGCCTTGACAACAGTAGGTATACAGTAATGAATAAGTGAGACTTACGGTCTTACGTCTTTACTTGTGGTAACCAAGTGTACAAACACGCTGTAAATGTGTGCGTGAAGATGAGTAGCGTCGGTACATAACACACATCCGACTTCGCCATTGTCTCGGACGGTACCAAGAGCTCCTGCGATTGTATTTACATTATAGTCGGGGTACTTTACACAAAAGAAACTCCAACTATTGTGCATGTAAACTGTGTATAATTGGTATATAAAACGATGTTGTACATAGAAACAACAGTGTGACACTTATTATTAAGAAACATAAAATGGACGGCTCGCGAGGCGCACGAGTCTGTATACGCCGAGCGCGTGCGCAGTTACCGGGCGCTTGTGAGTCTTGTGACTCACTGGCAGGCGCGCGGGGCGACATTGGTAGTGTTTAGGGGTCGCGCTATAACATACACATTCACAGCGTGTTTGTTCACATCATAGCCACAAGTAAAACGCGCGTCGCTTCGTGAGATAAAAATACTATAGAGACAACCGTACGTATGTAGAAATTTTGATTCAAAGAAATTAATAATATCATTTCTAGAATTCAGATAGGAAATAATATAATTTCTTCATCGTGTCGATTGCAAAAATAGCACGAAACAATAAATAGCGTTTTTAGGGTTCCGTACCTCGAAAGGAAAAACGGATCCCTTATAGGATCACTTTGTTGTCTGTCTGTCAGTCTGTCTGTCTGTCAAGACCCTTTTTCTCAGGAATGCGTGGAGGTATCAAGCTGGAATTTATATCAAAAACTCAGGTCTACTGACCCTTGGAGCTGTGAAAAAATCAAACTTCTAAGCCAACGCAATCAAATTATACAGCCGTTTATGCCGCAATTTTCCCCAAATATTCGACACTCGCAAGGGAATCAAAACCTACAGAGTACTTCCCGTGAACTCAGAATCTTGAAATTTGGTACGTAGCAGCGTCTTATAGCACAAATAAAGGAAAAATTGCGAAAACCGTAAATTTTTAGTTGCGTCATATAATAAAAATATGTTTAATAATTTTAAATTGTACGGAACTCTTGGTGCGCGCACTTGGCCGGTTTTGTAAATTTGTTTGCCACACAATTCAGCAACGTGGATAACATTCACTGACGCAGCCCAAGGTCAAAGGTCAATAACAATATAATATAATAAATAGGTACCCAATTCTCCAACAAATCGTTGAGTAGGCGGAGATACAATAACAACAAGTACCTACAACATACCTTCACAGAATATTGAATACTAGAATTATTTCATATAATATGTAGGCATTTGGGTTTCAATTTAGTTACCTATGTAGATACATTTTAGGCGAAGATTAGATAGACATTCAATTAAACAGTTATGTGGGTGCACGGGTGCCCGCGGCGTACCAATTAACTAAGAAATGTCTAGGATGTCAAATTAGCTGTGTCTTAGAACTCGGAATCTCTTGAAGTTATTCGTGCTGCTGTATTTAGCAGAATTTTGTAATTAACGTACCTACTTACCTAGCTGTCTCAAGTTTAAAATTCAGTCTTAGGTAGATAAGTGATTTCGTAATCATTGGACAGGATTGACATGATCCATCAGAACAATAAAACAAGGATCTGAACCAATTGCATCATCAGTCTATATAGTGTTCCCACTGCCGGGTCACGGGCCTCCTCTCTTCGAGAGGGAATGGGCTATAAGCCACCACCCGGGCCCAGCGCGGGTTGGTAGATGCCACGTCTTCGAATTTTTGGTTCTAGGACATGGCGGTTTTCTCACGATGTTTTCTTTCACCGTTTTGAGAGCAGTGGTGACGAAATTATTTACACAAAATATAGAGCCTGTCTGGGTTCGATACCACGACCTACAACTCTCGAAGCAATTGATTTGAACGTACCTAACCATAATATTTTATAAAACCTACTGCTGACCTACCTACACAAATCTAATAAAAACCTTCGTCTTATCTACAGCCACATAAGTATGTAGATACCCATATACCCCCATATTATTATACAACCCGCCAAGTCAAAATATTAAAAGTTCTTGGCAAAATATCAAGTCAGCGGAAAGTTTGAAAGCCAAGCGTTATGGTCCATACAATATCGGGCGTGGATACCAAACAGGGCCGTCTCGCAGGGCATAACAATTCAATAGAATAAGGTAGCTAACCCCTGGTGGGGAATAAAGCTTTCAGCTTTTGCGATACAAAGGTCAGCCTCGAAACGACGACGTGGTATCCCTAATATTGCGTACATAGATATCATTTTTGTGTGCGTATTGAGCGTAGATTATGGTTATGGGTGTTGTAAGGACGGCTCTAGTTATGTTGGTGTGTATTAGTGTATTGTTTGATTCGAAAATCAGTTCATGACATTATTTGATTCAGTAGTTCTAATTACCTAATTGAGATGAATGTAGCTCGGAATAGATGAAACTTAATTATGTACTTAGCTACGCCTCTAGAGGCGAAAACCTGTATTAATTCGTTACAGAAAATCATAGTTAGTTTTTGCTTTCGCGTGGGCAAGTAGTTACACAAGAGGCCGAAGAATAATGTTATTCACGATCATTATTTGTTCTAGGTACCTACTTTAGGGATTTTCTGACAAGCTCAAATTATTCAAAACATCATCGTTAGGCACAGCCCCACTTTGCTTATTCTAGTACTAAGACAAACATTGATCTTCAGAATTTAGGGCACCCATTTCATTAAATAAGTCCCAAGGAGCTTCTATATTTATATTACATTAAACCTCTATATTTCCTTAACCACCTAAACAAACCTGTAATGATTTAAATCAGTTTCTATCCAACCGAGCACGTTGGCGTTCAGATTTCATTACTAAACTTGTACCAGTTTCAAGTAGGTTCCTACCGTTAAACCGTAACCGTATAACCGTTATCACCAACCGTTATTACATGAAACGGTGTTTTTAGAGTTAGATTAGATGAGCAATAAGAGAATCCTTTGTTTACACTGTCGAGCTTTTTAGTAAGAATGGCTTTGGTTGAGTATGTACACAGGGCGACGTATACAGGACGGTGAAAATTTACGTTTTTTTTTTTTGAGAGATTATATTGATAGAATTGTGTGGAACAGGGAGAGGGATGCCTTTACCCTGCAGTAGCACCATACAGGCTAGTTAGATTAGGTTAAATATATGATATTGATGGTGTCCGTCTAGTTCCAAGATACTAGAAAATGTATGGCATGTTATAGGTACCTCTCTAAAATACTGGTATTCAGCCGCATCCGGTTAGACTGGAAGCCGACCCCAACATAGTTGGTAAAGGCTAGGCAGATGATGATATGATAGGTATCTCGCTTAATAAATAACGAGTTGGTATTTTAATGTTTTATTCTGAGTAAGACATCAGCTATTTGCTAACTTTAATATCATTTTAGGGGTTATTTGGTTTTTCTTTTGATGGCTTAAGGGTAATTAAGCCATTAAAAGAAAGATAATAAATTGCCATTAAAAGAAAGATAGTAATATTGAAAAGGGACAAGGTTTGGATGGTAAACGGACCCTTGCAAAAGCTGGGATTAATAACGCTAGAAAAGGGTTAGCATTAGAATTGATGAATGTAGTGTAAGTACAGTAAAACCAGCGTCAGGCACTAGTTGTCTGGCATTTTTGCTGAACTGGGCCTTTTTGGCGCAGCCGTGAGGCACACCTTGCTGCTAATTTCTTACATCGGACTTTACACTTTTTATTTGATCTTTTATGTTTTTATCTGAAGGTAATTCTCGTAATTTGAAACGTTCAAAGTCAAGTCGCAATCTCATCTCGGCGACAAAAAAATGTCAAAAACTTGTCGGGAAATTAGAGGTATTTTTGACAGATTGAGACTGAGATCAGACTGTGAACGTTCTTATAATTACGATAATTGCCTCTCTGATGTAGGTATGTATCTGAGGCATTGTGTGTCTTCTATTCTGTGCTAAATAATAATTAAATGTATTTTCTTTCAACTGTTTTCCTGCAAAAAATAACCACCTAATTTAAATCGGTAGATACCTACCATATATTTTTACTCTGACCAAAAACGCACCTACGTGGTAAAAAAAAACGTATCTGTACCTAGGTTTTCTCACTCTGTATTATTCATGCTTTCCGTTTTTAATGACGCAGTAAGTTGCGGTTTTGCTCCGAGATATAATATAATTATCATATCAGTTCAACCGCCCACAACAACTACCTACACGTCCCACGTTATCAAGAGTAATTTAATTTTCTGCAACAGTTTCAAAATGTTAAAGCGAAAATATCTACATCATTCCATTAGTTCACTATTAAATAAACACCCACGGTCTTACGTATGTACTCGTAGATAGAATGCTGAATGGAATTAAGTCTGGCTTGTGCATAAAAGTTGAATGAATGGTAAAGTATTTTAAAACAGATAGATTGTACGAGAGGGACTAAAGAGGTTTGAGGGGAGGGTAACGTGTGGGCTTATGTAAACCCTACTATTATCAATATTATAAACGCGAAAGTTTGTGAGTATGGACGGATGTTTGTTACTCTTTCACGCAAAAAGTACTGAACGAATCGAAACAGAGAATTAAATTTGGCACACAGATAGTTTAAAACCAAGATAAACACATAAGATACTTTTTATAACATACGCGGGTGAAACCGCGGGTCACTGGTAGTCTAATATAGTTTTCATATGTTTCTTTGTAGGTAGGTATCTACCTAAAACTTAAATCATCTATTAACTAAGTAGCCTAGGTATCTAAGTAAGTAGGTATTGTTACGTGTGACGCCTCTTGATAATCCACCTATTTTTATTTACCGAGGGTCCGTATATTGGTGAGGAGTAAATAATATAGCACTATAATCGGTGTATATAGCGTATATTTATGAGCTGCAAATTATAAAGGCTCACGCATTTTAGGCACCATTTCTGTCACTTAATATTTCCTCCAACATGTAAAATAATGTCCAATCATTTACGAAATCATCTACAAATCTAGTCGTCTGTTATCAAGATTTGTTAGTCGTACAACAAAATTAAAAAAAGAACACGATTTTAGCTTTAATTTAATTAAAATCCTCTCCATTATAAAATTACCACTCAGCTTGTCTATTCAACTGCTAAAATATTGAATTTTCCAATGTGCACACGCCGGTTATTATACCCATTATATTCTCGGCAACGGGAAGCGAACATCCATTATTATCGATGCATACGCATGGCGCGAACCGAATAAATTGCCAGCGAATACGAGCTTTAGGCTGCCTTTCCACCAATGCTGAGCTGCGTAGCGATAGATAACTAACATCGTTTGATTTTTATCGAGTAGTGTGGCGGCATCTACAACGCCACATGCGAACTACACATCACACTGACGTCACGCTAAATCCTGCATCACGCAAGCAGAGTTTATCGAGTGACTTGCATAGGTATATAATATACAACGACCCGATAACAATCTTCGGTCAGTTGCCTACCAATTACCATACACAACACCCGTTTGGTCGGAAGATCCTCCCTTTTCTATGGAGGATGAGTGAACTTTTACACCCTGTTCCTCATACCGCTACAGTTTGCCTTGGAAAAGAATAAAGCTATGTTTGTTATATACGCGTAAAATACATCATCATAGCACAAATAACCAGCTCCGCTTCACCACTAAAACTACGGTTTTCTAAAAGAACGGTGTCCGCCACATAGCGGCCGCAGTGGCGGCTGTCATGAAAATGATGGCAGTGGGGTTTGACTTTACGGTATCAAAAACGCTCACTAGGAAAACACGCCAACTTACTTTCATAAATTACGTTTGAGTGACGTCAATTGCGGACGCTATGCGGCCACCGCCCGTCTCAGAAACTGTAGCTTTAGCTTTGGTAAAAATAAACACGTAGGTACGTAAGTTCGTAGCTTCGTTTCACCACTTGACTTCCTTCCATATGATGTGGTGGATAGGCAGTCTTATACTCCTACACGTCTGTTCTAAAAAAGTAAGATGTAGCATAATTGAGATACCGTATTTTTGGTAGAGAAGGATTTTGTCATTGGTTGTACCTATTTTCGGAATGTCAATGAATACATAATCTTTCTTTGAGACAGAATTGGATGTGATAGGACCCTTATTAGACAGTTTTGCGTAGGTAGCAATTCTGTTTATGACTTGGTTCGAAAGTTTAAGCTGTGCGCAGACGGCAGACCTGAGACAAGACATATCGTGTAGCGACAAGAAAAGCTTAGCTATAAAAACAGAGGTAATGAAATTAAAGAAAGAGAGGTAGAAAATAATTAAAGATATAATTACAAGCAATAAAAGATGAAGATGAACTGAACAGTGGTGTGTAGTATGTGGAGGTGGGGTGTATGGATGACGATGCGTGTTGGTGGGTTGAGGAGGCTGAGGTGGAGATCTAGTTGGAGCTGAGGAGGTAGACGCGAGGCAGTTGCTGGCAACAGGTGCAGGTACAGATGCAGGTCCAGGTGTAGGTGCAGGTACAGGTGTAGGTGCAGGTACAGGTGCAGGTGCAGGTGAGGGCAGATGCTGGTGCGTGTGCGGCACGGAGGGCACCCGTAGGAGGGCCCACGCAGCAGGACAGGACGCAGCATGGCAGCAGGAGGAAGAGGCACGGCGGGGACGCTGTCAGCCCACCAGGTGAGGCGGCCCTCGGATGAGGTGCGGCCCGATAGGTTCAGGTGGCCTTCACGGAGGACGGAGGACGGAGGCGTAGGAAGTGTCCGTCAGGTACCGGAGCAGAGAGGTACGCTGGGTGTTCCCGAGATAGGTGGCCCTGGAATATCAGGCCTTATTTAAAGTGTTCGCTTTAGAGGCAAAACTCCAACTGATCCTTGCATTGCGTGGATCTATAATGTAAGCCCGTAGAATAATATCATGTAGAAAATATGAATTTGAGATATGATAGTGGCCAGGGTTATTTGTTTGCTAAGTATGCATGTATATTTAGCTAAAAATATGCTGGCAGTTAAAGATTTAAAAGAAAGGTTACCATGGCGACGTTTTAAACATCAAATGTCAGAACTCTTATAATAAAATATATATTATTAAAATACAATAAAATCTATACGTAGTTATTTTGTAATAAAAGTATAGTCTTTATAGGAAAAATGATATGAATCAATGTGGATGAAATTACCAACCCATGGTGGTCACTAAATCGTTGTAGTCTTATGTTAAAGTTTGTCTGTGTACTAATATTGTGGATAAAACGTGTCCTGGTGTCGTGAGGAATAATCAGATCAGCGCCTAACGGTAACGGAATGCTTGTTCTAGCCTGGAGGAATGAATTAAAATAACTGTATGTACAATATGTTACAGACAGTGGTAGCGCGCACAAAACGGTTTTTCTTTTTATGGACCAACTTATTCTTTGTAAAACAGACAATACATTATATGTTTTGTCAATGATGTGTGCACTGTCTTATATTGTAGGTGTAGAAAGAAAGAAAAAGTATTTATGCGACTCGTTTAGGAAGATCACAAACTAAACTAAACATCAAAAATTAAAAAAAAACAACAAAAAGAAAAATGAAACAGAAAGTCCTATCTCAGCATGATGCTGCGACATTAAAAAAAAATGTCGCTGCGCTGGTATTCTGACTCCGACTTCCGTATCGGTCCTTTAGACATCTCCTAAAACATAGACACAGATTTAGAGACGAAGGCAAGGTTAATTTTCGTTTAAAATAGCAAATCCAGAGAGGCATGCCATTCCGTGGCTAAATAATAACAGCCGCACAGGTCGATTGATCAGGTTAAGCTACGCTTGCTGCGGTTGCGGTACCATCTTTACATACTGAGACCCCTCCGTGCCTCGGAAAACACGTCAGACAGTCTTGGTCCAGCTGTCATTCGTGGATCTTTGACAGTCGTTACGGGTAGTCAGAAGCCCGAAAGTCTGACAACCAGTCTTACCGATATAATACGACACCCCTCGGTGTCGTATTATACAGTAACTGGATTGTGAAGGTCAGATAGGCAGTTGCTCCATCACCAAACAGACCCCAATATATGTAGTTGGGAAAAGGCTAGGCAGATGATGAGTGAGGCATGCCATTATTTTAGTGCATTCATTTGAAGTTGCACCCACATAGACTGGAGCCCACGCTGCGCTGATTTGTTTTGTATAAAGGCTCGAAAACTAAAAATACCTGACAATATTTCGCTTTTTATCACATAAAGCTGACAGAGATGTAGGTAGTTGACGTATTACACCCACACTTTTCCATTTATGTTTAAATACCGTGAAATAGGGACCGAGTCTATTGGAAATGGTATACCTACCCAACAACTTCGCCAGACACGGATATCAAACCCAGGACACCCACGCTCAGATGCAGCCACTGGATCAATATTTTTTTCAGTTTCCTTATTTTATCGTGTTTATGTTTACAAAGGAGTGTGGAGGTGTTGTGAGTGATGGCCGTTTTGCGTGGATGTAACGCATGTTTTCCCCCAACTTGTTCTTTTTTGTGTTTGTGTTCTTTCTCTGCGTCATGTTTACTGCAAATAAACGCATTTCCTTTCTACTTTCTTTTCATTCAGTTCTTGGGATTCACTTTAAATTTCTCGTCAAATATCCTAGTGCAAGCTAGCAAGTACTTGCAACTATGAACTTTGGCTGTATAAAGTGTATTATATCCAGCTGTGAAACGAAATAGCGTCCGGTTCGAAGGCAAGCACCCTGTTGGCTATTACGACATTGATTGTTAACCGCTTTGGACGGCTCTAAAGGGGTTTGGAAAGTAGTGCCTAGGAAGTAGATAGGTAATGGAATTGTATTTCAATAGATACGTTGATTTCGTAATGGTTAAATTAAATTAAAAGAGGTTATTAGCTTGAGTTTGACATAATAATACTTAATTCCGACCTCATCTAGTTTAAAAAATATTATTGACGTGTAAATGTGTGTGTACTAACTGTGGTCGGGGTAATTTAAACAAAGAAAACTTCAACTATTGTGCATGTAAACTGTGTATATTGTTATAAAACGAAATGTACTTGAAAATAGTGTGATACTTATTATTTAATATAGAACTTATGCTTTAACCAAATGGACGGCTCGCGAGGCGCAAGAGTGCGTTTGGCGAGCGCGTGCGCAGTTATCGGACACTTATGATTCACTGCCATGGCGGCGCGGGGCGAGTCGCGTAGTGTCGTGCCGCCCGTACCTAGTGATGTGACTAGCGCGACATACAATGGAATCTAAGAGGTGCAGGGAGTCAAGTAAAATAGGGGTCGCGCTACAAAACCTACTTACAGAAATAAATTCATTTATTTATCAGTATTTTTTGATTTATGTCTTCCAATGAATGAAAAAAATGTAATCTTCACTCGACTAACCCATTCTCTCGAGAGAAGAGTATGAATCAGTTGACAGTTTATGACCTAATATAATCTCTATCTATTCAAAACTTATCTGAGGGGCAATTCTCATAATTTTAAGGATGTTCAAGGTCTGATCTCAGTCTCAATCTGTCAAAAATACCTCTAATTTCCCTACATTTTGACAAGTTTTTGACATTTGTTTGTCGCCAAGATGAGGCTGCGACTAGATTTTGAACGTTTTAAATTACAAGAATTGGTCTTCAGAACTTAGACACAGTGAACTCTTTGTTTTACCATTCCATCTTTACGTTGGTATAGGCAAGCCTACCTGCGCGCAAGTTCCCGTGATTCCTGGTCCATGTGTGGATAGGGAACACCGAGGTGGTTTTTAGTCAGTAAGAGTCCGACAGACTCCTCCACCCGCCCCAGGGCAATGGACATCTATGAGAATTTGACAACCTGGAACAAAAAAAAAGGCAGAAACCTGAGCTAAACGAAATAACCAAACATGTATCTTCCCAGCTCTCAAACAAAACAAATAAAAACCTTTCAAACAAAACACACAAGGAAAGAATTCATACATTTGCAAGCGTTTTATCACTGAGGCAACGACAAACATAATACTCCGTATTCATAAGAACATAATATTATTTATAACTTTACTTGAGGCACAAATAAGCACATTTGGAAGCATTAGGTATGGCTAAAGCGTTTTTATGTCAAGCAGATCGTGTTCCGAATCTTAACGTTATATTGGCTAAAAGTTTTCGAGCTTACACATAACCTCTTTGGTACCGTAAATGATATCGCTTGCGGGGAAGACATCTAAAATAATATCTATTCGATAGAAAGTAACCGTTTTCGTGGTGCGATTCTTTCCTTGAACAAACTTGCTGTCTTGGTAGGTATGTTGGTGTTTTGTGGCAGGCGCCTGAGCGCAATGTTACATGGGCTCTTCCTTTAATCTGTGAAGCAAGTTTGTGACGGAAAAGGTTTACGTGTTGGAGTTGAAATAATACTATAAAGTTTCAACTTAAAAAAATAGTATATTTATACCCTTGTAGCGGTATCTACATCGTCCTTTGCATAAAAACATCTTCAGCGACTTATGTTCTTGCCTAGTGACGTCATTCCCATATTTGTTTTATACGCCAAAGCAATCATCACGGCTGAGAAAGCTTTCGACATGTTCCATCGAATATTTACATGTATAATGATGTCTTCCTGTTTACCCTCATACATTACCATTTCGTTAAAAATACCGCCCTATCTGTGGCGTGGGTGGCGTTGTGGCATATCATCCACTAGCTTCTTTCTGCCCGCGACTTCGTTCGCGTGAAATTTCTTGTTCCTCCGACCCATTCCGTTGTATTACCTGCCTGCTAGGGTTTGGGAATTCCCGACAATTACAAAGTCCCGGGAATTCCCGGGATTTAATTACTTGTTTTTTTTAAGAGGGGTAAGCCAAAATGTGTAGCGACAAGAAAAACTTGACTTATAAAGCCAAGGGTAAAATTAAATTACAGAAAGGGAGGTAGAGATCAATTAAAGGTTTTATTTACAAGATAGGATGGAGATGGTATGGCAGTGGTGTGTAGTATGTGGAGGTGGGGTGTAAGGATGACGATGCGTGATAGGTGGGTTGAGGAGGCTGAGGCGGAGATCCAGTTAGAGCTGAGCAGGTAGAAGAATTTTAATTGAGTGAACTGGTGAAACGTATTAAAAAAAAGGTTTTTTTTTTTGTAAAAATCAAAGTTTATTAAACAGAAAATTAAATATTAATAACTTTAACGTTAATTTTAGTCTTAATAATTGCTTTGTTTATTTATTTTAATCGCACACACACTTTAAAGCAGTGCAAGCAGCTTTTAAGCAGTTAAATCTTTTAGTTATAAAACGAACTAAGTTAAAAATCATACTAATTCTTAATAACTTTAATATTATCTAGTAATTCTAGTACCTAATCTAACAATTTCGAAAATCTTGTCTCGTCTCGAGTCTCGAACCGAAAGTCCCGGGATTCGAGACAACTAAAATTACGAAAAGTCCCGGGACTTCGAGACACGAGACGTCCCGGGATCCAAACCCTACTGCCCGCGCTATTATTTTGCTTTCTTATTATTTCGCTTAGAGTTTTATTTCCTTTTGCTCGGCTCCCGAGGGTTCTAGCGTGGTGTTAAGTAGCCTTCTTCAAGGATTGGAGTACCAAATGCAGAAAAAAAAATCAAATCCGACCGGGAGTTCCAGCTTTAGCAAAACACTGTTTAAACACTCAGCTGTTGACTCTCAAATTGTTTCATTGTATCTCCAATTAAATTCAAGACTTCTTTTTCCGTTTTTTTTTAGTCATTGTTAGGTAAGATTTTAGTTACACAAAATCTATAGAAAAGTCAGACGTTCTGCGATAATAGATATAACAAGATAGATACCAAAAAACCTACCATTGCATCAATAAACCACAAATATCTCAAAAAGCAAGTCGCCTGAGGAAATTGGATCGCATAGGAAAGATACATTAGTTAAAATCTGGCCGGATACAACATGATAGAGACCAATGCATCATTGAACCACATTAGCGCATTAAAAAATAACGACGAACGACGAACGTCGTTTTTTGAGATTCAACTGGCTAGCATCATAGCGCTTATGATAGCCGCTCCGTCCAGCCGAACGAAACTTTAGCCGTTACGTTCTGGATTGTCTCCTGAGGAAATTGAAAAGCATCAGAAAGACATCATGTCCAATCAGATATTGAAAATAGAAACTTCGCTAACTAGGCTGCTGACTCTGAAATGGGTTCATTCTAGCTCTAGAAAATTTAAAATAGCCTGGACTGTTCTGTCAAGAAATACTCAGTTATAAAATACAGACACTTGAATTGTCAAGTGTGTCGGTCAGTCAGAAAGATGAAGTTAGTTGCAATAGGTAGGTTATGTGATCGGTGACCTGAAATTACCCACAAGTACCTACTTATCTACCCACAACAAGATAGAGAGACCATTGAATCATTGAGCCACATTAATCTCAAAAAACAAAGCACCTGGCGCAACAAAGGCCAATAATTGCGTAACATCATAGCGCTTAT
The DNA here is from genome assembly GCA_949629185.1 of Apamea crenata. Lineage (NCBI taxonomy): Eukaryota > Metazoa > Arthropoda > Insecta > Lepidoptera > Noctuidae > Apamea > Apamea crenata. The sequence goes on along the minus strand of OX451360.1, from coordinate 15,037,002 downwards.
TATAGCCTCTCCGTCCAGCCGAGCGAAACTTTAGCCGTTACGCTCCCGATTGTGTCCTGAGGAAATTGAACCGCACCGGAATACGCCGCCGGCCAGATTTAAATCTATGTAATTACTTACAGCGGATGAAACAGACGTCCACGGTCAAACTGACCTTAGGTGGAGTGTATCTTTTGGTTATAGATTTTTGGTTTGAAGCTGAGGTGAATAAGGACAGTAAGTAAGATGATAAGTAAGTAAGTCTGTTTGTGTTTAGGAATTTTGGAACCTCTATCTATCCTGTTTTTTGAGGGGTCCGTGGCTAAATAATAACAGCCGCACAGGTCGATCGATGAGGTTAAGCTACGCTTGCCGCGGTTGGTCTATGGATGGGTGACCAGCTTTATATTGCGAGACCCCGCCGTACCTCGGAAAGCACGTTAAACCGTTGGTCCCGGCTGTCATTCGTAAGAAACTATTATAAGTCTTAATCACTTAATAATTGGACATAATTACAGAACAAAAACTCAGCAAAATATTCAGTTAGAAATAAGCAAGGTCATTCTCCATAATCTGACACACCTGCTTTGTTGAAGCATGTTCATCAATATGCGTGGGGGCCACCCAGTTGAGGGCTATCAGAATTATGCGACGTAAATAAGTTCCCTGCTGCTGCAAAATATTTATAGGGAAATCTTTTGATGACACAGTGAACGAACATTGCGAAATCTTTCAAACTCCATGATGAAACCATTAAAGTTAATAAACTTTAACAAAAACAACAAAACCTCTAACTTTTAACTTCCTATCCTACTAATATTATAAACGTGAAAGTTTGTATGAATGGATGGATGGATGGATGAATGTTTGTTACTCTTTCACGCAAAAACTACTGAACGGATTTGGATGAAATTTGGCACACACTCCCTTCCGACTCCCTCCCTCCACCTAGAGCGGGAGGGCTCCCGTGGATGATTTCCCATCCACCAAAAAAAAATGCGTGCACTGACTGGACAGGTCCTCTCAATCTGTGTGGTTATTTCCTCAAAACACCATCTCAGACATCGATTTACACGGTCTTCATATTTATGATCTGACCAAGATTATGGCTGGACTTTAAAAGAGACTCTTACCTCTGAGTTTGTTTCGGCCTTTCTTCTCAGACTAGTCAGATAGGAAACGCGGACCTCATCTAGTTTTTAAAATATGATTGTCGTGTAAAAGTGCTTGTACTAACCTACTTACAAAATAAAATCATTTATCATTTAAAAAATAAAGGTATCTATAGATATCAAACTACGTAGAGGGCCTGCCTATCTACTTGTATAAAAAGATACAAAGATTGTACTGAAAAGCCTGTCGTTTCCACTGCCTATCGTACAAGGCCCTCTATAAAATTGAACCTTCGTAATAAAAATACTGTCCATCAATATAGCCTATCGCTCATTACGAAATAGAACCTGTATCATAAAAATACCTTTCAATATGTAAATCTGCTACTACATGTGTATTTATCGACAAAGACATTTTATTCGTCGGATCTGGTAGGTACAAAGTTGGTTCGTATAGTTATATTCAGGACACTGACACTGGGCTATCAAATGCAAAATCCGACTGGTCGTTTCAGAGATGAGTGCGTCCAAAACAAACAAACTATTCAGCTTTATATATATATATATATAATTATGGAAGTATAATCCGCTAAAAGTGGCATATATCATCAGCACGAGAGGCCTACGTCCATTGCTGGACATAGGCCTCTCCTATAGCACGCCATTCAACTCGATTTTCGGCAACTCTCATCCAGCTGCTACCAGCCATCCTGCATAAAAAGTGGCATACGAATATTTACAATATTATACGTGGGTATAAAACCTAACCTAACTTAAAGGTACTCTAATCACGCGCGCCTCAAAGAGATGTCAGCAGACGAAGGGGCCCGATAGGGCCGAAGCCCTAAGAAGAAGAAAAAAAAAAGTTTCTCTAATAACAAATTCATCCAAATCCGTTTAGCCGTTGTTCCGTGATTGAGTAACAAACATACAAACTTTCACATTTATAATATTAGTAGCGTTTTGCCTGAATCCTCCTTCGCTTTCAAAGCATTATTTGGACTGTTATCGGAACATATTCTACAATATATTGACTTGAAGGCAGTCTTGGAACTTGGAACATTACTAGTAGTATCTGTGCAGTGCAGTATTGCAATAAACTCAGTACATTATTGCTGCATGCTGGTCTCTTGGTTTGGCATATTTTGGCGGTTTGTGTAGAAACTATTAATTCGTATCGTCACTAAAGTACTTATCGTTAAAAGCCGGGATTGATAACGATTATTGAACAGGATCCCTGCTGTAATGTCATGTGATACGGACGAATGAGCAAATTGTCGTGACGTAAGTTTTGAGTATGTATAGCGATGACTCTAAGAGTAGGGGAAGACCAGAGAAACGATGGATGGCCTGTGAATGATATAGTTAGAAAGGTGACTCTGAAATTACAACTATAGAGAAGGATGGAAGAAAAATATACATTGCAGTGACCCCAAATAAATTGGGATAAAGGCAAGAGAATAATGATCCCTGCTGTAAATTATACCTAGCTTCTGATGATTTGTCAATGTAGAAATAGTAAGTTGTACCTACCTATTATTATGAAAATACCTCTATCCTCATAGAGTTTGTCTTTGTCCAGTTGTAAAAAAAAAATAATTAAATAAAAATAAAAAAAGTAGTGGATTGAGATAGTAATGAGTGTAATGAAAACTCACTTCATCTAAGTTTTCACGGTGAGATTTTTGCAGAATAGCACTACCTTCAAATATCTGCTAAGACAACACGCACAAAATAATATAACTTTGAGGTCAAAACATAAATATGTCCCTCCAGTAATGAATTTCTTTAGCGTTCTACTTATTCACGATAATCTACAAGCAAATCTCGCTTCCAAAGTAGGCAAATGCCTTTCAGATACTCCTTATCTCAGTATTTAAACAGGCCTTGATACATAAATGTGGCTTCGCAAAGAACTATAAGTCTTGTACCCGTTTTCACTAACACTAGGCAACACCTAAATAAAACACCCCATTTGTATTTTCAACTTTCGACATTGAGCCGAGCGTTGAAAATTCAACAGCGTGATTTTATTTAAGTGTTGCCTAGTGTTAGTGAAAACGGGCATAAGTCTTCGTGTTTCTTTATCTAGATAGTAGGACCTAAAAGATATTCAAAGCAACTTTCGATTAGTTCAAGACGGTGGCAGTCCTTTCTTGTGTAAAGAGTGATAAGAAAAGATTGTGCTTCGGCCTAACTTTGAAAATGTTGGCGCAAAATTAATAAGCTTTTGCGTAATCATGAGGCCGGGTCCTAATAGAAAGCAAAAACACGATTGTCGCGTTCATATGTCACTTTTTGTTCGGTGAACCGAAACGCGTGGTCGCGCCGACATGCGACAGAGGGTTTTCTTCTTGGTATCGCTAGCACGACTATATTTTAAATGTTCCTTGCCACTTCCACGGCGTTGTCGGTGGCAGCGAAAAGATCACTTTGACTGCATGTTTTGGGACACAAGGCAGGATAGGAGGTGGAGCATGGTTGGTGACACCTAAGTCCACCTAAGTTTTCACGGTGAGATGGTTACAGAATCGCACTGTGCTAAGATTTAGATTATTTGCAGGTCACTTCAAGCTAAGTACTTCACATAAGTTTTCACGGTGCGATTTTTATAGAACAGACCAACTGAACTTTGTGACCTACACTCTCCTCAATGCGTGTTGTGCAATTTTTTTTAGATCACATCTAGTTTATTTTATGAACTACCGCGCAGAGCTCCCAAGAGTTTCATCATTGTCTTAATAAAGTCTCAGCATGAAATTCCCCTGAAGATATAAATTACATAGTCAATAGATTGCTCACGCAATGCCGGTACTTATGTTCCGCGTGTGAAAGCACAGCTAGATAAGTACTAACAGAAGGTCAGCTTCATACATCGAGCGAAAACGACGTAAGCCTAACAGAGGTTTCGCACTACGTCCGATACGAATACGAATTCAATCCGAATTGGGAATGTTCTTAATTCGGACTGAGTTTGGATGTAGTGTGCCAACCCCTCATACAAATAGTACTATGGGTACTTCAGACCGTCATTTCTCGGATTCTGATCGGACGTAGTGCGAAACAGGTTTAACACGCGCTTCACGTACTTTCAACGTACAGCAGTGGTAACAATAAATAATAAATATTTATTAAATGCGCATGTGTTACGGTGAAATGAGGAAAATGTCGTGAGGAGAGTTTTGAGGATGACTGTCGATGGCTGTAAGAGTAGGGGAAGACCAAAGAAACGATGGATGGACTTGGTGAATGATGATAATTAAGGTTAGAAAAGGGGTGACTACCAAGATGACGACGGGTTGCACTCCGGGAGTGTCGGCAGAAGTGAAAACTTAAATATTATATATTTTGGAATGCGGTCTACTCTCCTTCCGTCCTACGAATTTTCGACCAGGTCACGTGTCCTGACGTGAGCTCCGTCTTACGAATTTTAGATCAGGTCACGTGTCCTGACGCGAGTTTAACATTTTTTACACATCACAACAAAAGTGCACAACGCCGCTAAAGAAGTTTTCACTTCAAAAATATGTTGCGCCGACCCCTAAATAAATTGGGATAAGGGCAGTAAAAACTTAAAATTGGTAAATACAGTATAAATCTTATAAATAATATAGGTATTACAAATAATGATGCCTGTACTAGGATAAACCTGTATTATAGACGGCATCAGTCCTTACAATTACTATCAGGACAACTGATTTTTCAACAATATTTAACATAAGTTTTAAAGAATAGTGACATAGTTAATTTACTATGTTATAACTTACTTAAACACTAATAATTAAGCTTTTAAACATGTAGATAATTTCTATATTGACACTGAGAGAGTCTTTACGTCGTAGCAGAAATGGCGATTCGTAGTAACCACTAACGTGTAGCTGCCTGTGCCTACAGCGTGTGCAAGCACACTCGCGCCTTGCATTCATTTCTGATAGTTTTTGATCGGGAAATATTAAATTGATCCTCTAAAAACTTATTGACGTGCCGTAGACTACCAAACCCAAAGTACCAAAATCAAAATCAAAAGTCATTTATTCAAATTAGGCTGAGAATCAGCACTTTTTGAACGTCAAAATTACAAAAGACAGTCCCCCAAAAACGCCCGCCCTTCACCACTTCCTAGTGCTATCGCTGGGAAGAAGAAGTGGCGCAACAAACTCCCCAGCAGCACAGCTGTCTGTTCAATTTAAAAAAATACTTGATTGTATACAATACTAGGTACCACGGCAGCGGCCGGCGAGCGCTATAGTTAAGTTAGGTAGATTTAGTATTGTAGGACAACAAAATAGGAATTATTTGAGGCTCACAAATAGAGGCACGTTTATTAGGTACTATGTAGTTTCTGCCCGCGACTTCGTCCGCGTGAAACGGCCCCGACCCAGCGCGTCGCTTGCTATTGTCAGCTTGCGCCTTTTGGCCTCATATAGGACTTTCTGTTTAATTTTTATTTTTGTTCCTTTTTTATATAATTTGGTTTTTTTATTTTTGACTGTGTTTAGTTTAATTCGTGATCTTCCTGCACGAGTCGCGATAAATACTTTTTCTTTCTTTCTTTAAGAATGTTTTCGAGCGTTGTATGATGCTGACCTTCTGTATATGTGTGTACTGTGATGAGTGTGTGTGGGGTGCACCGCTGGGTTACCATGCTTGAAAAAATATTGTTAGATGGGATGTGTTAATAAATTGAAGGCTTTTTGGGTGGAATATTTAGAGCCATATTGTTACACATATGGATGGATGCGGTTTTATTACTTGTCAGTTGTCGGTTTATAATAACTAAGTTCATATTCCAAGCCTTTTACCAATTATGTTGGGGTCGACTTCGTCGTATTTTATATGGAGCGCCTATCTAGCTGACCTCCACAAGCCAGTTACTGGGTAATACGAAACCCCTTGGTAAGACTGGTTGTCAGGCTACCGGACTTCTGACGACCCGTAACTACTGTCAAAGATCCACGAATGACAGCCAGGACCCACGGCTTAGCGTGATTTCCGAGGCGCGGAGGGGTCTTGGTATGTAAAGATGGTAACCGATTCACGGACCAACCACGGTAGCTTAACCTGATCGATCGACCCGTGCGGCTGTTATTACTTAGACACAAGTCCTTCCTATAATAACTAGTTCTATTCAGTAATTCGTTTGAAATATTTTGATAAAACATATAAGTAGTAGGTAGAAATATTTTAATAACTCGAAAACGAAATTCAGTAGGTACTGAATCGCCCAATATAGACTATGACTTCTATTTCCGAATCTTTTCAATTTCGAATGCCAAACACATTCGTTCAAAAATAAATAATGTTTTCAAAACATCTCGGTCTGAATTTATCTCTTCGTTTTATTCAAATGCAGACTTAAAAAAAAAAGAAATTATTTAAAAAAATAAAATATACCTCCTATTTTATGATTTAAAAAATAAAATCTTATTTGGTTCTCAATTTTTTCATATTAGAATAATAAAAGTAGTGGCAGCACAACGCACCTTAGTATCGACGAAGGTTCGCGAACCCTTTTCGCGAATAGATTCGCCTCGGGGTAGATACCTACCAAAATACGTAAAGGCTTTATTATAACCCAGACGTCTTTTTTCTATAACCAGCCATGTTTTATGAAAATAATAGTAGACATTCCTTTTACTTTTTCAATCTTAACTTTGGAACACTGTTTGCCTTTTAAAATCTTATAAATGTGAATTTAAGTTTAAATTTTTAGAAACGAATTTCGTGTTTGAATTTTTGTTTTGTTATTTAAAGGGAACATTTTTGTAGATAAATGTTTTAGATAAGGTGGGAGTTGAGAGTTGTTTTTTATGATTTTTATAAAAGTTGAAGATCAGTTTGATTAAAACTCTTAATAAAAACTACAAGGTAGATATGTAGGTAAAGATAGAAAGTACCTATACCGAATGTTAGATTCAGCGTTAGAACGAATATTATATTGAAAGAACTACACTGGGCCTGCAATGGTGGATTACAACCCGTACAAACACACACAGAGAGGAGCCCTGTGTCCCAGCAGTGGGAATATTATAGGTTGATTAACTAAGTTTCAATAGAATAAAATATTAATGTTGTTAATAGCATTCTCTTCAATAATTGGCTAACGACGGTAAAATGAGGTTACCTTACTTATTTTAAGCGATCATTCACCACGCATGAATCCTTTTCAGTAAAGAGTGTAATCAAACAGAAATTTGATAAAAAATACATGTGCTTCCATAAAGTGAGGCCGTCTTTCAACATTACAAGCCATTATTTTTATCGGACCGTATCAGATGAAACCAAAGAACATCAAATACACCCACATGTGGGGGAGCTTTTTTTATAAATTACTTGCTTTTTGATGTTGGTTTTACTCGAGTTATTTCTGGCACTCAAGTGTTCAAAGTTTTGTTGATGTTTATGGTTGTTGATGGTTTTAAGCACTGGCTACGCTAAGGCGAATCTCACTCGTATTTTTTTTTTTTTGCGAATGACATCTCTACGGTCAACCTAAGAGGTTGTCAGTTGCGTAACCGGACCGTAACTCGATCGTGTGGGTGCCCCAATAAACTAAGGCCTCCAATCAGGGCATAAAACTACTGTGAGTAGGGCTTGGCTTAGGGTGTCACCGGGGGAGGGCAGAAAGGGACAGGCTGGTTCGGATCAAACACGAGACCCAACTGCCCGCATCGGTTGTTTTAATGATTAGAAAATCAAGCGACTATGGGTCCCAATTTGAGCGCCAAGTTGAAACAAGTCCATACAAGTTAGTTGCCATGGTTAGCGCGAGCAAATTACGCGAGCGAATCTCGCTTAAGTTTGGCCAGAGTCTGTTCCACCCCTTTCAAGCTCACACAAAGTTCCGTTTCATGAGCTGTAAACACGGCAAGTTGCCATGATTAAATTTTTTACTATTATTAAAGATCATCTCATCTCATCCGTCCGGTCCGTTAGGCAGTCGCTCCACGTTAAATACTGGTATTTTGCAATACCCGGTTAGACTGGAAGCCGTCCCAACAAATAGTTGGGAAGAGGCTTGACAAATGATGATATTGTTAAAGATACATTATCAATTTGTATTCAAATTGAATAAGCGCCTCTGGTGACAATGATGAGAACTACAATTTATTCCATAAAAATTGACGTAAGTGAACGTTTACGTTAACGCTTTCGAGTAGGTAAACATACATGCATTAAGCCTTCAGTTGATATAAATACCAAATTATGTGCGTAAGTTATTTTTCCCAACAGTTGTTACCGTAAATTTTTATTGTTGCGGTTGAAGTATCTTACCTATACTTTTATCTGAATGCGAAAGTGTGTATAGTATTAACAAGCCTGTTTTGTTCAGTTGAGAATCCTTTCCTCGTCGTGTCACCGCCTCAGGCCCAGAATGCAACCGCTTTTTGCCGGACGCGTTAACTGCCAAGTGTTTCTGAGAGTTTTGCTACATAGCAAAATAAGCCTACATAGGATTTTCATTTTCTAGGAAATAATATCAGTCAAGATGAATAGTGAATGTAGAAGAGCTACTTATGCATGCTGTTTTTGAAAAATTCTAGACGGCTGTATCTAGATTTTGAACTAGCTTCATCTATCTAACTGACCAATCCCTTCTAAAGTGTCTGTAATTGGTTTATTTGAAACTAGCTGTGCCCCGCGGTTTCACCCGCATAAGTTTCGATCCCGTGGAATATTCCCACGGGATCGAAACTTATGCGGGTGAAACCGCGGGAAAAAGCGGAGATGAAAAGTATCCTATGTGTTAATCCTGGCTATAAACTATTTGTTTGCCAAATTTCATCTAAATTCGTTCAGTAGTTTTTGCGTGAAAGAGTAACGAATATCCATCCATACAAACTTTCACGTTTATAATATTAGTAGGAAAAGCTATTAGAATGTATAATGCTCTTAGACATGTGTTTTTATTCCGTTAATGAATTTTTAAATCATACTTTTTGATATTTTATTTAAGATTAATAATGACATTATTACTTTGACATTATTATTAAAATTCTTGGACATTGTAATTTTTATTTTGACATTATGATTTATTTGTTGACATTATGATTTATATTTTCACCATTTTGACTTATAATTGTTTTAGATTTAACGATTAATATTTTGACATTATAAATAATGCATTTTTGATCAATCTTAACCAGTCTGCATGTACGGTCACCAAAGGAGATAAGTAACCAGGGCCGTCGGATATAGTTGAAGTTTGGCAAGAAACTGATGGATGTTTTCGAATGAAATTTAATTTCATTAATAGAAAACAAATAGTTTATTTATGAAATTAAATTTCATTAAATAATATCCAACGGTTTCTTACTAAACTTCAACTAAATCCGATGCCCTGGTTACTTATCTCTTTTGCCGACCATAGCTTTTATCTACACCAGCAATGGTAGTATGTGTGAAACAATGTTTATTATAAGACACCAATGTACCATAATAGTGAGAAATAAATAAATACAAAAATAAGCCTTAGGCACATCTCCAAAAACCGTGGGGGATGCTATAACTACTAACCTAAGCTTACATACTCTACATTTTGAACTGACCTAAATAAGATTGTGCTAGAAGTGTGCACACCGCACATCAAATCGATTGCCGGCTTGAAGACGTTAGGCCATTATAGACCGGCTCTGAGACTGTCGACGTTAAACACATTTAGATATTTATAGGAAAAACGGAAGAAACATTTTGCGATCAAATGGAGGTTAAAAGGAAGTTCAAATAAATCTTCTTGAATAAATAATATTTGTATACAAATGTCAGTTATAAAATGTAAAGCTGTTTTTAATACCTACCTTTAACAAATATTAACTTTTCCATTGATTTCTATTTATTTCAGATGACTTTATTTTCTTACTGTAGGTACTCAGATAATGTACCTATGTCTGCCCTTAACCTACGCCCATGATATTAAAAGTATAAGTATTTTTAAACAACTGACGCCTGCCATCTTTTGGTGCTTCAAGCCAGATGCTCTAAACGTTTTGATTAGAGTCTATAACACTCAACAGGGCCCTTAAAAGACTTTATTTTCTTACTGTAGGTACTCAGATAATGTACCTATGTCTGCCCTTCACCTTCGCCCATGACATTCAAAGTATAAGTATTTTTAAACCACTAACGCCCTCCATCTTTTGGTCCTTCGAGCCGGATGCTCTAAACGTTTTGATTAGAGTCTATAACACTCAACGGAGCCCTTAAATGTCGGGACTGTCTCGGTCTTTTCATAAGAAGCAAGTATTAGTCCATAAAGATACTCGTAACAATGTTATGTTATGACAGATGGTGCACTTAACTTGTTTTCTGTTAATAATATCTAGTTTTATGGGTAAAGTAGCCAAAGTAGCCGGAGTTTATAGTGTAAGGTTATTTGGAGGTTAGTCGTGAAATTGTGAAAATTGTGTATATGGCTTGAATTTCTATATTGATCCATTTAGGAATTAAAATCAATGATTACTGATTACCATTGATGTGCTAAACTTTGGACACAATTATTTCATTCATCATCATTGTAATATTTTGAACACAATGTATTTTGTTATGAGAAATAAATGACTGATGATTTAAGCCCATCCAACCCAAAAGCTATCTTTGTTCGGAATTTCACCACCTGCATTTCAAATAAACAAGTTTAACAAATTAACGTGGTTACGTTTTCTGAGAAATATAATTATTTTAATTTATATTATGACAAGTCAGTCGTAGGTTGTTACAAAAACAACTTTTCCTTGAATTCATTTACAATTTGCGTGGGACGGATACCCTCTGGTAACTGGTAACCTTAATTACGGTTCATATTGTGTATCATAACATTTCGCTAAGACAACATTTAACTTGACTCGTAGATGTTTTCTGTTCCACCCACACTCAAGTTTAAATGCCAAGCGTTCACCAGCGAACGTCGTTGACTAACTCGTGTAACTAAGTTTCAAAAATGCGTTGTGGATCAAAAGACCACGTTTGTTTGTTGTTAATTAGTTTTGCTACTTCAATACAACACATAGGATATAACATAATCAGCCTATAATATTTCCACTGCTGGGACACAGGCCTCCTCTCTGAAAGAGTGAGTGGGCCGTAATCCGCCACGCGGGCCTAGTACGGCTTGGTAGATCTCACATATCTTCAAATTTGTGGTTCTAGGACATGCCGGTTTCCTCACGATGTTTTCCTTCACCGTTTTGAGAGCTGTGGTGATGAAATAATATACACCAAGTACAGCGCCTGTCTAGGTTCGAACCTACTCGTAAATATCGGTCGTTACCACTGGGCCACCACCGCTCCTCTGGTTTTCTCCTCTTTTACATGGGGTATAAAGACTATATTTTATAATAAATTAGATTTTATATGTGTGAATTGTGAATATTCAATGCCACTTTTATCAATCAATCAATCAGTTTATTTGTGAAACATAGCTGTTTACATAAATAGTTGCGCTATGTTTTGTCATATTATTAAGACATACGAATTTTTAAGTGACACATTAGGTGTTATTACATTATGTGACTCAGAAAAAAAAATATTTAAATTAATATACATGAACAGAAAAGAGAAAAAAAAACAACATCAAATCCAATAAAATCAATAAATAGTCACAGTAATTATTATCAAAGGGTAAATGCATTATTATAATAATTGGTCGTTCAAAAATTCGTCTACAGAATAATAACATTTGTGAATTAATAATTTAGAGATTTTTTAAACTCATATAATGTCATATTTTTTATGTCATCAGGAATTTTATTAAACACTTTATGTGCCATACCAAAAAAACATTTTCGCATCAATGCGTACATTTTTGATGACATAGTTTATTTACATATTGGGCACATAATGGAGTTTTTCTAATGGAAGTAATTTTTTCAAATAATTGTGTGTTTCTTTGCACAAACAACGCAGTTTTCAAAATATGTAATGCTGGAAGGGTCAGTATTTTTAAAGACTTAAAAGAGGGTCTACAGCTATCTGTTGTGTCCTACGGTATTCTGCTGTGGGGCAAAGCAGCTGATATACAAAATATATTTATCCTTCAAAAGCGAGCTGTTCGAGCAATTTACCAGCTAGGTGCCAGAGTTTCTTTAAGAGATTTCTTTAAAGATATTGGTATTCTCACGGTTGCATCACAATTCATCCTTGCCAACATTTTATATATTATTATTAGGCAAAATTTACACTTGTACACTAAAAATAGTGATATTTACAGTGTTAACACTAGAAATTAGGACAAACTACGTGCCACCTTTCACCGGCTTCATAAGGTTCATAACTTATTTGTTGGGCTTGGTATAACCTTTTATAACAAGATACCCTCTTCTTTTCTAGACTTGCCTTTTAATGCGTTTAAAGCTCAACTAAAATCCAACCTTTGTTCAAAGGCATACTATTCCATCAACGATTACTTAGACGATAAGAATAGTTGGTCACCCTAGTTTAACGCAAGACAATGTTTATGTTCTTTCTCCAGAATTAGCTTACTGACAGGTTATTGTTATTAACTTATTTTACTTCGATGGTCTTACTTTATCTTTGTGCTATGTGAACAGAACCCAGCAATGCATAAATATGTAAGCTGTCACGCCCTTTATGCCTGGAGGCTTTTATTTGGGTAGTAATCTTTTTTATTTACATTTTAAGTAATTATTTTTTTAGCTTGAGTACGTATAGTTTTTATTATATTTTTTTGTAATGTTTATTACCGAACATAGGTACCTAGTATTGTATACAATCAAGTATTTTCTTTTTAATTGAACAGACAGCTGTGCTGCTGGGGAGTTTGTTGCGCCACTTCTTCTTCCCAGCGATAGCACTAGGAAGTGGTGAAGGGCGGGCGTTTTTGGGGGACTGTCTTTTGTAATTTTGACGTTCAAAAAGTGCTGATTCTCAGCCTAATTTGAATAAATGACTTTTGATTTTGATTTGATTTTGATTTTGTTGTTTTTATATTACACATTGCTCTGACGCATCTTCTCTGCATCCTAAATATAAGCTCACGGTCAGTCGACTGCCCCCAGAAAATTACGCCATATCGCAACAGAGAAGCTACAAGTCCATGGTATGCTACCAGGAACGTATCTTTATTTACCTTTTTTGATTACCTTTTTTTTACCTGCGGATGAGTCCTAAACAACTTACCAACCTTGAACTATAATCCCACGAATAAATATATTTGCCTTTGATTTTTCTTTTTAAAACTCTAACTCAAAGCATTTATTTCAATCAAACCATTTGTAGGCACTTTTGAATTGTCAAAGAATCGGTCAGTTAGTCAGAAAATTGAAGCTAGTTGCCCATTCCAAAACGCAGATACTAATATCTATGGAGAAGAACGGGCAAGAAACTGGAAGGACACCTTTTTGTATCAAGATATAAAAAAATAACTTTCTCATTACTGGCAATAGTTCCACACTTCTCGATGTGTTGCTTTATCGGGCCAATTCATAATGAAAACTTCCAATTCATGCCTAGACCTACCTTAGTGACAAGGTCCTTCTTCCGGCACCCACTACCTATGTGACATATATTCCAAGTAATTTTTATTAAAATGAAGCTGGGTGTAAAGTAATTAAGCTATGAAAACTCGTTAAGGTTAGACTTTAAATTGAGCAATAACACTTAGATTATACGGCAAGTCTTTATTAAAACTAAACTACGTTTCCAGACGTTAATCTAAATACAAACAACTTCGTCTCGAGTTAAGTCTCTCAGTGTATTGGTTTTAAGCGTTTGGATTTAAAGTTTAATTGGTTATTTTAACTATTCTGGAGATCGCGTTTTGTCATTATATTTATTATTTAAATTAAACTTACAGCTCGGGGCAGCTGGAGGTTCGAATTTCTGACTGTACGAGTATAAGGAACACAATACTGCGTTACCCAGACTGTCGCTAAACTTATGTGGGACTGGGCCGGACATGTCTGCCGCATGTCAGATGACAATTGAGCTAAGAGAACCACCAACTGGGAAGATGGCGGGACGAGCTTGACTCCTACCGTAGGGACTGCCGGCACTCGCAAAGGACAAAATTGTGTGGAAAAGGGAGATGGAGGCCTTTGTCCTGCAGTGGGACGATAGAGGCTAGTTAGATTAGATTAGATTAAACAGACAGAGTCTCACTACCTAGGCTTGGAGAGTAGGAAAAGTTTCTGATGGCTGGAAAGGATTGTGTTTTGTTTTCGTCGTGTTTGATGAGAGGAGTAGGCAAGGAGGCGGTGAAATTTGTTTTTTTTTTGGGTTCCTGCGCCCTCTTAAGCCGTCAGAATTTGTTTTTTTTTTAAGTAGTTGGTAGAAGGTCTGAATGATCTTCTTACCTTGATATTTATACATAATTTGCATGACTCGTCTCAGAAGATTTGGGACAGATGACGAATTATTCTACTAATATTATAAACGTAAAAGTTTGTATGGATAGACGGATTTGGATGAAATTTGTCACACAGATGGTTTATAATCAGGATTAACATATAGGATACTTTTTATCCTGATATTCCCACGGGATCGAAACTTATGCGGGTGAAACCGCAGGGCACAGCTAGTAATAATCTAAGAGTACATAGAAGACAATCTTTTGTTGATGCTAACCACCACAATCATTAGTTATTTCACGATATTAGGATTCAGCTCTTTCTCACAAAAGGTATTATAAAATTCTCCTTTCGACGAATGAATTACCTGTCACGGAAATATTTTCAATCATACCGTATCTTGAGTTTTTCCGGAAAGGCTTGACTATCAAATTGTTCGAGGAATAGAATTGAAAGACACAGGTACTATAATTATGCCCTTACTACGTAAATCATCGATAGCTACATTATTAATGTCTGGACCATTCTTAAACGTCCCTAAATGACAGAAATATCTTTCCATAGCCAAATTTTATCTGGCAGATTGACTTGTGAGACACTTTTAAAGCAAACTGATAAGAATTTTTATCATAATCATAGTCAGCCTACATATTGTTCCCACTGCTGGGACACAGGCCTCTTCTCTTCGACAGGGAGTGGGCTATAATCTACCACGCGGGCCCAGTGCGGTTTGGTAGATGTCACATGTCTTCGAATTTTTGGTTCTAGGACATGCCGGTTTCCTCACGAGGTTTTCCTTTACCGTTTTGAGAGCAATGGTGATGAAATAATTTACACAAAGTAAAGCGCCTGGCCGGGTTTGAACCTACGACCTATAACTTGTAAGTCGCGGCCATTAACACTGGGATTTAAGGATTTTAGTGAGAGGTTATTTATTTTCTTTTTATTAATGAATTTATGTCATTTTTTTAACTGCTTTGTTAGTATAGTGGTTGGAAGCGCTGTTGCTGAGCATGAGGTCCTGGGTTCGTGTCCAGGTTGGGTAAATTGTTATACGATTTTTCCATCTGGAATTTCGTAGCTCAGAGCCTGGGTTCATGCTCGGTTGACGGCAATAGGTTCGCACCCCATTTACATAGGGCTTGAAAGTTAGTGGCGACCTCTGCCCTCTGCACATGCCTGATGCTGTGGTTTTATTTATTTTCTTAAACCTATTTTAATGCGTCCGGGGTAGAGAAGCAACTAAAAATTAAAATTCATTTATTTCGCGTACCACATAACCATATTAGAAAACATCTTTCAACAGCAACGTAAGCGTCTTTTTTCCTAATAATATTCCTATCCAGAAACTCAATGGCCACTTATATGACAAAAGTGCTCCATAACAGAATAATCGTGCAAGGTGCTCACGTTTCCTGAAAAGGCCAACTATTGACGTTCGAATTTGTAAAGATATTTCTTTGCCTGAACTTGATTGAGATTGATTGCGCACCGCTTATTGAATGGGGTGCTCTGCGATCGTTTGACGCGGAATAATGTGCTTCTCATGCTTTGTCGTCATGTGCCTGTTATGGTTGAAATGGTTGAGTAGATAGTACATTGTTGTGGGGATAATAAATGGGATAGGTACTCGATTATATATTTATATTTAGCTGGAGTTTTCTGTCAGGAAATTCTCGGTATGTAGTAGCCGTTTAATGGCATCAGGTTCGCCACCTATTACGTAGGACTTAAACATATCTGGTGAAATATGGGTATACGATAGGTACTCCTTTGCCTAAGTCTTCGGGAAAAACAGCCGTGACGTTGTGTTATTTTTCTATATTTATTTACAACAAAGGGGTGTCCCCCTTCCTTGAATTGGAAAAAGGTAGTCTTTGGGAGGTCATGTTACTAGCAAAAGATTCATCATCATCATTCATCATTTCAGCTGAAAGACGTCCCCTGCTGTACATAGACCCCCAGGCACCTCCACTTCGACCGGTTCTGTGCTTCTCGCATCCAAAGGGTTCCTGTGGCTTTAAAAAGGTCGTCGGTCCACCTTGTAGGAGGCCTTCCAACGCTACAAATGATTCAGTCCGAAAGGTATCCCACAATGATACTAGAATTTCTTTTATACCTATCATAAGACCATTTGACCACCATCAATCAGACACCTAAATCATACAAGAACACAAGGATTAAAAAATGCAGTATTTTTTTAGCTTACCTGGATCAGTGACCCAGGTAGGTTACAGAATATGGGCCCAAGACAAATATTACACAGAAACACATTCCCCACACCATTTCACAGAAAGCGTGGGTCTGTGCTTCAATCGATAATTCAAAAATACTCGTTGAATTATTATAGAAGACTATTTTTCTGCAAAAATTATGCGTATTTTCCTAATATTTTAGAATGTAAGGTAGTAGAGCGTACCAGGTGTTTTTCATCCGGCGCAAGTCGTAAATGTCGATCGTCGGAAAGGTTACTGTTGCACTTACTAGATATGGTTGAGAAGAGGTCTAAACCCGGTATTTACATAGTACAGTTTTATATGATAATGTCAAGAATATACCTAAGTAGGTACAGAACTTAAAACTGACCACGTTCCAAGTTGGTATCCTTTTAAGGGGTCGTGGGTAAACGAGAAAAAACATAGGTCATCATCTGCCTAGCCTTTTCCCAACTATGTTGGGGATGCAGCTGAATAAGAGTATTTTACATGGAGAGGCTGTCTATCTCACCTCCACAACCCAGTTACTGGGTAATACGATACCCCTTGGTTAGACTAGTTGTTTGACTTTCGGGCTACTGAAGACCCGTAACGACTGTCAAAGATCCACGAATGACAGTCGGGACCAACGGCTTAACGTGCTTTCCGAGCCACGGTGGGGCCTTGGTATGTGAAGATGGTCACCCATCCACGGACCAACCGCGGCACGCATAGCTTAACCTAATCAAACGACCCGTGTGGCTGTTATTACTTAGCCACAAGCCCCTAGCCCGAGAAAAAAACGTAGGTCTAATCTAAAATAATAATACAAACACTCTTGCGTCTATTTCGTCATGCATCCTTCGAAACCTGATACTAAATAAAACCATGTCGTATACAAAGGACCTTACCTGTTTTTTTGTTCTACGTTTGAGACGTTCATTACAAGTTGTGTTCAAAGTAATTTCAATCATTTAAAAACTTTTCAATAATTATATTATAAGGGGACGAATTATGACTTTAATAACAACCCATAAAATGAGCATCAATTTAAGAGAAAATATTCGGCCTACCAACATTGTAACTTCATATCCGATAATAGATTTTTTAATTGAATTCCTTGGTAAGTCTACTTTCCAAAGCCTCGTAAATCCATCGAAGCTAAATCGTAAAATTCTAATGGATACTGACTACTTAAATCAAACGATTTTATATGGGCGCTGAGCAAAATAGAACATTTTTGGAGTGGTTTTCGTGCAAATGATGTACTATAATGTCTGCTATAAAAATGAGAGGTTCGCGGAAGTGGATTGAGGAAATGTTGCTTATCAAATAAGTACTAAATCTGAGAGTCAATAGTAACCAGCAGTGCGATTCTGTAACCATCTCACCGTGAAAACTTAGGTAAAGTGAGCGTGGAGTGAGCTGTCATTCCAAATAACACACACAACAACACACGACACTACTGACAACTCACATCAAGCTCACTTCACTTGAGTTTTCACGGTGAGATTTTTACAGAATCGACCGGCTGATGTTTTATGAGTTGTCCATTTTGGATCTAAAGACCAAACAACTGACTTCATCTGCCAAGCCTTGTCCCAAACTATGTTGGGGTCGTCTTCCAGTTTAACCAGATCCAGCTGAAAACCAGTATTTTACACAGAGCTACCTATCAGACCTCCACAACCCAGCTACTGTGTAATATGAAACCCCTTGGTAAGACTGGTTGCCAGACTTTCGGGCTTCTGCCGACCCGTAACGACTGTGAAAGATCGACGAATGGCAGCCGGGACCAACGGCTTAACGTACTTTCTGAGGCACGGAGGGGTATGTAAAGGTGGTCACACATCCAAGGATCAACCGCGGCAAGCGTAGGTTAACCTGATTGATCGACCTGTGCAGCTGTTATTACTTACCCACAAAGCCCTGCAAACAAACTGTATTATATTTATTATTTATTTTACTTGTACTTAATAAATATATTGGCTCAGGATCGATTTTTTTTTTGACGGCACGGTTTGCGCAGTGGTTAAGCAATTGACTGCTGCGCTGCGTGTCGCGGGTTCGATTCCCGCACGGAACAAATATTTGTATGACCTACAATTAGTTGTTCCGGGTCTGGCTGTTTGTGTCTGTGAGTTTATATGTCTGTAAACGCACCCACGACACAGGAGAAATTCCTAGTGTGGGGCAACGTTTTTTTATAAGAAACAAGAATGGAAAAAGGAAAGGGATGCATTTGCCCTGCAATGGGACTATACAGGCTGATTGTATTTAATGCGACGCCTCATTTATGACTGTATTTTGGGTGCGTCTTTCCTAAATGATTTACTCATGAATGGGCTCCATTTGAGTGCAAAACTAGCGTGGAACTTCTGAAATAGCCCGCAGTGAACTACTTAGTTCCTATCGTAAATCTTGCTTAGCATAATCAGCCTAAGATGTTCCCACTGCTCGGACACAGGCCTCCTCTCGGTGAGAGAGAGTGGGCCGTAATCCACCACGCGGGCCCAGTGCGGGTTGGTAGATGTCACATGTCTTCGAATTTTTGGTTCTAAGACATGCCGGTTTCCTGACGATGTTTTCCTTTACCGTTTTGAGAGCAGTGGTGATGAGATAATTTACACAAAGTAAAGCGCCTGCCTGGGTTTGAACCTACGACCTGCAATTCGTAAGTCGCGCACGTTTTCACTTACCGACCACTGCTCTCAAATGTTGCTTGTTTTCTCATAAATTGATGCTCATTTTATGGGTTGTTATTTAAGTCATAATTCATCCCCCTAAATTATTGAAAAGTTTTTAAATTATTGAAATTACTTTGAACACAACTTGTAATGAACGTCTCGAACGTAGAACAAAAAACAGGTAAGGTCCTTTGTATACGAAATGGTTTTATTTAGTATCAGGTTTCGAAGGATGCATCACGAAATAGACGCAAGAGTGTTTGTATTATTATTTTAGATTAGACCTACTTTTTTTTCTCGGGCTAGGGGCTTCTGGCTAAGTAATAACAGCCACACGGGTCGTTCGATCAGGTTAAGCTATGCGTGCCGCGGTTGGTCCGTGGATGGGTGACCATCTTCACGTACCAAGACCCCATCCGTGCCTCGGAAAGCACGTCAAGCCGTTGGTCTCGGCTGTCATTCGTGGATCTTTGACAGTCGTTACGGGTCGGCAGTAGCCCGAAAGTCAAACAACTAGACTACCCAAGGGGTATCGTATTACCCAGTAACTGGGTTGTGGAGGTCAGATAGACAGCCTCTCCATGTAAAATACTCTTATTCAGCTGCATCCGGTTAGACTGGAAGCTGACCCCAACAATAAACCCTACCATCATTAAGATGAAAAGCTATTAGCATAATCTCGATAAATTAGGACTTCCATTAAAATTCCCGAGATTAGCGCTATAAAAATAGTTATAATAGGCTTATTTTATAGAAAGCCGCCGATCTAAAGAGGCGCGATCTGTTTAACTCTTTTGTTGGCATCTGGGTTGGGCTTAAATTAAATTTTCCTTCCTATGAATGGGACTTAACATTTTCGAAGAATTTTGATGAAGGAATTTGACCTTTTTTCTAAGTTATGAATAGAATTTCCTATTAAGTAAGGAATACGAGTAATGTAATGAAAAGCTTTGATAGAGTAATGAACACAGTCTTATAAATAAAAAAAATAGGTAGGAATTAGTTTGTTATTAAAATAAAATTATACAAACTTTATTTCGTGTTGTGGTCGCACGCGCTATTGATCATGAAGTCCTGATGGGTTCGATTACCGGGCCGGACAAGGTGTTATCGGGATTTTCCATCTACAGGAATTTATTATTATTATATTATTTATATATCAGAATCAGACAACAATAAAGTCCATTTTGTTAGTAAAATATCTTATAACTAGTGTTAGTAGAAAGCAACCAAGAAATAAACAACAAAGTAGGTGTCCGAGGCAGAATGTGCAGAGAACGACAAAGTGAGGTCGTCAGTTCGGTTCTGAGCAAACATCTTCGATGCGCTACAGAAACGGGACGGTTTCAACAACATCCTAAAAACATTGATGTACTGAACGCGTAAGACATCTAATGACTTTTTGGTACAGCTGACCCACAGACCCCCCGCGTACAGACCTTGACAAAACGCCTTGAACAAAGTGATTTTGACTTGGTCGGCACAACGCGAGAATCGACGGGCCAACATGTTACCTCGGACCGTCAGTCAGACCCTACGTTCCCTATCATCTTTAAGGTCATCGGTAAGTATGCCTAGTGTTGTGTTGTTGTGTGTAGTGTTGGATTTACCCCCTATTACATGGTACTTAAACATAACTGGCAAAATGTGGGCATACTATAAGTGCACCTCTGTCTAATCCTTCGGGAAATACAGTCGTGATGTTATGTATGTTCATTTGGTGGATGATATTAATAGTGGTGCCAGCCAATAGTGATTTGCATTTGGATTGAGCAGCGAAGGACGCAACCTAAATATGTGATATTGACGAGAAATGTAAGTATTTTAGTTCGCGCTTGGACCCTGAACTATTTTACAACTACTGGACCCTACGTTTAAGTTCTCTATGCTTAGGTTTAGCAGATTAATTGATTGGCTAAAATGTCAAAACTATTACAACCAACTTTGCGAGTCCGTTATTGGTTACTGCATCCCGATGTGGGGTGGCACTGGCAAAACTAAACTGCTGGGTTTGGAGCGGGCACAGAGGGCTGTTCTTAAGGTGATGCTTGGCAGACCGTTTAGGTTCCCCACAACCCAATTATATACGGACTGTAAAGTACTTACTGTACGACAGCTCTTTGTGCTTCGAGCCACCCTCTGGAAACACAGCCAACTCCCTCCTCCGGATCCTAACAAGCGATCACTAATCACATCATGCCCATCAATACCCCACAAAACGTCCTTTGCTAGTCGACAAATGTATGTTGTAAGTTCCCTTATGTATAGAAATATCAGCAAAAAAGTTCAAATAAATAAGTTAAATAGATATGAAGCAAAAACCAAATTAAAAAGTTGGCTGTACGACTTGGACTTTTCTAAAAGAGAAGAGCTACTCATCTTTCCTTCCTAGTCTCGCAGTTAAATGTACAATCACACTCCACTACGCTTGTACTTAAACATGCTTAAACCAAATTATATTTGTCTTGCTAAATTAAATCATCCCACTCAAACCTAATTGTGATTGTTAGTAGTTATTTAACAAACGCACACAACACATACACACACACACATAAACACGCGCACTGATTCTCACTCACACGCATACTTACACACGCAGTCATTGTAACAAACTACATATTCATATTCCTCATTTAAATTTTCTTTTGTTCCCTCTTATTTTTTATTTTATTTTGTATTATTATCATTAATATTAATTCTCTTATTACACCGTTCATGTATTTTTGAACAAGGTGCGATGAAAAGGACTATTTGTGCACGAAGTAACAGTAGAACACTGTCTCCTAAGGCACAGGTTTCCCCTAGTTTAGGAGGCAGGGGTTTCCACCATTCCAGACACCTTTTTACAGCAAATTGTTTTTGTAACTTAGATTTACTACTTATTGTAACAAAAGGTATTTTGTATGAATAAAAGTTATATTATTAACTACCGCGATTTCGTCCGCGTAAAATTTCCTGTTTTAACATTAAAAAATATCCTATAACACTCGGCAATTCTGTAGCTTCCTACGGAATCGCATCAGTAGGTAGTTCCGAAGATTACCTCTATATAAAAACTCACAAATTTTTAACTCTTTATAATAATACTGTAGATATTAGTGTACAAACAAAAGCATATTGTCAAGAAAAGTAAAAGAAGGCATATTGGGAAGCAAGAAAAGTTGGTGTCAAATACAAAATTCTAGTGACCATTTTCAATTTTCCGCATTCGCAGCTCGATATGAATCCACGAGCTAAAATAAAAGTCTCTCTCAGAGATTGCACTGTCAACTCGTAACTGTCCCCATAATTTTGCACCGCCTGTAAAAGGAAATCAATAGGTTAATCTCGTGCAGTTATCGGTCCACTGTGTACACTGTAAGTCAATTAAAACAGCCCACACGACCGCTCTTTCTTTGCGTGAACAATTTTCTCGATGCACGAATAAATCTTCTGAAGGCAATCAAGTATTAATGACGATGGGTCGTTTTTGTTACAGTGCAAGGACTGATTCATTTGTTTTCGGTGTTTGGTTACGTGTGTTTTCTTGTATACTTTGTGTGGAACCTTACAGAGCTCGTTTGGTTTCTCCAGAGATTTTAATCAAACATTTGTTGCACACGGATTGTCTAATCGGCTGTTTTACAAAACTTCTCCGTTATGTTCATCAGCTAATCAAGCAATTCATCATTAATCGCCTTCTTGTCACCTTATTTTTAAATTTCACCCCTAGGTTTTAATCACAACTTGTTTTTTTTTCTTTATTATTAAAAGATGTATCTTTCTTAAGTGCCTTTGATTAAAACTTGCCTTTGGTATTTTTTTTTTGTTCGTTATTATAGGTACCTACTTTATACATTTTTTGATAATCCCATTTTGGAAACATGGTAATAAAAATACTCGCACGAGAAATACACCCAACTGTATACAAAATAAATTATACAGTTCCTAAAGTTGGAGTTCAGTATATCCTCCACTAGCTTAATAAAGCTTAATCAATGTCCGATATCTTGAAGGAGTTCTAAAACTTCATTCAACGCAATGTTAACTTAGCAAACTAGAAGTGAAGTTGAAATCGTGGGTTGAATTCAAATAACCATACGTTTCATTTAAATTATTTTTTAGAAAATCCTATAGTATACGAGTTTATTAAACATTAACTATGAGTGCACGGAATCAGTGAAAACCTTATTAGTATGCGCTTTCATTTCTTTTCCTATATTTCATTGTATTTTAGCGTGTAACTGTTGAAATATGTGTTATTCAAACATAGTATGAATAGATTTCTGGAATTATTTTTACGTACAAATCCTACTAATATTATAAACGCGAAAGTTTGTATGGATGGATGAATGGATGGATGCATGTTTGTTACTCTTTCACGCAAAAACTACTGAACGGATTAGGATGAAATTTAGCACACAGATAGTTTATAACTAGGATTAACACATAGGATACTTTTTATCCCAATATTCTTACAGGATCGAAACTTATGGGGGTGAAACCACGGGGCGCAGCTATTATTATATATATATTTTTAATAAAACTGTTGAAACTGAATGTTGAAAAAAGTCTTTAATTAATCTTTTAAAAATAACATTAAGGGCTGATTTTTCAATCATCTGATAACTTTATTTAAGGAATAATTTAGAAATTTTGACAGTTATTTCATACAAAAACTGTCAAACGTCAATTTTATTACACGACTAAGAATTATCTGTCGATTGAACAATCAGCCCTAAAAGAAATAAAAATAAAGCAATATCGTAATAGAAACGGCTAATCAGGGTTCTTTACTACTAAAATGTTTGCAATAAAAGCCACGTAGCGAATGCGCTACGTAACAAGCTATCGGCTACGTGGCGCGTAGCAAAATCGTAGCGATTCGTAGCGGAAGCCAACAGCTGTTGCTACAGCGTTATCATTCTTTCGAGTATTGTGTTTGGACTATCGACACAACTGTTAACAATATAGATTATTGTACTATGTTCCAGTCAATCATTCCTCCCCATTTTAGGGAACGTTGGCTAATAGTATTTTCTTAAGTTCTGCGTTATCGTGCAATGTCTGCCTAGCCTTTTTTCGGCTTCCAGTCTAATCGAATGCAGCTGAATACCAGTATTTTCTATCTGACCTCCACAACCTATATACCGGGAAACACGATATCCTTTGGTATGACTGGTGGCTTGACGTGCTTTCCGAGACACAGAGGGGTCTTGGTATATAAAGATGGTCACCCATCTACGAACCAACCGCGCCTAACGTAGCTTAACCTGATCGATCGACCCGTACGGCTGTTATCATTTAGCCACGAACTCTGAAGTCATTGAGTCTCTGAAATGTCACTGTAACTGTTTAAGTCATGAGTTTTTATATGATGTCCAACATCGCTATGCATGTACACCCACTTTACTTTAACACTAACAGTGACATTTCAGTATGCACAATAATGCAGATCTTAAGAGAATACTATTAGCCAAGGTACTTTAATAAATACAGCGTCTGTGTGCCCTTCCACATTTAACTCATCTGCCTTCAAAGCAAGAACAGGCATCTTCGGGGGCGCTGGTTCCATCATAGACCTCATCCATCACTTTCCATCAGGCGTTATCGGGGTCAAAAGCAAGTAATAAAAAAAATAAAAAGCAAAACAAATTTAGAATTTTAAGGAAACTTTCAAAATCTAGTCGCAATCTCATCTCGGCGACAAACAAATGTCAAAAATGTAGGGAAAATAGAGTTATTTTTGACAGATTGAGACTGAGATCTGACTGTGAACGTTCTTAAAATTACGAGAATTGTCTCTTAGAACTTAAATTAATAGAACAAGGCACAGTTTGAGGTAGATTCTCAGTCTATTATAATACCAAAAATGGTTGTAAAATTCATCTTCAAACGGTACACGGCCCAAAGTTTTACAATAAATCAATTTTAAGTACGCCCACACCAATATTTCACGAAACTCACCTATTAATATGGAAGTTCGAAATGTTTACGTAAACTAAGCGAAGTTCGTCTTTATACGAAGTCGGAGATTTTGTCAGAAGTACGTACCTACTTGATAGAGACGGAAGTTTAATAAATTTGTTTTGAGACACTTCACAGTGTGTTGTGCGAAAAGCGTTGCCGTTTACGTGTTTATTAAACATCTAAACATCTTAGAAAACGTGAAGAATTTAGCGTTTTTTTAAGAATATACAGGATTGCAATCGACTCTCAACCACTTACCATGGATTCAGCTGATCTATCATGATCATGATTCTAAACCCCTTTCAGTTCTCTTATTCAGTTTCATAGTATCTTATCATAGTATCTTATCATAACTTAGTTTAGGCTCTTTTACTTCAAGCGTTTCTTTACGTATAAAAAAAGAAAGAAAGATTTTTTTTTTATTCTGCACAAATAAGACGCAAAGTATTTAAACCTATTGACATTGACTGTTTAATCCGATCCTGTCTCTTGCTGCCCTACCCAGCGATGCCCTAAGCCGAGGTGCGTACCCCACAGGGAGTACTCTTAGCGTGTAGTCGCTAAGTTTTTTAAGCCCTGGATGGAACCTGCCTGTCTTAATTTATTGAGGCACCCACAGCTAAACCCGGTTAAGCAGCCGACAACTTTCTAGGTTGACATGCAATATGCCATATATAAAAAATGAACAGACGTACAGACGCCAGCAGGTCAAGCTACCCGAATCTGTCAAATTTTCCCAATCAACCTTGAACCTTAATACTATATCGATAAAGTTGAAAATCTATTAAAGAATTTTGACAGATTGTAGTAGCTTGATGTGCTGGCGTCTGTACACAAACCCAGACTCTAGGCTGCTTCTGAGATTTGTTTAAATAAAAAATGCCATTACCTACCACTTCGGTGGATCCAAGGACAGAACCTGAGACACTTGCAACTAGTAGACCAGCGAGGTCTATAGCACAAGTTTGAAAGAAAAACATTATTAAAACACACTGTATACAGTTAACACCGTTTAAACATACTGTATACAGTTACAAAGTAAGGAAAGGCTTTTAAGGGTTACGCGGTTTTAGGTAGGCATGGGGTTAAAAAAGGTAGCATGAGTAATCGGATACATGGTTGCCTAAATCGAACAGTTCTACCTACCTTCTTAAAACTTTCTGTTTTCTTTAACGGCTTTCTTCAAAGGACAAACGCGACATTTCTTTCGTTGGTGTAGGTTGGTGATGTGAGGTTTGTGGCTAAGTAATGGCAGCCGCACGGGTCGATCGATCAGGTTAAGCTACGCTTGCCGCGGTTGGTCCATGGATGGGTGACCATCTTCACCCCCTCAGTGCCTCGGAAAGCACGTTAAGCCGTTGGTCCCGGCTCTCATTCGTGGATCCTTGACAGTCGTTACGGGTCGTCAGAAGCCCGAAAGTCTGAAAACCAGTCTTACGAAAGGGTAGTACAGGGTTGTGGAGGTCAGATAGGCAGTCCCTCCATGTAAAATACTGGTATTTAGCTGCATCCGGTTAGACTGATAGCCGACCCTTACATAGTTGGGAAAAAGGCAAGGCAGATGATGGTATAGGTTGGTGATGAATTGTGATATGCGGAAATACCTGCATATTTTACGCATAGATTAGCATAATAGCATAATCAGCCTGTAATGTTCCCACTGCTGGGACACAGGCTTCGTCTCTATAAGAGGCGCGAGCCCTGTGCGGGTTGGTAGATGTCACATATCTTCGATATTTTTGTTCTAGAACATGCCTGTTGTTGCAAAATTCCTCGCAATGTTTTCCTTCGCCGTTTTATGAGCAGTGGTGATGAAATTATTAACACAAAGTAAAGCACCTGGCTGGGTACGAACCCATTACCCACATGTCGTTAGTCAGGGCCGCCGCCTCTGGGCCACCAGTGCTCTTTATTTCTGATCATCCATTTGAACTTTAAATATGATCCTCCCCACTCAAGATTAAGGTGCTATTTACCACAATAACCATCACCGCTGCTAAAAAGGTCACAAATATTTCATTCGTCGTGAAGACGGGCGCTATATCGAATTCTTAAAGAGATTTACTGCGACAGCATCCTACATGTTATAATTTATAACATAGACTTTGAATAAATACCTGCTGTGTAGTATTTACTCAGACCTATGCACCAAAAATTCATCATTGCTGATCTTAAAAAAATATACATACATATGTTCAAGTATGTATATATGTGTCAAAATGTCGTGACAAGTAAAACTAAGTCAGGGGTGATGAAATGAAAGAGAGGGAGGTAGAGAACAATTAAAATTATATTTATAAACAAATAGAAGACGGAGATGACTGAAGAGTGGTGTGTAGTATGTGGAGGTGGGGTATAGATGATGATGATGGGTGAGTTGAGGAGTCTGAGGTGAAGATCCAGTTGATTCAACTTGACATAAAGTAAACATACATTACTTCACCATCCTAATTGCGCAACAGACTTTAAATCACAGTTTTAATCAGTTTAAAGGATATTGCTAATCCATTGCTTCATATGTTCGAAAAATAAGTCTGCTCAACAACGTAATAATCGTAATGAACTGTCAAAATAAAAGCCATAATGTGTTACGCAAATACCCTGCTGGTTAAGAAACGCCGAACTTATCAAACAAATCCAATTATTTGGTTGCCTAAAGACCGTTTATCAATTTTTTGTTTGTCGATTGAATGTGATTTTTTGGGGGCAGGAACACACGTCCGCTGTGTAAACATTAGTCTCTACTCACATACATAGGGTAGGCAGAAACTACTAGACGTCACTTGCTACAATCCATACATACCTACTCCTTATGCTTCGTTTACGCTCATACATCTGCGGGGTGATCGCGTAACTTACTCACAATAGGAATGGTTTTCATTTGGACAGTTCAACAACATTCATTGCGTTATTTACGTAGCTTCAAATTAAAATTTTTCAAGCATATGAAGCAATGGTTAAGCAATATCCTTCAAAATGATTTAGATTGAGGTTGATATTCTGTTACGTAATTTGGGTGCTGGTTATACACGCACGTCAGTGGCGAGTACTGCGCACCTGCCCTAGTCTCTACTTATCTTATTATAACAACGACAAATGGCCTTTAAAACATCGTTTTGCCTAATGAGCTAACTAACTAAGTAAGCGTACAAGGCAACACTTAATTTACCCACAAGTGTTCCGTTACTAAACTTGTTAATTAAGCGGTATGAATGCAACTAATGAATTACTAATACATTGTAGCGGTATCTACAACGCCACATGCGAACAACGCGTCATACTGACGTCACGCAAATCCTGCATCTCGCAAGCAGAGTTTACCGTGCAATTAGCATAGATACAATTTCCCAATATCAATCATTGGGCAATTGCCCGCCAGACATAACACCCGTCTGGTCGGAGGATCCTCCCTTTTCAATAGAGGATGAGTGAACTTTACACCCTGTTCCTCATGCCTCTAAACTGGTGACCCCGAGCATGAACGTCAGCGCAGCCTTCGTGCAAGTACTTCAGCGTGACGTCATCATCATCACTCCCGCAAGCTTTAGCGGCGAGTCACCCAGCCAGCCAGTATCCACGGCTTCAACGGGTATCCTGACCACCAGCATGCAGCGACCGCGCATACCTGGTCATCACCCTCAGCCTCATCAGCAACCTCGGCACAGCACTCTGCAATTTCGGCCGGTCAACAAGCAGAGCACCCTCTCCTGGTCGACGCAGCAGCCAGCCTCAACCCGGCGCTGTACGACATCCGACGCACTGGAGTATAACGCAGCGCCATCCACCCCAACTCACTGGGGACATCTTCGCAGACAGTTCCGACTCACCGTGAACTATGCGGCAACCGGTTCCGACTCACTGGAACCTCAGCTGGCCTGGCAAGCATCGCAAGATACAAGACTCAGCCAACTATCGACCTCCGGTCTCCGGAGGGGAGTGATGTAGCGGTATCTACAACGCCACATGCGAACAACGCGTCATACTGACGTCACGCAAATCCTGCATCTCGCAAGCAGAGTTTACCGTGCAATTAGCATAAATACAATTTCCCAATATCAATCATTGGGCAATTGCCCGCCAGACACAACACCCGTCTGGTTGGAGGATCCTCCCTTTTCAATGGAGGATGAGTGAACTTTTTTATTAGAGCTCCGTTACTGAATTGCTACCGTCTAAATGTTTCGTTACTCGAGAACATTTCAGCTACAAATGATTCACATGTATGCACCTTAAGCTCTTTTGTGCTTGACTTTGGGAGCTGTTATTTTTTTTTTTTTTTTTTTTTTTTTTTTTATAATCCCCTGGACATTTCACACAGCACCATTTGTCCCAAGCTAAGCAACCTAATGCTTGTGTTATGGAAACAAGATGGCTGATAAACTACTTATATACAATTTTTTTTTTTGTAAATACATACATATTATAGATAGAAAAACACCCAGACTCGGAACAAATACATGTAGGTCATACAAATATTTGTTCCGTGCGGGAATCGAACCCGCGACACGCAGCGCAGCAGTCAATCGCTTAACCACTGCGCCAACCGTGTCGTCGTTATTGTTTGTTATTTGCACTGAACTGCATTCTAAATATCGTTTAGAGTTGCATGCTGTTGGAGAGATTAATATAATGAATTAGACAAGCATAATTGTGGTGATTGTTGTAATATTTTTGTTTATATAGGTTTCGCTAAGCGAGCTACCCGTCAGTGCGTACGTAGGCTTAAACAATCGACGCTTGCAATCTCATCCCGCATCCTGCACGAAATTTACCTAGTGTGACCATAGCTTTAATCCTACTAATATTATAAATGTGAAAGTTTGTATGGATGGATGGATGGATGTTTGTTACTCTTTCACGCAAAAACTACTGAACTGATTTGGATGAAATTTGACATACAGATTGTTTATAACCAGGATTAACATAAAGAATACTTTTTATCCCGATATTCCCACGGGATCGAAACTTTTGCGGGGGAAACCAAGGGGCGCAGCTAGTCATAAATAAACCACCCACCACCTACTTTTACAAAACCCAAACTAACTATAAACGAAATGAAGCACTGTGCATAAACACACTTCCAACTTCAACGAAGCAACTATCTCAACAAAATCTGTATAAACAGAGATATACCAGTATATACCAACATACATAATTCAATGAAACTGAGCCAGCATCTTAAAGTGTGGTCGTAAAGTCATGAATGGCGTAAAACAAAGTTTTGGGCAAAGATATTGACGCTTAAGATAGCAAAACACAGAGAGATAAAACAATAACTCGGCGAGATACTTTTGCATAAGTTGACTTGTAAAATAGGCGCGGCAGCTAGTCTGATGTTATAAATCTCTACTGGCCTTTTGGGAATCTAATATTATGTTAGGTCCAGAGTTTTGGTCTGTGTAAGTATAACTTGAAGTTTACTCACATTTAAAGTCACGTCATTTGACGACACGGTTGGCGCAGTGGCTGAGCGATCAGCTGCTGCGCTGCGTGTCGCGGGTTCGATTCCCGCACGGAAAAAAATATTTGTATTGCTTACAGGTAGTGGTTCCGGGTCTGGCTGTTTGTGTGTGTGAGTTTGTGATGATGATGATGTTTGTGAACGCATCCACGATACAGGAGTAATTCCTAGTGTGGAGCAACGTTTTATAAAACAAAAAAAAAAGTTAAGAATTTAACAGTATTACGAAAAGTATTTATTTATTTATTTAGGGACAACAAACAGTAGTGTAATAATAAGTAAACATAGGTTAGAACTTAATACATAATAGAGATAACCAATACCGACACTAATCACAACGTTATCCACATATTACTAAACAGATCTACTAGTTATTAGAAAAAATGATATAAAAATAAACAGGATAAAAGTAAACATTATTTAATTATTAGGGTTCTGAATAGTAACAATTTCCTTTTTTTTTGTTATCGAAACCATACACACACACATAATCAGCCTATACTGTTCGCACTGCTTGGACACAGACCTCCTCTCGGTGAGAGGGAGAAGCTCGTATTCCACACGGGCCCAGTGCGGGTTAGTAGATGTCACATGTCATCGAATTTTTCGGTTCTAGGACACGTCGGTTTCCTCACGATGTTTTCTTTGAACGTTTTGAGAACCATACTATTATGATATAGGTAGGTCTTTTCTCAAAGTTGTAATTTTATTTCACGAGATAAAAGCTTTTGCATTTTGCGTTGCTGTAAGGTATTTATGCTCGTGACTGTATTTACATTTAAAGTTACACTTAACTAATACTTACAATGTTAGGGTCTTTTGTATTAGTTTTAATTTGAATCTGATTCTGAGAAGGAGCGGTCCTTGGGGCCCCAGCTTGTCTTTCCTTTTTAGGGAAATTTCTTGGAAATTGTCCGTTGTTTCACGTATTGACATTCAACTTGGCAATGTTTCTAGTCTTTGGAGCTTTCATAGAGGAGTATTTTGAAAAGTTTTTTTGCCTGTTTTTTTGCCGCCAGTCTTCTGGGCACGTTAACGGATGGCAGCGATGCGGACGAGTAATTTTTGTTTTTTTATTTGTACAGTTTGTTAGTCATTTAATTTAGCACTTAGTGTTAGTTATTGTAAAAGCTACAAATACAATATATCGTCACATCTCGTGTTAGCCTTTTATTTTGTTAGTTATTAGACTTTCGCAGGACTACTTTTAGTTTTAATTTCATATTAATATTTTATGGTCATATATTTCTATATCACTAACTACATTTCATGATTACTGACAAATGGGTGCACTGTCTGGACAGGTCTACTCTATCTGTGTGGATCTTTCCTCAAAAGACCATTCCAGTCCACACGTCACATGGTCTGACAAAGATTATGTCTGGACTTTAAAAGAGACTTCTCAGAGTCGTCAGAAAGGAAACGCCACCTTATCCAATTTAAAAAATATGATTGACGTGTAAAAGTGTACAAAGATACTTACTGAAATAAAATCATGTATCATTTTTGGCTCTTATGATACATGAACTCCTAGTACAAGAGACAGGGCTAAACTGATGTTTGTGTCTTGAAGTGAAAAAATAAATAAATAAAATAAATTAATCAGTTTAGAAAATCATGGTACTTCTCAGACACATTTATAAGACCTATGTAGACACTAAGTATGTCCTAGACCTTTCTTGACTAATAAATAAAGGTGACAGTTAAGATCCCTGTCACGTTATTCAAAGAATAATGGCGCTACTGGGGAAAATTAAACGCAAGAATTTATTAAAGTGACACTTTTTTTGTAGAAGTTGGTTAACGTTGGTTTTCTTTTATGCTTGTGACTAGTATAAGGTTAATTAGGTTTAGAAAGAATCAAGAACTTTATTCATTGGCATTCATTTTTTTGGTCCTGTGGGCCGCAGAGGTTTCAAATCTTTTCATATCTATTTTCACGTTGATTCTCAAACTCAAAGCATTTATTTTAAAGACACCAATTACAAGCACTTTTGAATTGTCAAGGTGTTGGTCAGTCAGAAAGATGAAGCTAGTTGCTCATTACAAAGCGTAGTAGGTTCCTATGGAGAAGTACGGGCAAGAAAGACCACACACACTCTTTTAAATCATAAAATTGTTACATAATATTGGTTACGTCATTCATGTTGAAATTATACATGTGAGAACCATGTAGAAAGACGTGCACGTTAAAAGCGTCCATACGAAAAAATATAAAAAAAAAAAAAAAAAAACAATTCGGAAATTAAAATAAGCCGTGGCGGCTAAGAGATGATCAGTCCCTACTAACTGATTTATGTTTTAAGAGAGACAGATGTACGCTGTTAAATTATTGCGTAAAAATAATCTAAGTTTCTGTCTGAAATAATGTTGAATGATGTAACTGATAAACGTTGTCATGTAATCAACTAGGCTTTTACTTCAAAATTCTGGCTACTCCAATTAACGGATCTAGACTATACTAAATTTGTTTAGGTTATAAAATAAACATAAACAAAAACACCACGTGACTTGGTTAACGGACTAAATGTAATAGCGTCACGCCGTCAAACCGACTAACGTCACAGTTGTACTCTTCAATTTAGCAACGTTATAATTAATAACGTTGCAACAAGTCGATTAACTAAGTCACGTGGTTTTTTATTTACCTTTATTTTATTACCTAAACAAATGGAGTATAGGTATCTACCACAATAATCTTTAGAAAATGGTAGGTACTTAATACTGCAATATAAAACCAGACATAGCCTTAGAACCAAAACTAGTCTCCGAACAAAAGATTTAATTTAGTACAAAAGATTCTGTTTCCGCGTAATTACCCCACTGACTGTAAGATTATACGTAGTTACCTACTGTATTTTTTGCCTAGACCTATGTGGGCAACAGAGGCCATTTTTACAGCTGGGATATGAATAATGGCCTGTCATCAGCCAAAACAATATTTATATTCGTAGTTCTTAAAATATTTTGCGGGTTTATCGAAACAGGGTTTATAAACTGGAGTCAATCTATTATTTTATTTCGAATCAGTGTTGCGTTTGTTCTATGTTGGTACTTTTATTGTCACTATTTTGGTAACACATTTTTCTCGGTGTCCTAACCAAAAGCGATCGTCGCGCGAATACACAGCCGTCACATTCACATGTCACTTTTTGTTCAAGCAACCGGAAGGTGCACTCAACCGGCGCGACCACGCGTTTATTCACCGAACAAAAAGTGACTTAAGAACGCGATGACCACGTATTCGTGTGACGCGTGACGATCGCTTTTGATTAGGTCGCGACTTTAGAGTCTAAATCAATTAATTATGTTTGAAACTTCACACATTCCAGCATTATGTAGCTGTATGATAGACAAGGGATGGGTTTCAAGAACAATGTAACTTACGTAACGGAAACTCGACTTAGAAAACGTTTTAACTTGCTACAAACCAATTATTTAGAATCGTTTTTATTGATATTATGTATTATAGTACTAGCAGCGCCCCGCGGTTTCACCCGTAGACGTGTCGATCCCGTGGGAATATCGGGATAAAAGCATAAAACAATCCTATGTGTTATTCTGATGCATAAGCTACAGTAAAGTTTCATTAAAATACGTTCAGTAGTTTTTGCGTGAAAGAGTAACAAACATCTATCCTCACAAACTTTCGCATAAATATTATTCTAGTAGAAAGTAGGATCAACATGGTTTTAAGTTCTTCTTAGTGAGTCGATGGCAATCTAAATTGAGTGAGCCGATGTTTTGAGCCACAAATTGCGATCAACCATTATTGAAAATCTTTAAAATAACACCACACATAAACGCTTCCAGAAAGTTTTATTGCAGGGCCAAATTAAATGAACTAGCTTATCTTCACAGGCAAGACTTGTGGCGATAACAAAATATAATAAAAGAATAATTTAGTTGGAGCTCGTATATGTAATTTTTATCTTCTTTTATTAATCGCAGCCACATCTTAAGAATACCGATACATTTTCTTTCTAAAATTTCGTCTGAATCAGGCCAAATCTTAAGTCAGCAGCGACACGAGCGCAATCTCTTCTCTATTAATAAATTCACCATCACCTGTGGTTCTGTCGGCTTCAAATTTAATTTTGTTTGCACTAAGGAAACTGTTTATTAAGTTATAATATTCCAAAGAAAATAGATGGTTGCAGGAGTTTTGACGGAGGATACATAGAGGTGTGAGGGAAAGAGTGTACAGTTCACTCATTCTCCATAGAAAAGGTAAGATCCTCAGACCAGACAGGTGTTGTGTCTAGTGGAAAACTGCCCGACGATTGATATCGGGTCGTTGTATATATGCTAGTAACGCAGCAAATAATGCTTTCGCGATGCAGGATTTTTGCGTGCGGTGTGATATTCGCATGTGTCGATGTAGATATGTTTGGCTTGTTTAATTTTTCTTGGCTGTGTGTATACCTACGGCTATCGCTCAGCATAATGCTAAGACCCTATACGAGATAGAGCTCCAGCGTTGGTTTTCAGTGGCAGCTGGCGTTGACGTGATGACGTCAACCAGTGCAGCATACGATTAGATAGGTACTATGGAAACTTGTCGACTGACACGTTTTTTCTACGGCGCTGTTTATACGCCGCGCTGTAAAGAAATCGTGCAGTGAAAAAATGGTCGTACTCGGTAAGTATATAACTCTTTGGTACTTCCAAGCATTCTTTTATAGAGTCACCTCGATCCAACCTTTGCGGTGCGCGTCTATGTGGTCGGTGGTCGGTCGTCCCAATTTAATGTAATTAAACGTAATATTTTTCAGACAGACAAAATCCATTTTATCTATCAAAGTAGTTATAAGCTCATTAGCCCTTAGTCGTCTTATCGTCGGGTCGGCCGATCAATCAGGCGGCACCTGTCTGGGCTTTGTTTAAATTGAATTTTCGATATCATAGCAACTGGGTTTACGATTCGAGGCGTTTTATGATAGTCTGGGATCCCGTCTTACATTCCTGTCACTCATCGTTTTACTAAAATATAAGAATTATTTATGTCTAAACATAAGGTAACCCATTCCACGGCGCGTTGTGTTCCACGCGCGCCTCAAAGAGATGTCAGCACGAACTGACGGGTTCCGCTAGGGCCGATGCCTGCCAAGGTCGCGGGTTGTTCGAAAGAGATACCGTGGCCCCTGGCACCACAGGCAACTGAAGGAATACGGGTGGGTTTTAGTCAGTAAAAGTCTGACACGCCCTTCTGCTCGAAGTTTTTGTTGTTGGTGTTGTCGGATAATAGTTGGTCTACTTAAATTGAACGATTAACGATTGTTCAATTTTTGAATGAACAACTATTGAATGTTAAAAATTAAAAATTCTACCAATCATAATTGCGTAAACCGCGAATGGGTTGCCTTATATCTAAGTCAATCGGTTTAATTTAAACAAACCAAAAAGAGACACTTTTGAAAGTCAACAATTAAAAAAAAGAATAGAATGAAAATAAGTCATGACTACCTTTAAATTAAATGAGTGTAACTAAACTATTTTTTTTTAAATTTGTGTACCTATTAATAGAAAATTGTTTATTGTTTATTATTATAGTGAATTCGAAACTAATCGAGAATAGATAAGAAGAACATGTAATAAGCAAAATTTAGGTTGCCATATCTGTTTCTCGTCCTTACTGCAACCCGGTTATCGGAACCATAATTTTAATGAAAGGTAGCCTTGGCTTGATTTCATAAGGCAACCCATTTATGGCATCTTCATTAATAACGTTACGGTTGATAATAAAATAAATACTTTACCCTTGGTACACAGATGATTGAAAGTTGATTACGTCAGGATCTTGTACTATGATACTCGACTTAAGTGTTATAAGATGATGGATTTTGTCAATTACCAAATTGGAAGTTAATATTTTCAGGCAGCCTACTTTCTGCAGGCTCGAGGGCCCACTTGAAGGGTATAAACGTAAATGAAACGTGGTAATAGTATTAGGGAGGCCTTTGCCCAGCAGTGGACATCACAGGCTAATAATTATAATAATAGTAGTAGGTTTTGGTGAAGCAATAACAAAAAAGAACTATCAATTTAGTATACAGGGTGGCAGGGACATCGACGCGCAAACTGTAACCATGGATTCAGCACATGAGTTTAGACCCCATTGCGTTGAAATTTTTCGTATAAAGAGAAAATATTAGAGTTTTTGTATGTACGGTTGAACGGGTTTCGGTGAAATTTGGCTCATGGATATACCATGAATCTGGATTAGGATATAGGTTACGTGACTTATGCGGCTGAAGCTAGCCGTGGGGTGCAGCTGGTCGTTAATAAACCATTTTTTACAATTTGACTGATATTTTCAATTTTGATATTATTTAGGGTTATTTTTACTAGAAGCTAATATATTATGTATTAGTAATTTTAAATTGTAGCGTCAGAAATACATTTTAAAACAAATTGAAATTGACTATCGTTTAAGTTTTAGGGCCGTCAATCACAAAAGCAATAAAAATTTCAAGGAAAGAATTCAATAATTTCAACATTTCTGTTTCAGATCTCTTACAAAGTATATTGGGGTCAGCGCCCATCCGACCAGATGCGGTTGAATATCAGTATTTTGTATAGAGCGACAGCCGTCCCACTTCCAAATTGAATGCAATAATATTCATACAAAATATATATAAACATCCGATGTAATGCACGAGCAGATTTCGTGTGGTTTAAAATGAAACTGTGTAGGCGATTCTGTGGTTTTCGTTGCGCTGTTATCAATTTTGTAAGGCTTATATTATTTAATCGTTCTGTTCGCGGTTGGTAATGTTTAAAGAAATTGAATTTTGAAATGTGATCTTTTAATTTAAAATATTTTAACAAAAAATTAAAATATAAAAAAAAAATCTCTGTCTCCTCTAAATAATTAAGAAGGTAACAAAGCCAGCTTTAGAATACTGCTTCCACTGCATTAATTAATGGTTCGAATCCCTGTATTATAAATGGAACCACATAAAAGATTTCGTCACGAACTACCTATTAAAATTATCATTAATATCTCACACACATCTGCTGACTTTTTTAAAAAGTACAAACTTAGTTTACATAGTAGTTTCAACGTTTAAACTAAGTGAGTCTAGTTAAAACTCATTTATTTAGTGTTAACATTAGCAAGATTAGTTTAATTCGTGTGGTAACCGAAAACATGCAACTTTCTGTAAATAAAGCTACGAGACTGCTACGAAACTGCTACGACTCGCTACGAGATGGTCATTACGTGCTACGAGAGTGCTACGAAGCTACGTATTAACATGCAATTTTATTGCAAACAAACCGCTTCTAGGGAACTATTAATTTAAATAATAGCTTGAAAATAATACACTCGAGAGCAATGAATCCGGGTCACTTGAAGAATCCTAAAAATCTCGGAAACTAAAAATGCTAGGTTAATGCAATAAATTGTATTTAATAGACAATGTAATACTCCTTAAATGAAGTTATTAAAACTTCTTAGTTATTGTAAAGTTATATCATAAAAAAATCAAATTTGAAAAAGGGCCACTTTCGAAGATGGAACTACGAAATTACAGCATTTGGTTTTGCTTTTGTTTGTAATCTGTCATTTATGTGGGTGCATAAACCATGTTGATAGTGCTCTATATTCATTATTCAAGCTGAAATTATGTCGCTTACGCCTGAAGAATGCACCAGAATACTTACAATGCTGGAAACCGGCCGGAGTCAGCGCGATACAGCCAGGACTGTCGGTGTGTCGCTGTCAACAGTACAAAGAGTTCTCCGACGTTACGAAGAAACTGGTTCTAACCTACGCAGACCAGGAATGGGCAGAACCAGGTGTACCACAGCACGAGAAGACCGATACTTGGTGAACACCATGCTTCGAAATCGCTTTCTCACAGGAACTGAACTCACAAATCAGTTTCGACGCCTCGGAGGAATTGCATGGCATGGACAGTAAGACGTCGGCTTGCTGAATCTAACTTAAAACCCCTTAGACCTGCAAACGGCCCTAAACTGGAGCGTGGGCATCGTATTTCAAGACTAAGATATGCCCAGAGCCACGTAAATTGGAGTATTGAAGATTGGTCAAAAGTTATGTTCTCCGACGAATCAAAATTTATGCTCTACAAG
Organism: Apamea crenata; assembly: GCA_949629185.1. NCBI lineage: Eukaryota > Metazoa > Arthropoda > Insecta > Lepidoptera > Noctuidae > Apamea > Apamea crenata. Next base: position 14,998,215 of record OX451360.1, on the reverse strand, counting down.
CACTATGGAAGACACAGAGTGTATCGAAGACCAGGGGAAAGATTCAAGCAAGCATGCATCGAAGAAAAAGTAGCCTACGGTGGTGGGTCTGTACTTGTGTGGGCCGGAATTTCTTCTGAAAGTCGCACAGAGCTGGTGATCATAGAAAACGGCTCTTTAACTAGCGTAAGATATGTGGAAGAAATCCTCAATGATCACGTTGGTCCATTTATGGTCAATTTAGGTGAGGATGCTATATTTATGCATGACAATGCCCGACCTCATACAGGCAGGATTGTGAATGACTACCTTCAAGAGATGAACATTACTCGTATGGAGTGGCCAGCGCGCAGCCCGGATATCAACCCGATCGAGCATGCTTGGGACGAGCTAGGCAGATGCGTAAAACAACGAAACCCTCCCCCAATCACGCTTCGTGAGCTCAAAATTGCTCTCACAGAGGAATGGGAGAATATTCCCCAAAATCGTATAAGGAACTTGGTGTACAGCATGTCAAACCGCGTAAACGCAGTAATGGAAGCACGAGGAGGCAATACGAAGTATTAAAATTCAAGAAAATCGTAATAAAGTTCAAAAATTTCATGTTTCCTATTTTTGTTTTAAGGAGAGATCAGCAGTTTTTTTCTTTATGTAATTTTGTGTTAATATTAAAATGTATGGTGACTCATATTTTTTTTACTTTCATTTAAGGAGTATTACATTGTCTATTAAATACAATTTATTGCATTAACCTATCATTTTTAGTTTCCGAGATTTTTAACATTCTTTAAGTGACCCGGATTCATTGCTCTCGAGTGTAGTCAAAATTAAACTGAGCTTTTTAATCCTCTCTTATAAAGCATATTGGATAAATTTGTCTGTTGCATGAACACACACAGTACTTTCAATTTTTACTATATCCTAATATTTGTGTTTAGCAAGCCATGATCTCTATTTTTGGAAAATAATTAAACTTCACATACTAGATATTATCTTCAATGAAATAAAGTCACTGTTTCATTGAATGGGGCACGCGTTGAATCTAAAATTGTTCGTTATAGGCACATTTTCAAAATAACCTATTAAAACTCGCACTGATTGTAATTTTCCTCAACCAATCAGAATCGTCATCACATTAATACCTCACTATACCTACTTCGCACCATGCTACTACCAAGAGCCTGTTACCATAAAATAGGTAGATACAGAAGATCAACTCCATACAACGGGCAATAACGCTCGGTGCTGGTATTCGTTGGAGGTGGGTTTAGACTAAGCGACGAGTGAATGCACATTGTATCCGTATCTCTGTCAAGTTCTCTTTGTCTAAACAGGAAAAGAGCATTCTTTCATCTATACTACATTAAGAAATTACACAAAAAAAAAAAATTTTTAAATTGTTGTCTGTCTGTTTGTTCCGGTCCGGCTAATCTCCGAAATGGCTGGGCCAATTTTGCTGGGACTTTAAGTGGCAGATTTGTTGTACGTACGTTACGTTGAATTACGGTTCCGAAAAAAAAATAAAACCCTTGAAATCCAATTTGTTTTCTGACATGCACGCAAACGACGTCGCGGGCACAGCTATTTCATAATAAAATGTCAAGAAAATAATGCACTTATTCTTGTTTTGTTTCGATGTTCATTTCGTCTCAACCCGCCATTACGTACATATAGTGAGAGCAAGTACACTCTCGACTGGCATTCATTTGAGATGTACGCTCGTTTTATGGGACCGTCCTTCTGTACTGTATTATCTATTCTGTGTCGCTACTGAACGCAAGCCTCTTCATAATTAGGGCAATAGCCGTAATTGCCACGCTCAGCTTACGGGTATGATGGCAACGCGCTGTGTTCGTTTAGAAGTCTTTAATTATGTGTAGTTTCTATTTAAGTATCATGATTTCAGCCAAAAGACGTCCACACTGCTGGACATAGGCCTCCCCCAAGCACGGTCCTTGGACCGGTTTTGCGTTTCTCGCATCCAGAAGATTCTTCACCAGGTCAGTTATTTGAGTATACATTTATGTTATTTTCTGAGTTAATTGGGAAGAAATTGTGGATAATACTTTTAAAGAGTGTTTCACCTGAATAATAAACACTAGATAACACTTTGGCGTGATTTCGTGCAAAAAAAAAAGCATAAGACAAAGACAAAGAGACATTTATTCGTCGGATATGGTAGGTTCAAAGTTGGTTGGTACATATGGATAAGTTCGAAACATCCGCCGCTACTAGCGGCATACGAATATTTACAATGTGAACCTAATGTACACGTTGGTATAAAACCTAACTTAGTCATCTATATTGGGTTACCAGTGTCCGCATGTCATCTTCATCATTCGTTTTGGTATTGGCTCGAACTATACAAGAAGTTTATGCCGTAGTGAAAACATTAATATTACAGGCACTGGTTAGTAAAATACACAATCTTAAATAGAGAAAAGTGTCTGAGGTAGTCCGAATGTTGCTAATTCCACTTATTGCCGCGGAACTTCTTTCGTGAAACGGATTCTACAAAGTCTGTCTACCAAAAATAAAATTACGACATATTCGCCAAAAATGTAAACAATTAATATGAGTTTATGGAAAAATAACTTCGATTCCTACACAATAAAGTACAACTAACATCTTTATAACTTTTACCATAGTGCTAGTCACTCTGAAATTATCTAAATTACCATTAAAATAAAGTTGATATTTAACTTGAAATAACGTCAATTTAAAACATAAATAAAATTTGAATATAAAAACCTTCTGCTCCCAATCTTCCAATGAGTTTTTAATATTAATTCAAATGGCTGTACTCAAAAGTGTTCATATCTGTTTTATCCAGGCGTGTTTCTGCCTGGACGCTCTTGGCTATCTTAAACTATCATAGTTCGTTTATTAGCGCGCTCGAATACTTCTTCACCTGCTTTATTATTAGTTTTCAGAATGAAAACTGCGGCACTGAGAATTTTTGGTCATAGTCTGGGAAAATGTTTTAAAATAAATTGTATAAAATAACACTACGTAACATTACGCTTGGATTTGTTAAAGGGGTAGGTTAAAGTGTATTATAGTACACCCTTGCCACACTTTTCCAGTTATATCTAAGCCCCATGAAATTGGGGTCGAGCCAACGGCAATTAACCGGGCACAAATTCAGAACCCGGACTACGACTGAGAAATGTCTAATGGAAACATCAGGAAAAAAGTGAAATGCAAATGCTTTTGTTTCGTCACAAAACTCAACACAACTCAAAAAAAATGTAAATTCTTAAATAAAATGCAAATTAATGCTCTTCGTTGGTAAGCGCATCACTTGAGTACGGCTGGTCATAATTTAGTTAGTAATAAGCGTAATAGTTCATAAAATTTTTAAGGAAAGAAAATTTGGAATAATATTGGATGGAAAATTGGGGAAAAACTGATAGTTTTTTTTTCTATGTATTAAAATTCGGACAAGACAACGTCTGTCGGGTCAGCTAGTGTTTAATAAAAAAATACGTTACGGGAATCAGATATCCAACTCAACAAAATACAACTGCTGATGCTTAATCGTATTTTAATTTGGAACAGCTTAACTAAATTCCAAGTGATTTGCAAAACACAAAAAGGCTCTTATCTCTAACTCGAAAGGTTAACTAAACTTTCGTGTTAAAGTACACCTCTTTGGTCTGATCATCAATCTTGTCCAGCCAGAATTGGTAGTACTTCACCCCGAAGCATTTCCAGCAATAGTTGATATTTATTTCCACTGTTTTGTCAATCTGTCGACACGAGCACTGTTTTTGCGTGGGTACTTGCCATTTCGACGAAAACTGGCAGTGGGTAGTAGGTACAGTGTAGGTGGTTACTGAGTTTCGGGCTATTTTCGGTGAATTGAATGCAATGTAGATATAAATAACTATTTCGACAAAACAGGTTTTGTTGTTGTTTCTCTATGTTAGCAATGCATCGTGAATCTGTTTTCACGGACGTAGCCTGCACAGTTGTGAATAGGTACAAAGCTTTTATTTATAAATTAATATTATAGGTACGTACTTATTCATTCAGTGTTACAATTCATAATAAATATTTCAGTGCAATATGCAGAGCGAAACTACATATCAAAATAAAATTTAGTTATATTGATCAATTAAGATAGCAATTTGCGACGCAAACTTTCAGAATGCACCCTCTTAACATCAGCTGTTATTGAAACTACTTCTATAAAAGCTCGTATTAGTTATAATTTACTGTATTATTATTTAAATGTAAACTAAACAATTATTGTACATACACTAAATAATAAATCAATTTTAACACGTTTTTTTTCTGTACCTGTGTTATAGAAAAAAAAAAATGTATAATTACCTGCCAATAAAAAAAATAGTTTTATCAATGAATATAATGGAAGTCATCAAAATATTCATCGAGTGGGCACCGGCTATGTATCTGCTCCCATGGATTCATGCAACGAAGAATCTTGAGAGATATTATAGTGACGGTAAGCAGGCAATCTAACATCGGTCGATAATACTGTTCATCCCCTTGACACAGACCTCTACCCACTTACAACATAAATAGGATACTCCATACTAAGGCCAACATAGTCAGGGTTCGGTGCTGAAATTTACATGAGGATACTTGCACAACATACACGCTTAATATGACCACTTAACTATGCATTACATTCGCTGTTCCACGAACAAACTTAGCATGTCGGTGCACTTCAATTAAACAGTTCGATATACCCCTTATTTTCTACAAACGCTAGAATAATCGCAACAGGTACGCTACTGCGAAAATTAATTTCACATTTTACCCACACCTAGGTGTTGGCAAGCTGCCCCTATAATTTATATTCCGAAGTCTGCGCTTACTTTGGAAATCATTTATAACGAAACAAAGCTGTATTTTATGGATACAAGCTTCCCATTTTAGAGGTATACTTTATACCCCGAGAGCTTTGTGTTAAGTTTTCTATTTTAAGTGTTGGAAGCTGAAAGTTTAAAATGTTTTCGGGTCCGATATTATTCCGTTAGCATAAAAGTTTTTCAATCGTTTTTATTGTTATGTATTTTATTATTTTCCTTGTTTTTGTTAGGAAAACATTTTCACAATAACGCCTCCGAAAATGATCAAATAAAAATCAAAATCAAAGTCACGCCAACTATTCAGACTTGAGCGTAAAAACAACTTGCAAAGGCAAACTTGACCGTCGAGAGGCAATTCACGGAAAAGGCTCAATCGTATTAATTGTCCCGCGAATAACAAGGCTTTTTGTGAGTCGGAGCGGGGCCGAGGCGCGACGGTCGATGGCAGAGGGCGGGGAGACGTTCAGTGTGCCCCTAGTCGCGCTGGCAGCTCCGCGCGCTCTCCGTACCGCGGCTCCCAAACACGCGGCATGTTGCAAAAAACAGGCAACACGCTACAGGTGCCCTAATCGCCAGCCACATGATAAATGACAGTGTTTTTTCGACCCGACAGCCGCGCCCGACGAGTTGAGTGGTAGGAAATAGGTGATACGAATAAATAAACAACTTTTGTTTTTATTTTTTTTGTTTCTTAATACTTCAGAGCTTCATCTCTCGCGTGTTTTGTTGACCGTTACGTAAGTGGATAGTTTCCTAGTGAATTACGCTTCAGTTCAGTTTTGTTATATTAATCTTGTAATGACGTACCTATTTCCGTCATCATTTTGTTTGGTATATTTCATTCGAGTTGCGTAGTCTTGCGATACGTTTCCATTTTGAATGTAACGTTGACGTTTGACAGGATTCTCATTAAAAGTTAAGTGAAAAGTTTAATGTCACTAAGGGTGATTTTCGCGCATCTGCCTATTGCGCATGACCTGCGCAGGAGGTACTAAAGTACCTGCCTATCTATAAACTATATCACCTGTATTGATATACGTAACAGGGTTAAGGCAGAATTTCCTTTGACCTAGATTTTATTTTACGATGTTGCACAGAATCTTTCGAGGAAGTCATCTATCATAAGATGCGGTGGTCCTTCTATATTTTATCTGGAGATATTTTGTAATTTTATTTTCAACGAATAAGTATAATATTTCTTCTTGGAACAATAGTACTACAATATTTACTACTTTGCATTAAGTTTTGTTTTCCAATTCGTCTTGCGGTCTGGTTTTCAATTTATTTTAGAACTTTGATATACCAAGGATAACAGCGTGTATAATAATTTAAGTTTAGGACAATTTACATTTTGCAATTACACTTCTACGGTAATTAAATAGTGGACTAATTAAAATAACCAGCCTGTAATATAATTTGGTTTACAAATAAATTAAGGATACGAAGTGATAATTTACAAAAAATAAGAATACTTTAAATTCTGTGTTTAAAAAAATCATGTCGGGTTAATAAACACGATTTCACTTTTTAACCACACATGCTTTCACTGAAACATATTCAGAAATTTTAATTAATTAAATCTAGACACTAATAGCTCAAAACCACTCAGTGCCACAAAAACTCCGAAAGGATTTGATTAAAATCACATTGAAATGGTAGCAGCCTTCAATTTCAGAATCTCAAAGGGAAGCGGAAAATTTTAATATAAATTTCAGGCGAAAACTTTTTATCTAGCACGTCCCAGTTTCCGTTTTTACTAACTACCGTTCATAATACGATGCAAACGAAATGTAATTATTTATATTGGAAGGTATCTTTCGAAAATGGATTTTGTTACTTTAACTTTCAAGAGCGATTTTCTCAGATGTAAAGAATACCTACGGGAATATGAGTAGGTTATTATTAGAAAGATTTTTATTTTAATTTTGCTATACGCTGGGAGAAGAGCCTTTCAAGAAGGGGCTCAAGATTTTCTTGGAGTCACGGTAATTACTGCCATATATTTATTCATTGTCATTTAAATCAGTCAGGCGTCCACTGTAATTCACAGCATCGCATCACTCGTGAAAATTCGCATAAACCCCTTGCTCCCCCGCATGTAATATATAACTAATTACTTACGTTGAGAGAGCTTGACAGCGATTCTAAAAATGCCTTTCTTAAAATATTACAAGATACTTTTTCTTTAAGAAAACCTCAACCTCCTTCTTTTGAGTTAATGGAAATCTTTAATCGTATTATAGCTCGTCACCCCCTTAAATTAGGCCACCGACATTTGACATTACGACACTCATTATTTAAGCATCGTATTCCCTTAAGTTTGGGTTCCCTAGGAAAGCGGTTCCGTCATATTGTAACGGTTGTCATGAAAATCTGGACTTACCAGTATTTGACATTATGGTGTCAAACAACGCTGTATTTGGACAGCCGTAATTGTGTGACAGTTGTCCGCTTTCTTAGGACACCAAAGATTTAGACATCTTTTCGTGATTGCCAATTAAATCGATTAAAGGGTTGTATTACGTAGCAATTTGATCCCTGTTCATTAATTTATCATCTCATTAGCTCAGAACGTCCATTGCTAAGACGTAAATGGTAACATTGTGATGTTCAACGTTCGTCGTTAATGATATGCGATCGACAATGAGACGTCGGTTACTGGTATATCCTTATGTCAAATATGGTGGTCATTTAACTGTTTACTGGTTTCTTGGGTAGTCTTAACCGGAGTGGTAATTGATTTAATTTATCTGGCTAGTCGCTTAGATACTTTCTTACGTTCCTGCATGTCAAATATAATATAACTGATTACGTTAATCTCAAGAGCTCTACTCTGAAAATGCCTTTCTTATTTTTTTCTTTAGAAAACCTTTTCAGTTCATGGAAATCTTTAGTCGACGGCTCGAACTCGTTGGTGGGCGTGGCTAATATGCATGCTGTTTAGTTTATCTATTTAATTATTTTCTTACTTCGGGAGTTATTTCTTTACGCCCAAAGATGCATTAAAATTGATGAAACGAAAATCCCGTGCACATGATGACCACAGCTGCATCCGTAAGTAAAACAAAAGAGGATCCTTTTTAGGTCGACTAATATGCGCTGCAAGCAGGAATAGTCCTTACAGTGGTCAGATAAAGAATTAGGTGATAGTACCTACATGGAGGTTTCGACGCTCATAACTTTCAAACCAATATTATTTTTTGGATTATGTGTCCGTACAGGGCTAGATAATGACGAGATAAGTTATTATAATTATACATTTTTGATGTGTAAAACAATGGAGTAAACTCCATACGACGTTAGTATGGAACAATTACTAACTATACCTCGTCCATTACGTAAACCGGTTTTTGACAGATGGAACTAGTGATCGCAGCAACACACAATACATTGGTTGATACAAGCACAGTCACGAGCACCAATATGTCTATACTTGGCAACTTCCGATTGCGATTTTTTCGTGAAATAACGAATGCAACGTTGAAATACGATACATTACATAAAGCTAAGGCTTCGAAAAGGCTATGTTCGTAACAACATAAAATTTCATTAAAAATAAAGGAGTAGGGCTTTTGAATAAAGCCGATTGTATACATAATTTGTGTCGTGACTGTACGGTATTATATTAGATAATTCAATAAGATGAGGCATTTTATTACAAAATTATATAAAGTTAACTTTTGGGTAATCTGGAATATGTACGTTCTAAGATAGCTGTCAGAAAACTGTTAACCTAATGGACAGGTTATAGTGAAACCTTAATCGTATTATGTCATATCTTCGCCTCCTTATATTAGACCACCGTCAGCTGACATTACGACACTCATTATTTAAGAGTCGCATCCCTTAGACAGAGTACCTAGAATGTCAAATTAATGGATAAAAGGGTTGTATTACGTAGCAATTTGGTCTCTGTTAATTAATTTATCATCACATTAGCTCAGAACGTCCACGGCTGGACGTGAATGTTACTTCATTGTAGTGTTCAAAGTTCGACGTTCATGATGATATGCGATCAACAGGATAGTGGGGATACTGTTCTGTCTTATTTCAAATAATATGTTAATTACTTCAAAAATTCCTGATTTCTTGGGTATCCTTAACTGGGGTGGAAATTGATTTACTTTATCTGGCAAGTCGCACAGACGCTGTCCTACACTCTCACATGTCGTGATTACGTTAATCTCTTTAAAATGCCTTTCTTATTTTTTTTCTTAAGAAAACCTTTTCAGTTAATAGAAATCTTTAATGACATTATGTCATACCTTCGCTTCCTTAAATTAGGCCACCGACAGCTGACATTACGACACTCATTATTTAAGAGTCGTATTCCCTTAGACAGATTACCTAGAGTGTCAAATTAATCGAGAAAAAGGTTTTATTACGTAGCAGTTTCGTTCAGTTGATTAGTTTATCATCACATTACCTCAGAACTTCCACTGCTAGACGTGAACGGGACTTCATTGTAGCGTTCAACGTTCGACGTTAATGATGATATGCGATCAACATGATGCTGCGGTTATTGGTCTGTTTTTTGGGTATTTTTTACCGAGTTTTATTAATTTGGTAGGTATTATAATATTGGTTCGGTCCCTATGTTGATACTTCGTTTCTGAAACATCATGAATAACTTTCCTTTACTAACTTTGTCTGGCCCATAGTAAGTAAAAGGTTATCTGAAGACTTCAGAAACGGGACATTAATCATTTAATGAATCGATATCTTCCTTTGACCTCCGGATTACTTATTTGGCAGCTAATTTTGTTTATGTAATGCTAAACTCTATTTCTTAAATTGTCTAATGGATAATGCCTGTTTGGATACTGCTAAATATTTACGTCCTCGGGCTATAAGACGGTTATATTCTCGTACAATTAGAAGAAAAACATATGTTGTTACGTATAAGTCATGTTTCGTTTTTAAAATTTATGTTCACAAGATTTAAAACTGTTTACGACCATAATTTTCGTTCATATTGCTGTTGAAGCAGTAAAATTTTCACGCGCGCGATATAAAAATAAGGAAAGGGGAATTGTTTTTCGAAAGTGAGTAAGAAAAGCAGGTATTGAAGAATGTTTTTGCTTGCTTTTGGCATATTTGAGCGATATTGGAATTCGTGATTTGTAATTTGGAACTTTAATGATGGTATTATGTAGTTGAAGATGTTGGAATAAGCAATGATGGGACCTAATTATGTAATACCATGGAATTTGAATGCCCAATTAACTCATCGTTCATCATCATTCTCCTGTCCTTATTATCCCAATTTATTTGGGGTAGTCGCAACATACTTTTTTCATCCATACTTAATGAAAGAAATAAAGAAAGAAAGAAAATACATTTTACAGAATGACAGATGTAATAATTCAGCTGCATCCGGTTAGACTGGAAGCCGACCCCAACATAGTTGGGAAAAGGCTAGGCAGATGATGATTGATGAATTGCTGACAGATGTTTTTCAACTGCTGTCAAACTGTTGTCATAAGTACTTAGTGCTCTAAGGGCTACAACACGGAAAGTTGAAGTAGGTATGTGTTAATTTTCTAGAATATATATTTCCCTGATACTAGATAGTGGTTATTAGAACCGTTGTGCTCTCCAAACCGTGAAGGAAAACATCGTGAAGAAACCGGCATGTCCTAGAGCCAAAAAATCGAAGACATGTCACACCTATCAACCCGCGGGCCCGCGTGGTGGATTACGGCCCACTCCCTCACACTTATATATATTTGTGCATCTCCTACTTACTAGTTTATTTACGAGTTCGTGTATGAAATATTAAATTTAAAGTAAAAAAAAAAAATAGTCTCATGAAAACTAAATTGAATTATTTTTTAGAAATAAATGTCTTAAACCGTATAAGAAAGATAATTTGCAAGATTTCCTTCATAGTTAATTTATAAAACCTTGGATGTTTTTGATTACTGACTAAAGTGTTTACGTGTGTTTACTGTCTGTCAACTACTGTAATGTGCTGACGGTATTGTATAGCGTAATAATATATTCCCAGCAAGTACCGTACTATCTTTTTATTTCAGCGGGCAAATGAGTGCCAGCGACTGTCCTGCACATAATGTCTAGTTTAATACTTTTTTATCTTTTTTTATGCAAGCATGCAGGTTCAGAATATTTTATTCTTCACTTTATTACTGAGCTGACCTCACGTTTTTATCGCGATAGCTGGACCTTTTTAGAGGTGAATGCGTTTTTGTCACTAGATACTTTTTGAAAAATTCTCTATGAAGCATTTAATTGTTTTATTTTTGCACATTTTATGGACCTTACATAATAATATGATTTAGGTATAGGTAGTTAGAATTGAGGTACACAACATCATCTGCCTTTTCCCAACACTGTTGAGGTCAGCTTACAGTCTAACCTAATTCAGCTGAATACCAGTATTTTACATGGAGTGACTGCCTATTTGACCTCCAGAACCCAGTTACTGGGTAATACGATACCCCTATAGGTGCACATATATATTTTTTTATTTCAAGATTTTCGATCAGGTATTTCAGATCATTTTAGATCAAAATAAAAACCTACGTTTATATTTACATACACCATTGTGACATCGACATCGTACAACGACTCCTACGCATGCCCAATAAATCTACCGTAGTTTCGTCATAACTTCATACAAGCTCCTAACTAAACAAAGTTTTTCTTTAAAACTACCCTATTAGGTAGTATTTACACTAGCTTTACAATGACTAACGAAACAATTGAGTGCGTTGTTTATTTAGGCAACTGAAAGTTAATTCTGTCGCTAAAATGTATAGTTTTGTTAGCCAAAGTTCTGTGTACAAACCGCTTTATTATTAAGTTGATTGATCGAGGTTTTAATCGTTGGAGACTAGACCGCTGTTTTTAATTTTGTGGTATGTTTGCCAAGCTTCGCCATTTTGGTGAAATTAACAATTGTTTTAGTGGTCTTTCGGGGCAATTTTCGTAGTTTTGAGAATGTTCACAGTCTGGTATTGTTGATAGCTTGAGACTGAGACATACACGGACACAGACAGGCAGACTGAGACAGAATATGTCAAAACTACCTGTAATTTCCCTACATTTTTGACATTTTTGCGTAGATGAGATTGCAAGGTATTCCACTCAGAGCACTGATTTCAACAGCACTTACCCGAAACGCACCTGAGCACTTAAACAAAATTGTGACTGGACTTTGACGTTTCTAATTACGGGAATCGGCCTTCTGGTACTTCCTATTGCGATCAATAAATGTAAATATATCTTACTGTACACAGTTTTTTTTTGTATTAAAACATACACACACACTTTTTCTTTATAATAAATCCCATTGAGCATACTTCATTTTAGTTATTAGGAGACTTCAATTATCTTTATCTTTAAAAACTTCATTAAATAATTTAATACCTTCAAATTTACCCACACCCAATGATTACATCAGTTCCATTTGAACTCATTCACGCAAAGTCAACACACAGAATACTCACACCTTAAAAGTATTTATCTACACAAATTAGCGGTAACTCTACATCTCTATGTAGAGCTAGGTAGAGTCACAAAATAAATAGGTACAGAAGGTCGGCTCCATACAACAAGCGAAAACAGAGGCACGCACCCATAGACGCGTACAGGTAACCAGAGAAGTTATGCGCTTCAGGAAACTTCGTGTTTCCGAGTTAGCACGAAGGTCGCACCACGGAGTAACCCCCCACAGACGCAACATTCTAAGGTTAGCTCTGCCAAACTGCAAAGCAAGTTGTTGGCAGTAGGTTCTCGTGGAATTTTTGCTTAACTAAACCTTATTTAAATAAATTCTAAGTTAAAACTAGGCCACGACTCCGTATGTGGACACAGAGTAGCTTCCCACACAGCCATAACTTCTACAATCAAAGCTTTACCCTGCGGTATCAGTTAACCAATGTCACGAGTCGATCCCAAAGTACTTACTCCGTGTAAGGTAAGCAATTTTTGACTCACGATGTTAGCCAACCGACCGCAGCAACTATGGACACATCGACAGGTAATGTTGCCTTCGCTGGTTTTTACTCTTGATACTGTCGATCATTCCCTCGGGTAATTAATTAATGTAGATGTATCGATCCATCATCTCGTACGCTAAACGTAATATTTTTCACATTTGGCACATGTGGTTTCTGTTTCTTAGCAACATGGGTTGAGTAACTACCTATGCCTCTTGCTTGTTCAACAATCATGGTAATTTTCACTTCTGAAATATTTTCTCATATACCTTTAGCAGTTGTTTTAGTTCTTTTACTCACGAACAGTTTTAGAATTCGTATTTGTAGTATTTTAATTTTATCTAGTTATGTTTTAAACGTAAGTCCATCCACCACACAATCCATAACTGATAGTCGAGTCGGCAAGTGTATGATAAAAAAAAAAACTTTCCGCATTAGCACCCCAAACTTGAATAGTTCTTCGCTTTATGTACTGAGCAAACCATTGATTGGTCCAGTTATTTCACACTCATCCATAGCTTGCAAAAAGCCGTCGTGATCCACATCACGTGGCATTTTGTGATAGCAGGCTCTAGGTGTGAAGTATGAAGGAGATATGTCGAGGTATTAATGTGATAACGATTCTAATTGGTTGAGGAAATTTATAATCAGTGAATGTTTGAATAATTGCTTAGAATAATTAAAACAAATTATTTAAATTACGAGAGCAGGGGTGGCCCAGCAGTAACGACCGCGAGTTTCGAGTGGATTCGAACCCGGACAGCCATTTTACCTTGTGTAAATTTTTTCATCACTAGTGCTCTCAAAACGGTAAAGGAAACATTATGAGGAAACTGGCATGCGCTACAACCAAAAATTATAAGACATGTGGAATCTACCAACCCGCACACAAGGCCCGCGTGGTGTATTACGGCCCGTTCCCTTTTACAGAGAGGAGGCCTGAGTCCCAACAGTGGGAATATGGTAGGCTGATTATAATTTCCAATAACATTTTTGAAGATTTTACATCGAACTTTACACTTTTTATTTGTTTTTGTCTGATGTATGTATCGAAGGGGCAATTCTCTTAATTTTAAGAAAGTTCACAGTCTGATGTTAGTCTTAATCTGTCAAAAATACGAAATGTCCCCACATTTTTGACATTGATTGTCGCTGAGATGAGATTGCGACTAGATTTTGAAAGTTTTTAATTACGGGTCTTGGCCTACTGAGGGGTAATTCTCGTAATTTTAAGAACGTTCACAGTCTGATCTCTGTGTCAATCTGTCAAAAATAGCTCTAATTTCCCTACATTTTGACATTTGTTTGTCGCCGAGATGAGACTGCGACTAGATTTTGAACATTTTAAATTACGAGAATTGGCCTTCGGGTGTATTGTGTGTCTTTTAAACTGTGCTAAGTAATTTTTTTTTTCTTTTACTTCATTTTTATGTGGAGACTGGCATACAATGTGGCAATACAAAATGGCGGAAAGATAGGAATGCCACAGACCTTTAAAGCTCTTTAGAACAAAACGAACAATTAATTAAATCGCGCCGACCTTCTGTACGTATTTATTCTGTGGTAGAGTCGTGCCGATCGTAGCGCAGGTGCGGTAGAGCTCATAATTATTACACAGTGACACATCTAATTACAGGAGCGCTGTATTTTCTGGTTTGTCGGTAGAGCTAGATGTAGCGTGTTGATTTATGAGTGTAAATAGATGTTTTATTGGTTTTGGTTAAGAATAGTTGGAAATTCGTTTCTTAATGTTATTTTTCGATCTTTTTCATATCAAATGGGCTATAGTTTATGATGGAATATTACTAAGCACCGTCACATTTGGCGGTTCTTTTACTACAACGGCACTAGGATCATTTGGCGCGTGGCTAAAGTTGGAACTAACGCCACCATATTGTATTTACCCGACTACGGCAAAGCCAAAGGTAATGGTTATACAATTTCTGTGACAATTTTACAAATTTTTACCAACAATCATTCAGGCGCCAAAAGATCCTTGTACAGTCCTTTAATAGTTATTTACACCTCTGGCAGCAGAAACCCAGTAGCATCCTTAATGTAACAATAATAAACATCTCTGTGCTTTTTAAAACTTGTCAATAGCAGCAAGTTAACAGCAACCTTACTGCAACGACTATAAAGATCACTGTAATTTTGACAGTGATACAAACTCAGATATAAAATAACTAAACGGACTTTAGCACTCTAACTAATTTATAAGATAGTGGCGTCGTGTCTATGTCCCTCTTTGACACTGACGATTTCTATTCCACCATCAAACAGCAAGGAAGCTAGGGTCCTTGGAAGCAATATTACTGAAGGGAACTCATCTCATCATCATCTGCCTAGCCTTTTCCCAACTATGTTGGAGTCGACTTCCAGTCTAAGCAGATGCAGCTGTATACCAGTATTTTACATGGAGCGTCTGCTTATCTATCTAACCTCCACAGCCCAGTTACTGGATAATACGATACCCCTTGGTAAGACTGGTTGTCAGACTTTCGGGCTTCTGACGACCCGTAACGATTGTCAAAAATCCACGAATGACAGCCAGGACCAACGGCTTGACGTGCTTTCCGAGGCACGGACGTGTCTTGGTATCCACGGACCAACCGCAGCAAGTGTAGCCTAACCAGAAGGCCAATTCTCGTAATATAGAACGTTCAAAATCTAGTCGCAGTGTCATCTCGGCGACAAGCAAATGTCAAAAACCTGTCAAAGTGTAAGGAAAATTAGAGGTATTTTTGACAAATTGAGACTGAGATCAGACTGTGAACGTTCTTAAAATTACGAGAATTGCCCCTGTGATCGATCGACCCGTGCGGCTATTATTACTTAGCCACAAGGCCCTCAATACTACTAATACTAAAGGCAACTATGACACTAAAATAAGTTAAATCATCATTATTCTCTGCACTTATCCCAATTTAATTGGGTCAGCACAACATGTCTTGGTCTTCCATGCATGAATTTTATAAATAGATTGAATACGAAGACGTGGGCGTACTGAAAGCTTACCTTATTTATTTCCTGTTGTAAACAGTATCACTAGCGACCTAAAAACTACTCGTGCTAGTTCTATGACGCACTATTACTGTGCAAACATGTTTCTAACGTGCTCGTAAATGTTACGTCTACTCCTTCCCTCGCATCGGGACTAGATCGGTAACAACTACTTATCGCTTTACTAGCGACCCGCCCCTGCTTCGAACGTTTTTTACGACTTGATAAACCATCGAGATTTATTTATTTTATGTAGTTTAACATTCATATTATACACACATATAAACACTTCCGGAATAAATCCAATAAATGATGGTGAAAACTGCATCTAAATCCGTTGCATAGTTTTGTAGAACGATGCGGTCCCACACAGATACTAAAAGCGACTTTCTTTTATACTAATTAGATCCAATGTTGAAATTTTAAAGTTAGAAATATACATGGATTTGATCTTCGTTTACTATGTTAGAACGTTGAAATTCCTGATTCCTCAACATTTTCAACTTAAACCATCCAATCAACTTTCTAACCCTCCGTTCAAGTGACACTTGATTCCAAATAAGGCATCTCAAGAATTTTCCTCCACAATAACCATTTAAAAAACAGCCGTAGGTGCTTTACGTCGAGCAGGCGTTATAACAAAGGTGGCATTCGCATTTCGCATCCATTTCCTTGAATGTTCTCCCATGTTGCACGTCGTGTTTGAAGTTCGTCTTCGTTGAGATTATTGAGATTCGTTGAAATTATAACAATACGGG
The DNA here is from genome assembly GCA_949629185.1 of Apamea crenata. Classification (NCBI taxonomy): domain Eukaryota; kingdom Metazoa; phylum Arthropoda; class Insecta; order Lepidoptera; family Noctuidae; genus Apamea; species Apamea crenata. The sequence continues at coordinate 14,981,670 of OX451360.1, read as the reverse complement.
TTTGTTATTATTTTATGACACTTGTTAGAAATATATTATAAGAGTAGCTTGTCATTTTTTCAAAGCAATCAAGAGTATCTTCTTCTAAAAAAAAGTAAAGAATCGATTTGGAGAATATAAAAGGTACTTGAAAAGAGAAGTCTCTTCAAGTGACTTCTCTCTTCAGGTATCTTTTATATTCTCCAAACCAATTTCCCAGCAAGTTGGATTGTTCACCGAATTAGCCTAGTAAAATAAGAATACAATTTTGTGTTCTCACGATGTATATTTTTTACCGCAAGTCACGTTATGTCCAAGATGAGCTTAGAAAGTACATACATACATAATCAGCAGTATGTTTCCACTGCTGGAATATTGGCCTCCTCTCGGTGAGACGAAGTGAGCCATAAACCACCACGCGGATCCAGTTTGGGTTGGTAGATGTCACATGTCTTCCAATTTTTAGTTCTAGGACCACCATACCTGTTTCCTACTGATGTTTTCCTTCATCCTTTTGAGAACAGTGGTGATGAAATAATTTACGCAAAGTAAAACGCCTGTCTGGGTTCGAACCTTCAACCCACAACTCGTAAGCCGTTACCTCTGAGTCACCACTGCTCCTCATTAAATTGAGAGTCACACTCCGGTATTTGATAAGCTCAAACCCACAAACTTGTTGACAAAAAGCAGGTCCCTTAACAATATTATTACCCCCAGGCCTTCACAATATTCATTAAAAAGACAGCTATGTACAAACAAAACCTTAGGTGATATCAAAGAGAAAATTCAGTCCACCGCCACGGTCCGCTGTGTCCAGGCGTAATTTTACGGGTGGCAGCCCTTGGTAAAAATAAATCCAGCGCCTGCCTGCGAGGCGTAGGCATGGAAGTTCGTTTTAGGCACGTAATAGGCGAAAAATGCGCGTCATCGTACCGCCGCAGACGCGCAGCCGACAAGACCTTTGTGTGGGCCACTACACCCGACCGACTGTACTTCAGTCTGACACAAACGCGTGCTAAGCGCTCAAACAGTTTGTTCACTTCCAACGCCTTTTGATTCGGCTTTAGTGCTCTCTATGACATTAATTTTTTCGCACGCAATCTCCGATGCAAAATCGGATGACGAGTGCCCCGACCGGTTGATAGCGTTTGCTTTAGACTAAAAGGTTCCAGTTTTTCATCTCCATTTTCGTAGATGCATCTTTTATTTTACGTATCGATAATCGATTCCGTTAATCCCGTATCGATGTTACTTTAAATCGGATTGCAATTAACTTAAATTACTGAAATAAAAATGTGAATCGTTAAGCTTTTAAATTGGATCAGTGTTGTATAATTTGACTTTATATTTCCGTTCTGTTGGCTACCGTCCTTCTTTAATCAGATTGTTTCCCGATTTTCTTTGAAAAGATTTAAACAGAGGCTTTTAAGGAATTGAGATGATTGTGATATTGGTATCCTTTATTTCGAATAAATGTTGTTTATTGTCCTTCTGGCCTGAAAGTAAATTTTAATAAAACATTGTTTATTTATCTTTCTACAGGAAGAAAGCAATTGAGAATTTGTTTAAGTTTCTTTGTGGTTGTTTGTTTCGATACTTTCGCATGATTATAATTTTATGGTCGGTAAACTTTAGCGATGTCTTCCGTTTAGAATTGGCTTCTTTGTTAACAAAGGGTGTTGCTTAGGGATAAATATTCATTCCTTTTTTCGTGTTAAAATTTATTGGGATTTATTTAATTTTGTTAGTATGAAATTGATTAATGATTACTGTTGAGTAATAGCTGTTCATTTAAGACCAAAAATTGCGATGGCGGCTTGCCAATTCATTCTTCGTTAGGCGCCGAGCTACGGCGTAGCTCGCATTGTACTACGGCGTAGCTCGTGCTGTGGTATGGCGTAGCTTGCACTGTGCTACCGCGTAGCTCGCACTGAGCTACGGCGTAGCTCGTACTGTGCTACGGCGGAGCTCGTAGTGCGCTATGAAAGTGAACCATCCAAAAAAAAAATTGAGTATTTTTTTTAAGATCTCATGTCCATTTATTCACATAAACATCAATATTTTTAAGTATGTAAGGATAACAGACTAAAAAATCGAGCACTGTTTATTATACCGCCGCTGCCACCGTATATAATATTCCGCATGAAATCTAAAAATAAAACACTACTACTTTCTGAAAATAATTTTAATTATATTTTTGTTTTAAAATCTTAACGTTTCAAAAACTATCAAAGTAAAAAGATTTATGTAAAGGTTCATTGAATTACTTCAAGTTTTCTTAGATCTTTTAGTAAAGTTTTTATTTTATATTTCGCAAAACTTTCACAAAGTGTGTCCCAGTTATTAGTTTAACATCAGACCATAATGTTTTATATTTTCTGAATACTTTAAAATTATTTAAAGTATTCAGAAAATACAAAACATTATGGTCTGATGTTAAAAAAAAATTGTATATAAGTAGTTTATCAGCCATCTTGTTACCATAACACAAGCATTAGGTTGCTTAGCTTGGGACAAATGGTGCTGTGTGAAATGTCCAGGGATATTATTATTATTATTTCTGTAAATATTTTGAAAAGTAGATGATATTAGAATGAATTATAATAGGAATGTTGCTTAAGGCGCTAGATGGTTTATTGAAGCATAGTTTTTCATGAATTTGGCATCCTACCTTTTAATCTGAAACACAGCCAAGCAACTTGGTGATAAAACTTAGGACTTTGTTTGAAGAAATAATAGCATACGTAGCACCATTACGACCAGAACAGACAAAATGACAAATAGAATACACAAAATGACGGATAGCATAGACAATATGACAGGTGGAATCGACAAAATGATAAGTAGAATAGACAAAATCACAGATATAATAGACAAAATGACAGATAGAATAGACAAAATGACAGATAGAATAGACAAAATGACAGATATAATAGACAAAATGACAGATAGAATAGACAAAATGACAGATAGAATCGACAAAACGACAGAATAGACAAAATGACAGATAGAATAGACAGGATGACAGATAGAATAGACAAAATGACAGATAGAATAGGAAAAATGACAGATAGAATAGACAAAATGACAGATAAAATAGACAGAATGACATCTACAATGTGTCATTTTGTCTATTCTTCCGTTGACAAAACCCGTTTCTAAGGTGGTCATACTACGCGTGCGGATGGACACTTTTTCTCTGAGCCCTAACTATTTTCCATTAATTGGACTATTTACTTCCGGGGTATAGCATAGCACACTATTAGTAGCATTAACTTCCATTTTGACAGTTCAATAACATTCATTGCGTTATTTACATTGTTGAGCAGACAAATTTTTCGAACAGGAGTGGATTGACAATATCCTTCAAAATTATTCAGATTGAGATTGATAGTGTGTTTTGCAATTAGTGCTGTACACCAAAATATTCTTTAACATAAATCCTGTAAATATCGACCTATACCTAAGAACATTTGCCTATACGTTGACATCTTACTAATTAGACTACGAACCTATCATTTACATACTACATTAAACACATAAGGCTCTCCCCAAGTAAAACCTTTTACATAATAGCATCAGTCCTGATTACTCCTTATTTATCTAGCAAGGCCTTAAGGTTTACCCAATGAGGCTTACGGCGCATATCCAGCCGGTTAAAAGAACTCCAACGGTAACATCCTAAGATTACAAGAGACTAATACACTAGGAGACAACTGAATCAAAAGCGCGCTAGTGGATTTTCTACTCTCGGTGCTGGGCAGAGTGTTGAAAATCCAATAGAACGGTACTATTTAGGTGTCGCCTACTATTAGGGGCAACGGGCATTAATCTTAACAAAGAGCTTGTGGGTTTTCAAGACAACCTCTAAGTACATATATTTGATGAAGACGATGGTTTTGTGTGTAAGGGGGGAGAACATTATGTAGGATTTAATGGGATTCGGCGTTGGATTATTTAGTGGATAACAAGGGTGACAACATAATTTTATTCTACATACAGTGTTAATAACATGTAAAACTTTTATATCTGAAAAGTTTCAGCTGGAACAGGATTAACAATTAGAAGATTTTTATGTGGAGCCTGGCATACCTACTGTCGCGCCGTTATGTTTTTTAGGGTTCCGTTCCTCGAAAGGAAAAAACGGAACCCTTATAGGATCACTTTGTTGTCCATCCGTCCGTCCGTCTGTCTGTCTGTCAAGACCCTTTTTCTCAGGAACGCGTGAAGCTATCAAGCTGGAATTTATATCAAATACTCAAGTCTACTGACCCTTGGAGCTGTGAAAAAATCAAACTTCTAAGCCAACGCAATCAAAAGACACAGCCGTTTATGCCGCAAATTTTCGATACTCGCAAGGGAATCAAAACCTACAGGGTACTTCTCGTGAACTCAGAATCTTGTTTGGTACGAAGCAACGTCTTAAAGCACACATAAAGGAAAGTTGCGAAAATCGTAAAGTTTTAGTTACATCATATAATAAAAATATTTATAATAATTTTGGATTGCCACCCAATCACACAAAAAACCCTCAAAGTAATCTTCTTTAAACTTTTCTAAGATAAAGTTGCAATGCACAGGAACGTGTCTCTAAAACTATGGTATAATTATACTTAATAATGCCAGCCTACTACTGTCCACTGCAGCGCAAAGGCCTCTTCTGATACAGAGAAGGGACGCATTTATCACCACACTTACATAAGACAGCTTGGCGATTTCAGATTTATATAAACTAGTAGCTGCTCGCGATTTTACCCGCATAAGTCTCGATCCCGTGAGAAAATCGGTATAAAAAGTATCCTTTGTCCTAATCCAGGACATGGTCTATCCATGAGCCAAATTTCATCCAAATCAACGACATTAACGACGTAAAGATTTAACTTGTTCCCTTCCACAGCCCCGCTACTCCTTTACGATTTTTTTTTTATTTTATCTTGGCCCTTTCTTGTACAACAAAATTAATGCAAATATTTCAGTATACTGTTTATCATTTCAAGAATGTAAATCAGCAGTCCGCTCCTTCCTGCTAGACAAAACGTATGACGAAACTGAATCTTTTCTTCCACACTGAATCTTTTTTACACTATCATAAGTATACACGCTTCACTCACACTCTCAAAACACAAACACACACACACCCTCACACCCTACCACACCCCCCGCCCAAACACACACACCCTCACACACGCAGACACACACATACGAATATACATCCACATAGCACACTTACTCATATCTGATATAGACTTTAATACTTTCAGACATATTCCATAATTATTTGTTTAATGTTATTAAAAATAATATCATATTTTTTTTATTTTAAACACCAAGCAATTGATTTCTCCATTCTTGAGGGATACGGCACTGTATCTCTTTACTACGGGCTATTATGTAGCCTATCTAAGAGGACAGTACCCCAACCATCTATGTTGTATACCAGTGTTTATTTGTAAATTGCAACTGTTTTGATTGTATTTACTGCAACACCTTTTTATGCAATAAAGTTCTTATTTATTATTTAAATCCGTTCAGCCATTTTAGCGTAAAAGCGTAACCAACAAACTTAAAAAAAGGTAATCTTTTCTCTTTACAGTATTAATTTCGATAAGTACAGGTTTCGTCACCATATCTTTCTTCACCGATAACACACTCACACACGCACACTTTAATAACACTTAACAACGCACAAACTTACATCAGCAAAAAAGGAAAATATGTCAAGCAGCTTGTCATAAGTTTCCCCTCCTATTCCCATAAAACTCCCATGAAACTAAAGAACCTTTAACGCCATAACAAAGGACCCTTTCGCTAGCGACGTATTAAATTATATCAGCTTCAGCTGTAAGAACGAGCGTGTGGAACCATTCACTCCCCGTATATGAGGTAGAAAATAGCAGAAGGCTATTTTTTTCTGTAGTAAGTCACACTTGAACGATTTGTCAAAACTGAAACAATCTACAGTCCGTTCACAATTAGTTTTCCTGTGATATTGCATCACTGTCAAAATGACAATGATCTTTATTGTTGTCAAAATAAGGTTGCTGTTGGATTGCTGCTGCTGACGAGTCTGTTAAAACCACAGTCATCATCTGCCTCATCTGCCTAGCCTCTTTCTCAACTTTGTTGAAGTCAGCTTCCAGCTAACCGTATTTCACATGGAGTGACTGCCTATCTGACCTCCACAATCCAGTGACTGGGTAATACGAAACCGCTTTGTAAGACTGGTTGTCAGATATTTGGGCATCTGACTACCCGTAACGACTGACAAAGATCCACGAATGACAGCCGGGACCAACGGCTTAACGTTCTTTCCGAGCCACGGAGGGGTCTTGCTATGTAAAAATGGTCACCCATCCACGGACCAAAAGCTCTATGCCATTGAATACTTTTTACGGTTAAAAATATTCATTTCAAGAGCTTTCATGCTTATGCCATTCAAACTACACATCCAAAATGATGTCACACTAAATTTCAATCCAGTATGGATGGAATGCGTCCAGTTACCAATCATCCTTGCATTCAACATCCTGACATCAACCGACAGGACAGTAGCCCACCGACACAACACCCGCCTGGTCGGAGAATCCTCCCTATTTCTAAGGTTCGAACCCTGACAGGCACTTTACTTTGTGTAAATTATGTCATCACCACTGGGGGTCTACTCCGAAGTAGTATCGGCCGAATGTTCGGCCGTTTCCTGCTACAAAGTTAGTATTTGGTTCGATCGATCCCGATCCTACACTCCTACACTCTTTCGAATATTGATTATGGTCCCGACCCAACTGAGCCGATCCGAACTATTTTCGCATTTTTCAATAATATTCGGTTCGGCCATGTGTCGGTCCGATCCGAACATTCGCACTTTGCAATTCAGAGTAGACCCCCTGTTCTCTAAACGGTGAAAGAAAACATCGTGCGGAAACCGGCATGTTCTAAAACAAAAAATTCGAAGATTTGTGACATGTACCAACCCGCACTGGGCCCGCATGGTGGATTGCGGCCCACTCCCTCTCACAGAGAGGACGCCTGTGTCCCAGCAGTAGGAGCATTATGCTATGCTATATGTATGATGCTATACCTATAGGCTTATTATGCTAAGCTGTTTGTATGAAGTCGACCTTCTGCACTTATCCACTCGTTTTGTGCCACACACTTGCATTGTTTTAATCTCATAATCTCGAGAATGGGTTCGTCTATTGTTACATATTGTCCCTTTACTGTGTCGTTTTGATACGACGGGATTTTGTATTATGTTTGAGGTCTTAATTCTGTTATTTAACTTTGGATGTTCGGCTTATCAAGGGCTTTAGGGTATTATTTACAATTTTTGAAGTTATGATTTGTCAAAATCATTAATTGCAGTGATTGGCTGGTTTTGTGATTTTAGAACCTCATCATTATCATCTGCCTAGCCTTTTCCCAACTATGTTGGGGTCAGCTTCCAGTCTAACCGGAATACCAGTACTTTATATGGAGCGACTGCCTATCTGACCACTATAACCCAGTTACTGGGTAATACGATACCCTTTGGTAAGATTGGTTTAGACTTTAAGTATCTAACCGGATGCAGCTGAATACCAATAACCAGTGATTCCAGAACCAGTTACCAGGTATCAGTTTTCCAGTGATTTTACAACCTATATTTTAGAAATTGTTTATATATAAGCGTATAAGCTTATCTTGAATGAAGAGACTGTATGCTAGAAGAAAATTAATAACAATACGAATAAAATAACCCTCGAAATGAATGAATACTTTAATGAAAACGCTCCCTTCTGAGTGGTCGTTGATGACAATTTCGGCGTAATAAAGGACAAAAGGAAAAAAAAAACTGTAATTTCAAACGTCCCTTAAATATAAAAACCGCGGTTGCGTCCTTTTCCCAGAGGTCAGGGTATGTTAAAATATCTCATGAATAAATAAAACCTCTTTTAAATCGAGATAATTTGACAAAGCGGGGACATAATCTCAGGTGGCGCATACAAATATGAAAGAAGACTCTGGAGAGACAATATTGAATATTTAATACAAATAAAAGAGGAAATGTCTTAATAAAAAGTTGCTCGAATAATCTTGAGCAAATAAGTAATGTTTTATGCATCTGACGGACACTGATTTATTTTTCATAATGGCGCACAAAGTCATTTCCGGAACGCTGTTTCTCTTTTTGAATTTAGTTCTGTCAGAAGTAAATGGTAATTAGTTATACCAGAAGGGTAATTGTGTAACACACTACCAGTACCAATTGGTTTCATTTTGACCGTTCAATAACATTCATTGCGTTATTTACGTTGTTGAGCACAAATTTTCCGAACATATAAGGCAATGGATTAGCAATATCCTTCGAAATGATCCAGATTGAGATTGACAATATGTTACACAATTAAGCTACAGTTCTTGTTTGATTGTAATTTAGATATTACCTAGTTAAATAATTCTAACTGTAATGCAGTTTTTATCGCACATGATCTACGATTGTAAACTTATATAAATAAATAATAAAATTTCAGCCTATTACTGTCTCACTGCAGGACAAAGGACTCTTCTCATACAGAGAAGGCACGACCATTGATCACTATGCTTGTTCAAGATGGTTTAGCGACTTCAGACTTTGAAATAAAATAGCAATATATCCTATAAACCTAACGGTTTGCCCATTCCAAAACGTAGATCTCTATGGAGAAGAACGGGCAAGAAACTCCAAGGACACGGCTGCGCCAAAAAGGCCCAGTTACGCAAAAATGCCAGGCAACTAGTGCCTGATGCTGATTTTCAACTGGACTTGAATAGGGTATTAAAAGCACATATTTTTGTAAAAAAAAAGAATTTGGATCTCACGAAAACACTCATTAATATTTAGGTCTAAGGGCAAGAGACAAAAATAATCACCTGAAATAAGCCTTTGCCAGCTCCGCTTCCCACCAACTACAATTTAACGAAAACGAGGGCAACTAAGCGAGAAATGAGCTAGCTTAGGTCTTTGCGCTCCCGCCGTAGCTGCCTGCGATGAATCTAGATAGCCTCACATTTTTCTGCGGTGCACGATGTATGGTAGCGTCATCTAGTCTCAGTACCCCTCACCTTTTCGTTTTACACAAAAAAAAAAAAGAATTTTCGTGAAAACTCCTGAACATTCCCGCTGTGTGTTCGAAATTTCAGGGGATAGTAGTGTACAGCGAAAGCTAACAGTTTTTGAGGTGGATATGTTTGGGTATAGGATTTAAAAGGTAAAGTAGGTACAGATATGAATATGTTTTGACACGGGTCTATTGTAGCAAAAGGAGATGATGAATAATGGTTTAAGTACATATGTTTGTCCTTATATAATAATAAATAAGTATGGAAGAAAATGACAAGTAGCGCGACCTTAAATTCAAAATTAAATTGGGATAAGTACAGGAAAATGATGATGTTATCCTTTTTTGTTTTATGTGGTGATCAATAAAGTATTTAAAAATAAATAAGACTGATCAATACGAGTTTTTTTACTGTGTGAAAAAACGTAGCTCAATATTGATTGATTTGACGGCACGGTTGGCGCAGTGGTTAAGCGATTGACTGCTGCGCTGCGTGTCACGGGTTCGATTCCCGCACGGAACCAATATTTGTATGACCTACATGTATTTGTTCCGAGTTTGGGTGTTTTTCTATCTATAATATGTATGTATTTACAAAAAAAAAAAAAATTGTATATAAGTAGTTTATCAGCCATCTTGTTACCATAACACAAGCATCAGGTTGCTTAGCTTGGGACAAATGGTGCTGTGTGAAATGTCCAGGGATATTATTGTTATTATTATTATTTAAATTTACCTACCTAAAATAGGTAAAATTCTGCTTTTGCTTTTATTTGGGACTAGCTTCCGCCTGCGTTCAATGTCGATATTAAACATAAGTCTATGTCCTTCCCCAGAGTTAAAAGTATCCCCATACAAAATTTTATTAAAATCGTTCCAGCCGTTTCGGAGACTAGCCGAACAGACAGAGAGACAGAAAAACAAAATTATAAGTTCATGTACGGAACTTATAATTTTGTTTTTGTTTTTCTGTCTCTCTTTTTCTAGTCTACATAGTTTCATATGCATTTAGTAAAAAGCTGTTATTTTGACATAAAAAACATAAATTATACATAATCAGCCTATAGCGTTTCCACTGCTGGGATACAGACAGACACGTAAATTTTATTTATTTAGTATAGATATAAACTCAACAACCGACGCTAACCGTCGAATGTTTATTAAAAGTAAATTTAACACAGTGCACTTAATAAACAATAAACTTAATAAAATAAACAATAAACTTTAAACACCATTATAACAGAACCGGTGCTTCGCAGAAACTACTTGGCTACTGAAATAAAGACAAAAGCTCTCTGCAGTAATTATCATTATTAGCACCTCATTAAAAGCCAGCAGCTATGAATACTGGAATTTTTCCCTGAATGTATAAGTACCCTCTCATGAATATTTTACTATGCCGGGAGAGGCTATTATGAGCTTGAGCTTGCCTATATATTTTTTCCTTTAATCATTTTCTTTCAGAAGCTGTATATGATTCAATATCATCAGCCCATAGCAGTCCACTGCTGGACATAGGCCTCTCCTATTGCACGCCATTCAACTCAATTTTCGGCAACTCTCATCCACCTGCTACCAGCCATCCTGCGAAGATCGCCGCTCCACCTAGCTTGAGGGCGTCCCACCTTAGGTTTACCGATTCACGGTCTCCGCTCAAGAACACGTCTATCCCGATGTCATCGGTTCTACGGCTAATATAGCCGGCTTATTGCTACTTCAGCTTGCTTATTCTGTGAGCTATGTCGACAACTTTGGTTAATAATTCTCAAAATCGAATGACACAGAAATGCGTTTCCTTTCTGTATTATTCGATTCTTAGTAATCACTTAGGGAGAAGGACTTTTTGAGAAGATTAAAGTAACGAAGTACTGGATTTTCTATGTACATAGGTTACTTTAATCTTCGTCTTCGTCACTGGGCCTTTTTGGCCCAGCCGTGGGACACACTTTCCTACAAATTTCTTACATAGGACTTTACACTTTTTATTTGTTTTTATCTAATTTATGTATCTGCAGTGCGATTCTGTAATCATCTCACCTTGAAAACTCAGGTGAAGTGAGCGTGGAATGAGCAGTCATTCCAACTAATGCTAAGGAATTGACAGCTCACTCTAAACTCACTTCAACTAACTTTTCACTGTGAGATTTTTACAGAATCGATCGGCTGGTGTATTGTGTGTCTTTTAGTCTTTGCTAAATAAATGTAATTTCTTTCTTTCTTCTTTCCTTCCAAATCGATAATTCCAAAATTATTTTATTAAAACTTAACATTTTTTTTTAAATCGAAATAGGTTACATACAACAACATGATAAAAAACAATTAACAACCAACAACATTTTTATAACAATAATCCTTTAATAACACGAATTTCGCGTCAACAAAGATGCGGTTTTACACATTTCACTGTAATTTACATACCAAAGTACGCATATGTACCTACCTACGTTGATAGTATTTAGTACTTTATGTAAATAAACTGTTTGTGTTGGAGTCATGAATATGCGTTGTTTTACGTGGCGTACGCATGCAAGCGTAAAAAGAATGTAAGGGTAAAAGTAAAACTATGTGCAGGTTACTAATTGCATATGAAGGCTTCACACACACGTAATTATACTGTGGGTAAGGTAGATTCACTATGTTTGCACATAAAAAAACTCCCTTGTCACTCCTTGGGTACCTAACTGAAAGTCTTGCGATATTTGATTGGTCATTTTGTGTATTGGTTATTCTGCGTGTTGGTCATTTCGCGTTTTGGTCCTTCTGCGTTATTTTCACCAATACATGTTGGTCATTATGCGTCTAAACCACGTGTATGACCAGATGGGCAACTCTCGTAATTTTAAGACCGATCACAGTCTGATCTGTCTCAATTTGTCAAAAATACCTCTAATTTTCCTACATTTGTTTGACATTTGTTTGTCGCCGCGATGAGACTGACTACATTTTGAACGCTTTAAAATTACGAGAATTGGCCTTCAGATGTATGACCGTAAACGAAACCAAAGGAGTAAATGTGAGGATCGTAGTAAGTGTCATTCTGTAGTTTCTGCCTACCCCCATGGGAAAAGGTCTGAGTTTATGTATGTGTTAGGTTCATTTTTTAAATCGACTAAACTGACATACCGATTATTGAGAACGATTATTTATAAGGCAACACCACGCAGTGACGGTTAACAAGTGGTCAAGGAAGGCGCGATCCGGCAATCGATTCGTTCACTTGGTTTTGGAGTGAGCGTTTTACGGGTCAGATCCAATAGAGTAGCTGTTTCGAGAATTCTACAAAATGTATGTAGCTGGTAAGTTACTACAATCTGTCAAATTTCTATAATAGATTTTGAACTTTATCGCTAAAGCATTAAAACAGGCTCAAGGTTGATTGGAAAAATTTGACAGTTTCAGGTAACTTGATGTTCTGGCAGACTACATTGTAGGATAAAAAAAAAAAACAAAAAAAAGAAAGAATAAATTGTTGGATTTGAATAGTTAAAGATATTAAATTATCTATCCAAATAGTTTTCTTACATATGGAGGTGCTCCGCGCATCACATTTGTCATAGTGGCCGTTTTTATTCAAATCCAAAGCAGACTCTCTGAGGACAATAATTGGTGTGCGAACATAGTAGATAGTCAGCTTCATTTTCGAACTAAATCGCTTGCTTGGTGGTCAGTGGTCAATTATCATATCTGAGACTGCAGAAGATTAACTTATCTTTGACCTCTAACCGCAGGCTGTCTACAGCGTTGAAAGTGATCGTTAATCTTGTATAAACCATAGCTAGACTTAAATTGGTTTGAAACGGTCTGAATTGAAACGGAAATGTTCTTTTGCATTAAATTACGTACTTCTATATCCATATCTATAGATGTCATAAATTAAAGTCGCTTTTCGTGTATGTCTGTGTGAGTGCGTTGTTCTTTTAAACTACGCAACGAATTTCGATATAGCTTTCACTATCATTTACATAATATATTCTGGAAGGTTTTTGCGTAATACACTAGCTGCGCCCCGCGTTGTCGCCCGCATTAGTCTCCATTCCAAGAGACTATCGGGATAAAAAGTAACCTTTACCGTAATCCAGGTCATGGTGTACCAATGTGCAATTTCGTCCAAATCCGTTGAGCCGTTTTAGCGTGAAAGCGTAACAATCAAACGTAAAAAAAAAAAAGAATTAGTCTCGATTTTTTGTCAAGTCGTAAAAACCTGGGAGGCATGGACGGGTTGTATTGAGTAAATAAATCAAGCATTTATCCTTAAAACATTAATGGCCTCCATTTGACTCATTGCCTACCTCATCCGTCTTTTCATAAAAATATATCGGAACTGACAAGGCAGTATATTCGGCGGACATTTGTCATAAAACGCCCAATAAGGGATTGCAGGTAAGTTATGATAAATGAAAATTCTCTCACCCTTATCATATAGGATTTAATACCTTTCTGGCATAACGCAGGTGTGTAGAACTACCCACATATCTAACTTAGCTTTTCAGCTGTAATGAATAGGTGTAGACGTGACGTGAGACTTTATGAGATTTACTGCCAAACTCAGAGACGTAACCTAAAAATAATCAATCAAACACTTTAATTGACCATCATATCTTAGGCTACTATACAGGGTGCCCCAGAAGTCGACGTCAAGCCGGAATCGGGTAATAGGCCAAGTCATAATAGTTATATCAGAGACCGAGATAGTCAGAGACAGTTATAGTATTACTTAAATCACACAGAATGTTATTTACCGTAAATTACTTAAATTCATCCTCATTATCCGCCAAGCCTTTTCCCAACTACGTTAGGGTCGGCTTCCAGTCTAACCGGATGCGGCTGAATACCAGTATTTTACATGGAGCGACTGCCTATCTGACCTCCACAACCCAGTTACTAGGTAATAGGATATCCCTTGGTAAGACTGGTTGTCAGACTTTTGGGTTTCTGAGGACCCGTTACGACTGTCAAATTCATCCTAAGTTTCCTTAAAATAAACCTAAAGTAGGTAAGATAAAAAAGAAGAATCAGCAACAAATTGTCGAAGAAGTGTTGCGGGTGGAAATGAGCTCTTATTCCGTCCTGTTTCCTTTCGTCCGCCATTCGCTCGTTAGCAAGACGTGTCTCATGTGCTGAAACTTTGTCCCCGCACAGACAGTATTTACTTGAAATTGGTCCTTAGAGACAGGCATTTTAGGATCGTTGTTAGAGGGAAAAATAATGATTGGTTTTGTTGTTTTGATGGGTCTATAAGTGGTCTATACGATTCGGGGGTCATTGGTTCAGTTTATGATTATACGCCGTGACCCGGATGATATACATAAACTTCGAACAGAAGGCCAATTTAAAACGTTCAAAATCTAGTCGCAGTGCCATCTCGGCGACAAACAAATGTCAAAACTTGTCAAAATGTAGGGAAATTTGAGGTATTTTTAACAGATTGAGACTAAGATCAGACTGTGAAAGTTCTTAAAATTACGAGAATTGCCCCTCAGATATTCAGACCATGGAAATAAGCATTTTTCATTATGGACACATTAATGAATTCTTATTTTTTGTTAATTTTCATACAAACTAAATACCTTGATGTAAATCACCTGATATGCATGCCTCTTTATGTCTTTATCCGAAGCATTTTATAGTTTCATTATTTTAATAATTTTACTAAGCGGCAACATAGGTGAAATTAAGAGTCTTTATTATTGCATAGCTCAATTAAATTTCATTACATCAAATTACAAATTATCTTTGTAGCGAAGCCTTTTTAAGTACTACTTTCTGTGTTAGATTTGGTTGACGGTGACGACACGGTTGGCGCAGTGGTTAAGCGATTGACTGCTGCGCTGCGTGTCGCGGGTTCGAATCCCGCGCGGAACAAATATTTTTATGACCTACAAGTAGTTGTTCCGGGTCTGGCTGTTTGTGCATGAGAGTTTAAATGTTTGTAAACGCACCCACGACACAGGAGAATTTCTAGTGTGGGGCAACGTTTTTTTATAAATTACTAGTAGTAATTACAGTTGAGCTCCTAAGTTACAGGAGCTGTGATCATAGAAGTGTGTTTCAATAGAACGTTTGTCGATAAAAGCTTTTTTACAAAGAATAACGACTTCCAAAAAAGACATTTCTAAAGTGAAAAATTACTTTAATTTCGGAAGTCGGTGTCGTTGGGTTCGCATTTTCGTTGTTTGCCACCGGCTTCCGAAATTAACCCAATCAAAGAATTTTGCAAATCGGCTTATAAATAACGGAGTTCTGAGGTAATAAACATTAAAAAAAAATCAATTGAATTGATAACCTCCTCCTTTTTTGAAGTCAGTTTAAAATAAAAATAAAATCTTGTCTACCTTTTCAAATAAACATAAACGAATAACCTATTTGGTGCGTTTCGAAACAAAACAAAGTAACAACCCAGTCTATTTGGCACAATGCATTTTTATAGTAACAAACAAAAACAAAACTGTACCAAAAGTCGAAACACGTAGCAACATGAAATGTTTTAACAGAATATTTTCCACTATCACACAAAGCGTGGGTAGCGAAATTAAAAACTCATTTAGTTGTGCATGACATTGTCCGAATATTTTGCGATAAAACCGTGGGTACAAACTACAGGGTGTCTTAACTATGTTGATAGGGTAACGCAACAATGTCGTTTAATTACAGCAATTTTATGATAATTGCTTGTATCTCATAGGCGAAATTACTGTGCGCTTGTCTGATAATCATACAGTTTTTCACTGTACTAACAAAATAATGTTGGTACTATCTGCGCCACGTGGTTTCACCCGCATAAGTTTCAATCCTGCGGGTATATCGGGATAAAAAGTATCCTGTTAATCCTGGTTATAAACCATCTGTCTGCCAAATTTCATCCAAATCCGTTCAGTAGTTTTCGCGTGGAAGAGTAACAAACATCAATCCATCCATCGATCCATACAAACTTTAACGTTTATAATATTAGTAGGAAGTAAGATTATTATGTGCACTTTCAGGATGTTTTTTTGCTATGGTTTACTAAAAATACAAATGGTCCAAGTGAAAATGGAAATGAAAATTAATAACATTTTAAACGAAATGTAAAACGCTAAAATGTTATCTTTTGTCCTAGTCGTGATGAAAATACGGACGGCAAATTGAACTTACTGTTATGAAAATGTTTTATATTTGTCTTTAAGTTAAGGCTATGAAAACCGCGATTATAAAAAAATGTGACTATCATAAAAGCTAGAAGAAATATTTATTTATATTTAGTCTATGTTGTCCCATTGCATCTCCCTTTCTCCTTTCTACTCCTCTCTATCTTGAGCTAGTTTGGACTAATCCTGTCTGAGGCGTCAAGCTCGTCCTGCAATCTTCCCCTGCTTACCTGTCTGTCCTGATGTCGCCGTATATTTTCCGAGCTGACATGGTGGTTTGTCCCATGACTCGTTCGTCATGCAGCAATGCGTCCGGCCCAGTTCCATTTAAAATTGGAAGAAACATGATTTTAACAATATATGTATAACAAGCAAAATTTTGGGCAAGGTTCTTAGTTTTTGGAGAAAAATAAAAAGTTTCTAAACGTAATCTATTCTATAGTTTTCGCTGTTCTAACAGCCACATCTTAAAGCAAAGGAACAAGAAAGCAATGAGCGGAAATAATCCCGGGGCTCCATTTTTGTTTTGCGTTGCAGCGTAATCGGGGTTTAAATGAGGAATGATTCTCAAAAGGAGGGTATTACGCGGCTCGTTATTTTGCTGGCTGGAATAATTGTGAACTATTCATTCAAATGGAAATTGTAAAGTGCTTGTGAATAATTTAGATGTTTAATTCTGCAACGGTGAATACATTTTTGTACCTATTGAGTATAATAATTTTATTCTTTTAATTATTGTTATAGTCTTGACATATTATAATTATATGTAATTACTGTATACAAAATATTGTATAACATTTTGAAAGAGTAACTATGGAGTTTCTTGTCAATTTTTCTCCATACGAAACTACTTTTTGGAAGGGGCAACTGGGATCAATTTCTATGTTCCTTCATTTGAGACTCCTTTGATCCCTTTTTTTTTATGGGAAATCATCATATGACTTCTCCTGCTCTGGGCGGAGCGGGAGGGCGTGTCAGACTTTTACTCCTTTGATCCCTGAGATTTTTCTATGACCCAAACAATTTTCCAGCTTTTACATGAGAAAATTCTACCTGTAAGCTTCCCCACTTAAAGAAGAAATTATGGGACAGGCAGATTGCGTCGCATTTTACTTGAGCACAAAATTATTTTCTTGTCCATTTTGACGTTCAATAAATCCTTTTTATAGCCTAGTTGAAATAAATGATGTGACTTTGAACAATAGGTTGCTCATCAGTGTCACTTTGACCTTGAGCTGGTTTAGTGCAGTACGGAGTTTCAATAGAATAAGAGGAGAGCAGTGGGAGTGGTGAGAGCAGTGGTGGCTCAGTGGTGACGGCCCTGACTTACGAGTTGTAGGTCGTGGGTTCGAACCCAGGCAAGCACTTAACTTTGTGTAAATAATTTCACCACCACTGCTCTCAAAATGGTGAAGGAAAACATCGTGAGGAAACGAGGATATGTCCTACAACGACAAATTCGAAGACATGTGATATCCACCAACCTAAACTGGGCCCGGCCGCGTGGTGGATTATGGCCCACTCCCTTTCATAGGGATGAGTTTTGTGTCCCAGCAGTGGAAACATTATGCTGCGGCTGATTATGCTAAGAGGCGAGCTTATATAGGTTTTGTCACTACTGACTTGGGCATTGTATAAGTGATATCATAGTATATAGTATAAGTGATATTATAGTGATATCAGTAATAAGTGATATCATAGTAATTTTATACGCTAAGTATGAAATTACTATGATATCACTTATTACGTCACGACGGGCTCGTTGGTAAATAATAACAGCCACACGGGTCGATTTAAGGTTAAGCTTTGCTTGTCGCGTTTGCTTCGTGGATGGGTGACTATCCATAACACATGAAGACCCCTCCGTCCCTCGGAAAGTACTTTAAGCCGTTGGTACCGGTAGTTGGGAAAAGGCTAGGTAGCTATATCGAAATGATCCAATGCTTAATGTTTACCTACAAAAGATAGGTAGGTATAGTTCTGCCTTAACCAACATCGAAAGTTGATAATTAGAATAGGCTAGTTTCCTAAAAAATTCTAATTAGTCCGTCAGTTAGATTATCAAAAAATATTGAGCCCGTATTTTTTCTTTTGTCAATTATATAAAAAATGATGAAGATATCGCCCGTTAAAGTTCCGCGTGACGTCACTTGCTTGCGATACTTTTGCAAGCAAGTGACGTCACGACCTCCCACTCCCAAATTTTGACGCACTTTTGACAATCAAACAAAAAATGACAAAGAGTTATTTTTTGTTTGATTGACAAAAGAAAAAATACGTGTCCATTGTTTTTCGATAATCTAACTGACGGACTAAATATAATTATTATTTTTTTGCCCAGGAAACTACCCTATTTTGATTATTTTTCAAAACTATTAAGTAATGATGATATCACACATTGAAACACACACACAGAGTAAAAAACCGTAAAACACTACCCCAAGGGTAGACAAAATATGCAAATAAAACTACTTATAGTTTCCCCACCACTTGGTTTCTGACAATAAATTTGCCTGGGCTAAAAGTAGCTCACCCTGTGATTAAGTGCGGGTGACGTAAGAGGATACTAAGGATTAAATTAGCAAGACGAGCGGGAAGATGTACCTGTGTACACCCGGCTTAGTGAGTAAAAGCGTTCAAAGTTCAAGGGCAAATGTCTTGTAAAGCGGGCACACGTGCCGCACCTGGATACATACTCGCACATACATACATTCACACCATCGTCCCATGGGAGTAGGCAGACTGTATCTATAGAACGTCACCTGCTACGATGCTTACATAATCCTTTTGCCTCGCTTACGTTCATACATCTGCACTCGAATTGCGTAAAACACGATCAATATAAATATCAGTATTTTACATGGAGTGACTGCCTATATGAACTCCACAACCCAGTAACTGGGTAGCAAGAATAAGTAAAGCCGTTGGTCCCGGCTGTTATTCGTGGATTTTTGACAGTCGTAACGGGTCCTCAGAAACCTAAAAGTCTGACAACCAGTCTTACCAAAAGATGTCGTATTACCCAGTTACTGGGTTGTGGAGGTCATATAGCTGTATATGACCTCCACAACCCAGTAACTGGGTCGCAAGATTCTTCTTGGTAAGACTGGTTGAGGAACTGACTACCCGTAACGACTATCAAAGCTCTACGAATGGCAGCCGGGAACAACGGCTTAACGTGTTTTCTGAGACGCGGAGGGGTCTCGATATTAAGTAATGGATGGTCACCTATCCACGCACCAACCACGGCTAGCCTATTGTCATCAACCGTGCACAAATCCAGATTCCGGACTGAAAAAACCCATATTACTTTGCCTGACAAGGGAATCAAACCCAGAACCTTACGCTCAGCAGTAGCGCTTGCAACCACGAGACCAACGAAGCAGACATTTATTAAAGCTTGCCAATTTAAAGCCAAAAAGTTTAGAAACAGATGAAACAACAAAGCTAAATGTTCAAGTTTTGTCAGGGTTTGCCGGGTACTGAAAATTAACCTAAACCTGTTGGTTTCTACGTTTCAATGAATTCAACCTTGTTATTTACCAACACTTATAGCATTATTTCTTACAGTATTTTTTAATACGTAAAAGTTTGCGTATCTATAAATATCCTCTGGTAACAAACACGGTACTCGAACTCGGCTCCCGTGAGTCAGTCATTCATCAATAGATCACTGATGTAAAAAGATTGATAGAAATAAATTCGAGATTGCCGTAGAGGAAGTATGTACAAAGAAATATACATATTTTTATATAACATCAAGCCGCGCGCCCGATGGAATTTCCCGGTAAAAATGACAAATTTCCATACAAACTTGTATCCCCTATTCCAACCCCTAAGGGGACGAATCCAAAAATTCTTCCTTAGTCCTCACTTTCGTTGTGTGAGGAACTCATGCAAAATTTTATACTTCTACACTAGACCGAGCGGCTTAGACTGTACGTTGTCGTCAGTGAATGAATGAACTTAAGATTTTTCGCAAGTAGACTATATGTACATACATACATACGTCATTAAATAGTCACATTACACTAAAGTCCGACAGAATTTGGTTTTCGTTTATCGGCAAAAAAAAAAAAAACATTTTTGGTAGGACGCTCCATGACACCAATATTGGAAATTTAGGTACCTACCGACAGTCACAGTTTGTCATAGACGGTATTTTGTTCAACATAATGGGCCTGTTGCTCATTATTGGGCACGATTCCAAATTCCGGCCAGCCATTAGGGATTTACAAACGGAATTACGAAACAACACAGCTAGACTCGAGAATTTATCGAAAAATACTGTTCGCATTTGTGATAAAAATGACTAATGAAACACATAGGTAATAAATTATGTGTAAATTTCCTGAAGGTTTTTTTATTTCGATTACAACACTGTTTGTCTCCCAAAGCTCACAATGTACTGTTATCATTGTTTACCTTTGCCTCTATACATCGTTATGTACCTTTAATAATTGGCCCGTATTGTATGTCTGTCTTTGTAAACATTTTGCCTGTTGATTTTGTTTTTCAAGACTACAAACAAACTCCTTTGTTTGGCCTCTTTTGACAACTCATCAAGGTAGGCCCGTGGAAACACGGTGGTCCGAAATAACTCTGCACGCTTGAAATGATAAATCAGACATATAAAAACGGATCTAAGGTAGAGAAAGACAAGATTATTTTGGTTTTTCGTTACATTTTTCATTGTTTATTTATTGCTGATGAATAAAAGATTTGATCAAAGAAGTTTAATCTTTTTCATAACTGCCGATCGATTCTGTAAAAATCTCACCGTGACAAGTTAGGTGAAGTGAGCTTAGAGTGAGCTTTCAATAGTGTCAATCCCTAGCATTAGTTGGAATGACAGCTCACTCCACGCTCATTTCACCTAAGATTTCACGGTGAGATGGTTACAGAATCTCACTGCAGGTCCGTTAATTTTCACACGGCCATCCCGGTGGGGAAAATTGCAAAATAGGACAGATGGAAAATAAAATATCAGACAGTCTTTTGTTTAGAACATGTTTCAAATTGGAATAACCTCCGGGTGTTTACCCAAAGACATGGGCAAGGATCGTCCACTCGCTGGACGCCCGAGGGAGGACATCGTAGTCGAGGTAGACCACGGCGAAGGTGGTGTGATAATGTGATCACATTTGCAGGGCCAACATGGCCGGAGATCACACAAGACAGGGACTGGTTTGGGAGATTAAAAAGGCAGGCCTTTGCCCAGCCGTGGGACACAAAATAGGCTAATGAAAAGATCAAAACATGTGACGAAAATATCCATCCTACCATTCACCGAAATGACCGACGCCACTCATTTTAAAACAATAACAAAACTAATTAACATAAAACCTCTTACACACTTACTGAACTCATAAAAGAGCCACTTCAAAGAGAATAATAATTCAATTTATCACATTCCGTGTCATCATGAAAGTCAAGTGTGGGCTCACCCTGATGCACGATACGCCTCGTAATATACTCCGGGGTCACAATTTAGTCATCACCCTAAAATGAAATTAGTATAGGTAATGTTATGGGGTTGTTAAGAGTCCCATCTTGCCATGAATTTGTTTAATTACTTCTGGGTTTGGATGTTCGTAGGATACCTGGAAAGGGGAAGTGTTGGCATGCTGTTGCATAAATATGTACAAACTGAAGTGCTGTATTGTGCTAGACAAATCAATTCGTGTACGTGTAACGTATTCGGTTTGGGACATCTTAGGATTGCGGTTACCAGACTTAAAAAAGTTTAAATATTATCTAGTACTAGCTTAAACATTTTTGTTCCCCCGAATCACCGCCCCCCCCCGTCTCATCGTATTCCCCGCGCTATTACTTCGTTTTGGTTAAGCGCTCTTTCGTGGTTTTTTTTCGTTTTGCTCGGCTCCTGAGAGCCTTAGCGTTATATTAAATAGCCTTAAACCTTCCTCAAGTTTTGGGCTATCAAAAGCAAAGATAATTTTTTGAATCCGACTGGCAGTTCCAGAGATTAGCGCGTTTAAACAAACAAACTCTTCAGCTTTATTATTAGTATTTCTCTTGAACTTAAATACTTACATTTTAATATAATGTATTTTACAGTGTAGAATACTCCAGGGAGTAAACTTTGCTGACTGCAAACCTCAACTACACCACTGTACCTTCATTAGTGACGTAATTCATACGCGAAACAAACACGTACCTAGTTAGTTTATACCAATTTTACAAATCATTACCTTTTGCTACAATTATTGTGAAAATACCGAAAGTAACTATAAGGATTTCGGCTATCCCTTGTCATCTAAGGGCGAGTTGTTTCACGTCCACTTAACGTGCACGTATACGCCAAAACTGGCGCTAACTATCGTCAAACCAACAAAGCGTTGTTTCAAATTACAATTACAAAATTATGACCTTGCTGTACGTCAAATGATAACGAGTACGTTATCGTAATTATTTGACGTACGTATGTTACGTTAACCAACCGTTTGAAACAACCGACTCTTATGCACAAACAGTCAGAAACAAAAAACAGACGAATTTAAAACATTAAACAAAACCTCAACCTATAGCAGTCTACTTGTACATAAACGATTCTTACCTGCGTCATAAGACTAAGTACTCCGCTTGAAAGCTTATGTAAAACAAAAATCGATACTGAGATAGTACCTGAGGTACGTAATCACGTAGTCACTATCCCCCCAGGATCGTTCGTTGTAAACGAGGCATAAGTACACCTGCGCAGGCAGATATGGATGCAAATACATCCTCTCGTGTACAACATTATGGTTTGCTTGAAAATAGGTTTGTGCATAATGCATAATCAGCCTATAATGTTTCCACTGCTGAGACACAGGCCTCCTCTCGGTGAGGGGGGGTGGGCCGTAATCTACTATGCGGGCCCAGTGCAGGTTGGTAGATGTCACATTTCATTGAGTTTTTGGTTCTCGGACATGTCGGTTTCCTCACGATGTTTTCCTTTACCGTTTGAGAGCAGTGGTGATGAAATTATTTACACAAAGTAAAGCGCCTGCCTGGGTTCGAATTAACGACCTACAACTCGTAAGTCGGGAGCGTTACCACTAGGTCACCATTGCTCCTAGTAAAATGAAAAGTCACGTATAGTTTTTTCTGAAGTCGATTGGGCTCAAGTATAAATGAATTGATGAAGTTATTCTTTTTGTTTGAATTGACCACCATCTTCAATCGAAATAAAAACAGTCGGGCCACAGACGTCTCAAGCAAAAACGCTTTTGACATAAGAACTTTTTATGAACGAACGAACGAACGTAGGAACGAACGAACAAACGAACGAATGAACGTACGACGAACGAACGACGTCGATGAACGAATTTGTGGTGGTAACATTTTAAAATCTCCCTGTATTATGTACACTAAAACAATCCCAGATATAAGTATTTTCTAACAGAGACATTGAAATAGCTTACTTACTCAAGGGTCAATTTGGCATACAATGATTTTGAGTGACTATCGAAAGCATTTTTCGATGATCGATATCGATATGAAGAACAATAAATGATTGAGTCTTAACTTGATATTCATTCGAAAAACTCTCCGGATATTTTCACAGTTGCTTCAAGTTTTATTCGATCTAATTTTTGTTTTCATAAGAAAATTATTAAACATTTTTTCATAACTCTCTTGGTAACGTTAATCGAGTTCTGAGTTTCCGAGAAATTCTCGCAATCAAATTCAAATTATACAAAACAAAACTCACAGAAACGGAATATTTTATGATCCAGATACACAATTTAATGTAGCTTCACTATCAGAATCATAATCAGCCTACATATAATGTTCCCACTGCTGGGACACAGGCCTCCTCTCTTCGGGAGGGAGTGGGCTATAAAACGCGGGCCCAGTGCGGGTTGGTAAATGTCACATGTCTTCGAATTTTTGGTTCCAGGACATGTTCGTCACGATGTTTTCCTTCACAGTTTTGAGTGGGTTCAAACCTACGACCTACAGCTCATAAGTAGCTTTACTAAGATTTTTAATTTCGCTTGCTTCATAGAATCTTCTTTTCGTATCGACCATACCTATAACATATTTATCTAAACTAATATTATAAAGAGAAAAGACTAGATTTTTTGTATCAAAAGTCATTTATTCGAACTAGGCTGAGAATCAGCACTTTTCGATTGTCAAAATTACAAAAGACCGTTCCCCAAAACGCCCGCCCTTCACCACTTCCTAGTGCTTTTGCTGGGGAGAAGAAGTGGGGCAGCAGTATGTTTGTATGATACGCTTTCACGCTAAAATGGTGATCGGATTTGAATTACATTTGGCACATGAGTAGACCATGAGCTGGATTAGGAGATGGAAATTTTTATCCCGATATTTCTACGGGATCGAGACCTATAGGGGTGAAACCGCATCCTTGTTTTTTATAAACTTATTTTTCGACAAAGCATCTTCATTTCCCAAACACAACAGTTTGAAAAATGGTATCTCTTACCTAAAGTGATCTTTACATTTACTTCCACATTTTTCAATCACAGTTTTATGGTACTTTTGTGTCATAACGTTGAGTAATGGGAAGTGTCGTCAGAAGCTATTACCTTGAGTGCACGAGTTTTTTACCTCGTTAACTTATCGTAACCAGCATTATCCTTGTCGCTATTGGGGATCTCTGAAAAAAACTTGCATTTTTCATAGCTTGAAGTGTGTGTATGTAATCTAATATCGCAACATATTCGCCACAAATGTAAACAAATATGAGTTAATGGAAAAATAACTTTAATTCCTACTCAATAAAGTTCAGTTTTACGCTTATAGTGTGTAATGCTAATAGTGCTAGTCACTCTGAAAATAAAGTTGATATTTGTTTAACTTTAAATAACGTTGTTATTTGTTTAACTTGAAATAACGTCAATTTGAAACAAATAAAATTTGAATATAGAAATATTATGAAGAGTTATGTAGGTACGTGTAAATGATGTCATAGAGCTGTATGCAATTTTAGTATAAGTTTCGATCCCGTGGGAATACCGGGATAAAAAGTATCTTATGCGTTAATCCTAGATATAAATTATTTGAGTGCTAAATTTCATCCAAATCCGTTTAGTAGTTTTTGCGTGAAAGAGTAACAAATATCCATCCATCCATCCATCCCTTTATAATATTAGTAGGAAGTAGGATAGGTGGGATATGAAGTAAAATATTTTAAGAAGTTCGTAGGAGAAAGTGCAAAAACAAAAAAAAATACTTACAAAAAAATCCCTGAATTTTGGCTCAGTCAAATTCCTTCATAAATAAAATATTACTCATCAAAGAACCAAAGGAAATCCAACTGATCGAACACAAACATTTTCAAAAATTCTGACCTAATTGTAAACCTCTTCGACAAACACTTTAGCTTCCTGGCTTATTAACTCTCTGCTGGCTCCAACGTTCGCTTTAAAACGTATCTGGCACAGACGGGGTACTTGCCGTTCAATTAACCATCCCTTATTGCTTTTTGTTTAAAGAATGAGAGTGTCTATCTTAAGAAATAATTACGCGGCAGTCCCAAGTATTTAGCTTAGCAGAAGTTAATTAGTACGAGTAACAGCTGCGGCGGAGCTGACGGTACTAAGCTACTATGGATGTATCTTGTACTTTGTTTATGTTGAATATTGTTTTAGTGTAACGTTATCCTTTTAATGCTTATGTAAACAAGCGCGGAGCTAGGTTTTCGCTCAAGGGGAGGCCACTACCTATGTATATCTGTCTAGGAGGACGGGGGAGATTTCTCAAGCCGAGAAAGCCGTTTAAAAAAAAAAACCTTCGGCACCTATGTTCTGAAATCTCGACATGTGACCCCCTTTTTTTCGAGAACGACTAATACTTATTTATTTATCTCAGTATACAAAGATAAGTAAATATTTCCTGCATACAAAGTTAAGTTATAAAACTATGTGTAATTTAGAGTTTTAGACTCAGTTTGGTCGAAAACCGTCTAATTTAGACACAGTTTGGTCGAAGCCCCTTGGGGAAGTGTACCCGTTGACCCCTCCCTGTATCCGCGCCTGAAAGTATATAATATTCAGAATAATTAACTTTTCCAAGATGGCGTTAGATATATTATGATTCATGTCATCTTAAAACATAAATTGTGTTAGCCGTTTTAAGTGACAACCCAAAGAAATAAGCTTGGACAGAACTGATGAGTAGGGTTATGAATAGAAAAGGTTAGGTAATGGACGGGTTGTGCTACTTAGGAGAGTCATTTATTCAGCATTGTAGAGTGCTGATACATATTTTGAGCAATCATTTTTATTTTCTCAGTTACGAGAATGCTCGGTATACCTACTGATAGAGGTACTATTGAACAACAGATGAAAACCGACCAAGTGTTGGGATAAATATTTTCGCAAGCAAGTAGACTTTGATTTTAACGACTGCAAAAATAAGTTTGTTTTTCATAGTATTTCTCGAAATAACTATAACACAAGGTTATTTTCTTCCGTGAATTCTGTATATATGATTGACAAAATTTCACCGTCGTCGAACATCCCAGAATCAATATCAACAATACTTGGATTTACGTCAAACCAAACTATGTCCACACTATCATTTTGTCCTAAAACTTGATATTCATAAGTGTCGGCACGTCTTGATCGTGGGCCGATCATCCATCAAGTGGTGAAGCGCATACAACAGTGATAAATGACGCAAGTTAACTTACGCTGTCATTGCAGTTGGTTGCTGACAAGCCAGGACTTGCATCTCTGGGGACTAACAAGTGATAGATGTTATTGGTTGAGACTTACATTCGAGGCATTTTTAGGGTTCCTTAGCCAAATGGCTAAAACGGAACCCTTATAGATTCGTCATGTCTGTCTGTCTGTCTGTTCGTCCGTATGTCACAGCCACTTTTTTCCGAAACTATTACAACTATACTGTTGAAACTTGGTAAGTAGATGTATTCTGTAAACCGCATTAAGATTTTCACACAAAAATAGAAAAAAAAAACAATAAATTTTGGGGGTTCCTCATACTTAGAACTGAAAATCAAACACATTTTTTTTATCAGACCCATACGTGTGGGGTATCTATGGATAGGTCTTCAAAAATGATATTGTGGTTTCTACTATCATTTTTTTCTAAACTGAATAGGATGCGTGAGAGACAATTCCAAAGTGGTAAAATGTGTGTCCCCTCCCCTGTAACTTTTAAAATAAGGGAATGATAAAACTAAAAAAAATATATGATGTACATTACCATGTAAACTTCCACCGAAAATTTGTTTGAACGAGATCTAGTAGGTAGTTTTTTTTTAATACGTCATAAATCGTAAATTGTAATTGTACGGAACCCTCGGTGCGCGAGTCCGACTCGCACTTGGCCGGTTTTTATTAGAGTTCTCTAGCCATACAGGATACATTTTTAACCAGTGCGCAAACTGTAACCATGAATTTAGTACATGGTTCTAGATCCCCTAGCGTATAAATTATATCAACTGTTTCATAGAAAAGTCCTACGCGGTCAAACAGTTTGGAACAGCTATTTTTTCTTTATAAACGACGAAATATTTAAACGCAGGGTGGTTCAGAATCATGTATTGTATGCCTGGAAACTTCGTTGCGCGTCAATGTACCTGCCATCCTGTATATACAATTATAAAGAACAAGTTAATACTTATTTATATAAACTTGATATCTTTATTTCTTCCCAAAACTAGGATCATCAATATTGTTGTCGGTCCGGTCGACAGTTACTTAGTTACAAATCGAACGGTACAGTTTAATAGAATAGATGGAGGTGAACCCTTTCACGTTTTATTTGGAGACAGCGACGGGTTAGACAAATGGCGTTTGGTATCCTTATTCAAGATGAATATATTACCGGTAGAAAGACAGTTCCGACACTATTAGAATTACCTTTTTAGTAGTTATTAATAATCTTACAGAGGTTTGTTGTTATTATACAAAAAAGCCTATTTATTGTTAAGTATAGTATCGTCTAAAATAGTTACATGTTCATCCAAATTCATCTTTATTTCGAACCCTTAACAAATAAAAGATATACTTTTAGTTCAGCTGTCGTTTATATGTTTATTTCGTTCAAAATCCAATGTTTAATAACCTTATTTCATACATATTTGTCTTGGCCGATGTTATCGCCTTTCATTTCCTTCCACTTTTTCACTCCAAAAAAACTTTTTCCTCCAAAACATACTCAAGAATCACCAACAGCATCCTTTTGATTTACACGCATTTGTATCTGTGATAACAAGCACCATCCCAAACTGAATCAAATCGGTCAAGCGGACTGAACAATAAATATTTTAGTGAAACCCCACGCAGACGCGGAGATATATTGAAGGTTCATTGAATAAAATGTTGGCCGGCAGGGGATGCCTCGGTCGAACCCTTTATTATCGTGTACGGACTGATGCGGAGCGATAAAGGGACCCTCCCTAAGTATTAGACAAATACCTAGGTGTTTGTGCTGTCGTGACAAGTTTCGAGCAAGCGTTTTGTTGATACTACGCACGCCTTGCCAAGGATATATTTTGATGATTTGACAGTTTCTTGTACTGACTTTTCTCCGCTTTGCTGGCAGTTTATTTATTAGATAGGAGATATAGAAGGTACTGTCAGAGCTCTTGCGAGCGCGAGTTCTCCATACCGGGATGAGTCTCCCTTCTTCTTCGTCTCGCTGGCACGACAACATTTTAAATCTTATTTTCCCAAAACTTTGCCACTTCCACGGCGTTGTCGGTGGCAGCGCAGACGTCACTTTGACTGCATGTTTTGGGACACAGAGGGCAGGATAGGAGAAGGAGCATGGTCTGTAACACAGCTCCACAACCACACCCTACTGCTGTACCGTCAAGGTAGCACCACTTTACCAGGTTGGACTTACATCTTCCCACTTGTGTCCGGAGACGGTTCAGACTTTCAGAGACTTCCAAGTGGACCACGGAAGGTTACACCCTGCAAGGAGATGAGTAAATTAAACAATCACACTCCTGTGCCAGCCTCATCCAGGTTCTATTCGCGATGGCAACAATATCTTCCGCCCATTTTATAACATTCATATACATACTCCTAGAAAGGATATACGTTTTTACATATTTTTTTTCGGTCTTCGCTTGTCAGGCTAATCTGACTCTCTACTTGTTTTATATTCTAATTTTAAACTAAATTAATGTTTGTCTCGTATTTTTTGCCAATAACTTTTAATTGACTCGCGGAGGTTGCATGTTAGCACCAAATAGGCCATGATCTCTACAGTACTTACTGCAATGTTCTCATCATCATCATCATAATCAGCTATAATGTTCCCGCTGCCGGGACACAGGCCTCCTCTCGGTGAGAGGGACTGGGCCGTAATCCTCCACGCGGGTCCAGTGCGGGTTGGTAGATGTCACATGTCTTCGAAGTTTTGGTTCTGGGACATTCCAGTTTCCTCACGATGTTTTCCTTCACCTTTTGGGAGCAGTGGTGATGAAGTAATTTACACAAAGTAAAGTGCCTGATTGGGTTCAAACCTCCGATCTACAACTCGTAAGTTGCGGCCATTACCACTAAGCCACCATTGCGCTGTAATGTTCTACCTACTTTCAATTTAAAAGTAAATTGCCCTAGATTTAATGTAATTCTCATGAACATTAACAAAATTCCTACACGGTTTTGGGTGTTCAGCCCAATTACCGATACGCATTATTTGCAATTCCATGCAAGTATTTCACGAAAGCATTTTTGTAAAAGATTAAATAATACTATGCTTAATATATTTCATGGATATAATGAAATCTTAAATATTTATAAAAGATAATGTTGTTCAACATTATAAATCTGTTTTCTTTGTATATCTTGGCGCTAAGCTAACGGCAAAGTAAACGTCTGATCCAGACTTTGTGCATCTTGAAACTTAATTAAAGTAGTTAGTATATCTTTATAATATTAGTATACAACGTGTTATTTTTTGATATCCCATAACTCTAGGGGTTCATTGTACTCATCATTATGCACAACTTCTACTATGGGACCAAACCCGAAATCGCGAAACAAAAATCTGGTGTACCCTACATTTATGTTCGTATAACTCGTCAAAATGTAGGGAACACCAGATTTTTGTTTCGCGATTTCACTCTCTCTTCAGCTTTATTACTAGTATAGATGTAGATTTTCTAAGTATTTGAACGTGTATAACTTGTCCAATAGGTTTACCGTTTTTTGACGGCTGTTTTAGAACGTAAATATTCCAGATTACGTAAAAGCTAACTTTAAAATGCGTATTAAAATAAATATATAAACTGCCTTATCCTATTGAATTATCCTATTTATGGATTCTTACAGACATTATAATACCGTACGTGTATCAATCAATGTATGTATTGTGTGTTGCTGCAATCACTCTATTTCCATCTGTCAAAAAACGGTTTACCTAATGGACAGGGTATAATAATTTATAATTTACTATTTAACTTAACTAGTTATTAACCATTAGGATTACCACCGCAGTTGTGAGAAATTAAAAAGTGTAACAAGTATTTTATGTACAGTTCATTAAATGAAACCGGCTCGACATTTACAGAAAAAAATAATATCAAGCGTAATAAACATAAGCGTTTGAATTTATTGTTTTCCTTTATACCGTAATTTTCACTTGGTTAATTTTCCGTATTATATTGAACTGACAGTTCGTGACTCCGTTCACATCCAAAATTCAAACCATCCTATTCTCAGAGAGAGGGTCTCAAGAAAATATCTTCCTTTAATGTTTCTAACTGTATGTCGGTTCGTCGGTCACAGGCTGTCACTTACAAAACTGCTTTTATCCTTAAATATTTATTTTCTTTTTTAGTGCCCGCCATGACAATAAACTAGTGAACGTGAAAGTACTTTAAATATGTTTTTAAAAATGAAATTGTGATAAAATTGTGCTAATAAGTGATAACATAGAACTTGAGTGATGGTTTAAGTGATGTGATAAGGAACGTTTGGGCGATGGTGCGGTCTTTGGTGACGTCATGGCTTTCGATTCTACTCCTGCTTTGCGGTTTAAAACTAGGTGAGTTGGTTTATGAATATTTATAGCTATCAACCCGCCCCATTATTATGTAAGTTTAATGTTAACATATTATACGCACAACCCTTCCGGAATAAATTTATCTAAATAATGGTGAAAACCGAATCAAGGTCTGCTGCGTAGTTTAGAAGACCATCGCTGTCACAGATAGACACTAAACGTGTAATTTATTTGTAATATAATGTATATAAAAGAAAAGGAAGAAACATTGTTTATTCTACGCAAACAAAAAAAAACGCACATTACAAATTAAAAAAAAAACATAAATTAGTCAAAAGCCTCGTACTCAATTAAATAAAAAGTTGTAAATTTTTTGATATCAGGTCCAGGGACCAAAGACAAAAAACATTAATTGGCATTGACAATACAAATTAATATGTGATGTGTCCGCATATTGATTATTTACTAACTTAAGTGTGGTGATCTGGCAATTTCCATTACCCTACCCAAAATTGTTAAATTTTCCCAATCAACCTTGAACCTTAATGCTTCAGCGATAAAGTTGAAAATCTATTCAAGAAATTTGACAGATAGTAGTAGCTTCATGTGCTGGCGTCTGTACAAACTAGGAGACGTTAAAGAGCCCAGAGTGTGTCCAGCATTGATTTTTTATGAGGGAACCATGAGAAGCCAACGTATGGAAAATTCTAGATTAACCCTAAAAAAATGTGGAACCAAGTTACTCTAACTATGACACAGACTAAAATTCAAATTCTTAGCTTCTCAACATTTTTCATTCATATAAAATCCGAGACGAAAAATATTAAAAATGAAATATAATACTTTAGTCGAGAAAACTTATAAAAGTCTGCACACCTT
Organism: Apamea crenata; assembly: GCA_949629185.1. Lineage (NCBI taxonomy): Eukaryota > Metazoa > Arthropoda > Insecta > Lepidoptera > Noctuidae > Apamea > Apamea crenata. Next base: position 14,949,650 of record OX451360.1, on the reverse strand, counting down.
CATACAATATAGTTATTAGCATACCTAAGTAACCGAGTTCTGTTGATAGTGAATTCATTAGATTCATTATAAATTCAAATTAACTACCGTATCATCCAACTGATTTGCATCGCAAACTGCAGGCACTGTGTACTTTTACTTTTAACGTTAATTCAGAACTAACGTAGTTAAAAGTAAAGTAAGCTCCTAAAATGTTATTAAACTCTCTGCAACAAGAGGATTTTTACAATGATGATTACAAAATTAAATTCTAGGTATAAAAAAAAATGCCCGAAATGTGTAATAAAATTGGCTTATGCCACACAATTCAAGCACTTGTCGAATTTAAAATCAACGTTAAACGCCACAAGAATATAAAACTAATCCTATTTCTCAATTTTTCAGATGTCACCAAGGTACGATAGCAATTTTGATACGTTCAACGACTTAGATACAATTTCCCCCGAGTGAGGACTTATCTCAAGCGTTTGGCTACGAAATTGCATTAGGGTTTCCCCAGCACTAAAATAGAAATTAGGACAATCCCTGCGAGTAAATTAAGTTTCATTGACGCTGTTTGAATGTGAAGACGAAAACGATTAAGCCACAGTAGGTCAGACCCTTCCCTCAGTATTTGGCGGTCCCTAGACTTAAATTGGTGACGTCCATTTACCAAGCGACACAGATTCACATTTTGATTTAAGGGGCCCAAAATCAGATTGACGGTAAATTGTTTTTATTTTTGTGCGTGGATTGCGCTCGGGTTGAAATGACCTTTAGGGCTGGCCTTGTGAAATATTCAGGGGCTTTAGGATTCCAATTTGGTCTCACGTAGAGTGAGGTTAAGCGATGCCTATGACAGAACGCAGTGGAGTGAAAATGTTTCTGCCCTTGACTTTAGCAGAAATAGGGTTTGCAAGGGATTTTATTTGGAACCACTTACCTTATTTTGTTGCGTGACTTTTTGAAATGTAGCGTATCCTTCTTTCAATAAACAGTGACAGTGTAACTTTTCCACAAAGTGATAAGAAGAAAAGATATTGAAAATTCTAGCTCACGCAAAAGAAATTCCCATGGCGATTCGGAATATATATAAATTCCCGATACTAACCATTGAACCATGGTTCGCTAGACATTATGCCTTATCTGGGCAGAAATTGTTTCCTTTTCGATATCGAAATTTTGTCTGTTTATTTTCATGTAGCTGTTTGAATTGTACATTTTAGAAAAAGGAAACTCGGAAGGCATATATTATTTTTTGTTCTCAGGCTTTTCAGCAAATTTTCCTTATTCAGTCTGAACATAATACAATGTGCTATTTAGACTTCATATTAAATACCAGCTTTAGCCCGCGGCTTCCACGTAGATGTTGGATAATATACTACCAAAATTATAATTTCCTTATGTGTTCCAGGTGATAAACTATCTGTGTGCCAAATTTAATCTAAATCCGTTCAGCCATTTTGGCGCCAATCAGGTACATACATTCAGACTAACAGAGGACAAACATTTTAAATAACCTACCCATCCGACCCACATGTATTTGTTCCGAGTCTGGGTGTTTTTCTATCTATAATATGTATGTATTTACAAAAAAAAAAAATTGTATATAAGTAGTTTATCAGCCATCTTGTTACCATAACACAAGCATTAGGTTGCTTAGCTTGGGACAAATGGTGCTGTGTGAAATGTCCAGGGATATTATTATTATTATTATTAAAAACTATATTTTCAGTATCAGACTCGTTCCCACGCCTCGTAGCTCTCACTTTTTTTTCCGAAATATTCAATTCAATTCAATGTACAGTATTCACTTCGTAACTATGTTATTACAACTATGTATAGATTAGACTGAACCAGTTTCATATTGCATAACTTACAAACTACCTATGACTGACTTATGTCATAATCAAGTAAGTAGGATACCTGCTCATAAGAAGTAGTTCAGCTGGAAAATTACAGCCGAATTCCTACAATCTAGCTTTTACGAATCCCGAATGATTTATCCGACCACACATTAGTCTGCGCCTAATGTACCGTCGCGCTAAACCTAGCAGAAGGTTCCCAAATCCCCAATACAGTAAGTTGCGTGTCAGTTGCAGCGAACAACCGAACCGCGAGCCATATCACCCGACCCAAATCGAGCTCAGCGGAAAAAATATATTACGTTGCCAGCTACTCGATTCACTAGTTACATTCTATCCACTCAAATAGTGACGCTGCATCTAAACGGCGCGCAGGAATTTAATGTTATACAGATATTAAACGTAACACTTGGATGCATCAATTTGAGTAGATAATATTTCTTGTGAACGCACGTTGGTAGTAGCATGTTTGAGGGGCTTGTGGCTAAGTAATAGCAGCCCACGGGTCGATCGATCAAGTTAAGCTACGCTTGTCGCGGTTGGTCCGTGGATGGGTGAACATCTTAACATACCAAGACCCCTCCATGCCTCGTGGTCCCGGCTGTCATTCGTGGATCTTTGACAGTCGTTACGGGTTGTCACATGCCCGAAAGTCTGAGAACCAGTCTTACCAAGGGGTAACATATTATCCAGTAACTGGGCTGTGGGGGTCAGATAGGCAGTCGCTCCATGTAAAATACTGGTATTCAGCTGCATCCGGATAGGCTGAAAGCCGACACCAACATAGTTGGGAAAAGGCTAGGCAGTTGATGACTTATTCGTTTACTTGGATGCATCAATTTGAGTAGGTAATATTTCTTGTAAATGCACGTTGGTAGTAGTATGTTTGACCGCTCAAACCTCACGGTAGTTTTCAAAGGGCTGCACTATTTAAGCGGATGAACTTTACTCGAAACATTACTTCTACTACAGGGCGTAATGTCTACGATTTGTTTGTGGGAGCCCCTGTCTAATCCTAACAATTGATTGGCTACCGTGCTTTTATGTATTAATTCGGTTTTGGTGTGAGAAAAGGTTAATTGTATGGAGAGGGGTCACAACAACTGGAATGGGATCTAAATTTATTGAGTGACGAAGGTCAGATGGCAGACGTATGAGACGTACCGTGAAAAATACTGGATACACTTTCGTCAGCTGTATTAGGTATACAGCCGACGACAATGTATCCAGTATTTTTCTTCGGTCTAGAAACTGATATTAAACTAAAATTTAAAAAAAAATAAGTAAGGAAGATTTTGAAATTTAGATGAATTTACTGACTAGCTCCAGTCCTCACGGAGGAATAGCTCCAGACCTCACGGAGAAAAGAAACCTCCTCCGTGCTCTGGCACACGGAGGAGGTTTCTTGCTTTCTTGCTTGCTTGGTTTCTGGCTTATTAGTAGGTCTGCCTACTAATAAGCAGCACATTTCAGAACTCTCGTCAGTCGACTCTTGAAAATTGTACAAGAACGTATTTTTCCTCTCATTGGTTGACATTTTATTAGCATTCAGTTTATTCAAATTTCCCTCTTCGTTGTCGATTTCATTCTTATAAGAGTTTCATTCATTCAGAGGAAAACAAATAGGTACGCACACTTTTCTAAAAGCTCAATATTATTACTGAATGAAGAAAACAAATAGAACCCAGATATAGGCCTCTCCCAGGCGGCACCACAACACCCTGTCCTCCGCCTTCCGCATCCAGTTAGAAACCAAACCTAAAAAATAAGCAAAGAAAAGACAAAACCGGCTGTCTCTCTGTCTGAAAAGCAACCAACTTGAACCTTAGTGACATATCCTCGCTAACTCGTAGGCACATACCATTCGAAGGTATACATAATACATATCCCATTACCAATACAATGCGACACAAACAATGCATCCCATTAATTTTATCAGAATACCTCTAATCCATAATCATTATTCTTCTCCAAAAATATTTGTTGCGAGTAAGCATAGAACGGTAGCAGGTAATGAATTATTTAAATGGTAACACGGATTTGCTTTCAAACAAATTGAATTTCGGTCAAGATATTGGTTTCAATCACTATAGGGGAAGTAACGACAATTCTATTATTAGTCGAGTAGCATTTCTAGAGGCCTTCATTTGTTTGTTGTTATTGATGATATTCAGATCTGGGTATGTACTAAACTAATAATTCGATGAGATTATTTATCTTTCGGGTAGACAGGCCAACAGGCGTGATGTTGTGTAATGGTTGTTATTGGAACGAAGTTCTTTATCGCGGCTTGCGATAGGAGTAAACTGGTAGAAAGCGTCACGTAACTAAAAAGGGCCCATGTTCCATGCGACTTTTTTTTTAAATACAGTCTTCATCGTTTTCAAGGGTGCTTCAGCTGATAGTGAAAATGGAAATACAAGATGGCGGCTACACAAATTTTCATTTTTTTTTATTATGGGTATCGTTTTCGTGGTTTTTAAGGGTACTAAATCCGATAGTGAGGTCAAAATGAAAATACAAGACGGCGGTTGCAAAAATTTTAAAATCCATAAAAAGTATGTCTCATCTAAACAAGATGTACGAAACTTGGCTAGAGAAGTAAGTCAAGATTATCTTGTCTTCAAGATTTTAGCTTTCGATACGAACTACGAAGATTAAGCTTCCTTGGTCTCAAAATACAACTTTTTAAGGATAGTCACGTTTTCTCGTAAATATTTTAACGCCTGTTGGCATCACCTTGAGTGATTTGACTGAAATTTTTAAATATCATGTAAAAGGTCACGTTGAAGAAACAAGAAGATTATTATGCCAATTATGGGCCTTTTTTGTGGATGGGAAATCATCACCGCTCTGGGTGGAGAGGAAGGGAGTGTCAGACTCTTACTGACTAAAACCCACCCGTGTTCCTTCCTTAGCCCTTTCTGTTCCAGGGCAGCAGCTCAGCATAATGTCAGATGACAATACAAGTGTACCACAAGACGCTGATTTTCAGCTGCAACCCACGAGTGCCATACGTGTGTTAATAAAATCTTCGTATATCTTTGAAATGTTGCATTGAAAATGATGATAAATATAGCTACTGTCATAAACATTACCGTACGAGAAATAAAGCCATTCAAATGTACATTTTGTAAAACAAATAACAGTAAAGCATTACCAATAAAGCCACAAAGCTTCAACCATTTATTAAAACGTCTTAGCATTTAATCTACTTGGTTATTCAAAGTTATGTAAAATACGACTCGTAAACAATTTTATCTACACGAGAGCGATAAATAATATTTCCAATTAGGCTCCTAGATCTTAATAGCCCTATTGTACGTTACGCGAATGCTAGTTAAAACTAGGTCGTTTTATCGTAAGAACACGCTTTCCACTATAAAGATTGTGCCATACTTACGCGACCAAAGTTACTGCGAAGGCACACTGCCCTCCTTTTTCTGTACCCGGGCGTCAACATGACACTTCAAGCGAGCTTTAGACAAGAGGGGGCCATTTTCGTAATTTTATGAACGTTCACAGTCTGATCTCGGTTTCAATCTGTCAATAATACCTCTAATTTCCGTACATTTTTGACAAGTTTTTGACATTGATGGTCGCTGAGATGAGATTGCAACTAGATTTTTAAGGTTTTTGATCACGGGAATTGGCCTTCAGATTTTCACATATATATAATATAATAATAATAATAATAATATATTTATTCAAAAAATTGTAAGGCATGAAAATTAGTACAGTTTTGCTTAAATGTAAATTATATTCCTAAGACTTACGTGCCTGAACTAGGTAATCCTGTGTTTCAGGCGTGAAGAGCTAAAATAGTCTTTAAAAAAATAATAAATAATCAAAAGTTGACAATAGAAAAATAATTATAATTATGTTGAGTAGCATAACTCCTAGTTTCAAAATTTGATAATTACAATATTTGTATACCTATAATTACTTTAACACAGTTAGTAAATTCTCTGTTTCTTCGTAAGACATACTTAGGAGAGCCTCCTTGAGGATTCTCTTACAATTTGTATAGTTCAGAGAATAAATGTTTGCTTTCGAGTTTAGTCTATTATATAGGAGAGGTCCGAGGTACTGATAAAATTTGGCTATAAAAGCATGTTTTGTTGAATTTTGTGGACAAACTATATCTTTACGCCTTTTATTAGTATAACTAGTGCTGTAGGGTAGAGCTTTGTGTTGTTTTAATACAATGCCCATAATAAATAGCTGTCTAACTGTTAATACTTCACAAGATTTGTATAGGAGGTTAGTAGGAAAAAGGAAAGGGCGGGAAGTAGACACTTTGAGAATCGCCCTCTGAGCTCTCTCGATGGTTAGTAACAATGTTTTACCCACTCCACCCCATGTGGTAATACAGTAAGTTAAAATCGATTGACATAGAGCAAAGTAAACTTGTTTAACTATTTTTGGATCAGCAATACAGCGTAACTTTTTAAAAACAAATATTAACTTGCGAATTCTATTATTTAAAGCTTCTATATGTTGCTTGAACGAAAGTGTTTCATCTATTATAACACCAAGGTATTTTGTTGTATTTGTCATTTTAATGTTAGGACAAACACATTGGTTATTTGTGGGAATTGTGCAATAATGAGCATATAATGTCGAGGTAGTGCCAATTGATGTTTGTTTGCGCATCGAAAACTTAATATAATTTGTCTTCTCTGCATTTAGTGTTAGTGAATTATGTTGAAGCCATTTATTAACAATATTGAATCCGTGTTGCGCAACCTTGTAGACATTTTTTTCTGAGTCAGCCGAAAATAGAAGGGCAGTGTCGTCAGCATAAGAAACAATTTGGCCGTGATCTAGACATAGATTACAAAGATCGTTTATGTATATCAAAAATAGTGTAGGCCCTAAAATACTTCCTTGGGGAACTCCGAAGGATGTGTTTTTTTTATCCTCGCTGAGAACATCTCCAATCCTTACACATTGGATACGATCTTCTAGATAACTCTTAAATAGTTTCAGCTGAGTGCCTCTGATACCTATGGTTTCAAGTTTGTGCAACAGAATAGGAATAGAAACCGTGTCAAAAGCTTTGGCGAGGTCCAGGAAGATTCCTACTGTGTGGTTACCATTATCAAGTTCTTGTGCTAGATAGTCAGTCAGATGGTGTACGGCATCGTCTGTTGACATTTTAGGCCTAAATCCAAACTGCCGCTGAGACAAAATTAATTTATCCTCCAAGTATTTGTAAAGCCTTTTATTTATAATTTTTTCTAATATTTTAGACAAAGAAGGCAGTAAAGAAATAGGTCTATAATTTGTGACTTGATCTTTACTGCCTGATTTATAAACGGGGACAACAACAGCTTTTTTTAGGCACTCGGGAAAAACACCTGCAGATAAACATTTTTGGAAAATATAAGTTAATGGCGGTACCAAAATGTGCCTGAACTGTTTAATAACTTTATTTGATATGTTATCCCAGCCAACTGCACAGTCGTCTTTCAAACTCTTAATTATCGTTTCTACCTCAGCCTCATCAGTGTCTAGCAATGCAAAGGATGATGAAATAGTGCTACACGTAAATGGTGTTGTTCTTGTTAAATATTGTGATTGGCCCCGAACTTTTTCAGCCAAACACTTTCCCACATTAACAAAGAAATTATTTGCTATGTTGGCAGTTGTTAACTGTGATGAGTGTGCTTGTAATAAACCTGAAGAAGCCTGATTTTGTTTCGTGTGTACGTGTATACAGCGGTACAAGATCGATTGACATTAACAGGGGGTGTTGGTTCGTGTGAATGTTTCATGAAATGGTTTTTAAAAAACAAGACAGCGGCAGTAGACCCTACTACAACTGTATGAGTGACGGAGATGACTAAAACATGATGTTCCAAAAAAAATTAAAGGCAGGCATCCTTGCACTTTTGTGACACAGGAAGACAGCTTCACCAAAGGGGAAACGTAATTATCTTAGGATTCTCTCACTGCGCTGACGCTTTCCACGTCACTGACGCTCCAGTTTAGTCGAAGCTTAATTTTAAAACAAGCAAAATATTTTACTTTCATACTTTACAAATTCTACTACGAAGTTTAGAAGGTAAGGGTATAACTTTGAATAAAAACTTATCGGCATTTATTGTTCATGAGCACACTACTTTATTAAGTTGGGAACTATTCCGTTTATTACTCTTTATTACTGGGAAATCTTATAAATTGAAGCTATGAAACAAGTGATTTTGAACCGATAGCGTGTTAAAATTAGTAGGTAGTGCTAACTTGAAATTGGTTGGGTTGCGAGTTTTCTGTTGTTGTTTGTTATGTAAGTTCAGTTTTATTCAGATGTAGCTTGCATGGCACCCTGGGCTGTTAAATCTGCTACTAATTTTGCTGAGTGGTGAAATTTGCACCACGCGTAGGCCAATGGCATAGCTTTAATGACTAGTGAAGAGGAACTTAACGAATTCTTGTGATCATTTTAATTAGGTACACATGGTGACATATCAAGCTACACATACAATATACATATTTAGTTTTAGCTGACCTCGCATTACTTTTATTTTTCGTAGAAGTCAGCTGGAAATGTATAGCTTGATAATGTCGTCGTGCGTACTACGTGGACTTTTAAAACTTGTCCTTACATACCTACTATAAAACTGCTTGTTGTTACACAGAGAACAAAATTACTCTATTGAACGAACCGTGACAGTTGAAAAAATATAGTTACACATAAGTAGTTAGTAGGTATAGGCAGTACAAGTCCTTAGTTTTGAAATAATTATAACATTGCACTAAAAAAAATACAGGTTGGCAGGGAACCTGTTACCATGGATTCTGTTGATACGTGATTCTGTAGATACAATCATGATTCTGAACATGAACTGATTTTTTTCTATTCATTAGATTATATGATGTTAGATTGTGTATCTTTAACTGTTTCATACATTTTGACCGCGTAGGTATTGCACTTTTGTATGAAACAGCAGATTTTTTTTTTTAAACCGGCGAAAATTTTCTATTTTAGAATCATGTGCGTCTGAAGTCATAGTTTCAGTTTGCGCGTCGAAGCCTACCTGTATATAACTATATCCAGTTAATGGTAAAACACATGTTTAACATTTTTTTACAGCCTTTTAAACTAAACTTTAAAGTATCACTTTCACACGACTTAGCTACTGACACTTTCCAGCCCATCGCTTATTTCCAGGCCCTCCACGCCAGGTAACTTTATTTCCCTACCGGGAGTACCTGATGCATGAAGCATGTCGAGTGCGTAGCGATCCTCAGGAGACTACACCGTGTAGGCGACGTATGAGCATGTAATAATCTTGTTAGCCCTGTAGCAGGTGGCTGTTGCTTTGATCATGGTAATGAAGTTGTAATTATGATGTTAGTGCTCTATGATTTGGTCAAGTGTAGGTGGTGTAATGTTGTTTAAATAAGTATCTATTCTCCATTCATTATAGCATTAGAAAAATAACGACTAAACCATCATCTGCTTAGCCCCGGCCCGGGGCCCTGAAATTAATTAATTTGGTATTATTTAACGTACCTAAATGTAATTTTTTAGTGTATTTTTTTTTTTACGTGATTTTTTTTATTGTAATATTTTCAATGTTACTCTTTATTTTTTTTTAATGATTTTTTAATATTTCAATGTAACAGTTTTTTTTTTGCTTACATATATTATGGGCTTATGTCTGAAATTAGGTAAATGTTTTTTTTTTGCCTTTTTACAAGTATTTTGGGGTCGGCTTCCAGTCTAACCGGATGTAGCTGAATACCAGTATTTTACTTGGAGCTTACTAGATAATATCCCTTGGTAAAATCTGGTTAAGCTACGCTTGCCGTGGTTGGTTCGTGGAGGTGTGACCATCTGTACTGAACAAGACCCCTCCGTGCCTCGGAAATCACGTAGAGCCGTTGATCCCGAATGTCATTCGTGGATCTTTGACAGTCGTTACGGGTCGTCAGAAGCCCGATAGTCTGACAACCAGCCTTACCAATACCAGTATTACCCAGTAACTGGGTTGTGGATGTCAGATAGTAACCGCTCCATGTAAAATACTGGTATTCAGCTGCGTCCGGTTAGACTGGAAGCCAACCCCAACATAGTTGGGAAAAGGCTAGGCAGATGATGAGGGTTCATTCGAAAGTATCGAACTACTTTCGGATGGTCTCGTATGAGTAGAGCCACAGTTACGAGCTGAAATAACAATGAAAAACCGCATCAACAGAATACAAATTCCTAATTACCATCTGAAACTAGGTAAGCACTAACGGTTGCCACTCGTATGTAAAAACTACCTACGCTTTGATTTCCCAGTACAATGTCTCTACGTGCCGTATCATTTATGCAAACTCTGCACCTTCCGTTGACCGATCGTCATTGTAATGTACGTCTACCAACGGTCACCGGCTTTTAGGGTACCGCTATTGTACCCAAAGGGTTTTTTTTTTATAAATGGCATCCCGCAGGTCAACCTAGAAGTTGGCTGCGTAACCGAGCTTGCCTCTGAATGCCTCAATAAATTAAGGCCTCCAGACAGGGCTAAAACATCCTAAAACTAAGCGACTACACTTTAAGAGCACCCCCTGTGGGGTGAAACTTTGCTTAAGACGTAGCTGGGGTGACAAGGAACTGGCTGGAACTGATACAGTACCCAAAGGGTGAACGCTGGACCCTATTTTTATACTAAGCCTATGACGTCTTACTGTCTATCCTTCCTTTCTATCCTTTCTTTCTTTCTATTTTTTTTCTTCCTTTTCCTCATTTTTTTTTTCTTCTATTTTTTTTCGTTTTTCTGTATCATTATAGCCGCAATAGCTAGCCAGTCTACATTTTCACAGAATGCTAGTTACTAAGTTTCAGTTACTACCAAAGTTTAGAAGTAAGGAGAAAACTTAGTCTGGTTAAATATTTCATCCGCCTAATTCGTGGTAGGTACCTACCCATTTCAATTCCTCCTTACTTTTCAGTACATCTCCTTTAACATCCCACTAGCCTTTAGACACACACTTCGCCCTCGCCGACGTCCTCTATTCGAAACACCTCAAACCGGTACCATAACCCTTAAGACCAGTCCATTGTACCTAGCCCCCACCCATATCAACAACATTCTGTTATATGATGAGTCCCCAGATGTCTTCGCGAGTACTGAACTGGAATTCCTGCACACTGCTACTCGATACCTGGAGTCCATTGCCACTCCCAGTACAATTTCCTAAGAGTAGATTAATTAAATAAAACAGTTTCTTGTTATTAATAATTCTATTTATATTTAACCTAATTCCATCTTATTTTGTCTAATTTTTATCTTATTTTATCAAATTTTTACAAATTTTTGTTTCATTTTATTTAATTTCATCAAAATTTGTCCATTTTTATGATAACTTCGTTTTTATAATTTTTATGATTGTATGACATGTGTAACTATAATTACTAATATTGACTAATAACTTGTATGTGTGGTGCAAACCGTTAATGAAGTTGGTTATTAATAAATAAATAAATAAATAAAAACCATAGACTCTATCGTGGCAAATTGGCAAATGTTATATGAAGGTAAACTATGTATAATGGCGAGAATTCCCTTCACTCGAACAATTTTATTCGCATAATGAATGAAGTTCGTTTGTGAAGTTATTATTCAGTCACCGTTTTTTATAGCAATGGTGATGAAATAAATTACACCAAGTATAGCGTGTGCCAAATACTACAGAATCGCTTCACGAAAAGGGTCGACCTGTGTCCCACTGCTGGGACACAAGCGTCCCCTCTGTGAGATGGAATGGGCCATAATTCACCCCGCGGTCCCAATGCGGGTTGGTAGATACCGCATGACTTTGAATTTTTGGTTTTAGGACATGCCTGTTTCCTCACGATGTTTTCTTTCACCGTTTTTGAGCAGTGGTGACGAAATAAATTACATATCTATTAAAGCGCCTGCCTGGGTTCGAACCCACGACCTGCCACTCGGTAAGTCGGCGTCATAACCAGTGGGCCACCACTGCTCTCAAATGTTATTAAGAACCTGTAAAGACAGTTGGGTCTATTTGGCACAGCCTTTCTTACAACGCACTTTGCACTTATTACCTAATGACGACACGGTTAGCGCAGTGGCTGAGCGATCGACTGCTGCGCTGTGTGTCGCGGGTTCGATTCCCGCACGGAAGAAATATTTGTATTGCCTACAGGTAGTGGTTCCGGGTCTGGCTGTTTGTGTATGAGAGTTTAAATGTTTGTAAGCGCACCCACAATACAGGAGTAATTCCTAGTTTGGGGCAACGCTTAAAAAAAATACATGATTTGTAAGTATGTTATTTGCCTTTAGTCTGTGCTAAATAAATGTTATTTCTTTATTTTTGTAGTTGTTAAGAGGAAATAAATAAATAAATAATGGATTTGGTAGAACTGACCTCAGTGCGCGACGCCAATACACATTTGGGCGCTTTTTTGTGATGTCCACTGTGGAAATCTATATAAGTGACTTTCAACGGTTTCCGAGATTACGCATTCAGGGTTTATTCGAAAATATATCTGAGCTAGCTCAAAAAGGGTCTTCATAAATTTTAAGTAGGTTCTGGCTTCCGAAAACAGATTTCTATTCAGAGAAAATGAACCGGCAGATTATTTTAAGTTTTTTTTTGTCGAATCTACAGTCTATTTCTATTTTCTTGTGACCTAGAATCATTGAAGAGATAGTTTTTTTTTATGATTGGGCCTCATTTCGTATTATGCTATTAAGGCAGTCACAGTAACATTAGAATTTCCACGGACGCCACGGGAGCCATGTGACGACTCCCGGCCACCGTAGGCGCGGGCCTGCGGGCGGAGAGTAATGGGTAACTCACCGTCCAATCAGGACCAGGCCCGTGCCGGACGGCGCGTTGTGTTCCACGCTCGCCTCAAAGAGATGTCAGCAGATGACGGGGCCTGATAGGGCCGAAGCCTGCCAGGGTAGCGGGATCGTCCGAAAGGGTTACCGCTGCCCTGGAACAGAAAGGGCTAAGGAAGGAACACGGGTGGGTTTTAGTCAGTAAGAGTCTGACACTCCCTTCCGCTCCACCCAGAGCGGGAGGGGTCATTTGATGACTTCCGATCCACAAAAAAAAAGGGGTATCGTATTACCCACTGGGTTGTGGAGGTCAGTTATGTTGTCGCTCCATGTAAAGACTAGGCAGATGATGATGATGATAATCAAGTAAGTACCAATAAGTACCGATATTAAAAATAGGTACACCCTTAAAAACTCACTTAAAACATTTCTGCACAAAGTTATCACACCATTTTCCCAAACTTCCTTACCGAACACCATCGCATCAAACATGAATAAACACTTACAGGTGAATAACGTAAAAACAGACTGTGGTGTAATAAAATCCTTTAAACACTTAAAAATCCATTAAGCTGGAGTGTGGGCCGGACCCCACGCACGTGTGACCGGGGTTTCTCGCACAGCCAGAGGATGCTTCTTTTATATTTAATGTACGGGTTTTCAGTACGAAGGCTTATGCTACACAAGTTCTGAGATTAGGGGAAGTAAAGGTATTCTGATCATGTTCCGTTGTTATGTGTGGTTTGAGCTTGTTAATGTTATGTGTGTGAAAACGAACATAATTGTGAAAACACAATACAACAATAGACAATTGTGCAATTGTGTTTTGAAAACTCCAACTACTAAGCTTATATTTCAGTTAAACCATTTACAGGCACTTTTAAACTGTCAAAGATTCAGTCAGTTAGTCAGACAGTTGAAACTAGTTGCCCAATTCGAAAACATAGATCTCTATAGAGAAGAGCAGGTAAGAAAGACACTCTTTTAAATCACGATGTTACAAATTCCTGGCAACATTATTCTTGTTCCTTCTATAAGTGAGAAAAATGTAAAAAACAAGTGAAATGAACAGTAATAATTATATTCATTGTTGATACAAACAGATTAAAATTAAAAATCTGTCTTGCTTTTCTAAACGTTCAATTTAATCAAGCTCAATTTATGCTTTCTTCTGTTATTATTTCTGAAAAGGTTTCGTTTACGCAAACCTCAGTTGCATTCCATTAACCTACACCCCAAATAACGAGGTTGACTGTCAAACAAAAGACCTCTGATCAAGACAATAGAGGTGTTCTATAGTTCAGATTCCGACGACCCGGTGTCCTACTTCCAAATTTAGTCCCGTAATCAAATTTGCACAATCTGGCAACCTCGCACGACACGTTCATTGTCCGGTGTCGGTGATGCGTATACCGGATGCACGTTCCCGGATGTCACCCCCTACAGGGAGGCTGTGTAGTGTATACACGTCTTTGCAACCCTCAAGACATTTGCCGCTATCTAACCTCAGTATATCACTGTATTCTCAGTATTGCAACAAGTCGTGACATCACGGATGTTCGTGTGTTCGCATGGAAATGATACTGGGAAACCGTGAATATTAATCGCGACAAACTATTTTGAACCTTGTACCAACAACGCTAGGCTATATTTTACCCAAAAGGCTGTAGTACAAAGACCTAATTTGTTGCTGTGAAAAATAAACACCGTTTGCGAATTTCGGGGTGATGACAACAGTAATGTTTACATTAGGAGACTCACCTGCGCTCTTGTTTTCGTAAAAACAACTCAAATGAATTTGATTGGTAGAGAAAACAGTTTTATATTTATGTCAAAACAAATAGAGCTATTAATCAATGAATGTCGGGTTCAGACACACAAATTTATAGTCACGGTATATTTTTATGACTACTTAAGCAATTTGCTTCATAACAAGACTAAATCACGAAACCGGAAAAAAAAATGTTTTCCGTACATTTCGCTTCTCCAAAGGAAATCCCATATAACATGAAGTTTGTTAAAGAATCCCTTATTCTTTAGTTGGCCAAGCAAACAGCCCGAGACACGTTTGAGTCGTATGTTAATAACATTAGGGGAGGCGGGACCTTATCATGTACACAAGCCTTGTATATTCCAAGGGAATTGAATTTCCACCTAAATCTACAAGGAATAAGGAAAACGAAAAGGTCTTGAGTTAAATAGGCAAACAACTAACGGCGTTGTCTTGCTGCAAACAATTCTACCTAGTTGTAACCTTTGGGAACTTACAAGTAATTTATCCGGTGACAATGTGCAGTAACTTCAAAGACTTTATTGTTTGAACATTTCTATTTTTCATCTTAAAATGTTCCTCTTTGTGTCGTTATTAAAGGACCTGCAAAAAGGCCTTTTTTACTCATTCTCTTTGTACATCTTTTAGCTAGTTTATTTATTATGAGTCGGAAAGTTAGGGTCAGGTACGAATCAGATCGCCTTTCAGTTAGCATTTTGTATAACTTTTTTTCGAATCAAGTCTATTTAGACGCTCAATAAATTTCAAATCGTTTAGGACCTTATTTGTTTCTAATCTCGTCTGAATTTGCTTATACCGGCGACAAAGAAAGTTTTTCGTGCTCAGCAATATCAGCAGATCTTGAAATTCAACGTGCTGAGGCCATTTTTTTTCGTTAGCCTATTTTGTGTCCCACGGCTGGGAAAAGGCCTCAAGTTTTCCCTTCCAAACCCTGTCTTGAGCGATCTCTGGCAATGTTGGCCCTGCAAACTGCTGAGGCCATAGGTTATATAAAAGACATATTACTTGTAAAACACCTAAAATTCTTTTCACTAAAATAAACGCTAAAACATAATTTCCACCGGCAATTTGTCATTCCCGGAGAGGCTATAAAAGTCACCTGAAGTAAATAATGAAGGAGTTCTCAGAAAGACTGGGTGTGAACCTGTCATCACGGAAATTAACGTAACAGAGACCTATCTGAATTACCTAATCTTTTTGATGGCCTTAACCATTACACTGCTTTCTTGGGAAACTGTTTTTACGATGCCTTGCGTGTAATAAGGACCTTGGTTGTTACTGACCTGTTGATATTCTTTGCTTTCTCTACTCAAAGTCACAACCAGAACTATCCATACTTCTATACTATGTCTTTGCCCAACTATGTTGGGGTCGGCTTCCAGTCTAACCGGATGCAGCTGAATACCAGTATACTTCCATACTTCACGATACAGGAGAAATTCCTAGTGTGGGGCAACGTTATTATAAAAAAAAATACTAATATATTAATATTAATAAATGCGAAAGTCTGTCTGTTTGTTACCTTTTCACGCCTCAACGGCTAAGTGGATTACGATGAAATTTATTTAGTACTCAGATTGCTGTCACACCTGGGTTAGGAAATAGGATACTTTATATCCCTATAAATGTTCCCGCGGGATAATTTCCGACCTCCAACCGGGCTAATCAGCGGGCTTAGCGGCGGCCAAAAGCGCTTTCACATATAATTAAAATGTATTAGCCAAGTGTTTAAGTAATAACCACACAGTAAATTGTCAGCCGATGACCTTGTATGGCTATGCTTGGAGTTTCCCTACGTGATCGAAATCCGCAGGAGAATCAAGGTAACCGACATAGCCCGAAGAACTGCCAAACTTAAGTGGCAGTGGGCAGACCTTATTCACGAGAGATGCCCAATGGGGCCGAAAGTTTCTGCAGTAGCGACCGCGTACCGAAAGACGTACCGTTCGCAGGCCTCCCTAGGTGCAGCGATGCCCTTGTGAAGGCCGTAGGAAACTGCTGGATGCGAGAAGCACAGAACCAGTTAAAGGTGTGTCCAACAATGTCCAGCAGTGGACGTCTGTGTGTATGTAATGAAATTGTCAGCAGATATAAAAATAAACAAAAAGATCACCACACTTTGACAGCATTTCAGAAAATGAGTCCAAGTAATCAAGTCATACCTCAAATTAGGTCATCCTTCTCAATCATATTTAAAAATTCAGTTACAAATTAAAATTTCTCTTCCAGGAAGCGGTCAGGCGACGGACGTGGATGTCCGGCTGGTGTCGCCCGCGTGGGTGGCTCGGGGTGGCTCAGCCACGCTTCGGTGCCTGCACCAGGTGCCACCACAGTTGCTGTACAAGGTCGAGTTCTTACGGACCGGGACGAAGCTGCTCCAGTATGTGCGGGAGAGGGTCCCGCCTTTTACCAGTTATACCTTCCCAGGAGGGAGGGTTAATGTGAGTATTTTAAGCCCGTATTACTAGTATTTAGGACACAAAGGAAAATTAAAAAATTAAGACAAGTGTTAGTTAAGTAAAGTTTGTTTTACACAATGCATTCAACATTCAATGCATTCGACATAGCGCGCAGAGTAAGCAAACTGAAGTGGCAGTGGGCTGGCCATGTTTGTTGAGGGACCGGATGGCCGGTGGAGCAGACGAGTTCTGAAGTGGAGACCGCGTATCGGCAAGCGTGTAGGTCGCCCCCCAGCTAGATGGACGGACAACCTAAAGAAGGTGACTGGGACGGGCTGGATGCGGAAGGCGGAGGACAGGGTGTTGTGGCGCAGCTTGGGAGAGGCTTATGTCCAGCGGTGGACTGCGATAGGCTGAGTTGATTGATTGATTGAATGCATTCAAAAGTAAACGTAACACAACGCAACATTAAACATAACTGGCAAATGTAATATAAATATAATTTATACTCCTCTGCCGAACCCTCTAGGGATTACAGGCAAAAGGATTAAGATTATTACATTGCTATGTTATGTGTTATCATTAAGTTTTTTTTTTTAATTTAATAATAGGCTTCACTAGGATAATTTCATCGTAATTATTCATAAAGAAATAGGCACCAAAACTTCAAACTTCAATTAACAATCTTTGACGAAACCTCGATAAAATATTACTTAGCCATTTTTTTAACAGAAACCCCCGAAAAATTTATCTTAATAAGACTGCTATCAAAGTTCACTGAAAAAAGGTATACAGAAATCAACTTTAAGATACCTATACCTATATACAGGGTTTATTTTCAAAGACCAGTGTGGTACAGACCATCAAACTGAACAACTTTCTCCATGGGAGCAATATCGTTATCGCGAAAAATTTATCAACTGTCCCTTATCTTCTTACTGACTTCAATACCTACTCGACCTAAACATATGGGACGGCTGTATTTTTATTCGCGATTACGATGTTGGTCCCATGGAGAAAATTATTCAGTCTGATTGGCTGTACCACACCCTTAAATTTGGCTAGTCCTTTGAAAACTAACCCTGTATAAACAATACACAATAAATCTACACATACATACATATTATGTAGATAGTCAAGACAGACATCCAGTTCGTTCGTAATACCCAGTTGATTAGACACGTAATTTCCATAACAATAGCAGAAGATTGTACGGAATAGGTTTTGAAGGACCCTTTTTATTCGTTTGATTCATATACATAACCTATTCAATATATAATAGGAATGTTTGTCGTATTTTATGTCCTGTTGTGACAGAATGAGATGTTGTGTTGGATTTATAAGATTTCTGGTACAGGTGACAGCTAAATTATGTGTTTGAGATTTCTTGTCTCTTTTGTGAGTTTAAGGATAGATGACATGATAAATTATTAATTTTATTTTTATGGACTAACACGAAAAAACAACGATTTTCTATTTAATTTTAATTTATCTTTAATTCAGACACACAATCTATAAAATAGTTACAAAGGAGGCGTTAGTAGGGTTGTTAGCAGTACACATAAAAATAAAAAGGTGTTAGTTATTTTTTTGTTAAAAAGTTTCACAATTTTAATTTTTAGGAGCTATATGGTTGGTCTATTTGTTGCTAGCGTGACTGCTGAGAAAAGTGACCTGGGTTCGATCTCCAGGTATAGAAAAGTATTAGTGGGTTCTTCCATGAGTTATTTCCTAGTAACAACCTAGAGTCTAAAACGCCCGTTTGATTAGGCTGGCCGTTTGATTACAGGTGGCAAATAGCGAAATGTGTATCACTTTGTATCACTTTGGGCAATACTGACGTAGTTTTATGGTGTTATTTTATTCAAATGTCCTTGTTACAGATGACGCTATCAACAGAGAATTCAATAACAATTGACAACTTGGACCCGTCGGCTTCAGGGCTCTACTGGTGCGAGGTGTCTTTAGAGACACCCATCTTCACAGCTGCCTCGAATCCACGACAGCTGACTGTCGTATGTAAGTAGATTTTGATAATACAAAAAGTGAAAGAGTTATTACAAGTATTTCAATCTCGAAGGTTAGGAAATTGCGGTCTAGTAAAGCCGGTGACGAACATCATAACTCTGAAAATACGTAGTTGATTTCTTTTGATAAAACAACTTACATTACATATTTTGTTTTGGCGGAATAATGGATAGATATACAACGTGTTTTTTTATATCCCATAACTCTAGAGGGTCATTGTACCTACTCATCATTATGAACAACTTTTACTATGGGACCAAACCCGAAATCGCGAAAACAAAATCTGGTGTTCCCTACATTTGACGAGTTACCTATACGAACATAAATGTAGAGAACAGCTGATTTTTTTTCGTGCTTTCAGGTTTGGTCCCTTAGCAAAAGTTGTTCATAATGATGAGTACAATGACCCCCTAGAGTTATGGGATATAAGAAAAAGACAAGTTGCGCCGACCCAAAATAAATTGGGATAAGGTCAGGAGAATGATGAAATGGTGGTCAGAAAGATATTCAGCAATTTTGCAAAAGTTTATTTCATTATTCCTATTAGACTCCTGTTGCTTAGGACCTATGTTTAACTGTCTTAGGAGATACAAGGGTAAATCATAATATCTTGTCAAGTCAGCCATAATGAACCGATCTATTCTGTAAAAATCTCACCGTGAAGGGAGCTTGACTTGACATGCTTGAGCTTGAAGTGAGATGTCAGTAGTGTCAATCCCTAACGATCTCTACCATCAGGTGCAATGACAGCTCCTTCCACCTTTTTACAGAATTCCTCCAAAAGTATTTTGATAGCTGACATGATTGCAACGAGCGTGAGATTAATAGTCCCATCATTTCGCATAACCAATCTGCCATTTTCCTGAAACTAGAAAATCGGGACCCGACACATCTGGCCACACTAATCGTGAGTACACGTGCTCCGAATACAGAATACATACATTACAATGAATAAGTCATTTCAGAGGACGGAGGAACTCCTTTATGTTCGAGCGTTAGCCGAGATAGCCGTCTAACCCAATTGTTTTAGCATTACGCACGGTGAGAACGAGTCAGGAAATTGTGTAATGTTATCTAATGAAAATGTGTGCCGTGGTATTTTATTATGAGGTTGGTAGGGTAAGAAAAAAATAGCAGCTGCTATTTTTTGACGGAGATAATTAGGGTAATATAGGTTCTGTCTGTTGATATATTGGCGTGTTCTCTCAGCCTAGTTTGAATAAATGAGTTTCAATATTGAATTTGTCTTCTTGTCAAAAAGAAAACGCCAACGCAACTAAAAAACAAAGTGATTTTTTGGAAATATCTATAATAGTCTATACCGATTGTGATCACGAGTATGTAATGCATAGTAGGTTCTCAACGTGGGTGTTACCTCCCTCTTGTGGGTATTTGAGACTTACAGGGTGGCAGACGACGACGATTATATGAATCTTTTGTAATTTTGACGTTCGAAAAGTGCTGATTCTCAGCCCAATTTGAATAAATTACTTTTGATTTTTATTTACTTAGCTGTACCTATTTCTGATTCGCGACAGATGGTAAGTAAAGAAGGTGGTCTAGAAAAAATAAATTCCCAAAGTGGTGGGCGAAATAAGGTTGAGGACCTATGATGTAACATAATGGACAAAATTAAAAAAAAAATAAGTAAAGCCACTTCTGGACAAAACACGAACTGCTTTGTCCAGAAGTGTCTCATTTTGTATCAACTATCAAGTTCTTGACCCAGCCGCCTAACGAGAGATTCTTCAAAAGTTGGTCAAGCCTCTTGGCTATGAGTCTATTGACCGTTCAAGCATCAGAAGAGTTATTTATATATTTATATTAAAACGGCTTTATTACGTGACTGCGTGACAGACAAGACAGGGTTATGTGTTTAATTTATAACTGTAAATAATATGCGGTTTGAGTTGTCGGAAAACCCGTGGGAATTGTTAAAATTTTAATGAATTATTCGTGTAAATAACTATGTTATTTTTGGAAGCATGAGTAATTGTTAATTAACTGATATGTGTAGTACAATTTACATTAATAAAGTATAAATAAACGTTTTCACTGTTCTGAAAAGTAACAATGTTTTGAGAGCGAAATAAAATTATGTAGTTACCTTTATTTTAATAAAACATTACTACATACTTTATTAATATTTGCCGTAGTTGTTGCAAATTGTGATTAACTCGATGAATGTCGTAATTACAGACACAATTAAAAAGCCATTGTGTCTCGCGTGAATCTATGTTCCGACATATGAAGGGTTAATGCATATAAATTAACAATCTTCTTCCCGGTACTTTGTCCACGTGAAATTTCTTCATGTCATTCATTCATAACATCGGTCCGATATCATTGAGAGGTTAGGTAGATTCATTAGATCGCAGATGTAGACCTGACGAATTACCAAGTCCAATTTAGGAACTCTAAACTGCTCCTAAAATTGCTAACATTAAACGCAATTTATTGTCGGAAATGGGAATATCCAAAACTGTTTCAACACTATAACAGTAGTCGTGCGTGTTGTCAGTGATGACCTATGGCACTGAAACGTGGTCGCTCACAATGGGCCTTATAAGAAGGCTTAAAGTCACTCAAAGGGTAATAGAGAAGGCCATGCTTGGGGTTTCACTACGTGAATGAATCAGAGATGACGATATCCGCAGGAAAACCAAGGTAAACGACATAGCCCGAAGAACTGCCAAACTTAAGTGGCAGTGGGCAGATAATCACGACAGACGGCCAATGGGGTGAACGATTTTGGAGTGGCGACTGCGTACCGAAAGACGTAGCGTTGAAAGGCCTCCCAAGGTGCACCGATTACCTTGTGAAGGCCGTAGGAATCTGCTGGATGTGGGAAGCACAGAATCGAAGGCGAAGTCGAAGTGGCGGTACTTGGTGGAGATCTATGTCCAACAGTGGACGTCATTTGGCTGCAAAGATGATGATGATAACAGTAGTTGCTAGATGATGTGAAACAAATGACGAACCAAACAATTTTAAACAAAACCATCTAGAAAGTGTTCCATGAAATCATAAAAGATATCTCGTAATACACTTGATGAGATTCTAACTTCTAATCGAGCAATACAGCTCAAAATTTTACAATGACACTTCCATTTTGATTATAGCTCCTATACTAGTCATGAATATAAATTGTTCAATCCTGAACGCTTCAGATGATAATAGTTATTTTGTAAGAAGCTCCTAGACTTTGCCGGTAGATAAAATGACAGGGAATAATGGTAGGGGATTTGATGAGAAAATAAGCAGGAGATAAGAAAGTGTCATTAATAACGGCAATTTATTTTGTGCGATGTTAGGTACTACATATTATTAAGAGGGTTACATTGTGTTGGTCCTTGTAGCGAGTAAAACGTTGCTCGTCATGTATGAAATAAACCTTTTAATAATTTGACCACAAGCTCTTTGGGTCAGCCGTGGTGGCCCAGTGGTAGCGGGTCTGACTTACGAGTTGTAAGTCGTAGGTTCAAACCCAGCCAGGCGTTTTAATATATGTAATTTATTTCGTCACCACTGCTATCAAAAACGGTGAAAGAAAACATCGTGAGGAAACAGACATGTCCTGAAACCAAAAATTCAAAGACATGTGGTAACTACCAACCCGCACTGAGACCGCGGGGTGGATTATGGCCCATTTCATCTCACAGAGGAGACGCCTGTGTCCCAGCAGTGGGACATAGGCTGACCCTTTTCGAGAAGCGATTGTGTAGTCATTAGAGTTTGGTACTTAAAGATAATGGACTCATAAAATGATCATTAGGTAGTCGGTTTGTCACAGTTATTTTTCTCGGTAATGCTTAGTTTTATTCTTCCTTTTTTAAAGAAAACTAAGCATTTATCTCCAATACTGTTGTGGTACTAAAGTATATAGCTGAATACCGTTAATCAAAAAGTTAACTTCGTTAATCGCTAAACCGTAACTAAAAAGGTTAACTACGTGAAACGTAAAAGCATTTCGGTTGATTTAACGATAAACGTTACCTCGCGATAGAATTTGCATATTTTATGTCGTTGCGTTAATGATTCAATTATTAAAAAAAATGGTATAGGCTATGGAAGTTTAGGCAGGACATGAAAAATGTATAAAAGAAGGGTGTATCATTAGAGTTGATAATAATAATTACATGGATATGGTTAGAACGTGTATTTCTTGACGCGGCGCGGTCCACGCGGTGCCGATTAAGGAACTTATGGAAAGTTAATAAGTCCGTTACCTAGCAATTTTGAAAATTAACTCAAAAGTTACTCGAAATGTTAACTTCTTTAATTAATGATTGATGTCTTCTGCCCAGATTTGCTTAAGTGTAGTTTTGCTGTCGTTTGGGTGACATAAAGAATATAAAGATAGATGATATAAAGAACTAGCGGTTTCACCCGCATAAGTATCGATCCCGTAGGAATATCGGGATAAAAAGAATCCTAGGTGTTAATTCTAGTTCAAAACTATCTGTGTGCCAAATTTCATTCAAATCCGATCAGTACTTTTTGCGTGGAAGAGTAACAAACATCCACCCATCCATCCATACATTCTCACAAACTTTCGCGTTTATAATATTAGTAGGAAGAAGAATAACACCATTCTCTCTTTATCACATCGTAAATATATCCTCTTCGCATTAAATCATACTTGTTAGATCCTCTCTATTGTCTATGTTCACATTTCGCCACCCATCGCCATTATCACAAAGGCCTTCCTGAAAATGTTAACACTATTATTAGATTTGATGTTCATATAATGGTCGATGACGTCAAAAGTAGGTAAGTACGTAACGTAAGTAGGTAAGGTTGGTATATTATATTTGACTGAAAGCACTCCGATTAATAACATACCTACACATATTATTATTTGTGAGATATTGGGCCCTTGATAGCCGTGTTATTTCTGTGGATATTGTTAGACTTATTAGTAATTGGTTTTGATTTGTTGTGGTAGCTTATATGTACAAATTGTTGGCCATATTTTGTTACTGAAAATGAGAGAAATAATTACTTGTTTTACTTTTTGCTAATAATGGGACAATACTTCTTTTTCTAGAAGAAATTAACGAAACTAATTTTGCGAAAAGTGCTATTCTTCTCTTCATTATTATAAATACTATCTTTTAATATAAATATTAAAAAATATATATACCTACATATATTATATTATTTTTTTAATCTATAGACACAAGTCTATAGACTTTTGTAATATATTATAAGTCATGCTCTTGATACAAATCATTATTGATTGCATCCCTAACTATTAGTTACATAAAATTGTCATTGATTTATGATTTTATTTCATATTTTTCATAATATACCTACAATAACATGTACAATGTACATGTACTGGATTCTATAATCAATTATTTAAAGCCAATAAGACCCTTTGTACACACACGTTTTTTTGCCGTGAAAAACTACGGTTTATTCGCCGTGTTGGCACTGTTGTCAGTGTTGTATGGGTCACTGTGGAAACTTGTTGACAGACACGTTTTTTTAAGGCACGGTTTACACGGCATACCGTAAAGAAACCGTGCCGTGTACCTATAAAGGACCCACACTCAATCTGCCTAGCCATTTCCCAACTATGTTGGGGTTGGCTTCCAGTCTAATCGGAAGCAGATGAATACCAGTATTTTACATAAAGCGACTGCCTATCTGACCTCCACAATCCAGTTTACTTGGTAACACGGTACCCCTTGGTAAGACTGGTTGTCAGACTTTCAGGCTTTTGACGACCCGTAACGACTGTCAAAGATCCACCAATGACAGCCGGGACGCGCAGCAGTGCGCTTTCCGAGACACGGAGGGGTTTCGGTATGTAAAGATGGTCACCCATCCACGGACCGACCGTGGCAAGCGTAGCTTAACCTGATCGATCGACCCGTGCGGCTGTAATTACTTAGCCACGAGCCCCTTTGTCACCCACATTGTTTGTAATAAATTATTCTGATTCACATTTCCGTTTTGTCCAATGAGGTCTAAATTACCATATAAAAGGGAGCTCTCTCGTAGAAAGGGGAATTGTAGAGAGTGTCTACCACTGTACATAAAACAAGTAAATGAACTTAATTGTAATGTCATGTCACATTAAAATGATTACAGAAAATAAATTCAGCTGTGGAGGTAAACTCTCAGAACAAACAATTTGGTAACGTAACAGCAATTAAATTAAATGGATCGGCTCGTCCTCTATGTGCTTATGCTTAACTTTAATGTTGTGAATATTATTGTAGAATTATGTTGTAGACACTAAAACTCGCAATTTGTTCTCGTGACTATTTCTACTACTATTTTAATATCTTTATGGCTGCTTATCAACTTTTGGTGCTGAAAATGAACCATCCGTAAAACCGTAGCTACAACCATCTGCAGAATAGATATATGTGCCTTAAAATATACGAGTACGAGAGATTGCTCAAACAGCATTTCATTTTTATTTACTAAATATATTTTTCTTTATAATAATACAATCTATTTCTCACACGAAGAAGATATCACGAGAAGATACGAGCATTTATCACCTCGCTGGCTCATTGCAGATCGATGATAAATTATAAGTCCAGGAGGTCTACTCCGAAGTGCAAAGTGCGAATGTTCGGATCGGACCGACACATAGCCGAACCGAATATTATTGAAAAATGCGATAAAAGTTCGGTTCGGCTCAGTTGGGTCGGGACCATAGTCAATATTCGAAAGAGTGTAGGAGTGTAGGATCGGGACCTTCCGAACCAAATAGTAACTTCATAGCAGGAAACGGCCGATCATTCGGCCGATACTACTTCGGAGTAGACCCCCTAGGTTTCCCCACGCTGTTTTCCTTCACTGATGTCCATGTTAGGTGTTCACGATAAACTTATACCTAAGTACTTCTTTTTCGTGTTATTGACGAGTCATTTTTCATGCAGATTCTCAAAAGCACCCGCCAATCATAACGTTCGGTAAACCGGACGTGGTGGTCGGGGGGTTGCTACGTGCCAACTGCACGAGCGCGCCCGCTGCGCCTGCGCCGCGGCTCACGTGGTATATTGATAATGAAAAGGTTAGTATAGATATTGTTTCGTTGTTCATATGATTTTAGAGAATTAAGAGCATGAAATATAGCGATAAAATGCCACTTACTGTGCCATTAAAATCTAAATTTAAAATAAATGACAGTAATTTTATTTAAAGAACTGAAAGATTAATTTATTTATAGAAAGAAAAAATAACACAATTTCCACGTACGTAAGTGTCTATATTCAGAGTTTAGGCAAGTATGATATGGTCAACTGCAGCTCTATATAGTAACACTTAAACTAAAAAAAACGGCTCCACTCCTAAGAAATAAAGGCACGTCAAAGTCAAATTATTACCGTGGGCATACATTACCCACCTACCTTTAGCTTTAATCAAAGTCACTTTAAATAAACTGAATGTTTTGTTGTGTCTAGGTCGACGAAGAATCAGTGAAATACTTCTCCTACCGCGTTTCAAGTTCCACCCGCACGAAGGGGGGAGGTGGTTACCGCAGTAGGAAGCACCAGCATCGCTACATCGCACCGGAATTTAACTACACGGCCAAATACTGGGCGCTTGTCAGTGAAACCACTGTGGTACCACCTGTGAACACAACCAAGCATCATAAGTGCACTTTGAAGGATCAGCAGAGCGAGGAAATGGCTAAGGTTTCTCTAAGATATTTTTATATTTTTTTGTATGTGGTTTAAGGAATAAGATTGCTTTTAAGGTAAAAGAACCATGATGCCCTAATTCCTACATACATACATAGGTAGGTACTGTAAGAGATATTTAAGAGCTCTCAGGGTACCGGGAGGAATCAATTAAAGCACGGTTCATCGAATATGTTAATTAATTAGAATTCCTAGAAATCCTTCAACGTGTTTTACAATTGTTTTTCCTTCTCTTGTCAGCCAAATCTGATGCTTACTGTTTTCTGCCTTCTCAATTTGTAGTAGCGTTAATCTTATAATGTTATGCCATTATCCTATACCAAAAAGGTTGCATGCCCCAATCCACGCAGATAATCTCTACAGTACAGTAGATAGCACCAATACCATGCCCCACGTTTCGCTCCAAAAAATAAAACAATAGAAGTCGGTTAAAAATGGAGATGAATTTTCATATCGAAGGAAGAAATGATGATAAGCTGGCATTCATCAAATTGTAAGAGTCAAGCGTCGGTCGGTCAAACAATTATTCTTCGTTAACATTCATTTACAAGAATACCAACGCTCCTGCATTAATTAACTGTCGAGCAATATGAAGCAAGTGGAGAGCAGTGGTAACTACCGCGACTTACGAGTTATAGGTCGAAGGTTCAAACCCAGACAGGCGCTTTAATTTGTGTAAATTATTTCAACACCACTGCTCTCAAAACGGTGAAGGAAAACATCGTGAGGAAACCGGCATGTCCTAGAAACAAAAATTCGAAGACATGTGACATCTACCAACCCGCACTGGGCCTGCGTAGTGGATTACGGTCCACTATCTCTCACTGAGAGGAGGCCCGTGTCCCAGCAGTGGGAACTTTATAGGCTAATTATGCAATTTATCAAGCAATGTGGTAACGAATTTTGGCGATCACACTTTTAATTGGGTCTTGTTAAAAGAAAATGAAAAGAAATAAGACAAATGATTAAAGACAACGATTATCCGATTGTTTTCAAAGAAAACGGATCTGTTCTGGTGACTATTTATAGCACGAACATCTTTTAATCTCGCAATTGAAAAGAACAAATTGAAAGATCGCAATGAATGTACCAGATAAAGAATAAATCAAAGCGGGGGTCTTACAATAAATAACAAAAGACAATCTCAATCTGAAGTCGATTGGGCTCAAGTTCAAGTGATTCTGTATCTCAATATTACTCTTTTCATCCTCCGGGTTTAAATTGACAACCATCTTCAATCGAAATGAAAACGGTCGGACCACGAACGTTTCATGCACAAACGCTTTTTACTTAAGAATATATATTTGTGGTGGTAACATGTTCAAATCTCTTTACTGTATTAGGTTCACTATTGTCGTGTTAAATTAATGTTCCAATGTTTTATGGTCAGAAATATGTTCGAGTTATAAATTTGTGATCATTTATTATTTATGTCAGTTTGATTCAATTGTGGTTTGTTTAGTGATTTATGGTTTAAAAGAAGCTTTTTGATGTCTATCTATGTGCCGATAGTTATTTATCGAGTTATGCTTCAAAGGCATAATATCAATAGTATAGCTGTTCCATGTAAATACATTTTGTTTGGCAGTTATTTTCCTTTCATTATTTTTATTTGTTCAATTGATCTTCCATAATATTGATTCTTACAATCGCCGAAACGATGTCAAAGTAACCATTTCTTTTGAGGAAAAATTATTTCTTCCCAAAACTCGTTCCTTTTTCTTGTTTCTCTAATACTTTATTGTAATTCAAATTCCCAACTTCGTCATTTGTTCGAATCGAATTTTTACCGAATCCATACATTTCCAATTTCCTATTCTTTGACATCCGATGACGTACTTGTAAGAACGGAAAATTAGCTAAGTTTGGCAGCTGAGCTGGGATTACGTTAATAATTTTACCCAAGTTAAGGCACTTGAGGAATATTTAATTGTTTTAGAACCTTCTTAAGAAATGTTTTCAAAGTTACATGCTTTAGTTAAGTATGCTTTACCTAGGGAGTTTGCCTTGAATGCTATGGTAAGATTTCTGATGTTGATTTCACGGTATTCATTGAATACGATGTTATGCAAATTTTATTATACCCAGCTGTTATAAATGTTTTGGCAGAAGTTCCAATCAAATCAAATCTTGACTCTTTGTTCTTGATGAAACATTTTCAATCAAACATTCCAACTACAACAATGTCTTAACCATCGTCTTCACTGACCTTCTCACTTTCTTCACTATAGATTCAAGAAAGGCCACGAGTACCGCCAGTGATACCCATATCACTTTGGGTGTCCATAGCAGAGCTTAAGGCGCCCGCGCACGGCAGACTTCAACTGACATGTACTGCGACCATACCTGACGAAGTGGGTCCTGGGGAGAAGTTCGCTGATATAAAGAAACAGACTGTTACTGGTGAGTTCATATGTACTTTCCAGTATCTTTAGATTCAGGTGGTTTCTAATAGATAGACTAAAAAAATGGATGCTTAAGCAAAGGTACTTTACATGCCCCTGACCCAGCGTAGAGCGTAAGTGTGCATACACACGAGCGACAAGCGTCGACGACAGAGGCAACTGCAGCCGTCGACGCTTCGGTGGCTACCGTCGACAATGTGTCGCTCGTGTATTTGAGTAATGTGCTCAACTAGTCGACGGTTGCAGTTGCCTCTGTCGTCGGTGCTTGTCGCTCGTGTGTATTCACACTAAGCGTTCGTCGATTGTAGTTGTCACGCAGCATAGACATTGCAGACAGCGTATGCATTTACACAGCGTCTATGTGGCGTCAGTGCTCCGTCAACGCTGACACTAGATAAAATTATGCTCAGAGCGAACCAATCACATTGTAATGCTCATTGTATTTGTTAATACATAATATTAATATTCGCAAACCAGCTAGATATTATTAGAACTCACCCACAGCAGAATTTTACTTTTAACAACAATTGAAAAGTAACGATTCAAGAGTTGGTTTTGTTTTGCTTTTTTTCTAAAACAAACTTAATTGTACCAAGTTATTTCCCACTTCACTAAACGTTACTTTTTCCAACTTCCTCTAAAAAACTTAAATGCTGTCTATTATTCTGTATAAAAAAACTTCGCTAAACTTAAAAAGGAACTGCGCAACAAACTTTCATTTACATTAATGCGGATCCCGCAAGAAACTTAGCGAGTGAGTTAAGTTTCAGCTCAAAATAAGCACAAGTCTGATCTTAGCGTGGTTCACGAAATTACGGCTAACGAACTATAACTTGGAAGGCGGACACCATTTATTTTTAATCAGTGTTCAGTTGCAAGAATCTCGGTAGGTCTTCCTAAGTACCTGAATACTCCAATATATATAAAACTAAGCTGTACTACGTTCCGATCATGTGAGAGCCTTAACTACGCTTTAACTAATCTCATACCTATGAGTTTTTTTTCAATGGAATGGTTCGAATAAACAATTTCCTAGTCTAGTTACCGTGAAATGAACAATTGTGCAACAACTTTACAGTGAAGCGAGAACTGGTCGAGAGCAATGGCATAGACTAAAGAAACAACAAGTTAACAACAAATTAGCACGTCGGCTTGATGACATTCGAAATTCAGCTCTATCTTTTTAGTAAAAGAACAGAATATCGCCGCGTCTTAATCAAAATCGTCACGTTCACATGACACTTTTTCTTCGGAAAACAGGAAGTCTGTCGGTGGAACCACGTGTTCCGGATCGCGTGCTCGTGCAACAATCGCTTTTGGTTAGGGCGCGGGTTGTGGCTCTCGGTCTTAAAGCCGCGTTTACCCAAGAGTATATTCGGCCGTCAACTATGTGAAAGAAAAACAAGGGACACTCAGTCGTCGACAGGTGTCAGGGAAAATTTTACTCTTCAGCTGTTTCATGTTAATAATTCTTTACAGTGGCGGTCAACGAACTAAGTTTGAAGAAGCCACATTCTGACACAAGCCACGCGAACGCCACCTCAAGCTGCCTCCAAAAGTACCCGCTATGGCTCCTCGGCTGTGGTCTCATACTTCGTGAATTTACCCTTCAATTAAATTGAATGACTCTATGAATCTCGCCTATCCCCGATCAAATATTTTACCTGCGACGCGGCTTATAGTATGTAGTTTCAATATTTCTTAGATACTTACCCCTTATTTATACCCTGCTATACAATTTTGTGTACCTTTACGCTTTTCCTCGTCTCACTTTCAAGGAATAAGGTTGTCCTAAACTTTGTTTTGCTAAGTATATATTTTACATTTTTACACCCTTACTATATTTATTACAGCTACATTTATTCCGATGTCATTCCTAAAAGCATCTTGATTGAGACTTCATATTTTAAATAAAATTAAAAATAAATATAATTTTACTGTGTTCATACATTAAATGTTATAATGTAACTAGAGTTTATTGTTACAGTGTATATTAATTTTAAGATGATGTTATTATTGCATATTTTCAACCATTTCTTCGAATGTGTCCTTTTTCTTCCTGAGCTTTTGTATGTCAATTATACCTATCTGATCTAGTTACTACAGGGTTCCATGGATTAACCAAACTATCGCTATTTTTATTACGGTATCGCATATAATGGCTATTTCTGGATATCTATCTAACTGCATTCGAATAGGTACCATGTTAATGATAAATCATAAAATAAAAAACAATAATTAAAATAAGGTAGATATTGAATCGGTACTTTGTATAACTGAATTTTCTCCAATGTTCCCTTTGATATGCACCATCAGAATAATAATAATAAGTACAATTGTAATAAAGAACATTGTGGAATCAAAACCTTCTCGCTGCTGCTTTGAGTGTTGTCTTACCCTAGATTAAAGGTTACCATGAAATATTC
The DNA here is from genome assembly GCA_949629185.1 of Apamea crenata. Classification (NCBI taxonomy): domain Eukaryota; kingdom Metazoa; phylum Arthropoda; class Insecta; order Lepidoptera; family Noctuidae; genus Apamea; species Apamea crenata. The sequence goes on along the minus strand of OX451360.1, from coordinate 14,918,278 downwards.
AGAACAGAGTTCTCCGGGGAATATCCTATGTGCGTCTACGTAATTCTTGTTTCATCTCTACCTTTATAATTTGAATTCTTTGTTGAAACTCATTTTAGATCTAAGATTATATAATTCATAGAAAATTGTAACGACTTTCATTTTGTTTTTCTCGTTCGTAATCAGAATATTTCATGTTGGTAGGTGATTTTCAAAGTGAGAACGTATTTTGAGAATTAAATTATTGTCTAATATATTTCAGCAGAATATTTTCGATATGATTAGTGTTACGCTGTAAAGCAGAAGTTATGGTATTTAATCGTAATTGCCATGCGGGAGACGACTTGTTACCGGAACAATTCGATTAGCCCCTTCGGGTAAACTCGGGGAAAATGGAATTACACTTCGGGGAGGAATTAACCCAATATTATTGTTTGATTTCGTTAGCCCAATAACAAAACCTGTTTGGGGCAAATTGAATTAAGGATTCCGTGACAAGGTTCCGTCTTCCAAATTGGTGTTGAAAGTCTTCCTGCAGCTCTTTACACTGACTATTGTAGAAAGTTTATTTGTTAGGCTAAAAGATGTGATAAGTTAAGAAAAATGTGTATATTGAAGCGAAATATATTTTAAAAATAGATTAATTATTTATGTGCTATTGTATAGATGAAAGTATATGAATAATTGTAAAATAGATACATTTAGGCGTATTAGGTAACATCCATGAAGTGTATCTGACAATCGCTTCAGTTGTATGTATAATAAACCCTTCAAATTGTTTATTCACATGTTTTCTTTTATGACGTAAATGTTTACGACCTCGTTGTGCTGTTTTTATTTTTAGCACCACTTGAATACGCGTAACAAAACCTTGTAGCTAATGTAATTTTCACATCTCCAGATGCGATCAACTCATAAATTGGCACATTTATTTATAACTCACATGACATTGCGTACTTTCAACATAACCCACTTTAAGCTGATTGTAACTGTCAGGCATGGTAAATATATTGTTTAAGTTATTGTTTGTATAAGGACTGATTTTTCCAATGCTAGATAATTTTATCCGAGGAAAATTTTGAATTTTTGACAGTTCTTTCTTCCATGTAAAAGCTGTCAGACGACAATTTTATCCCAGGAATAAAAATTGTCTGTCGATTGAAAAATCAGCCCTCAGTTTAAATATGGAAAATATTGGTTCGATCTGAATTCGATTCATTACTAATAAATTATAATTGTTTTTATTTTTTATTAAGTCATTTATCCTCAATAAAACTTTTCTTTAACACATTCTAAAACAAAATTGGGTATAGTAAAAAAAAAAAACAAATGAAAATCAAAACACGAGTTCGTTCGATAAAACTTACATTGTATGCAATACAACAAACAGTTTTCTAATAATTGTGCACACGGCTTGTTCATTCGGTTAAATTGTAAAAGTTCAGTGCAACCGATAGTCACACGGTCAATAAAGTGTCGATATTTTGTTTACGTATGTACACAACTTGTATAGTTACAAACATACTCATAAAGGCAAGCGCCCATTACATTCGCATTTGTTTTTGTATGGCACCTGTCTGGTCATCCTAGGGGAGGTAGTTAGCTGCCTAACCGGGATATCCTGTGGATGCCTTAATCAGCCAGGGCATAAAAGTTTTAAATTAAGCGACTACACGCTAAGGGCACGGGGCTCGGCTTAGGGCGTCACTGGAGGATGGCAGCAAGGGACAGGCTGGATCGGATCTTCATTATTCAGGGACGAATTTAACCCTAAAGGCGCAGCGGCGCGGGCGGGCTCGAGCTAGGGTTGGGGCAGCCGCATCAGGCCGCATTGTATCACATTTAAATACAAACAAAAAGCGCGGCGAGGCCCGCCTGTAGTGTGTGATGGTTCATTCAAAATATAATAGACCTCCAGACCGAATTCAGACCATGGCGACCAATCTAAGCGGAGACCAGCATTCGACGCGGGAGACATTTTTGTCTATATATCTCTTCCCTCACTCTCATAGTCCGACGGGACGGTAATCACATGCAACCGTAAAGATCAGGCGCAGGACCGACTGAATAACTTGCTTTTCAAGGCACGGGGGTAACACACCACAAACTTTCAAGCTTCGGCTGTTACTAAGAAACAAAAAAAACAAATGAAAAAAATATTCAAAATATCCGAAAGTGATCTCAGACCATTTTTGCTCTGTGGTGCAGCCCGTCCAAATTTGCGACAGTTTTATGAGGTACGCAGGGTTAGTACAGACACATTTCGCCAGCTCTGCTACAGGTCCCATATATAATAGGGCGTGAGTCTACAACCATCAATCAGGCACAAATTTAAACACCGAGCTTTTACTAAGAATTTTTAAAAGGAATAACTGAATAACCTATTCAACCCGAGGTTCAAATTCAGAACAGGCACAGCAGTCGCATCGGCGACCGCTTGACCAAAGAGGCAGAACTGTAAATGTGTGTTTTTCAAACATGGCGTTTATATTATATGTAAATATAGACAATTTTATGGTATGGAATGTAAAATGGAACAATGTTTCATTCGAATTATTTTTTATTGTAAACACATTTCGTATTTTCAGTTGTAAATGCACCTAATTGTTTTAATTACGTGCCTATTGAAATTTGTTTGTTTTGTAAATGTATGATTCTCATTTTTATAATTAATATTGTGTAGTTGCAGTGAAAGGATCTGCTATTATCACTGTAAAAGAGTACTTACGGTTTTCTGTAAAATTCTACGTTTAGTTTTGTGTGGTCCAAAACCAAGATTGAGAACTTATTTTAATTGCCATCGCTTTCCATCAGGCCTGATCGAGGTCAAAAAGCAGACCCAGCAATAAAGAAAAATGACTACATAAAAAGTTGCATTTCCTTTTTTTATTTACCTACACACAAATGCAATTCAGAATTAGAATAACCAGCTCTGTTGTCAACTTTTATGAGGAAAATGTAATTCTTTCGCAACAATTTCATTGCCATTTATACCCCATTGTCCCTTGTCAACCTTACCAAATAAAATTTGCATTTTTTTCTTTTTCTGTACGAGTGTTAATAACAAAACATTTTTGTATTTAACATACCTACTTTATTATTTAATAACAGTACGTATTCCAATTACCATTGTCATCGACAAGTTGTTGTCTAATTGTTTTCCATTCAAGAAGCGATTGTCGGCCATCAATAATTTTCAATAGTCCTCTGGCCATTTTAAAATTAAAATATTTTATGTACCTACATGATCGTACAATGTGAATGATTAATAAAAGCTTAATTTAAGCCTCTTTTGTGTTTTTATTATCTTTTGAAAGCCCTAAATTGAAATGAATGTAGATATCTAGGTACAGTCACGAGCAAAAGTATGTATACACTCGGCTTTATTCAAAGGCGATTTACTCCTTTATTTTTGAATGAAATTTGATATTGTTACGAACATAGCATTTTCAAACCCATGGGTTTATGCAATGTGTCGTATTTCAAGGCTGCATTCGGTATTTCACGAAAAACTCGCAATTGAAAGTTGCCAAGTGTTCACATATTGGTGCTCGTGACTGTCCTGATTTTTACATTGTCAGTGTCAAAACAATATTGTCCAGTCAGGGGCTCAAAGAAAAATATTGTGGTAGACTGGTGTCTAACCTGAGCCGAAGCCTGTATTTCAGGCCACCAGATCTCCGCCCTAAGTACGAGTAGTAGTATTCTTAAGACGGTGTTACTTGCCCATCTGATGGAAAAAGTAGGTATCTATGTGTTGGGTCAAATATATATGTGGTTGTATGTGTGGAATATGCTACAAAATATGCAACCTACAAGGCGATTCCTAGGGCGACTGCAGAGAAGATTAGTGAATTCCTGATTGAAGATGTTTTTTGGCGGCAGTCTCGACATTCATAGCGATCGCTTTACGACCTAATTCGGTCGCAAAGTCCCGGATTGACAGGTGTAATGTATGGAGTGACAGGACTTTGCGACCGAATTCAGTCGTAAAGCGATCGCTATGAATGTCGAGACTGCAGCCCCAGGCGTGTCGTGTCCGGGCCAATGCAACATGATTGAAAAGTCATGTTCCGTCAAAACGCTATTTCGATATGAATCTGTGCGCGAACAAACTCGCTTCCAGAACAGCCTCAAAAATGTGGTCGTTATTCTACAAAAGACTGCATATATTACCATCGTCTCCCGTCAAAAGAAAACCTAATCCGATGACGAACTATGAAAGGAAATTGCTAAGGAATTCGATTTGCTCCTTCGTAGAAACTGCTCCCTTCCCGTATATCATAATGTACTTATTATGTATATTGACAGCTCCATATAGGAGCTTCGCAGATAGACCCGAATTGAAAATTTACTTGACGAAATGCGCCCATGAATGTGATGTCGCAGGATATCGTTGGATGTTGCCGCTAAATAAAGAATTCGTATTTGTTTTTAATCTTTTTGTCATAGAGAAGAGTCGTGTTTATTTTTCGGCTCTCAACATGAAACAACAGTCTTGAAATCAGCCTGTGAAATTGCAACTGCCAGGCTTCCTCTTTATGAGAAAAAGTCTGAATTTGCCATCACGCATTGGCAAGGGTAGTGACTGGGTCATCTATGACCCAATTTTTTTTTTCGTGGGGATATCCTCGTGGACGCTGTCCGTCTGCGGAAACGGGCACCACGGTTATCTTGGACTACCATTAGTCGGGGGCCCGGGAGATACTAGTAACTTCGCTGCACCTCTGACTGTGGGTCATCAATGACCCTGGGCGGTGTTTGTATATACATATAACAGGTATTTTATTCTGCAGCATCTGATATTAAAATATGTTCCTTCTTTAATTAATGTTTAGATATAATTTGTTTTAAAAAAATATTCCTAAATCAAAAGCCACACCACGATAATAGGCCTCAAGAGGCTCCTTAAGAAGTTTCGCTTAAATTACTCAATATTTTACCTACTTTACTTTAGAAAACTTGTTATAGCAATATACTAATACACTAATAATATTAATATACTAATATACTGCCCGCGACTTCGACCGCGTGAAGCAACTTTCTTTATTTTGATTTCCGTAAGAACCTTCTACTAAGTATTAGAAAACGTTTTCACCTCAATTCTCAATCTGGAAGCGGAGAAATATGAGAAAGATAGTTTTCGTGAGATTATCGATTGAGTAATCAATTACACAGTTACGAAAATAAAACCTTTGCACTAAATAATTAACTCAAAGTAATTAAATCGCGTAATCGCGTAGGTATTGCACTTTTCTATGAAATATTTCAGCACTTTTCATTAAAAAGTGCAATTCCTACGCGGTCAATACGTATAGAACAGCAATATTTTTTGTTTAATAACCGAAGAAAAATTTCGACGCTACGGGGTCTAAGCTCATGTGCTGAATCCATGGTTACTACAGTTTGCGCGTCGATGTCCGTGCCACCCTGTATTTGGAGCCGTGGTGAGCCGCACTGCAACGCAATCATTGTTTCGGACAGATTCAAGCTTCCAAATTGAATTTGAACAGTTTCCAGTGCAATGAGGAACGCGGGCCGCTTGTAGTTAAGCATAAGCATAATCAGCCTATAATGTTCCCATTCACTTCACACACACAAACACCTACACACACCCTCAAGAGTCACAAACACACCCACACCAGACACAAACACACCACAAGCATATCACACACACACACACCATACAAACATACACACGCACCGTACCATACCTGAAATCACCTCTCTAGTCTCCACTCTGGAATTCGTACTCCGAGCTCCAAAATAGTTGTGCACTTTTGTTGTGATGGGTGAAAAATGTTATACTCGCGTCAGGACACGTGACCTGATCGAAAATTCGTAAGACGGAGCTCGCGTCAGGACACGTGACCTGATCGAAAATTCGTAAGACGGAGGGAGAGTAGACCGCATTCCAAAATATCAAAAATGCACAACATTGATATTCAAGTTTTCAAATAACATAAAGAAAATACCAAATTATCGCTTATTCATTAAGGAATTTTCATTAAGCTCTCCATTTTACATGAAACCCTTTTTCCGCGAAACCTGACAAAAAATATCCAAATTCCCGGTTTTCATCAATTTTTCGAATTATTATGTAAAGACGGGATTAGGTAAGAATCCCGCGACGTATCGATCGACAAATCACTGAATTATTCATTCGGCTCCCACTGACTTGTTATCGCTCATAATTCGACGTGCGCCTACAATAATATCCCCACCTCATTCGTCGATAAAAAAATTTATCGGAAAAAATAAAATTTATAAATCTGCTATGTTTATCGCCTCATTGAGATCATAATTTTCTTTTTCCTTCCGTCGAAGATACACACGTACTTTTCCTGAAAGATCCCATAAAACTATTCATTATAAGGTTATTGTGGAGTTTTATCACCGTTTTGAAGAGGATTTCTCCAAGAAATATTTCACATTTCATTCTTCAAGTTATAATATCGTTATGAATGACTAGCTTCTTCCCGCGACTTTGTCCGCGTAAAATTTCTTCCGCGTCGCATTGCATCGCCTGCCCGCCCTATTACTTGGTTTTGGCTTAGCGTCCTTTCTGAATTTTTATTTTTGCTCGACTCCCAAGGGTCGTAGCGTGATATTGAATAACTTATAACCTTTCTTAAAAATTCGGCTATAAACAACAAAAATATTTTTTCAAATACGACTGGCAGTTCCAGAGATTAGCGCATTCAAACAAACAAAACAAACGAAAACACAACCAATTTCTTTAGCCTTATTAAGTATTAATTAAAAGAATGGAAAGGTTGTCAAAAATTAACTACCTACCCCGAAGTACGTATTTTGCATGTCACCTATTATCATGAATATAACCTAACGAAATAAATCTCCTTTAATTATTTTACTTAATTCAACTTAAAGGACAATGCCCATGGATGTATGGAATCCCGTATCAAAGTCAAACTTTGTTTTTTTATAGACTACACTTATCATATACACCACACACAGAAGACTACAGAAGTTCTTTTTGTAACAAAAAACCCTGGTCTCGGAGATTTTCAAAAAATTCGATATAACCTAAAAACTAGGTAGGTACTTTATTTTGTTTGAAATGTCATACACGAACGGCCATTATTTCTCAAAAAAAAAATGATAATCGTTTAAATGAAAATTAGATTATATAATATTCTAGTTATTTTTGATTCATGTAGAATCGGCAAAGTACCTATAATTTTTTTACCAGTTTTTTGAAAGACGTGATCATGACACTTCGAAATTCAAGGTTTATATTAATCATATCATTTGAAACCGAACGTCATGTAAAGGGAATAAAACAATATCAAAACTATTTTACTTTAAATTAAATTCCCTGTTCAAAAATCAAATCCCCGACGCGTAATGTCGTAAAAAAATATAAAAATAAATACTATAATATTTTGATAGAATAGAATAGAATAGATATTTATATATATAAATAAGTAGGTACTTACTATAATATTTTGATCTTGATACATGAGATATTTTGGTACGTCATTTGGTCATTTTCCTTTACACTGTGGTGACAAAAAAATGCTATATCTACTCCAATAAGTATCGACATAAATAATAATATCAATATCGACATAATTATCAGTTAGGTACTGCTAATGTATTTCATCAGAAATCAAAACCAACACAAATTAAGCCATCAATTCCAGATTGCATGTACCTTTGATGTAGCACAATTCTGTTATCAGGATCTACAAACGATTGGCTTTGTGACAGTACAAACAGATTCCAACACACGTGTATGTAACCTGTGTATCAATATACCTACTGTTCCTCAATGGATTACTGTTTACCATTCACATGAAAGCTTTGTTCACAGAGGACGGAATGCTTGACTGGTGACTGAGATTGCAAACAGGGATAGCCTAAAATAACAGTATGTACCCTGAAGTGAAATTAATATACTTATATGTGACGGAGAAAGTATCTGTGTCTCTTATTATCATCAGGCATATTTTAATTACTGTGGGCGTATGTACTATGGGTAGTGTTAGTTATTGCGCAATAGAAAAACCGTTTGCAGTTCATATCTGGTTATAGTAAATGAACAAGTTAGTCACACCTGCGAATCACACACTGTAGGTAGGTACACCACTCAACGATATGGAACGCGAGACAGTTTCTGAGCACATGTTGTCCGTACGACCCGATGTCCAATGGTCAAGAGAGCACTCCTGCTCCACACCGCTCTTGGTAGCTGTAGATTCCCTCCACCCCCACGAACTGTCAAACGAATGACTCCGACATTTATGTAAGTAGATCTTATAAGACACTTTTACAAGTCAATATTTTGTTGGTCAATATTTTAAAAACTAGATGGCGCTGGCATTTTCTAGCTGACTGATCCCTGAAAAGAAATGCCAAAACTCAGAGGTCATGGTCTCTTTTACACCTTGTTTGTGTTTTCCTTCTTTCTAATGGTTGACTGGAAGTGGATGCATTATGACCTCATGTCGATTTGTCTAGCTCCCTTGTATTTGTAAACTTATAATTAGTTCTATTACCTACTTTGTTAGGAATGCTAATTGCGTACATTACGGCAGCAGGGTGTGATTGTGGAGCTATGTCGCAAACCATGCTCCACCTCCTATCCTGTCCTCTGTGTCCCAAAACATGCAGCTAGTGTGACCTCTGCGCTACCACCGACGTCGACGTAGAAGGGGCGAAGTGTTGAGGTAGAAAGAAAGAAAGAAAGAAAATACATTTATTTGCGGCAAACATGACGCATAAAAAAAAGAACAAACACTCAAAAAAAAAAAAAAAGTGGGAGGTAAACATACGTCACATAAGGGTAAAAGGTAGGGTAGGGTAGGGTAGGTAGGTAATAAGATCTAAAATACAGTTTTGCTAGCGACACTAAGAAGAAGATAGGACTACATATGTACTTATAAACCAATTTAAAACAGTTTGCCGAAAAACACACAATCACAAATTATGCAATGGTTTGTTCTATGTTTGTACTCAAGCATTTTGAATTAATATGTATTATAAGACAGTTTGGTTAGCATTAATGAGTGAAAGGATCACTCACAACACAGTTGTAATAGTTTCATAATTATTCATAACCTTGGATAATAATCCAATGATATACGCTCGACCAATTCATTTCACCAATTTCATTTGAATTTAATATGAAAAACAGATTCAAGTCTTCGTACAATGAAATTACTTTTAACTAGCTTCTGCCCGCGGCTTCGCCCGCGTGAATGTCGGAAAGGATAAGAAGTATGTCCTTCCCCAGGATGCCATCTATCTCTTTGGCATCTGCTGGCAGGCAATTTTATCGAAATCCGTTCAGTGATTTAGGCGTGAAAATGTAACATACCTACAGACAGAATATATAATTTTATATAGTACCTATAGCTGTTGCCCGCGACTTCGTCCACGTTTCCGCCGTTTTTCGTAAAAAAAAGTAGCCTATGTCCTTCCTCACGGGTCAGTGGTTTTGATGTAACAGACAGATTAACTTTCGTCTTTTAGTAGGGAAATATAATATGTCAATCTACAATACTGTTGAAAAATATCGCAATACGGAACCGCACAATATTATTGTTAATAGCTGTGCCCGCGACTCCGTCAGCGTGTAACTCCTTGTGTGTTATTAAGTTAATGTATTGGTAATTTGTTAGATGTTAATTGTTTAGATCACGTTCACATGAGGCTTAAGTACCTATAGAAGGGGTAGCGGGATCGTCCGAAAGGGTTACCGCTGCCCTGGAACATAAAGGGCTAAGGAAGGAACACGGGTGGGTTTTAGTCAGTAAGAGTCTGACACTCCCTTCCGCTCCACCCAGCCCAGAGCTGGAGGGGTCATTTGATGATTTCCCATCCAGAAAAAAAAAAAAAATGTTCCTGTAGAACGAAAATACTTCAGCGCAAAGCTTCCGGGTAAACTATGTTGAAAGTTGACCCGTCCGGCACGTGAACATAAAGATTTCTAGAACTGCTAACCCGGGAAAGAGCGACGTACAATTGACCATGCGAGAAACAACTGACACCGAGATCTACTCCAGCAACACGAAAAGTTTGCCCTTGAGCCTTATTAACTGTCATTGCATAACACACCGATACTGGGAATTGCGTTCTTTTAAATTGGAATGGAAAATTATTTGGTATTATGGGAATTCTGGGAATAAAGACGGTTTCTCCTGCACCGCAACCTGTTAAAATTTGAGCCTCGATTATATTTTGTTGCAACTGGGTTACTTTTAGCCGAGTTCCATTGCAAAGTTGTGGTGGTCTTAAATTTCTGAGCAGAATAATCGGAATGCCAATTTTTAAACAAATTTCATGAGAAGGAAGTCCGGGCATATTTAAAGAATTAAAAAATTCTATCGGGTAATTAGTGGCTTCTTGTTCATCGACCATTCTATTTATTGAACTATAAACTTTGCTTTCCCCCTGTATATTCGACAGTATTTTGTTATTAATCTCAAATGCCTGGTCATTGCGAGGAGTTAAAATGGATCTTTCGCATAGCCAAGAATTGTCCCTATTTAATATATTTGTTACGTCACCGTAAACCGACGATATAAGGTGTGGTTGGGATTGCACTATACAACATAAATCAGGCGTCAGAATAAGTTTTCCTTGGTGTAGTTGTGGATAGGTACCTTCACCAATCTTTAATAATGTATCAGAAAATTGACGATCATCCGGGTTATCTCCAGTTCTCACTCGCATGTTTATAGTCAAATGCACCGATTGTATATCACGCCACAAATAAGAGCTTTTCAGGCAAGCCCTAACCTCATCAGCTCGGGTTCCCCGTGGTATTACCGGTAAGGTCTGTCGGAAATCACCACAAAATAAAACCGTGATGCCGCCCATTGGTCGATCATTTTGTCTTATATCCCTTAAAGTTCTGTCTACCGCTTCTACTCCTTTTCGATGGGCCATCGTACATTCATCCCATATGATTAAATTACACCCACGTAATACCTTAGCTTTGTCGCTATTTCTTGAAATACTACAGGTTGGACTTTCCGTAAGATATTAGCGTATTTCATGTATAACTTTGGTGTTTCTATACCGATTTCTATGATTCTTTTTTATGGAATAGTTAATAATGTTAACTTTTTTAATTAAGAATGACTGAGAGTGTTATAAATGTAAGAGTAGACAAATATAATCAGAAAGCTTCGAACTGCTAAGCTATCGGGAGTTACACGTATTATTGTGAGTCAACCATAAAAGATAGACATATGCTGTCGTGGGATATTTTTTATATAATTTTAAGGAGAACATTTCCGTCATACATGATTTCTGTGTAGCTTTAACCATTAAGGTTGCACACGCGACGGAAGCGTAAAAAATGGAGTAACTTCTCCCGTTTTCCCAACATTTCCCTTCACTGCTCTGCTCCTATTGATTGTAGCGTGATGAAAAGTATACTATAACCAGCTCAGGAGTATGAAAAATAATTGTACCAAGTTTCATTAAAATCCGTCGAGTAGTTTTTGTTTCTATAACGGTTATACAGACAGACAGACAGACAGACAGACAGAAAGACAGACAGACAGACAAAAAATTTACTGATTGCATTTTTGGCATCAGTATCGATCCCTAATCACCCCCTGATAGTTATTTTGGAAATATATTTCATGTACAGAATTGACCTCTCTACAGATTTATTATAAGTATAGAAGATAAGTACTAGTCTGCCTATAATCAGCTTAGAATGTTCGCACTGCTGGGACACAGGCCTCCTCTCGGTGAGAGTGAATGGGCTGTAATCCACCACGCGGGCCCAGTGCAGGTTGGCAGATGTCACGTCATGTCTTCGAATTTTTATGTTACGTATTTTTCTTCCCGCGACTTCGTCCGCCAGAAATTTCTTGTTTCCCCGACCCACCCCGTTACATCGCATCGCTTGCCTGCGCTATTACTTCGTTTTCGCTTAGCGTTCTTTCTGATATTTTTTCTCGGCTCCTAAAGGTCCTAGCGTGATGTTAAATATCCTATAACCTTCCTCAAAGATTGAAAGAAAGAAAAGAAAGAAAAATATTTTATTCTGCACAAAGAAAACGCACAATTACAACAAAAAAATAATAATATTAAAAAAAAAAATAAGAAAAAAGACTAAAGATACACATAGTCAAAAGACTCGTACTCAATCATAAAAATGTTGACACTCTTGTCTATTGCTGATAAATGATTGAGCTAATAAATGCAAAAATATTTTTTCAAATCCCACTAGCAGTTTCAGATCTAGTCAGTCAGTCAGTTTCAGTCTCCAGCTTTTTTATTAGTATATATATAGAATATATTACTATAAATTACTCACTGATTATAACTGGACTCTGAAGTAACTTGTTGCTCCATAACAGCACGTAAGCGTAACAGCTAGGCGACCTACAAAACTGAAATCAATATCTTGTAACCTTCTTATACGAAAGATCCTTCACATTTCTGTCGTGCCTGCAGACAACTATAGGTATCACGCCCAATGACGTAATAAAAGACATCTGCTAACATTCCGACTTTCCGAAAGCTGGAACAAACCTTTATCTTAAATAATATTTACGCATAAGCTACTTTAAGTCGGTTCTGGATAGGGTTTAATTTTCAATAAAATTATCTGTTAATGATTTTTCATTTTATATGTTTAAAGTTTGGGCAGGTCAAGATTAGTGGCTTTCCTTGGTTGTGTTAAATGTCACAATAGGTCATAAGTTGACTTAGGGCCGGTTGTTTCAAACGGTTGGTTAACGTTACATACTCACGTTAAAAATAACGATTACGTAATCGTTCATATTTGACGACAAAGCCATAATTTTGTCAACATTTTCTGAAACAACGCTTTTGTTGGTTTGACGATAGTTAGCACCATTTTTGACGAATACGCCGGCGTCAAGTGCCATAAATTAATGACATATTTCATTTATTCATTTGTTTAACATATGTACAATAATAATGGTATACACATTGCAGTGTTGGCATATTGGTATTTTATTTTGAAAATTTCTACAGTTGTCCATTACTGAATTTTACAATATATTTTTCTGAGATAAAAAACCACTAGCTTTATTTTTGATAAGTATTGCCTTTGTGAGAAGCTTTTAACAGAAAAGTTTTACAGGCCGAGATTCAATTACGTAAACCACAAAGTAATTTTCATCGGATTTTATTGCCTTTCATTATCATTTAAAGTTTCTGAAGTAAGTATAACGTTAAAACCATAATAATAGAGGCTTTTGATACAGTTTATCGATAGGAAAGGAAAAGTAGCAATATTAGATAAAATTAAAAAAATATAATTATATAACACTTGACTATAAATACCTTGTCTTCTTCTTGTGCGATTCTGTAACCATCTCACCGTTAAAACTTAGGTGGAGTGAGCGTGGAGTGAACTGTCATGCCAACTACAAGGGATTGACACTATTTACAGCTAACTCTAAGCTCACTTCACCTAACTTTTCACAGTGAGATTTTAACAGAATCGATCGGCTGTAATACCTAGTGGAATTTGATGAAAGTATGATTTCATTTCTTCTTTTATGTATATGTCATATAAGATTGATTCTTTTATTGTCATGTATAATTATGAACATCTTTAGTTCATAATCTATCTCGCGAGTTTATAAACTATTAAAAATTTGTGAGTGCAACACACCATTTCATTTCAACGCATTATTTTTCAATAGTTTATAATCTGTCCATGGCAAACCGACAAATTGTGAACTGATATCAAACATGCATGCGGTGGATTGCACCTTGCTTAATACTAAATAGCCATGTAACTGCGATCAATTGGGAAGTAGCACTCGCCGGGCACCGCTCGCGCGCGCTCTTGGTCAAAGTTCTTATATAACCCATTTTGTCGGGATGCCCTGGCTTAGTTACTGCGAACAATTTGGCTACGACCAAGATCACCAAGAAGACAAATCAGAGACGGTTCACAATTTTACGGGTAATAAAATTGGACAGATTGTGAACCCTGCCGGTAAGTGCAGACTCGTTCACAATTTGACGGTTTGTCATAGACAGATTATAATACTATCGAAAATGAATATGTTATATTGTAAGCAGTATGGTACAGTTCACAATTTATCGACAGTTGACAGATTGTAAATCTCGCGAGATAGATTATAAACTAATGGTGTTCACAACGACGACCTCTCGCGTCCGGCCCTGGTGCAAGCCATGGTCCGGGGCGAGAGGGAGTGGGAGGCAGTCACCTCCTTCTGCGAAGCAGTCATGCTAGCGAAGGAGGTGGCGGGGAGGCTGAGGGAGAGAACCTCACGCCTCAGCCGCCGCGGGAGACGCTCCAGGCGTCGGGAGCCGCGTGACGACTTCCGGCCACCGTAGGCGCGGGCCTGCGGGCGGTGAGTAATGGGTAGCTCACCGTCCGATCAGGACCAGGCCCGTGCCGAACGGCGCGTTGTGTTCCACGCGCGCCTCAAAGAGATGTCAGCAGAGGACGGGGCCCCATAGGGCCGAAGCCTGCCGGGGCGGCGGGATTTTCCAAAAGGTTAACCGCTGCCCTGGAACAGAAAGGGCTAAGGAAGGAACACGGGTGGGTTTTAGTCAGTAAAAGTCTGACACTCCCTTCCGCTCCACCCAGAGCGGGAGGGGTCATTTGATGATTTCCCATCCACAAAAAAAAAAAAAAAAAAATGGTGTTCACAATCATACCTACGGTGACTTATACACATAATAAAGTAAATTAATAAAAGAGTAAATGAAAATAAAAGTCGTTTATACAAACCTCTTTATTTACTGTTTAACTTTTGAGTTTGAGCTGAAACAAAAAACAATACCGGTATAATTATTATCGTTGTGCTATGATCAAGTAAGTCCTTACGTAGCTTTAAAACCTTTAATTTAAATCTAAACAAATACTTAAATGAAAACTCATTATTTTACCCCGCAGTGAAAATAATAAAATGAAAACCCTAGTTGTAAAAACCTTCAATAATTATTAGCTTGTACAAAAGGTAAAACCATGAAATTCTTTGAGATTTTAATAATAACACGAATAACGAATGAATGTATTTTCTTTCTTTCTTTATTTTAATTATTTTTTTACAGACCGATAAACCGTGCAAGAAATATTAGCAGGCGTATTATATTACTAGCAGCGCCCCGCGGGTTCACCCGCATAATTTTCGATCCCGTGGGAATATCGGGATAAAAAGTCCCAATATGGTAATCCTGGTTATAAACCATCGGTATGCCAAATTCCATCCAAATCCGTTCAGAAGTTTTTGCGTGAAAGAGTAACAAACATCCATCCGTCCATCCATCGATCCATCCATCCATACAAACTTTCACGTTAATAATATTAATTATTAAGTAGGAAGGAAGTAGGATTGATCCTTCAGCATACCTACAATTAAAAAAAACCAAACGTCATTTTTCTTCTCAGCGTCGATAGCAAACTAAATGTACTCGGCCCAGAATTCGGCTACGTGTTTGGCACCATCACCAGCGTCCATCAGTTCCTGTAACGTGCAGCTGACAGGACACGCAGGACACGATATTAAGTGTCCCATCGTTTGTGGAACAGCACCACATTTACACTCCTAGGCGGAGTCGTCTATAAAATGTTGTAATTGAAAAATACATTAATTATAAAGACTGATAAATACTTATGTAATGATGTAGTTAACTATTTCCATTAAAATAAAAAATCATTTCAGGTACCTACTACAAATTAATAAGTACAAAATATCACACGTCAAAACACCCCCGTATTGAAGGCATTGGCGATGTCTAGAGACACCGCCAAGACAACCCCACCCCGGGCCACAGCATCCCCCGTCGTGAGGGCTCGCACGCGCATGATGGCGTCCACCGTAGAGCGCCCCCGGCGGAAACCAAACTGGCTTTCCACCAAATCCGGCCCCACCCACACCAGCTGCCCAACAAGGCGGTCTGCAATGACTCTTTTAAAGAGCTTGCCCACCTCGTCGAGCAGCACGATGGGCCGATAAGCGGACGGAGAGTCTGCAGGGCGCCCAACAAAATTGCCCTTGACATCACTTGATTTCAATAATAATAATAATAATAATAATATATAAGCTAGCAACACCAACGTCAACGTCAACGTCTCTTTTGTTGTCTCTTCACAATTTTATAATAGATAATTTTTAGAAGCAGTTTTTATATTCAATATATGAAACCATATCAGGAAAACCAAAATTATTAATTTTAAATAATTATACAATGAACAACATAGACTTACAGCATCAAAAACTGGCGAACCGGAGGTGACATGACAGATGTCACCTCATAGATAAAAACGTGAAAAATGACGACAAAAACGGATTGAAGAAGATGTTGACGAGATTAGCAGCTCGCCGCGCACGCCTACCACCTCCGGAGTCGTCGCTCAGCCCCGCCCCGCCGCTGCCGGAATCCAGCCCCATCGAGAGTGCTGTGACACCGGCCGTAGCAGTTGCGTCGAGCTCGAGCGACGACTATTTTTCCCCGCCGACGTCGCCAACACCTGTACGTCGGCAGGGGAGAGGCCGGCCACCGAGGAGCTTGGGACTTAGGGGCCATCCGGCCCCGAGCCGGGTCCCCGCTGCCGGTGGTTGTGTGCAGCGCATGAGATGGACTCAGTCTATGAACGAGAACGTCATGCGCGCATACTACGGGTCTACAGAGGGGGGAACTAACCTCACTGCGTACCGTGATAGGTTGCTGTCTCTGTTCCAGGAACTAGAACCAACCGTCAACGTCTCGGCCCAACGACTGTCGGATCAGGTGCGGGTCATCCAACGCAATCACAGGTTGGACGACATCGCACTTGATAGGCTGCGCTCAGAGGTACTGAGCAACCAAATCGTCTCGACTCTGGCACAAACCGCGGCACAAACGTCAACTACTGATGCCATCCTGCCGCGGTCCAATCATGTTGAAGAAGATGATGATAGGGTTGACACAGTAAGTAGCCAGTGCAACGTCCGACTGAGGAGCGCACTGGAGGATGCGTTTCGCGAGTATAGGTCTACTCCAACCGAACTTAGACCCCGAATACCACGGCTACCTATGCACAAAAAAAATAGGGCGCTGGTGTGTGCCTTGGACTCGCAGCTCAAGAATTTCTTCGAGAGCAGCGAGGATCTCGTTGATACACACTCAATCCTGTATTGCGCGGCTGTGGCGGCATGTCGTTTAGCTAACGTCAAGTTTCCCAATTGTGACGCAGCTACTCGACCAAAACCAGCCATACCAGCCTGGCAATGCAGGATCGAGCGTCGTATCGATGGGGCCAGGGTACTCATCGGCAAACTATACTGCTTCAGGGAGGGCAATACACGACCACGAGTGATGCGCTTTGTGAGACAGGCATTTTCGGGGACTGGAATCAGCCCTCGGGAATACATGTCCAATGTCACAGAGCGCATCGACTTCCTGAAGCAGAAAGTTTGTGCATGGGCGAGTCGTATTCGGCGGTATAAGCGGCGGGTTGATCGGTACACGCAGAATCGCATGTTCCAGAGCGATGAGAGGTGGGTATATAGAGCTTGGGAGCGACCTGAACAAAACGTGACGGACGTGTGCCGCCCGGATGATGCCACCACGAGTGCATTCTGGCGCAGCATCTGGTCGGTGCCCGTCTGTCACGCTGAGGGTGGCTGGATGCGGACTATCGAGCGAGTGTGTGGAACTATACCAGAAATGGAAAAAATCGTAATTACGCCATTAGACGTAGCCAGAGCAGTCCGTCCGTTACCGAATTGGAAATCACCGGGACCGGACGGACTGCATAACTTTTGGTTAAAATGGCTAATTAGTTCACACACTTGCCTGGCATCTCAGTTCCAGTCATCCTTAGAGTCTGGGTCGCTACCACAGTTTCTAACAACTGGCGTTACCCACCTGCTCCATAAGTCAGGTAGTCCCGCGGAACCCAAGAATTATAGACCGATCACGTGTTTGTCGACGGTTTACAAACTTCTTACATCCATTTTGAGAGCGAAAATTAACTTGCACATTGACAGTAACTCGATTATGTCTGCCTCTCAAAATGGATGTAGGAATGGGTCCCGCGGTACTAAGGAGCTTCTCCTCATAGACATGGCCATTAGCCAACAGGTTCGCCGATCCCGCAAGGATATGTCGACATGTTGGATAGATTATAAGAAGGCCTACGACTCGGTACCACATACATGGCTCATGAGGGTGCTGGAGTTGTACAAGATAGATGCAACTCTACGCACCTTCCTTGAGTCGTGTATGGGGCAATGGAAGACGGTCCTTCGCTATCCAGGGTGTCGACAGATCCAGGGGAATGATGAGCCTGTATGGATTAAGCGGGGAATATTTCAGGGCGACAGTTTGAGTCCACTTTGGTTCTGTTTAGCCCTGAATCCTCTAAGCACACTGCTGGAGGACTCAGGTCTAGGCTACCGGTTGAGGAGAGGTGGTCAGGTCATATCTCACCTCCTCTACATGGATGATTTGAAACTCTTTGCCTCCAACAAATTGCATCTGATGGAGCTACTGAAGGTAACTGAAACTTTCAGTAGTGCCATCAGGATGGAATTTGGTGTGGAGAAATGTGCAGTCATGCATGTAAAGGGGGGGGAGATTATGGAATCCGAGGGAATTCCACTTTCGGATTCCATACACCTTAGATCCCTTTCCTCATCCGAAAACTATAAGTATTTGGGTATGTCGGAAGCGTTAGGCATCAACGATGCTGACATGAAGCAATCATTGAAGGAGCGCTTCTTTTGTCGCCTGAAGAAGGTATTAATTAGTCTTCTTTCGGGCGGAAATAAGGTGCGCGCCTTCAATGGTTGGGTCATGCCGGTTTTGATGTACTCTTTCGGCATACTCAAATGGACTCAGACTGAACTCGATGCCCTGGATAGAAGGGTCCGTACACTGCTGACCGCAAACCGGATGCATCACCCACGATCATCGGTGATGAGACTGTATATCCCGCGAAAATGTGGGGGTCGAGGCTTTTTAAATGCGAAGACCCTCCACAACCGCGAGGTGTGCAGTCTCAGGGAATATTTTCTAAAAACCGAAGTGGGTATGCACCGTGATGTGGTCGCAGTGGACAAGGGACTCACCCCGCTCTCCATGGCGAAAGAGAACTGGCGCAAACCTGTAGTACTTACTACCGATGACCGCAAGAAGGTATGGCAAAGCAAGGAGCTTCACGGGCGCTTCTATCGGGCTCTTCATGAGCCCGATGTAGATTTCTTAGCGTCCGTATCCTGGCTACGTTTTGGTGACCTCTTCGGGGAAACTGAAGGTTTTGTCTGTGCAATTATGGACGAAGTTATCTTGACGAATAACTACCGGAGATATATTATGAAGGACGGGACGGTTGACGTGTGTCGGGCATGCCACCGTCCGGGCGAGTCCATCAGACATATTATCTCTGGTTGTTCTCGTCTGGCTAACAGCGAGTACTTGCACAGGCATAACCAAGTCGCCAGGATTATTCACCAGCAACTTGCTTTGAAATATAAACTTGTCGACTCTGAGGTACCATATTACAAGTATGTGCCCGACCCAGTTCTCGAAAATGACCATGTCACGTTGTACTGGGATCGGTCTATCATCACTGACAGGACTGTTGTCGCCAACAAACCTGATATAGTGGTGATAGATCGATTAGTGCGCCGCGCAATGATTGTCGATGTTACCATTCCACATGACGGGAACCTCGTGAAAGCTGAGAAAGATAAACAAATCAAATATCTTGACTTAGCACACGAGGTTGTTGACATGTGGAATGTGAGCTCGACTATCATTGTGCCGATTGTCGTATCGGCCAATGGCCTGATGGCCGAAAGCCTCGATCAACATCTATCGAGGCTCTCGTTAGGCGGTTGGATCAAGGGCCTGATTCAGAAGGCAGTACTCCTCGATACGGCTCGCATTGTGAGGAGGTTTCTGTCTCTGGAGCCCTAACCACCGGTAGCTTGGACCCTGCTCCCGCCACCGGTGGATCACTATTTTTTTATATTTTTAAATGTTATTTTTTTTTTTTATACTAATATTTAAAAATGTAATAAAATAAGACCTTTAAATAAATAAACGACATAATAATATATTATGAAGGACGGGACGGTTGACGTGTGTCGGGCATGCCACCATCCGGGTGAGTCCATCAGACATATTATCTCTGGTTGTTCTCGTCTGGCTAACAGCGAGTACTTACACAGGCATAACCAAGTCGCCAGGATTATTCACCAGCAACTTGCTTTGAAATATAAACTTGTCGACTCTGAGGTACCATATTACAAGTATGTGCCCGACCCAGTTCTCGAAAATGACCATGTCACGTTGTACTGGGATCGATCTATCATCACTGACAGGACTGTTGTCGCCAACAAACCTGATATAGTGGTGATAGATCGATTAGTGCGCCGCGCAATGATTGTCGATGTTACCACTCCGCATGACGGGAACCTCGTGAAAGCTGAGAAAGATAAGCAAATCAAATATCTTGACTTAGCACACGAGGTTGTTGACATGTGGAATGTGAGCTCGACTATCATTGTGCCGATTGTCGTATCGGCCAATGGCCTGATGGCCGAAAGCCTCGATCAACATCTATCGAGGCTCTCGTTAGGCGGTTGGATCAAAGGCCTGATTCAGAAGGCAGTACTCCTCGATACGGCTCGCATTGTGAGGAGGTTTCTGTCTCTGGAGCCCTAACCATCGGTAGCTTGGACCCTGCTCCCGACACCGGTGGATCACTATTTTTTTATATTTTTAAATGTTTTTTTTTTATACTAATATTTAAAAATGTATTGAAATAAGAAAACGAAATAAATAAACGACATAATAATATATTTATTCAAAAAATTGTAAGGCATGAAAATTAGTACAGTTTTGCTTAAATGTAAATTATATTCCTAAGACGTGCCTGAACTAGGTAATCCTGTGTTTCAGGCGTGAAGAGCTAAAATAGTCTTTAAAAAAATAATAAATAATCAAAAGTTGACAATAGAAAAATAATTATAATTATGTTGAGTAGCATAACTCCTAGTTTCTAAATTTGATAATTACAATATTTGTATACCTATAATTACTTTAACACAGTTAGTAAATTCTCTGTTTCTTCGTAAGACATACTTTGGAGAGCCTCCTTGAGGATTCTCTTACAATTTGTATAGTTCAGTGAATAAATGTTTGCTTTCGAGTTTAGTCTATTATATAGGAGAGGTCCGAGGTACTGATAAAATTTGGCTATAAAAGCATGTTTTGTAGAACTTTGTGGACAAACTATATCTTTACGCCTTTTATTAGTATAACTAGTGCTGTAGGATAGAGCTTTGTGTTGTTTTAATACAATGCCCATAATAAATAGCTGTCTAACTGTTAATACTTCACAAGATTTGTATAGGAGGTTAGTAGGAAAAAGGAAAGGGCGGGAAGTTGACACTTTGAGAATCGCCCTCTGAGCTCTCTCGATGGTTAGTAACAATGTTTTACCCACTCCACCCCATGTGGTAATACAGTAAGTTAAAATCGATTGATATAGAGCAAAGTAAACTTGTTTAACTATTTTTGGATCAGCAATACAGCGTAACTTTTTAAAAACAAATATTAACTTGCGAATTCTATTATTTAAAGCTTCTATATGTTGCTTGAACGAAAGTGTTTCATCTATTATAACACCAAGGTATTTTGTTGTATTTGCCATATTAATGTTAGGACAAACACATTGGTTATTTGTGGGAATTGTGCAATAATGAGCATATAATGTCGAGGTAGTGCCAGTTGATGTTTGTTTGCGCATCGAAAACTTAATATAATTTGTCTTCTGAACATCATGTCAATGAACATCTTAGGAGATATCATAATTTTAAAATAACTCCGCAACAAAATAGGTATGATAACGTTCGGGTCGGTTCAACATCACGCTAGGTCCAAATGAATACAGTCAGAAAGAGAACTAAGCGAAAACGAAGTGATAGTGCGGGCGAGCGATGCGATGCGACGGGGTGGGGCGGGGAACAAGAATTTCACGCGGATGAAGTCGCGGGCTAGTACAATATAAATACAACATCAACACATACATTAGATAAAACATATTCATATTGAAAAACAAATTAAAATGGAATGTAATAAGAAATCTTACTTTATGAACAAAGCCTTATCCAAACTAATGGCCGTATTCATTCGTTTTTTTTCAGCCTTCTCTACAATCAAAGGAAATTCAGAAAGTCAAGCAAGTTATTACCTTATGCCTGGTGGCTCATGTCTTCTTTGTATGAGAAAGGCTTTTGCCTAATATGGGTCAGGAAGGCCCTTTGTAAATACACGTTTTTCTTGCCGTGAAAAACTACGGTTTAATCGCCGTGTGTAGGCACGGTCGTCCGTGTTGTTCTCATCACTGTGGAAACACGTTTTTCCTACGGCGTGATTTATACGCCGTACTGTAAAGAAACCGTGGCGTGAACAAAGGGCATAATAAGCTGGTGTGGTCCCATCACACCAGCCTCTTTGGCTAAACCCTATTATTAAAACATCTTTAAAAAAGTGCAACAAGAAAATGAAGTTCACGTGAGTTCAAACGTGTAATGGCTGCGAGTGATGCCCAAAATGTTGTCGAGATATAGCGCTCAACGACGTTGTTAAAGGCAGCCCCCGATATATTGTCGCCATGTTATACAACGAAGATTTGGGACATCAAAAAAGAAGACGGTTTTAAAATAGAGTAGGTTTGTAAGCTTTCAATATCTATACATATTATAAATTAAAGTCGCTTTTCGCGTCTCTGGAATTTCTCAGTTGCAACCCGGAGCTTAGAGTGAGCTGTCAATAGTGTCAATCCCTAGCATTAGTTGGAATGACAGCTCACTCCACGCTAACTTCACCTAATTTTTCACGGTTAGATGGTTACAGAATCGCACTACTGTTAGTGATTTTTCGTTGGCGTGTTATTTATAACGGGTGTAAAAAGACACTTAACAAAACCGAGAGTCACTTATACTCCCCGTCATTGTAATATTTTTTTTTGTACTAGGCCTGGCAACCTTTTGGTTACGGAGATATAGAAGGTCAAAATTCTAACTTTTACTGTCATTTTTTTATGAAAACATGTTTTTAATGTAATAACACTACTTTAAATACCCCTACCACCCCTGTACCGTTGCATGCATCCATAAGCTAACTTTTATTCGAGGAATAAAATTGACGTTCGACAGTTTTTGTATAATATAACTGTAAAAAATTCAAAATTATCCTCGAATAAAGTTATCTGGCGATGCATAAATTAGCCCTTGATGTATAATAGAATGCGTAGTTGACGGCTATGTGATGTGAGGTGATTTTTTACACCCTGTATTAAATTTAGTAAAAATCTGGTGTAAAATAATATTTATTAATGAATGAATACGGGACTGTGAAGGTCCCATTTTGAAAATATGAGTACGGTATTGATGTCATTATATTTTTATAGCAATTTATACTCTGTAATATTGTATCACCAAATACTACGGGAGTAGGCTGTAAGTCACGCGAGCCCAGTTTAGTGCCTAGTGGATGGGCCCGCGTGGTGGATTACGGCCCACTCCCTCTCACTGAGAGAAGGCCTGTGTCCCAGCAGTGGGAATATTATAGGCTGATTATGCGAAATACTATGGTAGTAGGTAGATCAAGCGACTAAACTGTGCATTATAATACCGTTAAAATCAAATATCCATAATAATCAATTTGTGAACATTTGCGGACTAATTTTATTACACCAATACTGATTTAAACTCCATTACAAAGTACCGTTTAATGGATAATGGCAATCATATTGCTGTTTGACTCATAACATTAGCTGTTATGCTGAATTTGATAGGTTTATTATGGATTAGATAGTATATATGGGCTCGAATGATGTATTTCATTAAGTATTGATATTATTTCACGTATATTTAATTGTTCTTGAGTAAGTCAATCACAGTGTATGATTTGTAATTATTAATTCTTTTTATTTTATTCAGGAAAATTATAGCTAACTTATACAGTGTACTTAAAATATGAAATTGAAGGCTATTTACAAGTTTCCACAGATACACACTAAAATAAAAATGTAAAAAGGTCGGTACAAGATACCTATAACATAAATTAAAAAATAAATTCCCGACTAATGCCCTTTGTATACTCACATTTTTCTTCGAAAAACTACGGTTACCCGCCGTGGGTAGGCATGGTCGTCAGTATTGTATGGATCACTATGGAAGATTGTTGACGGACACGTTTTTTCTACGGCGGTTTATACACCACAACCGGGCCGTGTACAGAAAGCGTCATAGTAAACGACCCATCCCAACACTTAAAGATTATCGCCCGAGCGACGGCAGGCGCGTCACGTGACTCTGGCCCCGAGCAGCTCCCTCCCCGGCCGCCGCACCCATATCTGCCCGAGCATCTACCGATCCACCGATCCACCGATCACATATTATTATTTGCATGTTTTTAATAATATGGTCTTTTTTCGGCTTCTGGCCGAACCATATACCAAGAATAACTTTCAAAAAGACACTTTACGTACGGTTGAGGATACGAACCCGCATCATCAGACGCCAGCCGATCATTTAGACCGCGCCTTATACCACTAGGCTATTGGCTCAGTTGTCAATCTCAACGAAAATTCTAACAGCATTACTCCTTTTATCGAACAAGGTTGGCCTAATCTTCGAGGTATTAAGGTTTAAATTTCAACATCCACGTAACTCCTCAATTAACTAAAAGATAAGGTTGAAATTAGCATAGATTTCTTGTTTGGTTGAATAGAATGTGCTTGATTCCGATTATTGCACTACCGTCATTTTACTTCAGAAACTTAACTGCTGTATGAACTGCGAGTTAAGGTTGAATTTAGAATACTTCTTCGCCTTATTTACTAAACTGTGATTGAGGGTATAATTACTTTACAAATCGTTTCGTTTTCGTGCCGATCCGCTTGTGTGTAATATCTTCGTCGTAATATTATCCGATTTATTAAGTTTTTGAACAGTCGATTTTATTAACCGATAGTATGGTGCGATTAACTACTTTTTTCAAGGCTAAAATTGTTGTTCTCTGAGAACAGGAACAAAGCATAAAGAAAATAGCACGAGATATGGGCATAACGGTAAGATTTATTGCACTATTACTTACAAGTTGTTTTTTTTTTAATGTATTTCTAATATTATCATTTTCATTACAGAGAAAAACAGTTCGTAGATGGATACAAAGGTATCAAGCGACGGGTGATGTGAAATGTGATCGCCAAGGCCCTCGTCCAATTGCTTACACTAATGAATCGGAGCGACACCGTAACATTGTGGAAGTTCACTCGGTGGAACCCTTCAAAACTACGCGTTCAAGTGCTGAAACTTTTGGAGTGTCGCTTAGCACTGATGTAGCGTGTGTGCTGCATGCTTTAATATGGTTTTGGGCACGAAGTCCTCTTCAAGAAGTAATAGACAGTGACGGTCATCCTCTTCGTTATTATTAGGGTTTTACTCAGCAGATTCATTGTGTAACTTATCTGATAAAATTTCATTGGAACATGATCAAGTGTTAATAATTCCCAATATTTGTGGGATCATTAGTAGTTAATCAAAAATAAACAACCTTTATTAATATTAATCCAGTTACTCCTGTTTACAAGTAGTCTTTTAATGTGTTAACGTCAGATGTCAGATGGTGCATATCTGACCTGACCTCACATATTTTTCTATAATATTGTGTTAAATGGGTTATAAGAAAATGTGATAAAAGAGAAAGATGTATATTGCTATACTGTATAGTTTAGCATGTTGGTTCTTCCTCTGTAATTCACAGGCACGAATGACAACATTTCATTTTTTTAACAAGGGTTTTTGTCCCATAAGATCATACAGAGTATAAAAAATTATGTTTTCACAACTTTAAAAATACATAGCACGTTATTTTTCTCTATATACTTTTATTTACATTTTATCGAACTAACACTAATATATACTAGTATATACAAGTATATAATACGAAAAATTATAGAAAAAACTGAAACAACTTTAAATAAATAAATATTGTAGTTATGTTTCTAGAAATATCTATAAACGAACCGTTATACCTCACCCAGGGTATTTATTTTGTGTTTAGTTAATATTCTAAGTAAATAAACCCAATTTAACACAGATAGAAAACTGTATACTCAACCAGGAAGTGGATTCCATGAAGTCCTAGAAATGTAAATAAAGAAATAAATGAATATTGTTTATGCAACATGCCTAGCTTTTCTTACAAACCTCATTCCTAATTTAACATTTGATTTCTTAAATAATAATTAATGAAAATCACATAATAACCTAAAAAATAATAATAAATAAATAAATAAAGAACTTAAATTAGAAAAAATCAAACATCTCATTCGCGGATTTGAACTCGTGACCATCGTATTGCTAAGCCGCAGTCTTAACCACTAGACCAACGCGCCATTCACGTTATACCACAAAAAACTTAAGCGGTTTGATGTCATTAACCAAGGGGGGTTCCGTTTCTCTGGAGCTTAGTGTACAAAGGGCCTATTACAAACCAATAATCGTTCAGATGCAAACAATTTGACGGCACGGTTGGCGCAGTGATTAAGCGATTGACTGCTGCGATGCGTGTCGCGGGTTCGATTCCCGCACGGAACAAATATTTGTATGACCTACAATTAGTTGTTCCGGGTCTGGCTATTTATGTATGTGAGTTTCTATGTCTGTAAACGCACCCACGACACAGGAGAAATTCCTAGTGTGGGGCAACGTTTTTTTCAACAAAAAAAAAAATAAAAGAAACTTTCCCGTGAAGAAGCTTTTCACCACCAAATGGAAAATGATTTACTCGTCAAATGAAGAAGTATTGTGGATATAAAACTGTATTGGGGATTAATAAAACGTAAAGCCCGAAATTATGGGAAATCTATCAAAGCGCGACTGTACGAATACTGGTTTCTTCTGAATATTGTTGGGAGTCGTGTTTTTTTTTACTTTCAGGAAGTAGTGTAATTCTTATGCAACGATAGGTGGTGTTTCATTCCATTGTTGATTATGAATTCTTGTGGTTGGTAAAAATTCATTCTAATAAGTCTAAGAAAAAAGAAAAGGAGTATGCATATAAGGTCGTAGCAGGTGGCGTTTTATAGATTCTGCCTTCTTCACATGGGGGTTCCCATAGGAAGGTGTGGGCTTATGTATGTACAATGTACATGTACCTAATAAGCTTAATGCAAAAAGATTGTCACGACACTTTTTAATTATGGCAAAGAATCCTTTTCCACATACCCACCATACATTTTTATAAAAATTAGTCTCCATAAAATATAAGAATATAGTTACTGCCTCTACATAGAATTACGTTATCGACTCGAAGTATCGGACATGGCTATTAAACTAAGTACCAACATAAAAGTTTCCTGATAAAATAGTAAAACTGGTCAATTGAAACTTTAGTGGGAAAAGAAACAAATTTTCTTTTTATTTTGATAATTATTTTTATTAGGGTTTCGCTGTCTATGAAAATAATGGATGGAATTTATGTGCATCGTTGCGTCATGCCATCAGTCCTTAGACAAACATGGCCAACCCACTGCTACTTCGACTTGCTTGCTCTGCGAGCTATTTTTTTCTGGAGTGGAGACAGTGTACAATCTGCAAGGAGCAAGCGTAGCGGATAGGAGGACCGACGACCTTAGAAAGGTGGCTGGGATAGATTATATGCGGAAGGTGAAGAACAGGGTGTTGTGGAGCCGCCTGGGACTGGCCTGTGCCCAGCAGTGAACTGCGATAGGCTGAGTTAATTGATAGCTTGATCCTATTCATAAACAATTACAACATTGTCATAATATACATTCAAATAAAGAATAGTTTCGATTGTCCTAAGCGACCCACTAACTGTCGGTTATCATAATCTGTCATAGAGTACTTTTTTTTTTAAATAAACACCGTATTATTGACAGGGATTAAGCTTTGGTTTCTTAGAAAACAAAGCTTAATCAGGTATTTGACATTAAACTGTAAAGAATCGCTCTGTATTTAGATATTACGGCCGCATCTGGCAGTCACTGTTCTTCCAGGAAACCGTAACTTTGTTTTCCTAAGAAAGCGGTGAAAAGTCACACCATAACGGCTGTCAAAATACAGAGCGTTTTTTGACAGCTTAATGGTAATGCGCAATGTTTTGCGTGGATGTGACGCATGTTTTCCCCCAACTTGTAATTTTTTTGTGTTTGTGTTATTTTTTTGCCGCAAATAAACGTATTTTCTTTCTACTTTTCTTAAATACTGGTGAAAATTACAGATTTTCATGATGGAACCGCTCTTTTAGAAAAGCGTGGTTCTAGGGAAACGTGGCTTAAGCGGAAAGTCATGTTTTACGTTATTCTAGTTAGCTTTTTTATTTCCCTCTGGAAGCCAAGGTTTAACTTATTCTTAACATAGAACAGCGCTTCGTTAGAGGTCGTCAATAAAATCAGATATAAATATTTATAAAAAAAATAAAAAATATGGGAATTTTGTAATAGTTATGGACTATGGACATTGTCTGAAATAAATGAATTGAATTGAATTGAATAAGTAGGTCCATTCACAGCTATTTTACCTCTGATTCTGCATCACGGTGAGTCACAGTGATCTTTAATCTCGTGATAATAAGGTTGCTGTTGAGTTGCTGCAACTGTCAAGTCTGTCAAAATCACAGTGATCTTTATTGTTGTTATAATGAGGTTGCTGTTGGGTTGCAGCTAGTCAGAGGTAAAATAGCTGTGAAAGGAGTGTACCAGAATCTTTTGGCGCTTGAATGACGTTGACAGGGAGGCGCTGTTAGTAAATATTGTGCAATTGCTATGAGAAATGTCACTTGACATGTACCTTTTCAAAAAACAAGATGGCGGCGTTAGTTCCTATTTTGGCCACTTATGCCTTGGCTCACAAAACTCAATGTGCACAGACAGCTAGATAAACTTGTTACACTATTCACTTCCACAAATACATTATGTAAATAAGTACATACATCTATAGTGTCCTAGTTCATATCCGTCGCTTATTCGCAACGACGCGACGCGTACGTAGCTACATGAAGGGTACGCACACGGGCAACTAAAGTTGCGCAATTCTTGAGTTATGATGACGTTACGGTAATTCTAGATTGCAGCAATTGTTGATAGAGATACCACCATATTATTATGGAGCTATAACATAATCATCCCATAATGTTACCAACGCTGGGACACAGGCCTCCTCTGTAAGATGGTAGCACGTGGGCCCAGTGCGGGTTGTGGGATATTATGGAGCTATGGAGCAATTTAGAGCAATATGCAAAAACTTAACAAATTAAATTTTTCAATATTTACTCATACAAACTGTATGGATAATAGAGCAATTAGAGGCAATTTAGCAGTAACAAGTTCAATTCAATTATTTACATTATATTTCTAGGCAATTCAAAAAAGTCCTCTACTTAGAGAAAGAACAAGTATTTATTGGAACTCGCACAGGTATATCACAAACTAAACTAAACACGCTCTTATAAACGTAAAAAACAGCAAGTCCTGTACGAGGCCAAAGTACTCTAATCTCTAGTTCCGTCTGTTATTTTCAGAAATAAAAAATTCCGAAAAAATTGCCCGTGTAAGCTTTACTTGAGAACCGTCTTCAATGTAAAATCAATTTTCCTTGACTATTCGAAGAGTCGTTTATCATTAATGGTGACGGGGTGGTCGTGGAGAAATTAGCGATGTCGCAAGCTGAGGCTGCTAATGTATGTATCGGCACGCCTTCCCGCTGAAATTCTGAGTGAAATTTGGGAAACCGAAAACGTTTAATATTATGTTTTACCTAAAGTTATGTTAAAAATTTCTTCGCCGTAAAGCTTTTAAAAGTTGATGGTAAGGTTTTTGTCAAGATTAACTTGCGGTTGGTTTAAATTACCATCATCATCTTCCTGCCCTTATCCCATATGACTTGGGGTCGGCGCAACACGTTTGCTTCTTCCATTCTCCCCTGTCAGCCGTCACGCTATCATTCACTCCCTTCTCTTTCATATCATTCCTCACACAATCCATCCATCTTTTCTTCGGCCTTCCTCTCCCTCTCCATCCATCAAATTACCGTTGAACGTAATAAAATAGAGAAATAGGTACTTAAACAAAAGCTGAACCCTCCCGGCGAAATGAAAAGACTATTCACAGTATTCACTAAAGTTCCGTATAGGTGTATCCGGTAAAACAATGTTGATACTTTGTCAATACAACAGAAACTGCAGCAACAGTACAGTTTGTTTAAGCATTGTTTACTCTCCTTTCAATATAAACTCGTTAAAATAATGATTGATTCATCCATGTTTTCCTTTTAAGCTGAAATCGGAATGGAAAAATGTTTTTTACTCTTCATTTTACGTACAAAAAGCAACCGAGGCTTGGAACGTGAAACATCATTCGAATAACGAAAAAACACATGAGCGTTCCCTATTTGAATTGCAATCACTTTTTAATTTACCGATAAAAAGTCATAAAAACGCGCTCATACTTTTTGGTGGAATAAAAAAAAAAACTCAAACCAGGAACGTATTTTCCAGAAGCGTCTCTAATCCCTGGGGCTACCGGCTGGGGGCCGGTTTAGTCAAAGCACTTTGCCATCTTACAAGAGAAATGTTCTGTTTGTTACCTTTTACACTCGCTCGTGTCAACGACTTTTCAACTGGATTTCACTCGGAGTAATAAACGGGGTAATCGTTTTGTGTAAAGTATAATTTTACGTGTTCGTGCCGCACTTTAGTTTTTTTGGAAGAATGTGGAAAATTACTAAATGTGAGTTTATTTTTAATTCTGCATCCGTCATTATATTTTTTTCTTTGGCAAATGCTGATGTTATCGTCTTAGCTTCACTTACCTGAAAGAAGAAAAAGGAAGAAAATAAATACGTTTATTTCCAGTAAACATGACGCAAAGGCACAAAAAATAATAAGTTGGGGGAAAATATGCGTCACATCCACGGAAAACGGCCTTAGCTCAGCATAATGCTAAGACCCTATGCAAGACAGAGCCCCCGCACTGGTTTTTAGCGATAGCTGACGTTGACGTGATGACGTATACCATACGCAGCATACCATAGGTATTTTACTCAAAACTGACCAAAATGCTGTCAGATGCAACAAAATTACCTTTAAAAACATCCTACAACTCTCCCCTGGGGAATTAGCAGAAAATAACTAATCAATATTATCAAAATGTATACGTATTATGAACTAATCCCATTACCTAAAACTGTACCGATTCGATCATTCGTAATAAGCCAATTGAAACTTAATCAGTGGCTCATGGGAATCGACACCCATCACGTTCGGTTGTAATAGTTGATTAGTTTGTGCCTGTCAATATTCATTGATATCTAAATCGTACGTTTGAATTAACTAATAGATAGGGGCCATTCTAAAGGTTGATTTCGTTGGCAATCTCCAAGAGGTGAAAGTATAATATTATATACAACTTTTACCTTGTCTTTTCTTCTTTTTGCTTTTTATTTTTTACTGCAGGGTCAACCTTGAAAATAGAGAAAAAGAAAAAAACATCGATTTAATTAATTCTCATAAAAGTTTACCTAAGTTATTGTTATTGAAATGAGTATTTGTAAATTAATCTTGTAATTTAAAAGTCAATTATTTTTAAAAGAGTAGCCATGGAGTTTCTTGCCGGCTTTGCTCCAAAGGAAACGACCAATTGGAACCGTGCGTCTCGTACGTATCATAAGTGCCCATGTAATAATCAGCCTGTTCCCACTGCTGGGAAACAGGCCTCCTCTCGGTGAGAGGGAGTGGGCCATAATCCACCACGCGAGCCCAGTGCGGGTTAGTGGATAAGTGCCCATGTAGGTTTATGTGAAATAAAAAATATAGTTGAATTTTTAGATTGCATTTTTCACTGTACTCTCGCCTATCTAGATCGCACCATCTATCATCGATCGATTGTTGTCTCGTATTTAAAGATGCTTTTTTTCATGAATATTTTTACGCCCAAAAGATTACCAATTAATCTAAAACCAACCTGTATATAAGTGACCTTTGTCTGTCAGTTATGGTTAAGTCTTCAGGCAATTTAATACTCCTGTGTATAAATATAGTTACTTTATTTCTGTCTGGGTATATAGTTTCGTAGAATGCGTGGGATTGGGGTTGGGCATAAATGTTATCTTCAACTTTGTACTCGGAATGATCTAAAATAGGTCTGATTTAATTAGAATATTGTGGATTATTATTGACGTCATCGCTTTTATACTGTCCCTGTGTATGTATCTTGTTATAGATAGGGTTCAAAGTAGTTTTTCAAGGAACTCAGATAGCAACTAATTTATTTATTTTTTATTGGTAAGGCACTTTAACGACTTACTCACTAAGACAGATACACAAACAAGAATCAGATACAGTTTTAGAAATGGTGGATTCGTCGCTTACAGAAGTGCACAGCACTAGCAGATAAATATATACACGATATCGTTAGTATAGAAAAATAATAAAAAAATTCTACATTCACAAATACGATTGAAAATACAAAAATACTTCTAAAAGAAACAATAACAAAAACGTACTCTTGAAAATATTCATAGGTTTAAGCATTTTTTCTAACTACTGAAACAAGCTCACTGGAAGAAGTTTAAGTTTGTCCGAAATTGAGCAAAGGCAAACTTGTTTAAGCTTGGGATTAGAAAGATGTCATTACATCAGAGCAAAGTGAGGATTTCCGAGGTACACGTGTCTAACAAGGCTTGATGGAAACACTTTAAATATAAAGAAAAAAAAAATCACGACTGTGGCTCGGACGTCCGGAACTCCGGATCCCGGAACAAGGGCCAAATGCGTGCTCGCCGTCGTTAAATCAAACAAAAGCCCTTTTTGGAAATGAAGGGTACACATCTGAGGGAAGCCGGGACGTTGAAAAGAAAAATAGCCCCTCTATGTTATGAAATCCTGGTACTTTGATATTCATCGGCTTTGTGCAAATGTTTTATTGAAGATGCAATTTAGACGCGATGTCGCTCGGGCTTTTATAAATATGAGATATTTATCTTTACTTAAATTTAATTGAAGTTTTATGAATGTAATCGTAGTGGTTTATTTTTAAAATTGGATAATATCATAGCCTACAAAGGGATTCCCTTTGTAGGCTATGACATTATCCAAACGGTTCTCGTTGTTTAGGTTGGGCAGCAGTTTATTAAGACAGGTAATATCTTAACTCCAGAATTTAAAAACCTAGCGCTTGGTGATGGCCCCTTGCTAAGTATTGGGTAAATATACTTACAACATAAGGTTCGCCTAACCTTGCAACCAGACCCACTAGCTAACCGAAATGTTAAACCCGACATCGGTGGTGAAAAGACTGAAGAGGAACGTCCTTAAGTGGGAGGCGTAGCACTGGCCGCTCCTCGACAACGACATTTGACATGGAACGAATTCGCTTATGGTCCGATGTTCGATTGAATCTGAATCTGAATTGAGAATCTCTGAAAGAATAAAGAATACAGTAGTAATAAATTACAAATATGAAGTAGGTACCGAGTGTAGTACGTCTTTTCGCTAAATGCAATATTTTATAAATCCACCAATCACTTAAATAACTAATTATATTTATAAAATAAATACGTATAGATGTAAACATAATAAACTTGATTTTTATGCTTTGTTGTTTTTTTTTTATTAAATAATGCCATTATTTTAGTTAAATAGCTGCAAGCCCCTCATCTAGTCGCAAGGGAACTAGATGAGGAGCTTGCGGCTAAGTAATATCAGCCGCACGGGTTGATCGATCAGGTTAAGCTACGCTTGCCGCGATTGGTCCGTGGATGGGACCATCTTCACATACCATGCATACAGGCATGTCGTAGACGCAAAAAATCGAACACACATGTGACATCCATCAACCTGCACCCACTCCCACTCGAAGAGAGGAGGCATGTGTTCCAGCAGTGAGAACATTATAGGCTGGTTACACTAAGTAATTACTAACTAATTGGATTTTATGATCTGGAAAATACATAATTATCTATCTGTAATATTCCTACATCTTAATAATATGATTAAGTACAAAATGAATCCGTAAAAGTTGTGCGTACGATATTTTGATTATATCTACGAACTTTAATTACTTCGACGTCGAGTTATTACTTCGATGGCATTAGTTTACCAATATGTCTTGAGGTTTTGACGAATATTATGTTTATTTCTAAGGATTGGATCATTTAATTTAGTAATAATATCTTGTGAGTTAGTAAGATTAATAATTAATTTCGAGCAAAAATGTTCTTAATTCTGGGCTTAATTTCATATCCAATAAAATGATTTAGGCGCAGAAAGCCCACTCTCAAAATGGCAACTGAGTCTTTAATGGTATAATTGCATAGCACACATGTGAGTACTATGTACATACTATAAAGCTAACATTTACTGGATACGTCTTTCATTGCCTTGAATGTCGGCACGATGGCACGGTTGGCGCAGTGGTTAAGCGATTGACTGCTGCGCTGCGTGTCGCGGGTTCGATTCCCGCACGGAACAAATATTTGTATGACCTACAATTAGTTGTTCCGGGTCTGGCTGTTTGTGTATGTGAGTTTATATGTCTGTAAACGCACCCACGACACAGGAGAAATTCCTAGTGTGTGTTCCCATAGATTTATGTTCGCATAACTCGACATAATCTATGAATCAACAGATTTTTTTTTTCACAATTTCAGGGTTGGTCCCGCAGTAAAAGTTGTTCATAATGATGAGTACAATGACCCCTTTTAAGGATTAAAACGATCAAAATTTAACGGTGTATATAAATAAATAAATATAATATAAATTCTATGGCTGCTTGTCATTTAATTTCTAAACACCTTCACATAATATGCAGAACTACCGACCCGCCCCTGCTTCACACGGTTTTTTCAACCTGACAAAATATATTTTTTCGATTTCTTTTAAAGTGAATGTATACACATCAACTTTCTTTTTCAATTTTTCTGATTTAATAATGATGAAAACCGCATCAAAATCCGTAGCAACGGGGCCACACAGACTGAAACGAAAAGCGGCTCTAATATGTAAACATATGGAAGACATAACATCGTATATTCTTGTCTTTTCAGCTTACAAGCCAAGCAAAGATCTAAAGACATAAAACCTATGGCTGTATATAGGTCAAACCAATACCTACTCTAGACTTGCATAAGCTGAAATTGTTATGCGAAGGCACGGCGACTCTCGACCAACTTGCTAGCTTGACGTCATTCTGACCCTAATACTTTAAAAACGTATGTAGATATAATATGCGTAGAAGTTTTATGGCTAGTGTGGTAGAATATAGTGGAATAACAATGCATTACGTCACGAAGAATAAAATTCAATGAATGTCCGACGTTAATCACATACATACATTCACATACACTCGCGTCCATGCCTCCATGCCTCGGAGAGCACGTTAAGCCGTTGGTCCCGGCTGTCATTCGTGGATTTTTGACAGTCGTTACAGGTCGTCAGAAGCCTGAAAAACTGACAACCAGTCTTACCGAGGCGTATCGTATTACCCGGTATCTGGGTTTTGGAGGTCAGATAGGCAGTCGGTCCATGTAAAATACAGCCGGTCGATTCTGTAAAAATCTCACCGTGAAAACTCAAGTGAAGTGAGCTTGATGTGAGTTGTCAGTAGTGTCAATCCCTAGCATTATTTGGAATGACAGCTCACTCCACGCTCACTTCACCTAAGTTTTCACGGTGAGGTGGTTACAGAATCACACTGCTGGTATTCAGCTGCATTTGGTTAGACTGGAAGCCGACCCTAACACACATACTTAGTTGGGAAAAGGCTAGGCAGATGATGATAGAGCGGCCTCCAACAGTTAGTCGACATTTTTCCCCTTTAGCTCTCACACCACATTATGATTTATAATTCTAGTGATACAAATGTTTGAATTGCTATAGCGTTTTTATTGAATAATTCAACTACCTTTGACCTGATTATTTTTCCATTTCAAATCATAATATGGCATCACAGTTCAAATGGAAAAATATCAACTTACTTTTTGGAGGCCATTGTACACACGTATACATCAAGAGCTGCTAAATTAATGTTTTATAATATTTTATTTTTACTTTTTCTTTAAACCCTCTGTTTACGTATTAAATTCATCATTGTTAAGCTACCACTTAAGAGAAGAGTGAGTCAGCTTCAACGCAAGTACGTTTGTAACTTACTGGGGCTGCCTCAACTTATACAGTATGGCACAATGTTTAAGTTGATAAAAATATCTGTATTTTTTTACTTAACTTAATAAGAAGACTAGCTGACCCAACAGATGTTGTCCTGTCTAAACTGTTCAACCCGTAGAAAAAAGCGTTTCCAGTTTTGTCGAGTTTTCCAATTTCCAGGGTAACTTTGAAAATTTTTATTTCCCTTGAAACCTAATTCAGACTATTACGAACATTTTAAAACAAACATTAACCAAATCGGTCAAGTCGTTTTCAAGTGATGCGCTTATCAACGAGCACCTTTTCATTTATAGATAGATAGATAAATCTAAGCTGCCAAAACCTTAAAAAAATTTGGAGCATGGCCGTTTTGCGTGGATGTGACGCATATTTTCCCGAACTTGTTATTTTTTTTTGCCTTCTTTTTATGCAACTCAACTCAAAGTATTTATTTCAATTAAACCAATTACAGGTACTTTTGAATTGTCAAGGGGTCGGTCAGTCAGAAAATTGAAGCTAGTTGCCCATTCCAAAGCGTAGGTACCTATGGAGAAGAACGGGCAAGAAACTCCATGGACACTCTTTTAATTCAGAATAATATGGTTACAAAGTATTGGTTACATCATTCATGTTAGAAATTATGCATGTGAGAACGATGCAGAACATTAAAAGCGCAAAAATGCGTCATGTTTACCGCAAATAAACGTATTTTCTTTCTCAAAGACGAATCCAATCCCTTAGCCATGTAGATCTGATGAAGCTTACATTAAATATTATAACATTTAATAAAAACATTTCGTAACACACTACCAATCACAATTTGAATAATTTTGAAGGATATTAGTAATCCAATGCTTCATATGTTCGAAAAATTCGTATGCTCAACAACGTAAACAACGCAATGAATGTTGTTGAGCTGTCCAAATGAAAGCCACTGTTAGGCTTTTACGCAATTTTCAAGTTATGAGAACTGTGTACAAGTCTAATATAAAAATGCGTGGAAGCATGTAGTCTGCGCGTGTAACCTTTACGTGTTCAAGTTATTTGCATCGTGCAAAGCACCTTATGAGAAGCGGAACGTTCAAGCGTGTGTAAATAAATTCTTATTCTTCAGCGGGAATAACACGATTGTGTACGAGAATGTGTCCGTATTACATAAAATGTTCATATTAGGGGCTTTGCAGCTGGTAGTAAACATAATATTCTTAGGAACTCGTGGTTAAATGATAACGGCCGCACGGGTAGATCAATGGTTAAGCTACGCTGGCCAAGGTCGGTTTTTGGATGGGTGACCATCCATTTCTTATCGAGACCCTTCCGTGCCTCGGCTAGTACGTTAAGCCGTTGGTCCCAACTGTTATTCTTAGATCTTTGACTGTCGTTATTGGTAGTCAGAAGCAAAAAATGGAACTGACAACCAGTCTTACCAAGGGGTATCATGGTACCCAGTTACTGGGTTGTGAAGGTCAGATAGGCAGTCACTCCATGTAAAATACTGCCAAAATAGTAGGGAAAAGCCTAGGCAGATGAGTAAGTGATATATTCTTTGTATGAATAGCAGGAATGTTTATAAAATGCTATCTAAAAAAATATAAAAAATAATCAGTACCTCTAGGACATCGTTCCACGTTCATGAACTTACTAAAAAAAAGTAATTCTCTCGTTTTGGTACATGAGTGAGCCATAAAAAACCAATGAGACATAAATGTTTCATATATTTTTACGCTTACAAAGAAAACTGCGAGTGTGAAGAGATAGCGGGCTCGTTGCCAACATTTTACGATTTTAGTGATGAGACAAACTCGTGTTCGGGGAGTTGTACCTACGGAATATTATTAGCATTATCAGCCTACAACGATCCCACTTCTGGGATACAGGAGGTCTACTCCGAAGTAGTATCGGCCGAATGTTCGCCGTTTCCTGCTACGAAGTTACTATTTGGTTCGGTCGGACTCCTACACTCTTTCGAATATTGACTATGGTCCCGACCCAACTGAGCCGATCCGAACTTTTTTTGGATTTTCCAATAATATTCGGTTCGGCCATGTGTCGGTCCAATCCGAACATTCGCACTTTGCACTTCGGAGTAGACCCCCTTTTTTTATTTTTTTTTGGATGGGAAATCTCCCGCTCTGGGTGGAGCGGGAGGGAGTGTCAGACTCTTACTGACTAAAACCCACCCGTGTTCCTTCCTTAGCTCTTTCTGTTCCAGGGCAGCGGTAACCCTTTCGGACGATCCCGCCGCCCTGGGACGATACCGCCGCCCTGGAAGTGTAGACCCCCTGGCTTTTTCTCTTTAAGAGGGGACCGTAATCCACCACGCGGGCCCAGTGCGATATGCCGGGTTCCTCACGACCTACAAGTCCGGGCCGCTACCAATGAACCAACACTGCTCACCTACGGACAATAAATATATATATGTAGGACACATACCTTGCATTTACCATACTTAATTCTCTCGCCGCTGATGACATAAATTAACATAAATAAATTCTTTATTTCATCAAAAGCCATCACATTACAGTATCCAAATACTAAGAGCATATAAGGGTTATAACTAGGTCACAATAGTTTTAATACTATGACTCCTAAACTAGGTGTAGGTGCCCGTGTCTTAGGAGCCAGTGATTCTTCGTTAGAAACGAAGCCATATTATACGAAATCGGGACGTTTCAACAATAAGCAAAATATGGTGTAAAAGAAAACAGGATATAATTTATGATTAAGAAACACCATTGAAAGATGTTTAACTGTGTGGTGTGGTGCATTAATGTAGGGTCTTAGTATGTGTGTGTAGAGAGCTTTCTATCTTTTCTTTTTTAATTCTTTGCTCAATTTATGGGACTTATATTATTCCAGCTGTACATCAAGCCCCCGGAAGCCGTTCATGTTGCTAAAAGTAGGAGCAGATGGAGGAACATCATAAAGAAGAAGGGCTGGAAACTATGACGTGGTCACATGTGGACATTATGTAATCATCTGCCTAGCCTTTTCCAGTCTAACCGGATGCAGTTGGGTACCAGTTTATTACGTGGAGCGATTGCTTCTGACCTTCACAAACCAGTAACTGGGTAAAACGATACATACAAGGACCAACCGCATCGACCCGTGCGGCTCTTAGTAATTAGCCACAAGCCCCTCAAACTTCCATATTATGTATTCTCAATTATTTAACACGTTCTACAAACCTTCATTGCGTTGACAATCCCATTTCACTGTCTCATGTACTCACTAAATTCCCATCCCTACGAGTACTTACACTTCCCGCAAAGAGGCAGTTGGTTACCCTATATAAACATAGGAATGCAAATGTTAGATCTATTTAGTAATGCCCTCGGGATGATATGGGTAACATATTACGACCGCGCTACCGCATGTGATCGCTCTAGCTTATAATTCGTAATTTAAATATGAAACGATCACATCTCTTTATGTGGGCAGCCGGGATGGGCTTGGATTTACTTGTTTGAAAATATGGCGTCGCTAGGGAGAACCTTGCCTCATCATGTGAACCTCAGACTACGCTTGTAAAGTTAGAAGTTATTGAAAACTATAATGATAGCTAGTAGTTGGTAGACGATTGATGATCAAACCTGTACTTCTGGTATATTGCGAATCTGGTATTTAGATAATCTGTTATATTGCGAATCGGGTATTTTGAGATTGAGCCACAATTTTGCCGTAAGTATGACAACGATGCTGATTATTGTCTTGTAATTTCAAATACATAAAAAGTATCCTATGTATTAATCCTGGTTATAAACTATCTGTGTACCAAATTTCACCCAAATCCGTTCAGTAGTTTGAGCGTGAAGAAGTAACAAACATACAAACACACCCTCACACACACACTCACAAACTTCCGTGGCCTCCCACGGCCAGTGAAAGTCTCATCAAAATGGGTCCAGCTGTTTCGGAGATTAACCGGAACAAACAGATAGACAAAATTTTTAAAAATGATTTCATGTTATAAGATGCTTTCGTATGCATTTAGTAAAAAGCTGCTATTTTGACATTACAAACAGACACTTCAATTTTATTTATTTGTATAGAGATGTAGACTAGATCAAATAAAGTGACAAGGTAATTAAATTGCAGTGTATATCTTTATGTATTTTCCTCTGAGTGTCCGAGTTGTTTGCGTTTCATAACATAAATTAGTTTACTTTTTCCAATTAAACTTTCGTTTGTTGATCTCTCCATCTCTCGCTCACCTTTATAAATGAATTGAGTTTTTATAATTATTCTTTACTCATTTTCATGCCAGAGACAAACAGGTGGGTTCCTTTTATTTAAAGTAAAGAAAAAAAAGACTTGCGCGAAGCCAAAAAGGCTCCTTTTATTTACTTATTTAAGTAACCTTTAAATATTAATATCAGTATTTTCTTGTTTATTTTTTTTTGCAATGTTACTCACATATCGGTACTGTTTTTATCTAACACAAATTAATTTTATTAATATATTTAAGTATGCACACATAAATCACGTTGCAGTATAAAACTGATTTACATCTGTCACCTCACACATTCATACATATTCCTTCCAGGATGTGAATAGTGTGGCCCATTTGCAACCACTAAGCAAGTAGGCAAAATCGACCCCCATTCGTTGAAGTCAATAATTATGTAAATTAGCTTCAGCTGAGTCGTCCATCTATTCACAGTAGATACATATAACTTTGATGACAGCAATCATTACGCTAAACCTAATTACAGAGTCAACATCTCTATTTATAGCACTGCCAGTGTCAGATTAACACAACAGAGGAATACGCGTCTATTTACTGATGTATGTATGACGACTATATGAAACGACGCACATTTTCCGATCTATTGTGTTGGAGGACGTGAGCGTGACGTCGACCCAGATATGTGTCCATGCCACAGAGTGCAGGGCTACCAACGTGTTGATTTAATATTCACAGTGGGTAGGGTGTTAAATGGTGATGTGGTTGTACTGGTGGCGTTGATTTTTGTGCGGCTACGGGGAATTGTTAGGCTGTGGTGTCAGGTGAAGGATTGTGGTGGTAACTGAGATGATTTAGTATTTGATGAGGGTTTTTGAAGGTTTTTGTGCTTAGACGAGCCGGGATAGTGTAGGAATTGAGAAATAGTGCTTCATCTGGTAACGTGAACATAACTATGTAGCTGTGATTTCCAACCAGTAGCTAAATAAATAAATAAGTATCCCAGGACATTTCACACAGCACCATTTGTCCCAAGCTAAGCAACCTAATGCTTGTGTTATGGTAACAAGATGGCTGATAAACTACTTATATACATTTTTTTTTTTTTGTAAATACAGTAGTTGCAGTAGCTGCTAATTAAACTGAATTTGATTAAAACCAGATCAGGGGTTTCACCGTAGAGGCTCGTGGTTAAGGTTAAGGTATGCATGCCGAGGTTGGTCCTTGAATGGGTGGCCATCCATTACACATTGAGACCATTCCATGCCTTGGTAAGCACGTTAATCCGTTGGTCCCGGCTGTTATTTGTAGGTCGTTTGACAGTCGTTACGGGTAGTCAGAATCCCATAAGCCTGACAACCACTGTTAGAGTTTATAAATAATAATAAAATAAAAAAATCTTTTTATTTCATAACCAAAACAGTACAACAAGGTGATGATTGGAGGTTAGATAGGCAGTCGCTCCATGTAAAATACACATTCAGACGCCTCCGGTTAGCCTGAAAGCCGATCCCAACATAGTTAGGAAACCGTTAGGCCGCGTGTCCACGGCAAGAAAGATCGCCGGGTCTATGCAAGAATTTGTGTCGTTTCTACACACGACTAGTGTACACTGCGTCGGCGCTGCACAAGACAAAAATCTTGTCGTGTGTAGAAACGACACGAATTCTTGCATAGACCTGGCGATTTTTCTAGCCGTGGACACGCGGCCTTAAGGTCATGGCACATTATACCGGCACCGCAACAGCACCGCTCCAAACCAGCATTTAACTTGTCATTCAATTTAGAACATTAAATTGTATGTAGTAAAATATATTTCATAACGTCAATATGAAAAAGCCAACGGCGGGCAGTCAGCGCATTTGCCGCTACCATACAACTCGACTCGCAGCCCGCGTGCTGCAAGCGAGCGGATCATGTGCTTACAGCGCGTCAACCGCATGCTTATTACGCGCCGACTCCGAGTCGCCAGCGAAACAACGTCACTGCGCCGTCGCGCGTCGCCCGCGCACCACCGCCATATATGCCATATAACAATATTTAGTTCGCGGTGACAGCAAGCTTGCACCTCGCGACCACCGCGCGGACTGTGAGCTTACAAGTTGCGGCCGGCGCGCGGACTGCGAGCTTGCACCCTGCGGACGACGCGTAGTTAGCGCGCTGGCAGCTAGCCGTAGCCTAAATTCGAGGCGACGCCGTGCTGCAGCTGTGCAGTTGCGGTGCCGGTGTAATGTGCTATAACCTTTAGGCAGATGAGTAATTTAGCCGTCTAATGGTACTTCAAAAAGAGAAATAATTATGTGATAGGTACTCATTTTCGCAATGAAATTCGTATGGATACGCATCTAAAAGATAAAGCTCTTAAACACTGTCTAATAAGTTATTTAATTTGTTTTTCATCTTCATCATGCATAGTCTGATTTCACCCACAGCTGAGCAATTTATTTGACACTGTGCTTAAACATGAAACCACATCCTCATTTTACAAAGCGTCTGCCATCTCAGTTTCACAGACTACCAATCTACTCAATATTGGTTTGATTTTGATTCAATAGCTGTTAGCTACAATGAAATCAAATCAATTTAACGATGTATTGTGATAACCCTGCGCTCCATATCCGCGACACACAATGAACACATGTCGACGCCAAAACGGATGACTACGGAAAATTGAATTTTACATACATTTGTGTTAATGACACTTGATAATGATCATTAGTGTTGGCTATGATTGGAACGTTGAGAGCAATTAGTTTTGTTAATGTAGTGTGCAGTTGGTGAAGTGTTTGAGAGCTTGAAGCGGCGATTAGGTTATCACATTAAGGGCTGATTTTTCAATCATCTGATAGTTTATTCGAGGAATAATTCAGAAATATTGACAGTTTTTTCAAACTAAAACTGTCAAATTATTGAATTTTTGACAATTCTTCCATACAAAATCTGTCAGAAGTCAATTTTAATTTACGAATAAACATTATCTGTCGATTGAAAAATCAGCCCCAATAAATAGTAAAGCGGTTATTACAAGTTGATATCAGTCTTTCAAAATAATAATATAAATAATTTTTCAAGAAATAGATATAAAAATTTCCAAACGAAATAAATACCTTAAAAATTGGCATGAAATAAACCACCCTTGACAAAAACGCACTCGACACGCGCCGGGCGATGGTATCAACAATTCAACACAAACTTTATGGTATGGTTACCAAATAATCACAAATTCAGTTTAATGCTGCTA
Organism: Apamea crenata; assembly: GCA_949629185.1. Lineage (NCBI taxonomy): Eukaryota > Metazoa > Arthropoda > Insecta > Lepidoptera > Noctuidae > Apamea > Apamea crenata. The sequence goes on along the minus strand of OX451360.1, from coordinate 14,874,701 downwards.
AATACTCAAACGAAAAATAAGGCCCAATTGTTATTCATTATTTTAAATGTGTATGTTTAAAATACGTGGTTTCACTTACCGTGATAGCCATGCTGTAGATAGATTCTCTACGACCTCCTTTTTCTTATCAGTGCTCCATGTCCTGGCTGTCATGAGGACCTATAGCAGTTTTTGCACAAATTCAAATTCAATAAGACGGTTATCGAGCTAAGGGTTACTCCAAATATCACCAAGAAATTAGATTGCGTATTTTTTAATGTAAAAGATTGATCGATCTCACTAAAAGCCTACCGTAACATAAACATAAAGCATAATATAATTGGGGCAAGGCAGGGTATTTGGCGGCATATTGTATTTCACTCAAAAATAATACACAGTTATGTCTTTTCACGAGGGGCTTGTGGCTAAGTTATAACAGCCACACGGGTCAATCGATCAGGTTTAGCAACGCTTCCCGCTGGTGGTCCGTGGATGCGTGACCATCTTTATATACTAAGACCCTCCGTGCCGCGGAAAGCACGTTAAGCCATTGGTCCAGGGTGTCATTCGTGGATCTTAGGCTGTCGTTACGGGTCATCACAAGCCCGAAAATCTGACATCCAGCCTTACCATGTGATATCGTATTACCCAATAACTGGGTTGTGGATGTCAGATAGGCAGTTGCTCTGTGAAAAATACTGGTATTCAGCTGCTTACAGTTACACTGGAAGCCGAGCCCATCATAGTTGGGAATAAGGCTAGGCAGATAATGCTTCAAGTCTTTTTCCCAGGAGATAAAACGTAAATTAAAAGTTACAAAAACAATTGACAAAATTTACAAAAATATTTAAAGTAAATATATGTCACAAATGTATTTTCACGAGTGTATTACGTTCACAGACTTTAGGAAAGTCTTCACAATAATTGTAAGATACCTAACTGCAACCGCACCTCTTAAGCTGTCAAGACATTGTAGTGTAGTTGGTTTGCCTCAAGCATTGAGTTGACTACCGGTAAACCACAGTTGGAATACGAGTACAATCCGTCAGTCTACTCTCCTTTAGTAGAAAGGTTAACCCAAAAAACAAGTGGAAATTAAGTAAATTATGTTAAAACAAGATACCTTCGCATTATCAGCCTATGATGTTCCCACTGCTGGGACACAGGCCTCTTCTCTGTGAGAGGGAGTGAGCCATAATCCACCACGCGAGCCCATTGCGAGTTGGTGGATGTCATATAATGTTCCCGCACTACTGGGACACGGGCCTCCTCTCAGAGAGTGTAAGTGAGCCGTGATCCACCACGCATGCGGTGCGGGTTGGTGATTACCACATGTCTTCGATTTTTTAGTTCTAGGACATGCCGGTTTCCTCAAAATGTTTCCTTCACCGTATTGAGAGCAGTGGTGATGAAATAATTTGGACAAAGTAAAGCGCCTGACCGGGTTCGAAAGTACGACTTATAACTCGTAATTCGCGGCCATTACCACTGGGCCACCACTACTCATGACCTCAAGATTAATATTAAGTGCGAGCTCTTGGGTTGAGGAACGTTCATTAATATCCTTAATAGCCTTAGATACCTTATAATAACGGTCAATTTCGTGACACAAAGCAGCTTCATTAGAAAAGTGAGTTCTTGGGTGAGGCACGTGGTTTAATCCGTAGTACATATTCAACCGCACGCGGGTACGCTGGCATCTAATCTTTGACTTATACCACTTTAATCAGGCAAACATTTTGATTGCTCGACTGGTCTTTCATTCAATCTTCAATCGCTACAAAAGACCCTTCTATTTACTCTCCTAAATAGCCATTATATACTAAAACCAAAGACTGGCAAAGACCCTATATTCAGGCAACCATGACCCACATAGTTAAATGTGCGTATATATACTTGATATCTCATCGCTCATAAACACACAACATGAATAGCAGCATCTACCCCTTTTAGATAAGTATTATGTAAGTCGGGCAAAATATTTGAGGATCAATCGTTAATATTGACACATAGAGGGTGGGGGGGGCATCGACGCGCAACCTGTAACCATGGATTCAGTACATGGCTCTGAACCGTTAAAAAAATGCTATTCCTTACATTTTCACCGCATAAGTATTGCACGTTTCTATGAAACAGCAGATTTTTTTTTATAACCGATCAAAAATGTCTACGATACGTCTACGTCTTGAATCGCGCGCGTGTGCTCTTTGCGTGTACGGTATTATAAAGAAAACATTACAAAAACATAATTTACACACATAACCACATAAACTGCCATTCGATGTAAAAAAAAAATTGAGTACGAAGCTTATTCATCATTTTCTGTAGCATTTTCAGACCAGCAGGATAATTGCGTAACACACTATCAATAGCAATTGGTTTCACTTTGACAGCTCAACAACATTCATTGCGTTATTTACGTTGTTGAGCAAACACATGTCACATTTTTTGAACATATGAAGCAATATCCTTCAAAATGATTCAGATTGAGATTGATTGTTGTTACGCAATTAGGGTGCTGATTTCGCCCCCGGAATAAAAAGTCACAAACGCGTGCAAGCCATCAAGTCGATTGACTGTCATATTATCTACTACAATATGTACCAAAAGACCTATGAAAGCAACCGTGACCTCCAGATACAAATGTGCGTACCCGATCTCTCATCGCTCATAGATACACAACATACATAAATAGCGGCGCCTACCCCTTTTCATTTATCATTTAAACACGCTTAGGTATTATGATTAAAGGGCTGCGGATATCCTCATAACCCACAATGTTTCCTTTGCGGTTATACGCTGATGATTAATTTACATTCTTTCCTTATGTCTGTAATATGTTACAAGAGCTTGCCTTTCTGGGGTTTGGGGTATGGCTTTTTTTTTGTAATTAATCATTTTGTTTTTTATGAGAGACATTTTCTTAACATTATCTTTTAGGTAATTTTGTCCGAATACTTCGAGAACTCCTCCAATAATCGTTGGTTTCAGGTACACCTTCTCTCGGAAAGAAGTCGTTGGAGAGCGCAGAAAAACGGCCTACCTCAAGGTAGTGTCCTGGCACCGCTCCTTTTTAATGTCTACAACAACGACCAACCATCCAGCCCAAACACGTCTCGCTTCCTCCATGCAGACGACCTTGCCCTCGCGTCCCAAAGCAATGCTAGTGGATACAGCTTTGAATAAAACGTGCCGGATTATCACTGGTTGCCTTGAACCGACCACGGTACACATGCTGTATCTACGGGCAGGAATAACGCCACCAGTGGTTCGTAGAGCGGTGGCAAGCTCCAGCGAAAGAGCCAAAATGGTTTCCGACACACGACAGCCTTTGCACGACAACTTTCTTGTGCCACAAAGGATTAAAAGTCGAAACAGCTCTTTAAAGTGTGTCGTCCCACTCACTGGCGAACGATCGCAAAAAAAGACTGAAGCTGTGGCGAGACTGTGATTCCTTACCCAAACCTTTCGTCCCACCCGCTGAAAACCTCCCACTTGGACATGAGTTTGGGTAACCTGGTCTTTAAATAGGCTCCGGACCCAGGTTGGCCGAAGCAAGGAAAACCTGTTCAGGTAGAGATTCATACACAACTCTGCCTTGGACTGTAATTGTGGTGCTGTTCCACAAACGATGGGACACTTAATATCGGGCCCTGCGTGTCCTGTCAGCTGCACGTTACAGGAACTGATGGACGCTGGTGATGGTGCCAAACACGTGGCCGAATTCTGGGCCGAGTCCATTTATATTGCTGTCGACACGCTAAGAAGAAGAAGATAAGCAGGAGACTATCCTAAGCCTAATTTGAAGTTAGTCTTAACATTTGTGTCAAGGGTTGTCGTAATGAGTGTTAGATTGTTATTATTATCCTATCGTCATTTTACCTATGACAGCAGCAACCCAACAGTAACCTTATTGTAAGGTGAATATAGATTACTGTTATTTGGACAGCGATGCAAAATCAGAGGTAAATACTTACTATGAACGGACTGTACTGGACGGTGGTTTTGTCATATTTTTGTTTTTTGTATTGTTTTACTTTGCCTTTGCTTTGCTTTGCTTTGTTTGTCTTTATTATGCCCTGTTTCCAAATATGTTTGGTACCGTTATTAAAATATTGTTTTAGTAAAACCTTGTCGCCTACTGAGAAAGACACCTTTCTTTTCCCACCAAACTGTTTACATTGGTTCATTTGAGCTTTCTTGACATTCGCTTTGGCCACGGATGACGACGATGATGTATTTTCTTGTGATGGTAATTTTAACAAATCGAGTCTGCACCGCAAGGGACGTCCAAACCTCAATTGCGCTGGTGAAAATCCAGTAGTCAAATGGATAGAATTTCTATAATCGAACAAAAATTTATTTAAAACTTTCAAAAATGCTTTTTGTGTTACGTTATTGTTTAAAATAGCTTTTAGACCATTTTTTACGGGTTTGACACTGTTTTCTGCCTTCCCATTTGACATGGCATGGTACGGCGCGCCCGTCAAGTGTTGCATTCCGTTTAGCAGACAAAACGTCTTAAATTCATGTGAGCAAAAATTGGCAGCATTGTCAGTAACCAACGTACGCACTAACCCAAATCTACTGAACATCTCGCAAAGTTTACTAATTATTGATTCACTATCCGTTTTTTGCATTGTAAAACATTCCACCCATTTAGAATGAGCATCTACCGCAATTAAAAACTGTTTACCCCCTAACATAAACATATCGAAGTGAACGCGTTCCCAGGTGCCCTCTGGGTATGGCCACGGAGCTAACGGCACCCTTGGTGGGTTATTTCGGAGCGTGTTACCAACTCTGCATGATCCTATTTTCTCTTCAATGTCTTTATCAATGCCGGGCCACCACATACGCATTCTAGCTTCCGTTTTGGTTTTGACTACTCCAAAATGAGAATTGTGTAGCTCATTTAGTAGTCTTTCACGATAACGTGAAGGAATCACGATTTTATGACCCCGTACTATACATTCATTCTCCACAGCCAAATCCAACCGACATAAGTAAAATGGACGTAAATCCTGGTTCGTCTCTTTAGTTGGCCAACCGTTTTTTATATATCCTATCACCTTTTGCAATACCTCATCGCGGCCGGTTTCATTCCGAATATCGTTCAAAGTCAGAGGTAGTAAAACAGATTCACCTATAAAATTAATATACTGTGACTGATCTATTTCCTTACCTACTTCGAGCTCATGTGATTGAGCCGGCACAGACCGCGATAAAAAATCAACCACGTTTTCCTCACTCTTTACATATTCGATAATGAAGTTATATGCCGATAAGAACAAAGCATAACGTTGTAATCTGTTCGCTGCTAAGACGCGCACCCCTTTTTCCTTTCCAAAAATCGACAGCAATGGTTTATGATCTGTCCGCAAAACAAATGGCACCGTACGGCCATACAAATAATGATTAAATTTCTTAATCCCGAATACAATAGAAGTGGCTTCCTTCTGAATTTGCGCATAGTTCAGTTCGGATTTCAACAACGTACGCGAGGCATAGGCTACCACGCGCTCTGTGCCGTCGGGCTGTTTCTGTGCGAGGACCGCGCCCAGGCCTGCCGGGCCGGCGTCGCACGTAACGACCGTCGGGTACTCCGGGTGGTAGTGGGCCAGTACGCGATCAGAGGATAACTCTTTCTTTATTTTATCGAACGCTTCAGACTGATATTTTCCCCACTCCCATTCCATACCTTTTTTCAATAACTTGTTTAGAGGACTAAGTACCGATGATGTATTCGGAACAAAACAGCGATAACAATTCACCATCCCTAAAAATGACTCTAATTCATTAACATTTTTAGGTGGTTCGCACTTTATGATAGCTTCGATTTTACTGTTGGATTTATGCAGCCCGTTCCTATCTATAACGTAGCCAAGATACTCCACTGAGCTTTTGAACAATTCGCATTTATCGTGTTTTACTCTCAAACCTGCGTCTTGCAATCTTTTCATCACGAGATCTAACCTTTCTAAATGTACCTGCTTATTAGGAGCAGTGATTAAAATATCATCTAAATATATACATACACCGTCAATGTCGCCTAATAACTGTTCCATGGTACGTTGAAATATAAAAGGAGCGTTAGCTACTCCAAATACGAGCCGCGTGTACCTATATAAACCTTTATGCGTGTTTATACAACACCATTTCTTTGAGTCATCGAGTTCTAGTTGAAGATAAGCCAATTTCAAATCTAGCTTGCTGAATTCTACCCCACCATGTAGCTTAGCAAACAAATCTTCAATCCGAGGAAGTGTATAATTGTCTAGATATAAAGCTTTATTTAACGTTACAGAAAAATCTCCGCAAATTCGGACGTTTCCGTCGGAACGCAACACTGGAACGATCGGCGTAGCGACGTCAGAATGGTCTACTTTTTCTATTATTCCTGCTGCTATAATCTATCCAATTCCTGCTCGATTTTCGGTTTTAAAGCTAGTGGTACGGCCCGAGGCCTAAAAAACTTCAGGTGTGCATCAGGTTTTATTTTTAAGCTTACTTTATACTTGTTAAATTTGCCCAACTCATCGGAAAATAATGTTCTATATTTTTTTATTAACATTTCCCCTGCGTTGTCGCGTACTACATTGTTACAGTTTAGGCTACACAAATGTATACCAAACAACCTCATGAAGTCACGGCCCAGTAGAGGCAAACGTTTCTCATTTGTTTTGATAACAAAAAACAATATTTGTTTAGTGCGGCCTTCGTAAACTATAGACAATGATAAACTGCCTAATGGCGCAATTTTTACTCCGGTATAAAAATTAAAAATCTCCTCACACGGCTGTAAGCGATAATTGCTATTGTTATCCCCCCCGAACAGATGTTCGTATGAAATAGCCGGTAAAACGGAGACAGCACTGCCACAATCAATTTCACATAAGATTTCCCTGTCATCTAACTTAACTTTACAAGAGATGGGCTGATCCTTAATAGTGTTTTTTAAATTAAATAAATTATAAATACCTCCGTCAACAACACCATCGTCATCCGTTCCCAAAAAATTACTATCACTTATCTTAGCCTTGCACACTCTTTTTAGATGACCTTTTTTGTTACACTTTTGACAGGTATAATTAACAAAACGGCACTTTTCTTTCGAGTGATTTTTGTACCCGCACACTTCACAAAGACACTCGCGAATTATTATCGTTTGAAGAAAAACCGCTCGGTCGCTGTAGTGCAAACACAGGCTGCGCCTGCACCGCCTCCACGGAGCTCGCGCCAGCCGTGACGGCCGCAACGTTGCCAGCTCGTGCGGTTTGCAAAGCGGCGCGCGCACACTGCACGCTCTGCGCCATCTCCAATGCCTTGTTGAATGTGAGGGTTTCAATGCTTTCTGCGAACAATTTCTCTTTTTCCTTGGTATTTTCTAATCCTAAGACGAACTTGTCGCGTAAAGCCGTATCTAACTCGGTCTTGAATCCACAGTACTGTGCCAAATTGCGCACTCGCGCCGCCCATTCGGCTAGATCTTCCCCAGGACGTTGTTCCGCCTTGTAAAAATTGTACCTTTCAGCGAACGTACTCTTTTTTGCTTGAAAATGGACGTTCAATTTTACTAACAGGTTTTGATACTCAACGTTGTCCAAGTTTTCTGGAAAAACCAAATCTCTAGCGACGCGGTAGGTATCTTCCACCAGCGCAGTGAGCAGGAAAGCTCGTCTTCTCATTCCAGACTTATCGGTGTCGTCTCCAATGTCGTTCGCCGTGCAGTACTGGATAAAATGACTTCTAAAAATGCTCCACTCATGCACGCGGTGATCAAATGAGATGTTGCCGCCAAACGCCATATTAAACAATTTTGCGTGCTCCTTGGTCATTGAAATCACAATCACTAGTGACACAGACAATACTAACACACGTGAATAACGCCTCGTCGCCAAATGTTCTGTATTAAAGGATTATAATAACAAAACACTGTAGATCACATAGACTCGTGTAATGGCTGACAACCAACTGCCTTGACAAGCCTACCCACATATAGGATTATAATCAGATATACTACAGTTTGACAATATGTCCATCCTCCTGTCCTGTGCTTCGTTTTTTTGTCGTTGTTTCTTGAATCGGTCTTTATACTTTCTATTTGTTTTTTATTTGTTGTTATCTGATGTATGTATCTGGTGAATACACCAGATAGATACATCAAACGGTATTAGCACAAAATTAATGAATTTTCTTTCTTTCTTCTTTTCCACGACGTGCTGCTGTGTATTTTATGCAAAAGAGTCTTCACGACGTAATAAAGAATCTCAGTAGGTAGTCATGATACCAGTCTATATCCAGCACTAAAACTTTATATCCACCATCTTTTATCAAAATTATTTTCCGTTCCAATCTCAGGATCTAAACAAAGTCTGAACTTAGCTTTAAATGCAAGTGCTGCAGTCTACTCCGCTACTTCGAGAAAGTCACATGAAGTTTGATTTTTCAATAAAAGTTCCGCTATAGAGAAATAATTCTCTAAACTTAGACGTAGAAGTTCTGAAGTCGGATGTTAGCGGAACAATAACTCTATAATAATCGTTTTTCTTACTTCAAGTGAACACAGTCGTGTCAGTTTTGTCGTCGGCGATAAATCTTGGGAACTATTGAAGTTGTGATGGTATCGATCGCTAGTGTAGACGTTCGATTTGAAATAGTAGTTCATATTGAAGAAAATGGTGAAGTTCAGGATTGAGCAGCCACTGTCTTTTAGACAACATAGATGATTATTGAAATGAAAATTTGTTTTGAACATTCATTGAAAAAAAACGACCAGTGGCCCACTTTAGCCCTGGATCGAATGAGCTAGAAGTCATGGAGAGAGATCTTTTCCCTGCAGTGGGATGATGCAGGCCAACAGTAACTAGTAGTAGCATTAATTAATTTTATAAGTAGTTATTTAACCAATACAAACCTTTTTTTTTGCGGATGGGAAATCATCAAATGACCCCTCCCACTCTGGGTGGAGCGGAAGGGAGTGTCAGACTCTTACTGACTAAAACCCACCCGTGTTCTTTCCTTAGCCCTATATGTTCCAGAGCAGCGGTAACCCTTTCGGACGATCCCGCTACCCACCAATACAAACCTAATATCACCTTCATCAACACCCTACAGCAGTCCACTGCTGGACATAAGCCTCTCCTATTGCACGCCATTAACTTTTTCGATTTTTGGCAACCCATCCAGCTGGTATGTATCAGCCACCCTGTACCTAATGTACTGCATCTCTTTTATTGGCATGAAATGAGGCTAGCTAGATAGCTTATGCTGTATAATAATATATTTTCTTAGTCAGCCAGTTGGATGTAAAGCTGCCGTGTAGGTACTAAATCAAAACAAAGTTTAATTTACATTCATATCTGATGCCAAACCTTCAAAATCACTGAAAATACACCATGAACACAATAATAAATTTCTTGCCCTTTTTTATAGCGCCGACCATAACCCGTAACACGATATGAGCCGTAATTGGCCGAGTAATTAAATTAGGCCCAAAAGTTAACCGTACCGCGGCTAATTGTGGCAGAGTGGGCCTTAGAACCCACCCTTGGGTAATAAGGGCCCGGGAGAAATAGTCCGAAACACTCCTTATCTCCTTTGAAATCGTTTACATACTTAACCCTTTCAAGATGAGGTTTTCATTGTAAGATGCGAAGATTAGGGATAATTAGTTGGTTGATTGCTTTTGAGAATGTGGGAAATTAAATTGTTGATGATAAATCAGGATTGAGGAATGATAGCGTGACGGTTGTAAGGGGAGAACAAAAGAGAACATTTTGGGTTGAGCTCAAGTAATATGGAACCAAGAGCTTTGGTCTAAAACTGCAGAAGTTTTGCTCTGCATACCTTCCAAGACAGAAAATACGTTTATTTGCGGTAAACATGACGCAAAAAAGATCAAAAATACAAAAAGAACAACTCGGGGGAAAATATTTCAGCATAATGTTGTGACCCTATGCGAGACAGAGCACTGGTTTTCAGGGACAGCCGGCGTTGACGTGATTTCATGACATCAACCGGTGCAGCATACAATAAAATACAAATAAAATTATTACTCGATAAAAGTTCTAGATCATTATATAAATATAATATTTGAAATGGCAACCAGACACCAGACAGACACAATATAATACCTCAAAATAGTTGTTCAATACAGTGTATTTCAGTATTTCATATAATAGCTCAAAATTATTTGATACATATATGAATATGTGAGTATTTTGTAATGTATTTTCGCTTCTCTATGAAATAGCTGAAACATTTCTACTTTAATGGTTACAGTTTGCGCGTACGAGTACGTGTCCCTGCCACCCTGTATAATAGCTAAGATTTATTAATGTTGTTATTCTTTAAATTTGACTTCTGCTTCGATTTTAATTAAATATTTAGCTTAATAATTGATATACATAAAAACTGAAGTGTGAACTAACTTTTGTCGCTGACTGTAGGTACTGTAGAGATTATAGCATATTTGTTGCTTACATGCAACTACCGCGAGTTTGTTATAAGTGATTGGTAAAAAAACACGAGACAACTATAAAGATTTAAGATTAGAAGAGATTAGGCTGACAAGCAAACGAATGAAGATGTAAAATAGAAAGAAAGAAAGAAAGAAAATTATTATATTATATTATATAAAAATTATTCCTCCCGGTAGGTATCGCAAAGTTTGTAGAGAGCTTGGTAGTATCTAGATCTATTCTGTAAAAATCTCACCATTGAAAACTTAAGTGAAGTGAGCTGCCAATAGTGTCAATCCAATAGCATCAGTAGTGCGATTCTGTAACCATCTCACCGTGAAAACTTAGGTGAAGTGAGTGTGGAGTGAGCTGTCATTCCAACTAATGCTAGGGATTGGCACATTTGACAGCTCACTCTAAGCTCACTTCACCTAACTTTTCCCGGTGAATTTTTACAGAATTGATCGGCTGGTGGAAAAACAGCTCATTTCAAGCTCACTTCACCTATGTTTTCACGGTGAGATTTCTACAGAATAGCAGTACTGTTACGTTTTGACCCTCCAAATGTCAGTTTGTAAAGGAAAATTACAATTAGCGCGGCATTTCCCTGAGTTTTACCCCGGTAAACGCATTGTGTAGGTGTTACTGGGTATGTTTTAGCATAAAGAAAGGATATAATGGGTAACAGGGGTGGTAAAGGCCTGAAATTGTAATAGAACAGTGAAGTGGAACGTGTTGCAGACTTATAATTTTGATACTACACTACTACTCCCCTACCTCCCTACACCCCTACTCTCCTACTACTACTCTTCTACTTTTTTTTTTGACCGATTGTCCCGTAACGACTGTCGAAGATCCACGAATGACAGCCGGGACCAACGGCTTAACGTGCTTTCCGAGGCATGAAGAGGTCTTGGTATGTAAAGATGGTCACCCATCCATGGGCCAACCGCGGCAAGCGTAGCTTAATCTGATCGTTAAGCCGTTGGTTCCGGCTGTCATTCGTGGATCTTCGACAACCGGTCTTACCAATTGGTATCGTATTACCCAGTAACTGGGTTGTGGAAGTCAGATAGGCAGTTGCTCCTTGTAAAATACTGGTGTTCAGCTGCATCCGATTAGACTGGAAGCCGACCCCAACATAGTTGAGAAAAGGCTAGGTAGATGAAGATTCAATAGGTACCTTCATTTAATACAAAATATCAGCCAATGAAAATGTACTACCTCCATGTTAATAACATTCGGTAATTGCCATAATATTGGTTCTCCTTTTATAATCAAAACAACAAACGATGTGGTTTTCAACGCCACGGCGCCACGTAAACAAAACATTTTAAGGAGGGTAGTCTTTTATTTGCAAGTATGGCAATAAACAAAATTTTAAATGCTGTTTCATGTTTTCTTTGGATCTATTTTTCGTAAAAGTTCGATTATTCTTCTATGGAAGTATAAAGGTATGAATATAAATATAAATCTGTAAATTGATTATTTTATTTGATCTGCAGGTAGTGAACCTAACTGACACAATCCTACCAAAATAAAAATATTTTATTTTACATAAACCTACATTGGCACTTGTAGAAGAAGCGCATTTAGAATCTTCGTGCACGGTTCTCATGAGTCGTTTCCTATGTAGAAGAGCCGGCAAGGAACTCCACGGTACCAAGACAGAATGAAAGAAAGAAAGAAAATACATTTATTTGGCACAAACTAAAAGACACAATACATTAGATACATACATCAGATAAAACAAACAATAAAAAAAAAAGATTAAATAAAAGTGTGAAGTCCGATGTAAGAAATGAAGAAGAAAGAATGAGTATCTACCTACTATCTTTATGACTAAAAAACAAAAACGAAAAAACAGTGCCGCTGTTGATAAAAGCATTTTTATTTAATATATGCTCTGAAAATCTTGTCGACACTTCACGTGACCAGAGGGCTGGCTCGTTCTTTGGCCAAAGAATTAGCATTGTCATTCAACGTGGTATTGCTGCCAGCCTTCTGGGCACGTTTCCGGATGCGCTACGGACGAGTACCTCGACGCTCAGGCGTCGAGGTACTCGTAAAATACTAAAAATCATTTTTAGTATTTTTATTCGTCGCTATAATATCGTAGAAAATATAATTTCTCCGATTTTCACGTAAATAGAGGAAGAAATATTTGTAAAATTTTATACCTTACCATGTTAAGCTTGTTTCCTTCATATTGAAAGACAGAATAAACAAAATAAATGTGGGTACGCCGCAATCGAAACGACTATTTGTTCACCATTAGAAATTCCACGCAATACCGCGGCAAATACCGACATATATTTTACCTTTACAAAATAAACTGAGTTTTGATTGCAAGTGCACACTGAAAGGCCTCCAGCACGAGTTATAGCGCACTTTGTATCTTCATTCAAAGAAATATCGCGATAAGCGAACTCATTCAAGCGGCCGTCTTTTCAAGACTCGACATAATTGCTTTTTTTCGTTGTTATTGAAAACGCCGACGAAATGCTCGGCCGGTGTGGCGTAAACTTCTTTTCAATATTTTGTAAATGAAATAGGCTGTACCTAGTAGATAAATAATTTTTATTCTATATATATGTATATACATACAAATAAATAAAATTGAATTGAATTGAAAAATAATGAAAATTGAACTGTTTGTAATGTCAGAATAACATTTTTTTGCTAAATGCATTATGAAAGTATATCGGTATAGTTATAACAAAAAGAAACATTTTTTTAATTTTTTATATCTTTGTTCTAGCTAATCTTCGAAACGGCTGGACCTATTTTGATGAAAGTTGGTATATATTTTGAGAATACTTTATACCCTGGGAAAAGACATAAGCTTATTAATAATATAATCAAACGACGCAAGCGAAGCCGCGGGCGAAAGCTAGTATAATATTAATTTATAAACTTTTACTAATGTGCAAGTCACTAAATGATATTCAATGAAGCCAAAAATCATCATGATAGATACCCATTTTAGGATTTAGAAGTAAACATTCAAAACTAGAAGTGCTTTGTTTCATAGTTCTATCTATTTAAACCTATAGTAGCTCACAACTGTGATTACCTCTAACTGGGAAACAGCGGTATTCACTGGATCAAGCACTGACTGTCTGTTTGCGGAAACTTTTGACGTATTGCTTGAACACAAAGTGGCAAAGTTACCTCTACAACTGATTCTCTGGTTCTGAACTACTGTAGAAACATTCCTCACGCCGATCTCATCTAGTTTTAAAAATATGATTGACGTGTAAAAGTGTTAGTACAAACCTACTTACAAAAATAAAATCATTTATCATTTATCCCGAGACCATTCATTTTTATTAAGTTAACAGAGAGTATTTACTTATTTATCCACTAATACTCGTAAGATACCTAGAAACAACGTTATTAAAACTAGGAACATTTTCCTTTTCCTCAGTTCTTGTGTTTCCCGGAAAAGGTATCAGTCTTAGCAGCTAAAGTATATAAATATGCCGAATTTGCTAGTACACAAGTAATTATGAAACTATGTTTGGTTATCTGTGTATATACAGCATGGATGAGAAAGGTAAAAATGTGTTTATTTTGGCATGAAACTATTTTGTAATAACAATCTTTTGGCGCCTTGATGTCATTGACGTTATTGGTAAACATTTGCGAAATTGTTACAAACACGGAATTGACAAAACAAGATGGCAGCGTCAGTTCCGATTTTGGCCACGCACCAAAATAACCTTCTAGTTGTGATTGAAATACAGTTAGGTATTACATGTACAAAAATGTCAACTTATTCCGGTACTGAGCCGTCAATTTTATATTAAACTTTTCTGTCGTTGGAATAATGCTATGTCTATGGTTTAAATTTGGACCTAAAGATACACTTATTTTACAATAAGGCGGACACCGACCTTGATTAAATAAAAAAAAACTCTATTCCTGGATTTGGTTTGAATGTTGCCCTCAGGCTAGGTGGAGCGACAATCTTCGCAGGATGGGTGGGATCAGAGTTTCCAAAAATCGAGATAAATTGCGTGCAATTGGAGAGGCCTATGTCCAGCAGTGGACTGCTGTAGGCTGGTGATGCTGATTATTGAATGTTGAACCAAATGTTTTGAAATGTTATGTATCAACGTGGGACAAAAAGTCGGCTGAAGTTGGCTGAAGCATTTTGTTTTTCATTCAAGTAACCTGTCATGTGTTTTGAAGCTGTGTCGCTCACTAAATCAGACAGCTTGTCTGGTAGAATTTGAAACAGTCGTAAAACGTTCCACAAAACAAACATTACACATACTGTACGGTATCATACATAATTATATTATATTATTTTTCTGTCATAATTATGTCAAACAATTATGGCATTACAAAATACACCAAAACGTACGTTCCAAAATATGAACCACACTGAATTAGGCATTATTATTTTCTACTCAACAATTTCCTCCCAAGTTCGGTAATTACCTGTTGGCACGACGTCTGATTCCACACCCTCCCCCCCCCCCCCTCACGAATTAATCCTATAATTACTAATAAAGCGAACAATAGCAGGCAAAGTCACGCGGTCGGATAATAACTTTTAAGTAGCAGACGGTTTCAATTCAAAGTTTCGAAGTGAAGGACTGATTTATGTAGGTAATCTGTGTATTATGGTGGCCAGCACGGATCTCCGGATCTCCGGATCTCCCCCTTATTGAATCCGTGGTGGTTCGATAAGCCTTCCCTTAATTGTATCTGTGAACTCAGTATTGTAAACAAACAGTCGGATGTTTAGATAAGGCCAACGTATTGTAACCCGTATGTAATTTGCAAGTAAATTAATTTCTTAATGTAAATTGTAGCGTATGTTGTTAATGTTTGGGATTAGTTTGGTAACTTAGAAAAGAATAGGTTTTTGTCTGTGTAGGTCGGGTAGGCGTGTGTAGCTACGAATGGACGAAGGTGTACGAAAGGATGAAGAAAAGTCCGAAGTACACAAGAAGAAGAAAGAAAGTTTATTGCACAGACACAGGTTACAGTCACACACACAAGAGTTACACTAAGAAGAAGGAGTAGTAGAAATAGAATAGATAGCACGAAGTTAAGCAGAAATACAGTAAATATTAATCGCGGCGAAGCTATGGTTTCGTATGCTCAGCGGTCGGTATAAGCCTTGCGAACTTACTCCTGTAATTTTTGAAGAAAAAAAAGTTCCTTTCGCTGTATATCATGTATTAAATAACAGGCACATTGTCATAAATTAAAAACTTTTGGGAGTTACAAAATGAAAAAAAAAAGTGTAGTGATGGCCTAAGTGTTACACTTTTTTCGGTCTAGCTCTCATTTGCCAGGTGTGCAGAGTATAACGTGCGATATGGAACTTCGTTCCAATACTTCTTTGGTTTGTATCAATTAACTCAGCCTATTGTAGTCCACTGCTGGACATAGGCCTCTCCCAAGCTGCGCCACAAAAGCCTGTCCTCCACCTTCCGCAACCAGTCTGTCCCAGCCACCTTCTTTAGGTCGTCTGTCCACCTAGCTGGGGGGCGTCCCACACTACGCATGCCGATACGTGGTCTATACTTCAGAACTCGTCTGCTCCACCAGCCATCGGTCCTTCGACAAACATAGCCAGCCCACTGCCACTTCAGTTTACTTATTTTGCAAGCTATGTCGGTAACTCTGGTTCTTTTCTGGATGATTTCATTCCTGATTTCATCCTTCAAAGTGACTCCAAGCATAGCTCGCTCCATAGCGCGTTGAGCGACCTTGAATTTGTGGACCAGCCCGACCGTCAGTTGTTGATTTGTATGTTAGGTAAATGAGTCCGCGTATCACTGGTCAGTTTCCCTCAGTCGTCAGTTTGTTTAATTCGCCAGTTTTGCTGATTAGTCAGTTTCACTGATTCGTCAGTTTTACCGATTAGACAGTTGCCTTAACTCGACAGTTTCCAGTATTCGTCAGTTTTCGTCGATTCGTCACTTTTATTTAATTCGTCAGCCAAAGTACAGTCGGTAGAAAACTGCAAACACGTCTCCTAATTTAAATAGATAGTGAGATTTATTTGTTAACTTTTAGCACAGATGACAATTATTAATATATTTTTTTTGTGACACAGTATCCCTTATAATTACCTGCCAATTTTAAAGAAATATTTTGCGATGGTACATTTAAGCGCATTCCAAGCATTCCACAAAATGTATTTTTCAACAAATAATTTTTTTTTCCCTAGAGTGTACAAAACTGACGAATTGACGAAAACTGGCGAATACTGGAAACTGTCGAGTTAACGTCACTTTCTAATCAGTTAAACTGACGAATCAGTGAAACCGACTAATCAACGAAACTAGCGAATTTAAAAAAAAAATATTTTCTTGAGTCCGCGTATCACTGTGACCAGTGATACGCGGACTCAAGAAAATATTTTTTTCAGGAAAATATTGTCAGCTCAGTCATCTAACTAGTTGTCAAAGTCGGAACCTAACTAAAACATAACAATGGGCTCGCGAGCACGTTGACGTCATTGTCGCCCGAAAATTATAACAATAGAGGTACGATTATAACAATATACAATTCAGCATAAAGATAAATAACGTTTAACTGCCTCGTTGGTCTAGTGGTCGCAAGCGCTACTACTAGGTATGAGGTCCTGGGTCCGATTCCCAGGTCGGGCAAAGTGTTATTGGGTTTTTCCATTACCCATACCCGTACCCATGGTTCCGTCGTACCCATAGTGGGTACACCCAGTAGGTACCTAATATGGGTACACATCTGCCTTACCCTACGGGTAAACAAGGCGTGATGGTTATGGTATGCTGAAACAAATTTACTTTAACACCTTATGTACCATATTCTAGCAAATAAATATTTTGATTTGATATTAATTTTATAGATATTTATTACTTAAATACTTCATAAATAAGTATGATTTTTGTTATATTAGTCTACCACATTATTGTTGTCAGGGATGACAGAAACTAATTAATATCAATGACATAACCTAATGATGTAACTAAAATTGCTTTCAGGATTTAATTATAAAATAATGCGCGGGTACGCGAGTCTTTCAGACTGTTCCGGTCATCATTTTTTACAGTAAGAGTTACAAGCAGAAACCGAACACAAATCTTAAAAGATAAAAATTAAATTGGTAAAGTAATCCATATCCTATAATTCAGCCTAGTACCCTTGATCCCGGCTTTAGATACATTACTATGTAGAAGTCAATATCATCTGGATCTTAGTAACAGCATCTTTTGACGCCTCTGTGTCAGATCGAAATGTAGAAAAGGGATAATACGGGGTTACTGGGTTTCTCCGGATTGTTGAATAAGGGAATACAGCCTGCTTGTATTTGTATTTATTTTTGAACAGTAAGCTTGTTTTTTGCTCTTAGTCTTGCCATTATTCGTCCAAGCTCTTGATAATGCAATCGATTGGCAGAAAAAAATAACTTAAAAATAAATATAAAGCAAACATAATATCTACAATTTCGGACATACAATTCAAACATAAATAAAATAGAAGTTCATTATAAATATTCTCATTTGACCACTGTCGATGATTGTGTATTATTGGGTATAACAGTCGATACTAATTGCAATTGGAAAATACACATAGATAAAATTCATGGAAAAATAGATCGTTTTATATATGTATTACAAAGAATTAGACAAACAATAAACTGTGATACTGCAATGCCAGCTTACCATGGTTACATAATTATGTATCATCCGTACTTAGATACGGCATTGTAATATGGGGTAACTCAGTAGATTTTAACAGAGTTTATAAAGTTCAAAAAAAATGTATCCGAGCAATTTGTGGATATCACAGAAATTTGATGAAACCGGACTTAGTGTGAGTATTATGATTTAATTATTTTATCGATTTTTTTTTCTAATTAAAGTATAACTGGTGATCCTTTTACTTATTTTTTTAAACGTTTTATATTTATCATGAAGCCTAAATAGAAGAAAAGAAAATTAATGATGAATATAAAATATAACATTATGTATAATAATACATATAATATATGTAACATTTCTATTTTCAAAATAATTTGGTTTTAAATTGGTAATATTTGTATTTTGCTAGTAGCCTAACAGTACTCTTTTTTGTTTTAGAGAAATACCTACTGTGAGTCGGAGGGGTCAAAAGATATCAGGAAAAGCCTTGCCAGTCGAAAGCGAAGTGGTAGGCCCCAGCTAGTCAGTGAATACGAAACAAGTGAACGAGACATTTTGCCGAATTATTCGACACATCTTAACGAACCGTTCGCCGTCCAAACCGTTCGCCCATATTTGATTGAAAAACATAAGCAAGAACGTTTACATTTTGAGATACAGCGATGGGAAGCATGAAATGAGAGATCTGATGAGTAGTTGAAGTTGCATTGCATGGAAATATGGGAACATTTAAGAGGAACAGATATATGTTTCAATATTTTTGGATTCATGCGCCAGCGTTTACTTGATAGCATTGATAATAATGGGGGTTATACAAAGTATTAAGTTATAAATTACAAATGCATTTTTAGTAATAAAATTAGATAGGCATACAACTTGGAAACGACAATACGACAATAAATTAAAACAGCGGCAATAAATGCTAGAAGTATTTTGAAACTATAAAATAAATCATAAATTCGAAATTGATAAAGTGTTTTTTTTTCTAACAATCTACATACATAGTATCTAGTGATGGGCACACTATTGGTTTTGCCAATCTGTGGCTAGCTATAGTGATTAAAGCATTATACAATTTGGTTGAATTTTTGTATTAAGACTGGGAAGGTCATTAGGTATATTGTCATGCTCACGTACATGTCTCACTGATAGTGGCGATTTGTTGGATCATTCGGTTCCCTACAAAATGGTTGAACTGGATGGTGCTGATCCACGCGTCATGTTCGTGAACGGGCGCCCTCGGTTGAGACTGGTTGTCTCTTAACTGCTATTTACAATCTTATTTGTTTCTTCTTTTTTTAACATTTTTCTCAAATTTAGAAGCAACAAGACTAAAGAACTCAAGATTTTGTAATACTTTGATTTAAAACAGTGTCCTTGGAGTTTCTAGTCCGTTCTTCTCCATAGAGATCTAAGTTTTGGATAACTAGCTTCAACTTTCTGGCCAACTGACAGATTCTTTGACAATTCATAAGTGCCTGTAAATGGTTTAATTGAAATAAATGCTTTGAGTTTGACCTTATACAAAGTTTAATTTATTGTCATCTCCACATTGTATATCAGTACCAGACCGAACTTAAAACTAACTAACCAACTACCAAGAAGTG
Organism: Apamea crenata; assembly: GCA_949629185.1. NCBI lineage: Eukaryota > Metazoa > Arthropoda > Insecta > Lepidoptera > Noctuidae > Apamea > Apamea crenata. The sequence goes on along the minus strand of OX451360.1, from coordinate 14,855,000 downwards.
TGTACAAGAAACATTCCTACAATATATATTATTGTGCTCAATAAAGTTCCTGACGTTCCTGTAATTAACTTCGTAGAAAATAGAGTAAGTACTGCAATATAATGGACTTAAATAGTAAAATGGTTACGACTTCTATTCAATATTATTGTAGTACTAGCTGCGCCCTGCGGTTTCACCCGCATAAGTTTTGATTCCGTGAGAATATAGGAATAAAAGTATCCTATATGTTAATCCTGGTTATAAACCATCTGTGTGCCAAATTTCATACAAATCCGTTCAGTAGTTTATGCGTGAAAGAGTAACAAACATCCATCCACCCATCCATACAAACTTTCACGTTTATTATATTAGCAGGATAATGATAGAATAGGTAGGTACTCTTTATTAGGTAGGTACACCAGATTACGGTCATAAATATAGATATATGATATTGAAATGAAATAATATGATGTAATGATATTTTCCGAATAAACGGAATTCTTATTTGAAAGGTTATAGAGATGTGTTCACATAATTATGGAAGTAACGACATTTTTTCAGGATAGTCATTTATTTCAAGTAGGTAGGCCTTTTTAACCTACTAAATAAAAGCGTGTTACATTGTGATTGCAAAAGAAAAATAATGAAGGTGTAATATGCTAAATGTTCTTTAATGTTCCATCAAAATGTAACACGCTTTTATTTAGTAGGTACCTATTTCATGGTATGTTTCTTATCAGGTTTAAATTATTTTTAACTTTTTAGTTATTTTTATTAACAAGTAAAGCTTGTTTTTAAAAAGTTTTTATTTTTCATGCTCAATAATAGTGAAAAATTACAAATTTGTTTAAAACGGTTTTGGTCAGAAACTGAACTGTTAATCAGCTTTCGTCCTCGTCTACTTTATTATATATTTATTACTAAACAGACTAGTCTTCCAGAGAACATCTAGGATTTTCCGGAAAGTACTCAGCTATAAAAGAAAGAAAAATAAGGACACCGTTCACTTTCACTCTTCTGCAATATTACGGTAACAGCCATTTCCTGCAGTAAATTCCAGCCCATTTCTTTACGATTTTAATAAAGTGAGAGAAGTAAAGATATTTTTTTAACGTAATATTCACAGTGGAAACCTTTAATTAAATCAGCGCTGCATTTTATCTGTACATAGTATTTGAAAGCGGTTTCATTAAAATAACATTCTTTAGAGGTGAACTTCTTTACAATTAGATCCTGTTAAAACTGTCGTGAAGGTAAAGTTGGAATTTCTTGAGACTATCAACTGTACCTATAGAATGTGTGTGTGTAATTATGAAATTCTGAATTACATGTATTGAGCCATTTTTAGTTATTTAATGAAATGCTGAAATACATTGTATCGAACAATTTTGTGGTCCTTGAAAAATGTGCAAAAGTAGCAGTGATAAACGAATTTTATTGCCATCCGTACAAAGGATAAATAAGCCTTAACTATAAAGAAAACAAAAAAAAAATAAGAAAGTTTTATCTCTTCAACAGATATAAAGTGAGCTAAAGTTGTTTAGCGATGTCAAAGCTGTTTTTTCAAGTTGGTATTTTGGAGGGTATTCGGATATTAACTTAGTTGTTTACTATCTCTTTTTCCCTTGGGTCAAGCTTACATAGGTTGATAAAGTTTATGCTATCAATTGAGATGTTGCTTTTGTAAGCCCATAAAATATGGATGGTGACTGAAGTCGTTGCGACTAGGTGATTAATAGTCGATAGATGTTTTTTTGTAGCCGACCTCATAGGAGAGATGAAGATATTTTTTTTTATATTTTAAACTCATTTTTTTATATATTTAAATACGAGTCAGCGCAGCGGTACCAATATACCGCCACTACTTTTTTTGATGGCCTCGATATTCGCATCGAATTCCACTTAGTGCAAACAATATTTTAAAGTGTAAAAGCTTAAAATATTGCAAAGTTATAAACGATTTAAAATAACTGCTAGAAAAATACGACTCTATCACAAAAGTGACGTCACGACTGTGTTACTTCATAAAATGTCGTGCGACAAGGACGGGAATTCCTATATCTATGGGAATGAGGGGGGGGGGGGGGTCTGTTCGTACATTTCTAATTTAAGTTCATTCTACCAATTCATCATCATTATAACAATTACCAGATAACTGAAATTTCAATAAGGTTTAAACTATCTAACTGTCACGAAGACAAACAGGTCTTATCGCTTTATGTCAGGCAAGTGGCATTCGACCTTAGAGGGATAAAGCAAAGAGGAGGTCGTCTATACCATTGGCATAATCTCCAAATAAGGACTAACAATATCCAAGTGAGTCACTCGTCATTATAATTGTCTAAGTACATACTTGTTAGGTACGCTCGCGAATAATAATTTATTCATTTTTTTTTTGTAGATGTGATCGTGTCATGGGCTTGTGGCTAAGTATTAACAGATGCACGGGTCGATCGATCAGGTTAAGCTACGCTTGACGCTGTTGGTCCATGGATGGGTGACCATCTTCACATACCAAGACCCTTCCGTGCCTCGTGTTAATGACTGGTTTGTAAATTGCAAGAAACGTAAGAAAATTTAAATTTCGCGGGCTACCTAGTGATTCCCCCTTAAAGCATAATTGTTTTTATTTTGTCTGATTATGCTCCGTTAGATTATTAATCACTAGAAGCGCCCCACGGTTTTATCCACATAAGTTTAAATCCTGGTTATAAACTATCTGTGTGCCAAATTTCATCCAAATGCGTGCAGCGGTTTTTGCGTTAAAGAATAACAAACATCCACCCATCCATCTTCACGAACTTTCGCGCTTATAATATTAGTAGGATGTAATACATTGGTGCTAGTTTAAAGCACCCTCTATGCTATGAAGAATCGGCATTATTAGCAGCATTAAATTGAGATTTTATTTCAAGCTCGACCACAAATAACTTACACGAATCCAATAACAGACATGGGACAAAGTTAATTAACTAAATAAAATAAATGACCTACCATCAGATCCCTAACCATCATTACGCTAGCGTAGGGCTGTTACGGCTTCCCCAAAATCCCCATCACGAGGGGACTCGCTCTAATTTAATTACGTCACTGATGACCTCATCATACTGGCCCTTGTTTTACTCAAACATCCTGGACGGTTATTTGAGGCATGACTTCGACAAATTGATATTCAAGTGGCATTTTGGAACAGCTGCCTTTTTATTAAGTATCGTTTTTACTTTAATGTATTGTTGTATTTCCTTACAGGATTCTTTTTACGTCTGTGCATTCGAGAAGTAAGAAGTTAATAGTGCCTTCAGTAACTATTAATAAAGTTTAGTTAAAGGTTAGGTAAAGTCATAATACCGCATACATCCTGAGACTATGAGAATGTACATACATACTATGTGAAAATTACGCTTAGGATGGATTTCATCAATAGAGAAGTGCAGGCGTTTTAGGGGACTGTATTATGTAATTATGGCGTTCAAAAAGTGCTAATCTTCAGCCTAATTTGAATGAATGACTTTTGATTTTGTATTTTTGATGTTAATGTCTAATATTAGACCCCAACCTAAGAGAATTGGCTGTTCCTACAATCTTAAATTCTACAATCTACAAAATAAAGAACAATCGATAATCTAAAAAAAAAATGCTTGTACTAAACTCCCTGATACTCAAAACTCAAATTCAAAGCATTTATTTCAAATAAACCAATATATAAAATTCAAAGTCCTGACTGACTGACTGACTGACTGACTGACTGAGACATCAACGCACAGCCTAAACCGCTGGTCCTAGAGACATGAAATTTGGAGGGTGTATTCTTCGTGAAGAGTAGGTATCCACTAAGAAGGGGTTTTTCGAAATTCCACCCCTAAGAGGGTGAAATAGGGGGATTTCGTTTGTATGAAAAATCTTATTCCTTGAGTTAATAAACTTGAAACTTGGCACGAATACTTATCCATTTTTTGTTTTTATAAACTACCCCCTAAAAGGGGATTGGGGGGTTTCAATGTTTGTATGGAAGAATTTTAGCGCGCGTTCCGATTTAATCGAAATTCAGTATTTATACCTAAAATTGAAAGGAAAGAATAATGTGTATCAGGGTTTTTCGATAATCTACCCCTGACGGCCTAAAAAGGGGTAGTCAATTTTACAGGGGAGGATTTTACAGCGTGGCTTGATTAACTCGAAAATTGGTATAAATAATCTTTGAGTCAAGTTGTGAACAAATCCCAAATGATTTTTCAAAATTCCATCCCTGTGGGGGTGAAAAGTGGGGATACAGTTCATATGAGAAATCTCTTTCGTTAGGTTAATAATCTTGAAAATTGGCATGAATACTCGCCTAAGTAAGCAATACAGTTTATCATTATTAGTTTTTCAAAACTACCCCTCAAAGGGGGATATAGGGCTTGAAGTTTGTGTGGAAGTAATTGAATGCGTGGTCCAATTAACTCGAAACTTAGTATTAATACTTTTGACAGAAAATAATTAATAATAAGTATGTAAAGTTGTCGAAAATTGACCCCTGACGAGGCAAAAAGAGGTAATTCGATTTTCAAGGAGAGGACTTGAACTTGAAACTGTATGTTACATTTTCACACCTAAACCACTGAACTTCTGATTTGGCAAAGAGATAGATGGCATCCTGGGGAAGGACATACTCTTTATCCTGGTAGCATGTTCTCGTGGGATAATTTCCGACATCCACGCGGGCGAAGCCGCGGGCAGAAGCTAGTTTCAAATAAACCAATTACAGGCACTTTTGAATTGTCAAGGGGTCGGTCAGTCAGAAAGATGAAGCTAGTTGCCCATTACAAAGCGTAGTAGGTACCTATGGAGAATACTATTACTCAAAAACGAAAGTAGAAATCTCTCTAAAAATGGTTTCCCTGATTAGGTAAGTACCAAAAACTATAACCAGAAACAACTGCCAACAACGGTGCCAGTACTCTCAATTCCCAGCCAAAAACGTCACATCTCATAAAAGTAACAACATTTTAATATTTTTAAAGGCGACAGGAAATACATCATGGCCGCCGCCTCGCCGCCGCAGTTTGCAATAGTTGACAATAGGAAATTGAATGTCGCATGTCAGCTGAGCGACAATACACGGCTACACGCGCGCAATGGCCGGCGCAACTTTTACTACTGGCAGCCTTGGCTTTTTGTTGCATTGCTAGGTTTGTTTTTAATTGTTTTGTAATTTCTAGAGTTGTTTAAGAGTTTTAATGGCTTTTGGGTAGTAAAAATGGGATTAAAAGTTACCGAAAATAATTAAAAATTAAACGAGTTCAACCTTAAAAGGTTGCCATTTAAAATGTTTTTTTTTGTTGTATACAACTATACATTATGTATAGAGTAGGTGTCTATAAAAGTATGTTAAGAAAAAATAAAAATAAGGAGGTACAGCTACTAATCTAAGGGCTGATTTTTCAATCATCTGATAACTTTATTCGAGGAATAATTTTGAAGTTTTGACAGTTATTTCATACAAAACCTGTCAAACGTCAATTTTATTCCTCGAATAAAAGTTATCTGGCGATGGAAAAATCTGCCCTAAATACATTATTATATTCATTATTGTTTCCTTCGAACTAAGCCATTCATTTAGGCTTAATAATCGAGTATTTTGGGACATCGCAAAGCGGTGGTCGATTCTTCGCGTGAGAGGCCTGGGGGTCTACTCCGAAGTAGCATCGGCCGAATGTTCGGCCGTTTCCTGCTACGAATTTACTATTTGGTTCGGTCGGTCCCGATTCTACACTCCTATACTTTTCGAATATTGACTATAGTCCCGACCCAACTGAGCCGAACCGAACTTTTTTCGCATTTTTCAATAATATTCGGTTCGGCCATGTGTCGGTCCGATCCGAACATTCGCACTTTGCGCTTCGGAGTAGACCTCCAGGCCTATTTTTAGCCCAAAGAGTCAGCATTGTCATCCAACGTAGTAATGCTGCCAGCCTTTTGGACACTTATCCCATTGCAAGCGATGCGGACGAATTTTTCGATGCCCAATGAGTTCCTCCCTATTTATTTTTTACTATATACTTGTACATATATGTATAAGTATATATTTAAGTATCAGCTTGTATATTGTATTGACCTCGGAAATAATCACAATTACAAAAATGAAAACAAACTTGAAACAAAATGTCGACATGCACATACATATATAATTATGCAACAAATGTTTTATTACTAGTATAATGGCAGGGAGCAGTAATCACAGCCCGTTAAGTAAAACAACCTGATAATTTGTGGCTATTTCCTGACAACATGCGATAGCTTTTAAATTATCGCTTACAACTGTAATCCTGCACGTATCGGTTATTAATTCTCGGAAATTAAAGTTTTTTAAACGTTTGTTATTTTAGTTGACAGATATTCGTGAATATAGTACTGATTTATTATCGGGCATTTTCGATGGTTTGGGTCTGTTTAGGTTCAAATAAACTGTGGAAAGAACTATCAGCTTGACACTTGACATTAAGGACACTTGTCCGTGTTTGAAACTGGAAATTAAGGCAGGACATTAAAAAATAACTTGATAGAAAATTGGGCATGGAAGTGTGTTGATAGACACGGCACATAATGTATAGCGGCGATGCCTGACGTACCTAGTGCCGCCATGTCAGTCATTTCCATAGAGATCCATACATACGACCGTGCCTACACGTGGCGAATCAATCGTACTTTTTCCAGGCAAAAAACGTGTGTGTACAACCGGCCTTAAGATCACTTTGTGTTCCTATCGCACAAACAAAGGTGATAAAATTTTGACATGATGAATGGACCTTACCTGAATTTACTCCTAAATGTCTACAGAATAAGTAAGTATCTATTTAGATGCTTATTGTAGGTAGATACTCAAAATAAGTTGTAACAATAAAATGGGCGATCCCTGTACAATCTATACCAATAAATAAAATTAAAGTGTATGTTTGTATTGTAAATACCTACAACAGCTTTAAAACGCATATGAATAAACGGTAGTCATAGGTAACAAAAAAACAATTTTCAAATTTTTTGTCTGTCTGTCTGTTTGTCCAGCTAAACTCCGAAATGGCTGGAACGATTTTGACGGGGCTTTCACTGGCAGCTGATGTTGTAAGGAGAAACTTAGCTAGCTATTTAAAAAAATGAAAACCTACCAAATCCAATTTCACGCCTAAACCACGGAATGGATTTCGATAAAATTTGACAAGGAGATAGATGGCATGCTGGAGAAGGGTTACTGTTTGTCCCATAATTTCTAACATCCACGCAGGCAGAAGCTGAAGGCCAATTCTCGTAATGTAAAACGTTCAAAATCTAGTCGCAGTTGAGACTGCGACTAGATTTTGAACGTTTTACATTTTTTTATATTTGTTTGTCGCCGAGATGAGTCTCGGCGACAAACAAATGTAAAAAAAATTTCAAAATGTAGGGAAATTAGATGTAATTTTTACAGATTGAGACTGAGATCAGACTGTGAACGTTCTTAAAATTACGAGAATTGCCCCTCTGGTCTGCCTTAAATTAGGCATGCAAACATCAAAAGTGCATGTCATGAATTAATAAACAGTAGTCTAACCAAAATAATGTTTTCAACTAACAACAATGATGTAGGTTCAAAAATAATGTTTTCAACAAACAACAACACAGTCTCCAAAATACATTCTTACTCCCATTTCTAAAACATAATGGGCATCCCTTCAGTCATGATTTACGTCGTCCTTTTCAAATGAGTTAGTGACGTAACACGACATTGATCTTCGTTCGTCGATCTCTCTTAATTGCGAACGCGAAAAGGGTCATCAATCGCGTAATAGCTTTAAAACGTGTGCTATCATGGATTGGGAGAATTATGTAAAAGAGCCGAGGTTGGCCGAGCGCCAACGAGCAAAGCCGACACGTCAGTAGTTCAACAGGTCACCACGTAAACCTGAAACATTGGCTCTTAAAATTTTATCGTAGTGCATTTATGAGGTGTGATAATTTGCGGATAGCTTTTTGGTACTAAGTTATCTTTGTTGTATTTTCTTCTTAATACCTTTTTTTTCTTTTAAATTTATCTGTTCTTCCTTCTTTGTGATTGCCGTTGTAGATCGGACTTGAGATTGGCACACCAGCGTAGAGATTAGCTCCAGCTAAGAGGAGAGGCCCATACCGTCGGCAAAGTTGTCAACAAAGTCGGCAAAGTCTAGCTCTAAATGATGACCAGGATGAAGAACACCGGTACTATTTAATTCGAAGTCTGCTTCTCAAAAGAGGGTCCTATTTGATCAAAACTTCTGCGATTATTTTTTTTGCATCACTAAAACAGTGTGTGATATCAATTTTCTAAGAATTATGCTGGAGTAGGGTCGGCACAGTCATGTCAATGAAATAAGGTTATCCAAGGAAATTCGATGAATATGAAATGATTAGTCTTTAGATCGAAACTAATTGGAATTACGCGAAATTTTGACACAAAAGAAAATTCTTTTTTTCGAAATTTTGCGTAGTTTGAATTTGCTACAAATGACGACAATTTATTAGTATTTTCGTTCAGCTCTACTCAGAATATATACGCTCTGCGATCAAAGCTTAGAATACCATAAAGTTTTTGACACGTGTCACAGCGATCCGGAACTTTGTGTCCAATGCAGCGAAAACTAGTCGGAGGTCTCGAGAATAAGTAATAAGACTGGAACATGTTTGTAAGTCACAATGTGGACCTGTTTGAGCAAAATTTCATTATTAGAAGTTTTCAAGTTGGTGTGGCTGAGGGTGATGACCAGGGTGACTCTGACAAGCGACAGGTGCCACACTGCAACATTGCCTCGAATTACTCCCTGGCGATTTTTAATTTGCCAGGTGCCAATCGGCGAGGTGAACATGATACTGGCGGCCCTGTGATAGTGCGGATGTGGCGTTGTAGATACCGCTACACTCCAAAACTACGTAGTGTGACTTTGGTCCAACGTTATCTACGGATGAGTAGATGTGAAGACCAACGGCGAAGCGAGCAATTCTATAGCCTGACTTTAAGGCAGAGTCCATGGAGTTTCTTTCCCGTTCTTCTCCATTGGAATCTATTACGCTTTGGACTGGGCAACTAGCTTCCTTTTTGACTGACCAACCCTTTAACAGTTCAATAGTGCCTGTAATTGGTTTAATTGAAATAAACGCTTTAGCATAACGACTGAACGGTTTTGTTTACTATGGCACGGTGTGCCTTGCGGCCAATAAACTGCTCCTCGCCGCCACTCCGTGGGTTTGCGCTAACCCTTAGTTCGACGCAAACATGTTGCACCAATATTTTGTTGCTACTACGTTTTGGAAAATTAGCTTCGCAACGCAACAATGTGGCTAGAACGTTTGCGAGCACTCTAGCTTACTACCACTTCCTAGTTATGGTCGTAAAATAAATTGGGTACCTACAGTTCTATGTTTAAAAGTAGGAAGTGGCCTGGATTGTAACTGGATAATAAAGGGCCGATTGTTCCATCGCCAAATAATTTTATGCGAGGAATAATTTTGAAATTTTGACAGTTATTTTATACAAAAACTGTCAAACGTCAATTTTATTGCTCGAATAAAAATTATCTGGCGATGGAGAAATCAGCCCTAAGATTGATTAAACATTTATTTAAAAAAGGTACCCTGCTGCTAGCCAAATCCTCTCAAGTCTCTAGCCTGCCCCACCATTATCTCGCTCAATAATAAGTAAGTAGATAATTAAATACAACATTATGTTAATGATTAACAGGTAATTTCAAGTCAGTTTTGGAACACCGTTTGTTTTTGTATAGCAACCGGAGCAATCGATGCTCTTTTGTTCTCAGCTTTGAGAAACGTACTGTAGAACGAAGTATGTACTACCAGTGTAATTCTCGTAATTTTAAGAATGTTCACAGTCTGATCTCAGTATAATTTCCCTACATTGTTGATAAGTTTTTGACACTGATTGGTCGCTGACATGTGATTGAGACTAGATTTTGAACGTTTTTAATTACGAGAATTGGCCTTCAGAATCGGACTTAATGCCTTAGGCATTCTCTACCAGTCAACCAAGGGTGGAGAAGAGATTAGATGGCAGGTGGTTTGGTTGAGAGGGACAATGATACCAACAATTTGTAACATGTTGTAGTATTTGTACATTTATCGAAGGATATTCTATAGCGAAGAAAGGGTTAGGCAGAGGTGTACAGATGGTACCCATATTTCGTCCTTTATGTTTATGATAAGATAAGATATTTTATGTCCTATCTAATAGGGGGCAAGCCTATATTGAGCCATCAACCGGGAATAATTCCTGTCCCCGGGCTGCTACTGAGAAATTCCAGGTAAAAAAAGCCAATAACACTTTGTCCGATCTGGGAATCGAACCCAGGACCTCATGCTCAGCACTACTGCATGTGACCACTAGACAGACGATGCAGTCAAAAAAAAATTGTAGCCTCATAAGTTAAATAAAATTGTAAGCCTCACGTAATATTTCTCATCTCTTGAGTTTTAATAAATTATTGAATACTGAGTAGAGCTCCTCATTGAAAATAACGAGGAAGCATGTAGGCCAATATTATGTTTCCTTATTACTTCAAAATAAGGAGGGTGAACTGCTTAAAGTGAGGGAATGCTGAGTTAAAGTAAAGCCTGCCTTTTGCCGACGAAAAAACTGTTCGGAATCTTTTAAGCTGTTGCTGACTTGATTCACTTCTTGAAGTTACTTGGTTCTCTTCGATTGTTGCTTGAGTATCGTTATGTTTGCCAGGGCAGCGGGATCGTCCGAAAGGGTTACCGCTGCCCTGGAACAGAAAGGGCTAAGGAAGGAACACGGGTGGGTTTTAGTCAGTAAGAGTCTGACACTCCCTTCCGCTCCACCCAGAGCGGGAAGGGTCATTTGATGATTTCCCATCAAAAAAGAAAAAAAGTATCGTTATGTTAATGCGTCGAAAAAATGCTTAGTATGTACGAGTATGTGTATTTAGTATTATATTTTTTTATCCTCCTACTGGAACGCCATATAGCAATTACACAGATCCATTCATCCTGTCCGCGGTGGACATCGAACGGACGGCGATCATGCACGATCGCGTCAAGACACTTCCCCATAGCTCCATAACTCCCTCCATAGGTATTGCCACATTCTTTGCAAATTTTGAGACTCAGTTAATTTTTCGAAATAAATACACGAATATTGAAAAAACTGATTTTTTTTTTAACTTAAATTACTATTAATAGCTAGTTACTTTCGTTTTTTCTGGTCTAGATTAAATATATTTTTCTTGTAAAATATACACCAACAATACAGGGGAAATATCTCGTGTAATTTCACTATCTAACACTAAAATGTAATGATCAGCAGTTTGTGCCATGCCAGTCACTTAAAGCCGTGTCCTAATATAAGGGAGCATCGCGCGAATAAGCCTCTGCTAAGTTTTTTATGACCTTCGAGTTTGTTTCCGCATTTCTTCTTAAGGTAGCAGTAGGTTAGAAAATGTTTGCGCCATCTAGTTTTTACGTGTACATTTCAATTCATAACTAGTAATATTTTCCTGAATTCAGTTTTTATATGTATTAAACATCGAGCTTCACAAAATAGTACACTATTACAGCATAAATAAGGGTGTAGGCACCTAGACAGTACCCAGATCGTCGATCAAGGCATTTATTTTCAACGCTTCAAAGCACATTCAGGCTAACGTTTTCCTAATAACGTTGTTTCGGAATGGCTCTGAAACTGTACCAGACCAAAACAGATCTAGAACACCTAAGTAATGAGATTTCAATCTAGAACAAAGATAGTAAAAAAAATAGCCTGGATATTGTAATGCTTAGGAATATAAAGTGTTATGTCTTCGATAACTGGGATACAGGCATCCTCTCTATGAGAGGCAGTGGTCCGTAATCCACCACGCGTGCCCAGTGCGGGTTGGTAGAGGTCACATCTCCTCGATTTATTCCTCCTGTATTATGAACACTAAAACAATCCCAGATATTAGTATTTTCTAACAGAGACATTGAAATAGCTCAAGGGTCAATTTGGCGTACAATGATTTTGACTGACTATCGATAGCACTTTTCGATGATCGATATCGATATGAAGAACAATATTAAATGATCGAGTCTTAACTTGATATTCATTCGAAAAACTCTCCGGATATTTTCACAGTTGCTTCAAGTTTTATTCGATCTAATGTTTGTTTTTATATATGAAAATTACTAAACATTTTTTCATAACTCTCTTGGTAACGTTAATCGAGTTCTGAGTTTCCGAGAAATTCTCGCAATCAAATTCAAATATACAAAACAAAACTCACAGAAACGGAATATTTTATGAACCAGATACACAATTTAATGTAGCTTCACTATCAGAATCATAATCAGCCTACATATAATGTTCCCACTGCTGGGACACAGGCCTCCTCTCTTCGAGAGGGAGTGGTCTATAATCTACCACGCGGTCCCACTGCGGGTTGGTAGATGTCACATGTCTTCGAATTTTTGGTTCTAGGTCATGCCGGTTTTCTCACGATGTTTTCCTTCACCGATTTGAGAGCAGTCGTGATGAAATAATTTACAAAAAGTATAGTGCCTGCTAGGGTTCGTACCCAAGACCTGCAACTCGTAAGTTGCAGCGTTTACTTCGTAAGGACAGCACAATACTCTAATAGTCAATAAGCAAACTTAAATGATTTTCCTAATATCAATGAGGAAAAACGGATATCATTCCAAAAGGAAAATATGTATTTATAGAATACAGCGTACTTTGAACGTTAAAAAGTTGTGATTACTGGGTAAATTGATACAAGATATTGTTATCCTTGATATGACATTAGTAGGTAAGATAAAATTAATGAGGTAAGTTATAATTTGATGGAAATAAAAATACATAATTCTATTTAGGAATATTTTTTTCCTGCTCCAACATTCTCTATTCATTCTTCAGTATGGACGGCTGTATTCATTAGTCATCTTTTGAAAGTATTTATGGTTCGTGTCGCAGTAATGTAAAAATAAATTATGTGTGTAAAATTGTTGCTAGTTTTGTTAATTTTCGACGAAAAGACGCTTCTCATTGTTTATAACAGAGCTTTTTCCGCTTCTCCTTGTTTACAACACAGCTATCTGTCTCAAGGTTTCATAAAAGAGCGGTGGCCGCCACATAGCGTCCGCAATTTTCCGGCGAACGACGTCACTAAAATGTTATTTATGAAAGTATAACTTGGTGTTTACTTAGAAAGCGTTGTTTTAACACCGGTAAGTCAAACTTCGCTGCCATCATTTTCATGAAAGTGGTCACTGCGGACATTATGTGGCGGTCACCGTAGCGTACAAAACAACGTAGCTTCAGGACCTACAACGCTACAAGGCCACACTGTTGTCGCATGACAAAATCGGATTTAACAACGCCATACACAATGACAACGACATTTTTTCAACTGTTTACCATAACGACCCGTCAATGTCATTCAGATGCCAAAAGATTCTTGTGGCACTCTAGTAAACACAAGAAGTCATCTTATTTCTATTGTGTTTTGTTCTTTATTGATGTCAAAATTGGTGATATTCTCAATGCTTGCAACCCGGATATAACTCAGACTAGACTTCCTACGCCCAACACGCCTCCTTCCGACAATCTTACACCATGATGAAGACTTAAATTTAAAACGAGTGAATGAAGCTGAATCGTCAGTCGGCGACGATGAATCGCGTGTACTCGGCTCCAGTCGTGAGTTTTTACTTCTACCATGTGCTGTAACTAATAACGTTTAAAGGAACTAATCCTGTTTTATAGCCACAGACTAATTTGACATCTAGAACTGGCCCATACTAACACTTTTGTAGTGTTTAGTTAAAAATATAAAATATGATTTCGAAATTTTTGTACCTACATATAACTTAACCTACCTACCTACACATAACTTTTTTATTTTCTTTTTAAGATTCACATCAATGCTAAAGCCTGCTGTTATTTACTTAAAGATCGTCAGTGTTAGTAGCTGGAAACATAGCAGAGCAAATTAAAGTCTTGTGTGTGGCCAACACACAAGACATGAGGGATGTTCGAGGACGGGTATGATAACACTGTGCGAAAGGGATGGAAGGACAGACAAGATGAACGACAGATATATGAAAGACGTAACATGCACGAGAAAATTATAAAAAGTATAAAGAAGTTAAAGGAATAATTTAGCTTTTGATTTACAACGATCCCTACATTTGGGGGCTCGTCTGGGATCAAAGAGTGAACGATAAGTAAAAACAGCAAGCGAAAGTGAAATATTTTCCGTCGAAAAAAGACGAAAGACACGTGGAAGTTGTTTGATGAAAAAACAAGAGATGGACGGAGAAAAATTTCAGGACTGCATCACCGCAATGACGACGCCGACAACGACGCGGCAAGCTGAAGCTGCAGCAACATTGAATTACAAGTTTCACATGAGCGCGGAGTTACTGGCCAAATTCAGCGGGTACGACAGCACTTATCCGATGACGCGATGGGTGGAAGACGTCGAGAGCAGAGCGGTGTTCTACGGATCGTCACCTCTCCAGCAGCTACTGGTGGCACAACGGGCGCTCACAGGCATAGCAGGGCTATGGCTACGAGCGGAGCGACCGTACAGTCACGAGCAAAAGTAGGTATACACTCGGCTTTTTTTATAAGCGATTTACTCCTTTATTTTTTAATGAAATTTTGTGTTATTACGAACATAGCATTTTCGAACCCATAGGTTTATGTAATGTATCGTATTTCAACCTTGCATTCGTTATTTCACGAAAAAATCGCAATTGGAAGTTCCCAAGTGTTGACATATTGGTGCTCGTGACTGTACAAGTGGTGGAATGATTTAAAATGAAGTAAAGAATTTCCGGACACAGTACACGTAAAACCAATCCATGAGATGATGAGCAACCTAAAAAAACAAAAGAACGAATCTTGCATGGATTTCCTATTCATCCCCACATAATTATAATAATAAATTATACAGTATTATACAGTTTCACCAACCATAGTAGTAATTACAAGAGCCTAACAGGCCTATATTTATTTGCTTTTGACCAATTCCAAGTGAAAATTCAAAGGTAATTTAATATTAAGCTTTAACGAGTAAGGCTTAATATTAAATTACCTTGTTCAGAAATCTGAACTTGATTTCAGGAGTTCCAGAAAAGCAAAATTTTACCTAATACTCTGGGGTAGCTATTTTTTTTTTTCGGGGATAAGTCATTATTTTGTCCTTTGCTTGGAGACCTTTTTTAACTAAGTTTGCCTTTGTGAATTTACTTTGAAGTTGGTCGAAGTTAATTTTATGATGTTTTGCTGGATCTATCAAACCATTAATAATGCTAGACATTTTCGTTTAGAACCAAAGTCGGATTTTTAATTTGCTAGACCTCAATGTCAGCTGCTATCAATACCTATATTCAAATTTTATTTATGATTCAAATTGACGTTATTTCAAGTTAAACAAATATCAACTTTATATCAATGGTAATTAAGTTGATTTCAGAGTGACTAGCACTATTGAAAAAGTTATAAAAATGTTTGAAGTTGTAGCGTAAACTGAACTTTATTGTGTAGGAATTAAAGTTATTTTTCCATAAACTCATATTTGTTTACATTTTTGGCAAACATGTCGCGATATTAGATTACAATAAAATTTTGACAAAAAACGTCGATGTTGTTGCCATTTTAGTGTAGCAAATAAAAAATGACAGTCTAGATAATGCACTTGTAATAATTTCCATTTTTATAGCAAATGCGAACATTCGTTTGTGCGTGTCATCTTGTGACTACTTAAATTTTAATTATGCTCTTTCTTTTTGTCTATAAAAAAAAAGTCCTCCAGACCGTATTTCAGCCACGGCGGCCAATATTCCCTCTCTCTCATAGTCCGATCGGACAGCAATCCGACACGATCGGAGAGAGATCAGGTGCAGGACCAACAACGGCTTAACGTGCTTTCCGCGGCACGGGGGATGACACCGCCAACTTCCAAAGTCCGCTGTTGCTAAGAAATGTATGTTTCTATCTTTTTTTTTTTGAAAAAAAAACGTTGCCTCACACTAGGAATTTCTCCTGTATCGTGGGCGCGTTTACAAACCTTTAAACTCACATACACAAACAGCCAGACCCGGAACAACTACTTGTAGGTCATACAAATATTTGTTCCGTGTGGGAATCGAACCCGCGACACGCAGCGCGCTTAACCACTGCGCCAACCGTGCCGTCAACAATTAAAACCTGAATTATCTACCCTTTCGGTCCAGAACACCGTTTATGTAAAAGTAAAACTAAATCGCATAGTCAACCTATTCTAACAAGATCTCTCCAAAATGAGCAATTCGCTTGAATTCCTTATAATTTAAACAACAAACATTTTACTAAAATACAAATCTACGCTATGAATCCAACACATTTTACTACGTTTTTGGCTGAACAAAACAAAAGTGAGCTGTAAATCAGTGACGTCATAATTTCAGTGACGCGGGCTTGCCTTCCGGCAGAGCACCTGAGCCGTTACCGTGCCGGATTTCGTTTTATGTGGATGAACATTTGTCTCTGTTAGTAAGGTTGTATAAAGGTCTTTTAGAAAAATAATAGAATCTGATGTAATACCAGTTTTGTTTTTTTTTTCAAAATTACTTCCAGCTTAGCTTTTTACTTTGTTACCATCGTGGGTAGAACCTGGATGAGGCTGGCACTGGGGCAGTAGGATTGGCACATCAAAATAGAGGCCTATAAATAGTACCTAGTGTTGTATACAATCAAGTATTTTTTTTTATTGAACAGACAGCTGTGCTGCTGGGGAGTTTGTTGCGCCACTTCTTCTTCCCAGCAATAGCACTAGGAAGTGGTGAAGGGCGGGCGTTTTTGGGGGACTCTCTTTTGTAATTTTGACGTTCATAAAGTGCTGATTCTCAGCCTAATTTGAATTTGACTTTAGATTTTGATTTATATGCTCGGCAGTGGGTGAAGTCGGGTTGTGGATGATGATGATGATAAAGCTTTTTACAGACCACTCTTGCTGCGTACTCCTTCAGGTCATCGGTATCAATACTGGATTGGAGCACTTTTATGTACTGTTCGCTGATGCGTGTATATTCCTAGTGCATTTGTAAGGAACTGCTGTCTTGCCAACTGTCATCTCGCTGTTCCTGAAAGCGCAATATTAAAGCTCTAATTACATTTTTTAAAGCGAACCTGTAACATAAAAACCTCTCTTCTAAAAGTATAATGCAGAAGTTCCCGAGATTCAAAAACAAAAGAACGTAACATTCCTAAAAAAATACTTGTACACTGCATAGCGTTTTAACCAAAAATTCAATGAAATACATACACAGTTAAATCCGCGAGCTCTCTCCACATCTGAATAGCTAATATAAAGTTTTTAATTATACTAAGCCCGAGTTCGCCTTAATTAAACGAATGTAGTTACGTGATTTAATTCACTATTTTGTGAGGCACGAATGAAAAGGTTACATACACTTGAATTATTAATTAGGAATTATGTTATGTAATGGCGCGGGTCAATCGATCAGGTTTAGCTGCGCTTCACGCTGGTGGTCCGTAGGTACATGGGTGACCATCTTTACATACCAAGACCCCTCCGTGCCTCGGAAAGCACGTAAAGCCGTTGGCCCCGGTTGTCATTCGTGGATCTTTGACAGTAGTACCCGTAACGACTGTCAAAAATCCACGAATGACAACGTCAGAAGCCTGAAAATCTGCCAACCAGTCTTACTAAGGGTTTTCGTATTACCTAGTAACTGGGTTGTGGGGATCGCTCAGTCGCTTCATGTGAAATACTGGTACACAGCTGCATCCGGTTAGACTGGAAACCGACCCCAATATAGTTGGGAAAAGGCTAGGAAGATGATGATGAAAAAAAAAAGTTGATATCTAGTATGTAAGAGCTAGCTTATAATGTATCTATCTCGTATGATAATTATTATGGTAAAGAAAAGGCCCTTCTTAGCCCACGTTCGCGCGAACGTAAAAATATCGTGGCGGGATTTTATCACGCACTGGATTTTCAACTCTCAGTGTTGAGTCAAGCATTGAGAATCCAACAGAACACATCCAAGCGCGTCAAAAAAACACACCGTATGATTTTCAACTCTCGGCGCTAAGCATTGCGAAGAAAATCCAATGCGCGAAAAAAAATTCGCCGCGGGAAACACACCCATCCTAACCTGGGCTTAAAATAAGGCGACGAGGTTTACGTCAAAGAAAAAGGCAGCAGCATCCTCCTGTTTGCTCATTAGCCAACAGGAGGACACTGCCTTAACGCAGTAGGATACAGCAGTTTATTTTTATTATATATTATGATACCTAATGTAATTTTTTATGCACATAAACCTCCGGAATAAATTATCTAAATAATGGTGACGACCCCATCAAAATCCATTTTATAGTTATGAAAAACATCGTGGTCACACAGACTCGAAAAGTTACTTTAATTCATAATAGGTTGGGGGTTAATGACGTCATCTCTCGGCCCTCTCAAGCCAGGAGAGGGGGGTGTATATTATAGATTATAGTTCACTCTTTTTATTTATTTAACTATGGGCTGATTTTACAATCGACCGATAATTTTTATTCGTGGAATAAAATTGACGTATGACAGTTTTTGTATGAAAGAACTGTCAAAAATTCAAAATTGTTCCTCGGATAAAATTATTCGGCGTTGGAAAAATCAGCTCATAATAAAGTTGTCACTAATTTGGTCTACTTCCTTTGGCTGTCTTGGCCTGGCCTGATAAAAAAGAGAAGGGTGTGAATGATGGCGTGAGGGTTGACAGGGGAGAATGGAAGAAGGAAACATGTTACGCCGACCCCAAGTAACATGGTACGAGGGCAGAAAGATGGTGATGATGAATTTTACTTACTTTGGCTTACTCGGTCCTAAAAACGCGATATGAGGTCTTGAAGTTTGTATAGGAGAATCAGATATCCACGCTGATGAAGTCGTGACAAAGCTCAAGTACAGACGCCAGCACATCAAGCTACCCGAAACTGTCAAATTTTCCCAATCAACCTTGAACCTAATGCTTTAGTGATAAAGTAGAAGTTCTATTAAAGTTATTTGACAGATTGTAGTAGCTTGATGTGTTGGCGTCTGTATAGTAAGAGAGTAGTGTACAAAGATATAAGTAATATTATGCAAAACTTGATACTCGAGTTATTTTCTCTGATTAGCATGCTGCATCGGATAAATGAGATTTACTAGTGTATGAGGTTATTTGTATGCAAAACTCATGTTGAAACTTGACATTTTGTATAACAGGATTTCAGCTCAACATACTTAGTTAAACTTTTTAATAAAAAATAAAAAAAATATTAGCCTTTTTACAGTCTCTACTGGTATTTTTGTTATATTGTTCAATCTTGTGGTTGAATTTAAATCTTTTGAGCTTTTTGAATACCTATAGCAATTTTGTAATATTATTTGAATGAGGATCTGAAATCTTTTTGAAAATCTCTAAATTCGTAATTCTAATTGTAAAGCTAAACTATTATTTTGGAATTTCGTTTGACTACCTATACTAACTTAATAATATAGTCGAAGGTTGTCTTTAAAATATCGCTTTTAGCGATAAAACCGCCCATTGTGTGACCCCTTGAAAAAATCTACATTTATATCTGTAATATTTATGGTAAGTGATGTAGAAAGAGTACTCTATTCTATAGTCTTTGGTACTAATACTTATATTAATCCAATATAATATGTACAATTCGTTATTGAGAATGTTGCTGATTTTATAAGGTAATTAATTGATTTCACACGAATAAAATAAAACAATTTTCTACTTACGAGTACTTAACAAATGAACATACAAGTCTATTAACTAACATACCTACATCTAATAAATACGTAGCTGTATAATTAATGAAGCGTTGTCTTTGAGACTTACCTACATGTCATTATCAAGCGTTCTCATAACATTAGGTGCACGGTAACGTTACGCGTTTTATCTCGTGTTTGAGCGTACCGCCGTACCGCCGTACCGCGTACCGTTTCACATAAATCATTAGGGAGCCTCCCATGACTGCGGAGTGCGTGATAAAATACAGATATACATACTCGTAAGTTACGACTGACGGGTTAGAGTACCTAGCGATTTTCTGCTAGTACAGAAGTTGTGTTGATTGACAGACGCTTTGTGTCGACTTTAATAAATATATAAAATAGAGGAAATATTTTAGTGATCGTGTCTAATGATGTTTCGGCGATGTTTTGACGTTTTTTTTTTTTAATGTATGAAACCTTAAAAACTTTTTGGGCTTCTAATGATGCACACTTTTTTTTAATAAAGGAGTGCTGTCCTTTTCTCAAAGAAGGTCGCTGTAACTAAGCTAGGGTCCCCAACAGTTGGTTTAGAACTATGACCAACAACGCGCGAACCGAGCGAGCGAGCAAAGCGAGCGTTGCCGTGGCAGATTTATTAAACCAAATCATGTCTAAAATTCTTACACAACATAGCATCAAGGTCCACCTTGTGGGAGGCCTCCCAACACTACATCGTCCAGTACGCGGTCGCCACTCCAGAACCTGTCGGCCCCATCGGCCATCTGTTTTGCGAGCAATGTGCCCTGCCCACTGCCACTAAGTTTGGCAATTCTTCGACCTTGTGAAGGCCGTAGGAACCCGTTGGATGCGAGAAGTACAGAACCGGTCGAATTGGAGGTGCTTGGGGGAGGACCATGTCCAGCAGTCGACGTCTTTTGGCTGAAATGATGATGTTGATGATAGCATCATGCTTGTATTCTCCGAAGGGGTAGCCCAGAGTAGCCAGTTATGTTTAAATGTAAGGCAAACCCCCGACCTCGGGCCGGACCCAGTGACACATAAACTTGAACTAAAACTGAGTGAATTTGATTGTAGCTCTGCACAATGTGATACTGTGTTGCACTTAGTGAGATCGTGTCGTTGAATTATATTCTCATTTATGTGCCCTATATGTCTGACATATGTATATCTAGCTATGTGGCCACTGCGAGAAATAATTACGAGTGACAGCTGTCATTTTGATAAAGAGAAGGTTTAATGTTACAAATGTGATTTGATTATGTCATGAAACTCTCCTAATTATATTTTTATTTGAGGTAAAATCTGTATTGTACAGTGTATTCGATTACCTTAGTTTGCTCTGTAGAAGTCTGTTGAAAAAACCGGCCAACACGTAAGGTTCTGTACCACCGAACGGAATTTAATACAAAATATTTAAAAAAATCTTAAGTAAAAAAAAACAAGTTTCTTGTTTAAGGAACCACTTTAATTATTAACTTAATTTTATTTTAATTGATTGTCGTTATAGCGGCCATAGTAATAGTAATTAAAAAAAAAAAAAAAAAAAGTAAAAAGAAAAAAAAAAGGGGGAGGGGGGGGAGGGGAGGGGGGTAACATTTCAAGTGTCTCTATCTATTACTGTTCAAAAGATACAGCCTTCTGACAGTCGGACGGATGGACAGTGAAGACCCTTAGTAAGAGAACCCTGTTGGCACCCTTCGGGTACGGAACCCAAAAACGTAATTTTGTGTTCAAATTACAAACCAACCAAGATATCTTCAACAGAAATCCCAGCTTTTAAAATTGAAATTGAAAATAAACTAGCCTCAGGCCACAGACTAAGAAATACTATCTACAAAATGCTACAAAGTAGTCTGGTATCATTTTATATCACAAAACTATAAAGTAGCCCGACAAATCGATTCCAAGTTTGTGTTTTCCTAAGAACTTCTGCCTCGTAGAGAAACAGACTTCCACGCAATCAATGCGATGGTTAAAATACTACACTCTACTTTAAACCTTGTTACAAGTGTCTAAGGGTCACAATTGCTTGTGTTATTCTTGGATTACATGTAGAATGTAGGTAAATTAACCTGGAAATTAATTGTTTTCTAAGCAAATATAACTACACTAAAATAATATTTGTATAATATTGATTCTTAAGTTTCAAAGATATTTATTGTTGTAAGTTGCGTTTAGTAAGTTTTGAGTTGTTAGTTTTAGACTTGAATGTTGAGTCTAACAATATAATAAAAAGGGTTAAATGCGGGTTCGGCGAAGGACCAGAATTTAAAATAGAAATAGTTGTTGACGTTCCTTTTGTAGCTTTAAAATAACTTAAGTTTAGTTTGGTTCACTTTGCCATTCAGACGTTGAATACCTAACCCTATTTAAAAAAAAAGGTTATATTCATTTGTTGCTAAGTTTAGAAAACTGACTTGTGATCGCAGTTTCTATGAACTTTACCCATTTCCCATTAAAAACTCTTTGATAAAAATTATAGATATTTCAGTTGTTTATCTATTCAACGGTTTGATTTGGTATTTCTCTACTGCATTTATTTATTTATTTATGTACACACAGTAAAGCAGATTGCAGCATTGGCAAATGCTATATTATAATATTATCACGAACAACCTTCTTTTATAACAAATCCTACCTTATTTGTAACCAGAAAGGCTTTTTCTTCATTTTGGTTTTGAATTTTGAATCTAAAAGTGTCATGTTTTTTCTCTAACCGAGATTTGAAGTTTTTTTTTTTGGGCACAGGAAGTCTGATATTATTTTTTGTCCGCTTTTACCATGTAATAATTTGCCACGATATTAAAGGTATCGATATAACGGTTTGAACAACCGAGTTCGTTCGTTGTTCGACTGCAGTGTTCCCGAAACTAAACGAACTGTACCTACATCATCAAAAAAGTGCTCTCGAGGCGAATTGCTTGGAGAGCCGATTTGTCCGAAGATCGTAAGGCGCACTTGAATTCGCCTTCGCCCTTACCCGCTACTCGCATACGAGCTTCCTTTTGGGACGCACGCAAGCTTCCTGCACCGATACCAGGGAGGAGCCTTCTGACTGCCAGCGTGAAGTCTAGGGCCGGATTCGCGTATAATTTGTAGTTTTTTTTATTCTCAATAGTTACGATTGTCTCAATTTAGTTAAAACAGTGATATAAATTATTACCTCGCGGCCTGATAACCGATTGACTTGGTGCAAAGTTACCTATTTAAGATTACCAGATATTTATTTATTGCGGGAGTTACAGGATCGTTTTTCGTTTCGTGACCGACGCGTAATAGGGAAATTTACTATAGGGCTCTAACACCAAGGACGTCGCGTCAGCGTTATTACTTAAACCTGTGAACTATTATGAACCGTGCTGTGTCCTTTATTAAGTTTGTTTTGTTTACTGTTTTATCTTTTATATAAAATTAAAACGTGATAAAGTGAATATTTTTTATTATTTCGCTACAAGATGTACAAAAGTACTGCTTATTTCTTAAAAAATTTCTTTCAGCGAAAGGAGAAACATAAAATAAATGTGAACAATGGTACTCGTACGTGAGTACAAGAAGAGAAGAATATGATTTGTGACGTCTTAATCTAAAATGTTAACTATACCTACACTTAAAATGCGAAAAATGTACATTTATGCTTAAATCCTACGTATAAACGCGAAAGTTTGTGAGGATGGAAAGTTGGAAGTTTGTTACTCTTTCACGCAAAAACTACTGAACGGATTTGGATGAAATTTGGCACACAGATTAACCAGCCAGGAACCAGGATTAACCTATTATTATAATTTTTATCCCGATATTCCTACGGGGTCGAAACTTATGAGTGTGAAACCGTTGTGCGCTGCTAGTAAATACATAATGCTAAAATATACAATAAATAAATAATAACGTTCAATGAAATAAAAATCTGTTCTTAAAACGAAAACACGAAATCGTATACGTGTTTTAAATTAATGTCACCATTAAAGTGGCATGCTTGCGATGTGTATTTAAATAAATAAAAATAATTATAGTATAATTTATAGCAGGTATAAAAACACCGGTTTTTAATTTATTGGATAATATGAAATTATGGATAGGGAAGCAATTGAGGATCTCATCAACATTCTTCAAAAACCTTAACCAAAATTGGAAGACATTTTCCTTTTGTTGTATATCTGAGGAGCCAATAACAAAGCATTTTTGCCAAATTTTCCTACGATTGTGAGAAGGCATTTTCCACGAAAATCTGAATAATTTTATTTAATAACTGTGATGACCGGCCTCGTACTTGAAAATGAAGGAGGACTTTTAAATGTTATTAGATTAGTATTTTGTATTTTATATACCAAAAGACAGGATTCAAAAAGTCAAAGTCACTTTAAAAGCATAAAAGGCACTTTTGAACGTCAAAAGTTAAATTAAAATAAAATTGATTCTAGTCGCCCCTTCCAAAAGGTAGTTTTCGTATGGAGAAAAATGGGCAAGAAACTCCATTGTTATTTTGCATACATTAAATTATAAGTGAAGACGATGCACCTAAAAATAAAATTACTATACCACAATAGTTAATTGTGTGGAAAAAGGAGAGGGAGGCATTTGCCTTGTCGTGGATCAATACAGGCTCGTTAGTTTTTTTTTTTCTTTTAAAAACGTACGTAACTGTACATAAAAGTAAGTGGCCATTCGCTAAAATAAAATAAAATAATGAGAACCCTTAACATTATTTTATTTTTATCAAATTATATTTGACGAATTTATTTCGTGAAAATCGTTTATTATTACTATGAATAGAACCCTGACCTGTACATTAAGCATTTATATTTGACTAAATTGGCTGTTATACGAGTATATTTCAGTACTGCTAAAGAATTCATGAGGCGCCGTCTTCACCTCGTAAGCCTGCTGGAATTGTCGGACATTCGACAGTTGTTTTAGGCTTTCAATAAAACAACTCGACAGGTAGTTGGCATGAACGGCATTTCCCACTTAACTTAGTGTTTTTTTTTTTTTTTATAAAAGAGTAAGATTTATATTATTTATTTATGAAAACTTTATGTACGGGAAAAAATACTGTAAAAAAAAGACGAATCCTATGCCTGAAGCATTTTTGTACCAGTCAACCTTAGAGTGAAGCAGAAACAAAACATGGCAGGTGTAACATAAAGGATGGATAGCTGAAAAAATAATAAATACTTATACATACATACATGAGGGGGCTTGTGGCTAAGTAATAATAGCCGCACGGATCGGTCGATCAGGTTAAGCTACGCTTGCCGCGGTTGGTCTGTGGATGTATGGGTGACCATCTTTACATACCAAGACCCCTCTTTGCCTCGAAAAGCACGTTAAGCCGTTGGTCCCGGCTTTCATTCGTGGTTCTTTGGCAGTTGTTACGGGTCGTCAGAAGCCCCAAAGTGTCAAATAACCAGTCTTACCAAGGGGTATCGTATTACCCAGTAATCGGGTCGTAGAGGTCAGATGCCTGCAGTCACTCCTTGTAAAATACTGGTACTCAGCTGCATCTGGTTAGACTGGAAGCCGCCTCCAACATAGTTGGGAAAAGGCTAGGCAGATAATGACGTAGGTACATACATATTATAACGAAAATAAATATTGTCAGGAGAAATAACGATAGGTAGAGGAGAAAGCGGATCCAGCAATTCAGAGCTGGGATAATTCGAATATGTTCACGTGCTCTCACTTTAAAAGATAACCAACTGTTTGCCATCTTGATGTTTAGAGGGAGCGCATTCCAAAAAATGATTTATCTTTTTTTGTAGGCCGTATTAATGTCTCCTCTCTTAAGAGATTTCGATACATTTAGACAGTAACTACTTCTATAGCTTCAGGATTAAGGTAAGAATGTTTATGATAATAAAAATCCACCATTTATTTTTTAGCTTTCACGTCTAACGGCTACAAGTAAGGGCGATGCCACACGGGCGTTGCAAATGCGTTGCGTCGGCGCTGCAACGCCTGAGCGGTGACGTCATCGCAGCGCTCGTGTGGTACATAATGCGCTACGACGACGCAACGCATTGGTAATACCCGTGTAGCATCGCTCTAAGGTATAAAAAATGTTTAGTTTCAGAGGTTTACCTACTCATAATAAAGATAGTGAGACAAGAAGTAAACCACATCGAAATACATGAAACTTTGAATTATGCCTCTAGCCACTGCACATAGAAACTTCAGAAAGTCAATCATAATTCAACCAACAAAATGATAAATAATGTTTTAATCTGTATGTTGGTATTAACAAACACACGTCAAAAAAAAAATTAAAAAAACTAGATGAGAATGGCGTTCCTATTCTACTACTCTGAGAAGAAACACCGTAACAAACTCAGAGGTTATATAGTCTCTTTTAAAGTCCAGATATTATCTTGTTCAAATCCAAACAGACGACAAGACGTAATGAATTTGTCAAACAGTATCTCTCAACAAACTACAACAATACGTGGTTAGTTGCGAAACTACTGATGTACTGATTCGTACATCTCATTCCCCGCTGAATACAACACAATGGGATATCATCAGAGGCGATTATATGATCGAACTGTATTATGTACCGTATACAAACAGACATAATACAGGATTTCGGTAAGCAGCTCTTGGATTATTGCTTTCATCCATTAATATAGTTTCAAAGTAGGTAGGTAATGCGATTATTAATTAAATACTGAAACATCTTATTGAGTCTAATGGCTGATTAACATTTGCGGCAGTTTCTAAGTTTATCTTGGACATTACTGACTCCGGTGTAGGAAAACATTGTGAGGAAAATTTGGACTTATAGTTAACTAGCTGCACCCCGCGGTTTCACCAAGTCTCGATCCCGTAAGAATTTCGAGATAAAAAGTATCCTATGTTCTAACACAGGTCATGGTCTTCCTACGTGTCAAATTTCATCTAAATCCGTTCAGTTGTTTAAGCGTGAAAGCGTAACAATCAAACTTACTTTCGCTTATAATTATTATATACTCTTAGTTGAGCAAGCGTGGTAATACGAGTACATGCTCGTGCCTTCTCTATATGGAAAGAGGCTTTTCTCCTGCAGTGGGACAGTAATAGGCTGGTATTCGATGTGGCAAGTTTAGTTCAAGCAGCAAGCTGTGTCCAAACGTCAGTCCAATATAGACGGCCAGTTTCCGTCCGAATTTATATTTACAGAAGGTATATTTGTAGCAAATTGAAGTGGCAGTGGCCCGGCCATGTTTGTCGAAAGAACGATGGCCGGTGGAGAAAATGAGTGTTGGAGTAGAAACCGCGTTGATACACTACACTTGCTGATGCAAGTGTAGTGTGACAGGGTGTTGTGACACAGCATGG
This sequence comes from Apamea crenata, assembly GCA_949629185.1. Taxonomy (NCBI): domain Eukaryota; kingdom Metazoa; phylum Arthropoda; class Insecta; order Lepidoptera; family Noctuidae; genus Apamea; species Apamea crenata. The sequence goes on along the minus strand of OX451360.1, from coordinate 14,827,929 downwards.
GAGAGGCCTATGTCAGTGCAGTGCTCTGCGTTAGGCTGAGTTAATAGATTGATATTTGTACTTATAAAACGAGGTACATTTGCGTTTCCTAATGCAAATTATCATCACCTAAGTGAGTCTATCTATGATAATTATCGTGTATTTCGTGATAGCTTGTCGTGATGGGTTGTTCATAATAACAAAAATCAATCAAACCAGTTGGAATGAGATTTGACAAAGATAAGAGCATTTTACTTTAAAAATGATGGCTCAAGTATCAGTAAAGTTATCACAGTAGAGAGAAAAAATGGACAACTTTAATTTTTTTATTACGAAACCTGTAATATTTCATGTTATTATTGTCATTGTGAACAGCCAAATATTACCGTAATAAACTACCTACGTAAATATTTGAAGAACACAGTTATGTAAAACTTGTGTTTTATTAGAGACTATAAAACCCTATCACACGAAAGTCAATTAGAACAATCCACTTTATATACAGTACTTCACGAGTAAGTCTGCCCTCAAAGTCCCAACTAACACTCCAACATTAAATAGTTGCATCCCTCATTTGGCATTATCTCAGACAAGTCATAACAGTGGCATTGCAAGGCGGGCGACGTTTTTCATATCTGTGCAAATTTAACTTACACTGAGCAATGTGAAATGCAAATTGTAGAATTGCTCTTTGTGACAGGCTTGCTTTGCACTGGGCGATTTTAATTTTTTTGGTGTCATTGGAAATATCAGTCTTAAAATTAGGGCTAGCAGTGACTATATTATCAATCTTAATAAATAAAAACTTGAAAAGTCACGTGTCACTATGTTCGTACACGCTAATCTCGGAAGCCACCCAACAGATTTCAATGAAGTTTTGTGAATGTGTATGGTTAGTTCCAGATTGAAAGATAGGACAGTTTTGGACCCGTTAGGTGGCGCTCGTGCGAAGCAGGGGCGGGTCGCTAGTTAAATGATAAAATATAAGCGTTTGAAATGCTGCTGGGGAGTTCGTTGCGCCACTTCTTTTTCTAATTTTAACGTTCAAAAAGTGCTGATTCTCAGCTTAATTTGAATAAATGACTTTGGATTTTGATTTTAAGGCCCGCTTGCATCACAAATCAGTTTCGTTTATCGCTTAACAAATTTAATATTCATTTTACTATTTCTGTCAGAGAAGGTAGAAGACAGAGACAGAGAGACGTTTAAAATATGTTTAGCGCTAAACGCATTTAATGATTCGTAGTGCGAGCGGGTCTAAATAACTTAAAAGTAAAGCGAAAAACGGTAGAATGCGAGATGGCAGCCCCATAGCCAAGTGGGTGGATGACCTATAGAAAATCGCGGGGAAGCCCTGGACTAGACTCGCACAGGCCAAGGAAGCATGGTACAAAAGGGAGCAGACCTATTACTCTGCAGTACCTAAGTGGCAACAATGCTGTCAATGATGATGACCTTGAAAGCGAAAATAAACTGTATTTTTTTTGGTTAGAGTTCAAAATCTCATATCAAATACTTTATAGTAAAGTTGCCAAAAATCTCACTGTGCTTTCATTCCCTTAGCTAATATTTCATCAACATTAAAATTTTCATAATTTTAGCATTAGCTTCTAAAAAGTAGCAGCATGCGAGACCGCTCTTAGCTGCATTATTATTCACCTCCTAAAGTTTTCTTTGTAGGAAATATGAATTTAAATGCAATATGTAGACACAAAGAGTACTAAACTTTGTACTACTTTGCAACTAGATTATTAAATTAGTGTTGACTGTTTTTATTTTCAAATTCTCAGTGACAGTAGATGAGCCATTTATTTTAATTGTTTATTGCAGTCTATTGATGAAAGATTATTAATAAAGTATACAGGATGGCAAGGACATCGACTAACAACCTCATGGATGCAGTACATGTTTCCGAATCCACGCGTTGAAATTTTTCATTTGTTCTAAAAAAAAATTGCTCTGCCATACATTTTGACCGCGTAAGTATTGATTTTTTTTATGAAACAGCTGTTTTTTTTATAACTGACGATAAATTTTCGACGTTCTAGAATAATGTGCTGAATAATTCATGGTTTCAGTTTGCGCGTCGATGTCCCTGTCATAATATATATCAATAAATGGTGAGTATATTATGTTTTTACATAATTATTTATACATTTTTATTCTAACATTAACGTTGGATAACATAACACTAACGTTATCTCTAATAAATTGTTAAATTAGTTCAGTTAGCACTTATCACCTTCTTATTTTGGTGGCCGTAATCAAGTACTTAGTGACTACAAAAGTCAAATGCTTGGAAAGAAGGACTTTTCAGAAAACGATTTTATTCACCAAGTAGTAGCCATTGAATTCCCGATCAGCCCATGGCTTAAAAAAAAACAAACCATATTCTAGTTAAAAATTCCAAGTCAAAACATTGTACCAACGAGGCATAATCATAATTGTTGGGTTCTTGTTTGAAAGGCAAACTAGAATAATTACACCGGCAGATTATTTGCTAATGGTTTCCGATCATTCGATAATCGAAATAGTGGATCGTGTGATATGCATAATGACTGCTGTTTCATTATTACTGCCGACAATTATAATTATTTGTGGTTTACAAACAGATTTACTGAACGATATTGGTAGGTGCTCGAGAATAATTTGTTGAAGTGCTTCGATATTAAATGTGTAATAATGTGTTGAGTTGCAGTTTATGGGTGAATTTGTATAGTTTGAAGTTTAAGGGAGGATTTTTCAATCATCTGATATTTTTATTCGAGGAATAATTTTGAAATTTTGACAGTTATTTCATTCAAAAACTGTCAAACGTCAATTTTGTTCATTGAATAAAAATATCGAGGATTGAAATGTCAGCCTTTAGACTAATGCAGCAGGGAGATTACATATTCCTTTTTTAGAACAAGTGCGGTGCCTCTAATCAGACAATGCCCCACTTGCTGGAGTGCCCTAAGTGCCCTTTCACCTGCACCTTGGATGACTAAATGAATGCCACTGATGCCGCAATTAACGTCGCCACCTACTGGGCTCAAACAATATAAAATTTCGAAGAAGAGTACCATCGAGACGAAAAGAAGAAGAAGAAGCATAATCAGCCTATAATGTTCCCACTGCTGGGACACCGGGCTCCTCTCGTTGAGAGGGAGTGGGCTGTAATCTACCACGCGAAACCAGCGCTGGGTACTAATCTATATATATAAAATTCAAAGTCCTGACTGACTGACTGACTGACTGACTGAGACATCAACGCACAGCCTAAACCGCTGGTCCTAGAGACATGAAATTTGGAGGGTGTATTCTTCGTGAAGAGTAGGTAACCACTAAGAAAGGGTTTTTCGAAATTCCACCCCTAAGAGGGTGAAATGGGGGGATTTTGTTTGTATGAAAAATCTTATTCCTTGAGTTTATAAACTGGAAACTTGGCACGAACACTTATCTAAGTAAATTATGTTGTTGGCCATTTTTGCTTTTCATAAAGTACCCCCTAAAAGGGGATTGGGGGTTTCAAAGTTTGTATGGAAGAATTTTAACGCGCGGTCCGATTTACTCGAAACTCAGTATTTATACCTAAAATTAAAAGTAAAGAATAATGTGCATCAGGGTTTTTTGAAAATCTACCCCTGACGGGCTGAAAAGGGGTAGTCAATTTTACAGGGGAGGATTTTACAGCGTGGCTTGATTAACTCGAAAATTGGTATAAATAATCTTTGAGTCAAGTTATGAACACATCCCAAAAGATTTTTCAAAATTCCACCCCTGTGGGGGTGAAAAGCGGAGATACAGTTTATATGAAAAATCTTATTCGTTAGGGTAATAAACTTGAAAATTGGCATGAATACTCGCCTAAGTAACCAATAAAGTTTATCATTATAAGTTTTTCTAAACTACCCCTCAAAGGGGGATATAGGGGTGTTGAAGTTTTCGTGGAAGAATTTGAATGCGCGGTCCGATTTACTCGAAATCCAGTGTTTATACTTAAGACCTAAAATAAAGAATAATATGTATCAGGGTTTTTCGAAAATGTACCCCTAATGGGTTAAAAAGGGGTCGTCAATTTTACAGGGGAAGATTTTACTGCATGGCTTGATTAACTCGAAAATTGGTATAAATAATCTTTGAGACAAGTTATGAATACATCCCTAACGATTTTTTTAAACTCCACCCCTTTGGGGATGAGAAGCGGGGATACAGTTCATATGAAAAATCTTATTCATTTAGTAAATAAACTTAAAACTTGGCAAGAATGCTCGCCTAAGTAAATAACTATAAACTTATTATTATAAGTTTTTCAAAACTACTCCTCAAAGGGGGATATAGGGGTGTTAAAGTTTGTGTGGAATTAATTGAATGCGCGGTCGAATTAACTCGAAACTCAGTATTAATACTTTTGACAGACAATAATT